>OV702289.1:35895477-37095477 GCA_916181665.1 Avena sativa | reverse complement strand
TGGTAAAGATTGGACCGGGGTCCATAGTTCGCTAGAGGTGCTCTCCTTAGATAAACAACATGGCATGAAGGG
Organism: Avena sativa; assembly: GCA_916181665.1. Classification (NCBI taxonomy): domain Eukaryota; kingdom Viridiplantae; phylum Streptophyta; class Magnoliopsida; order Poales; family Poaceae; genus Avena; species Avena sativa. The sequence goes on along the minus strand of OV702289.1, from coordinate 37,095,405 downwards.
TAAACAAATTACAGCAGAGCAATTGATAGGAACCGAGCAAGGCATAAAAATGCAATACCAGACAACAAGATCCTATGAGGTTCGATTGGTCAATACAACAATATACATAGACTGCCATCCAACTGCATCTATGACTAGAATTCCACCTTCAGGTTATCATCCGAACCCCCTCCAGGATTATGTTGCAAGCAACAGACAACCGCTTTAAGCAAAGTGTGTAAGGTAAACAATCCACTTGTTCTATGAATAAGAGACCGTTGTTTTCTCCCTAGTGGCAACAACACATCTACGACCGAAGAGATTTCTGTCACTTCCCTTGGAAACTAGAGGCATGAACCCACTATCGAGCATAATACCCCCTCTTGGAGTCACTAGCAACTACTTGTCCAAGATAGCTACTAACAACAGAGAGCATGCAAGATCACAAACAACACAAACATGATAGTATGAAATAGACAAAACCATTAATCAATCTGACATAGTAATCTCAATATCCATTGGATCCCCGCAAACACAACATGCATGATTAGAAATATATTAGATCTTGATCATGAACAGAGCTCACAAGATCTATACATGAAAGCACAAGGAGGAGATACAACCATCTAGCTACTACATAGACCCGTAGTCTAAGGTGGAAATACTCACGCTTCATACCAGAGAAGAAGACCTCCGGGATGATCTCCCCTTCGGCAGGATGCCGGGAAGAGCTTCAGATCCCCCTGATATAGGGACGATGGTGGCGGCTACAGAAGGTTTCATGGAGTTTTGATCGGGTGCCTAGGGTTTCTGCATCGAGGGCTTCTTATAGGCGAAGAGGCGAGGCTGGGAGGCGGCCAGAGGGGTCACACCCTTCCTAGGCGCGGGATGGGCCCACCCGCGCCTAGGGGGTGTGGCAGCCCTAGCTCTCCTCTCCGTCTCTCCTCTGGACTTCGTGTTGCCCACGGTAAAATATTGACTTTGGCTTTTGTCCCGTCCAATTCCGAGAATATTGATTTTCTGCCTTTCTGGAACCAAAAACAGAAGAAAACAGGCAACTGGCACTGTGGCAACTTGTTAATAGGTTAGTTCCAGAAAAGATATAAAAATACCTCAAAGTGTAGATAAATCAAAGCAAAGTAGATAGTAAACAAACATGGAGCATAAAAAATCATAGATATGTTTCTGACATATCATGGGCCTCCAAGTGCAGAGGTTTGTAGAACAGCATCAAGTTTCCCTTAAGTGGATTACCCAAGGTTTATCGAACTTAGGGAGGAAGTGGTCAAAGGTATCCCTCTCAAGCAACCCTGCAATCAAGATACAAGAAGTCTCTTGTGTCCCCAACACACCCAATACACTTGTCAGGTGTATAGGTGCACTAGTTCGGCGAAGAGATAGTTAAATACAAGTGATATGGATGATTATAAGTGGTAACGGTGCCAAAAAAGATCTTCTGACGGGGAGGAAAAGACTAAAGGCAAATAGATGGAAGCAAGCAAACATGTAACAGATCTAGTTATGAACGGTGTTTCAATGTTTAGAAACAAGGCCTAGGGATCATACTTTCACTAGTGAGAACTCTCTCATATAAATATCTTCTTTTAATGATACTACCCTGAACTACTCTCCGATTGGACACTCTAATCCATGGTAGGGCTATAACAGCACTCCTCAAAGTTCGCCTTCCCCATCTAGATAACCCCACACTGTCACCTTGAGCGCTAGACGGTTCTAACAAACACCACAATTTCATAGAGACATCCAACTCCAAATATAACTCATGATAAGGATTTATGAACTCTAGCCTAAGTGCCACCACGGTGTGCACGCTGTTACTTTCACACACGTGGGGAGAGCAGATATCTATTGAAGCACTTGAGTATTTATGTAGACTCTAGCCTAAGTGCCACCACGGTGTGCACGCTATCACTTTCACACACGTGGGGAGAGCAGAGATCTATTAAAGCACTTGAGTAGCAGAGTAGATCTACTTGATTACAAAGCTCATGATCATAATATGATCATGCATAGAGAGAGACATGAACACATAGCTACCGGTAGAGCCCTTAGCCTCGAAGGAGAACTACTCCCTCCTCATCATGGGAATTAGCAACGGTGATGAAGATGGCGATGGTGATCGATGGAGATAGTGATGGAGATCGAAGGAGATGGCTCTGGGGGCACTTCCTCGTCCCGGCATGGTGCCGGAACAGAGACTCCTGTCCCCCAAATCTCCCCTTCGGTGGAGGAGGCACTGCGGAACTTTTCTGGGATGTTTGATGGTTGATTTAGGGTTTTTGAGTCAGGAGGCTTCTTATAGTCGAAGAGGCAAGGTCGATGGAGGGCTAGGGTACCACACCCCTGGTGGCGCCACCGGGGCTGGCCCGCGCCACCCTAGGTTGTGTCCACCCTGGTGTCCTCCTCCATCTCTACTTCGTGTTTCCGGAGAAAATAGGAAGATTGGATTTTGTCCCGTCCAATTCCGAGAATATTCATTTTTTAGCTTTTCTGAAACCAAAAATAGCAGAAAACAGGCAACTGGCACTGTGGCATCTTGTCAATAGGTTAGTTCCAGAAAGTGTATAAAAATACCTCAACGTATAGACAAAACATAACAAAGTTGATACTAAACAAGCATGGAGCATAAAAAATTATAGATACGTTTACGATGTATCACAGCTTATACAAAAAGTTATTCCTATAGGAGCTAAAGCTGGTAAATATACTACCCACATAAGCAAGCTCCACTACAGATGATGGGGATGTACCTACCGGGGTATACCCAGCAGGACGTTTCCGACTGGCCCAAAGAACTGGCGAGTGGGCCTGCAAGACGGCGACTGGATCAAAGCCCGGCGTGGATCCAAGCGACTGGAAGCTGAAGGCCCAGGTGAGTAGATAGGCCCAGTCGGATTAGGTTAAACAAGCACCAAAGCCTTAAATGATTCGGTTGAGATATGTAAACCCTAGGGGAGGTGAGCCTATATAAACCTCCCTGCGGGGCGTGTAGAGATACGTTCCATCATACACCCAAGCGACTTGCCGCCTAGCCGTCGAGCTCGCCCATTGTACCACCTTCATAATACAATCTAGCAGGAGTAGGTCTTTACCCTCCGGGGGGGGCGAACCTGGGTAAAACCTTGTGTCTCCGCTCTCATCTCGCACCGTAGATGGCTGGCCGCCCTTGCCCCTTGTTCTACTACTCGCTGCCGATTGCAGCGTCTGCCGTGACCATTCCCACGACAGTGGCGCCCACCGTGGGGCCTGGCCGGTCTGGCCGGTGTTCTGCGGCGAGATCCAATCTGCCCATCAACGAGTCGGTCGCCACCGGCCGCATGATAGCGATTGGCGAGATGCTCCAGATCTTGCCAAGAAGCTACGTCCCGGCGGCGCGACCCGTCACGCACAACATGATCCTGCCAGTAGGCACGATCAGCCTCTTCGTCGGCCTCACCGACATCATCGTCTCGGAGGACTCGGCTCGTATCCGCGAGTCGCCGCCACGCGATCGGCTCTCTGAGAGCCAGGTTCGCACCATCCATCGCCTCGCCTCCGAGTACAACTCGGCCCACAGCGACGTGGCCGAAAACTCCGCGGCCGCGGAAGACGCGGCCCTCAACGACGACGCCGACTCGGCGACCCCGGCGTCACTCGCCGGATCCATCACCGCGGCGTCACCCGCAGGCTCCATCACCCAGGTCTCCAACGCGGGAGACTTTGAGGATCCCTCCATCCTTGGGATCTTCGACTTCGACTCCGGATCGGAAAACTCCGCTGATCTCCGTGACGGGACCGGTCGTCATGCCGCAACCTATATGGCGACTGGCACCGATCCGCCAGAGGACCCGTTCTCCACTCCGATCCCTCCCAACGCTACGGCAACGGAGGTCGAGGAACTCCGCCTGAAGCTGGCGGAGGCCGTCCGCAAGGAGCAGGCCGAGCGCAAAAAATTTCGCCTCGAGCAGGTGACGGCGCAGGAGCTGTCGCGCTACCACGCGCAACGAATCAGGACGCGCTTAAACCCTACTGTTCAGGGGCGCGCCCTGAACTTCGAGGACGAAAACGACCCGGCCCATGCGGCCGAGCGCGCGATCTGCGAGAACGCGCCACCAGGAGGAAGCGCCCGACCCCCTCCAGGGTCGACGGTGATGGGCGCCCCACCTCCACCCAACCGCACACCACCCAGGGACCAGCCGCGAATAGTAGTCTCCTCACGGGAGCGAGACGCAAACGGCCTCCCACTGTTCTCCACCCCGATGGATAACCTCGTGGCAGGCCGAGCAGCAGCCGACAACATCACGGCCACCGGCGACGGTGCCCTACAGATCCAGTACGTCAGGGCCCTGCTCGCAAAGTCCGTCGAGCAGCAAAACGCAGGCGCCGATTCGCAGGGTCGAGTGTACTCGCGTTCTTCGGGAAGCAGAGCGGCCTCCAGCGGCCGCCCACTAGCGGCAAACACCCTCAACTGCCCGCCACCAGAGCCATTGCAGCTCCAACACCGACCCGTGAACGCGGCACTCTCCACCAACGACCCCAGGCCAGCGACCAACTTCGTCGCCGCCAACGGTCAACCAATCGACGCCCGCACCCACATCATCAACAACCAAAGCTGGCGCGCACGCCAGCCCGACGACCTGCGACCCACCCTAACCAATCGCCGCGACGGCGAGCCCATGGGGTCACTCAGTCGACTCGGCCCCAAGTGCTTTGGACCAATGATCTGAGGCGAGAAGAACCCGCCAAACTTCAAGGCGCCGAAGGAAATAGAAAAATACGACTCCTCGTACGACCTCGCCGTCTGGCTCAATACATACCTCATGGCAATGGGGATCGCAGGCCACACTGACCTGCTAGCCGCCCGCTACCTCCCCCTAATGATGGAGGGGACGTGCAGGCAGTGGATTAACACCCTCCCACAGGATAGCATCGACTCCTGGGAGGAGATGCGCGACGCCTTCGTCAGGCACTTCGAGTGCTCCTACACCCGCGCCACCACCATCGAGGACCTGGAGCGATGCGTCCAGGGACCCCACGAGTCGACCCGCAACTGGGTCCAATGGTGGCAGGAACTTTGGTACAACGCGGTCGGCATCCACCCAGACACCGCGATCCATTGCTTCAAGACCTCGTGCCGCTACGAGCCTCTGGTCGCCAAGCTCAAGCGACATTATCGCACCCTCGACAACATACCGGACCTCCTCGAGATCGCCAAAAGGTACGCGGAGGAAGATCCAAACCAGGAAACCAACGACGAGTCGGGGGGTCAACGCCGCACGAGCGGCAATGACAGCGGACGACGGTCCGACCTACGCTATAGCAACACTCGCCTCACCGGCAAGCGCCGCAGTGACGGGCAAGTCGAATTCGTCGCCAACGCCGGGCACGCACAACGCGAGCCCAAGAGCTTCCGCCGCGACGGAGGACAACGCCGCAACGGCGGCAACTACAAGGCCAAGCCAAGGTTCGATCATGCGGCCCTTCTTAACCAACCTTGCGCGTTTCATAGCAGGGAAGGGAAGCCCGCAACACACACAACCGCCGACTGCCACACCCTCAGGGAGATCGAGAAGGCACGGCGAGCAAGGGAGGACCCCGACAATAACCCGCCAAATGGCGGCAAGTTCGGCAACGTGTCCGGGTTGCTACATACCTTCACCGGCTTCAACACGAAGCACGAGAAGAAGGTCATCACCCGCGCCGTCGCCGTCAATGCGGTGGCCCAGGTGGACGTTCCCCAGTTCCTCAACTGGTTGGAGCAGCCCATCACCTGGAGTCGTCAGGACCACTCGCCGCGCATCGAGTATCCAGGGCGAGTCGCCCTGGTGGTCAAGCCAAAAGTAGGCGACCACTGGCTCCCCAAGACATTGATGGACGGCGGCAGCTCCATCAACATCCTATACCTGGACACCTTCATGCGACTGTGGCTCCCGCAGTCGATGATCGAGACAACCCACACCACGTTCCACGGCATCGTCCCCGGTCGAAAGGCGTACCCGATTGGCAAGGTCACGCTGCCAGTCACCTTCGGCACCCCAGCAAACTTCCACACCGAGCGGATCGTCTTCGAGATGGTGCCCTTCGACAGCCCCTACCATTGCGTCCTGGGGCGCCAGGCGTTCGCCAAGTTCATGGCAGCGCCACACTACGCGTACAACGCGATGAAGCTCCCTGGGCCGTGTGGCGTCATCACCATCAACGGTGACCCTGACATGGCTGCCGAGTGTGAGGCCAAAGGAGCCGAGCTCGCCGATGCCGTCATCGCGGCAGAGGCCAACCACGCTGACGAGATCGCCAAGTACGCGAGCGGGGTGAACAATGACGACCCCACCATACTCAAGAAGCCCAACTCGGAAGGCGCGAACACTTCAAATTTCGAGGCAACGACACACACTCGCACCGTCGAGCTCGTCCCAGGCGACTCCAACCAGACGGTGACGATCGGCTCAGGGATGAGCCCAGACTAGGAAGGCGCGCTCATCGAGTTCCTCTGTGAGAACAGGGATATCTTCGCATGGAAGCCCTCCGACATGCCTGGTGTCCCTAGGGAGCTCGCTGAGCACAAACTAAACGCCGACCCCAAAGTGCGACCCGTCAAGCAGTCGCTGCGGCCCTTCAATGAAGAGCGCCGCCGAGCCATTGCCGAGGAAGTGCAGCGTCTACTCGCTGCAGGCTTCATCCGGCCAATCAAGTACTCCAAGTGGCTGGCGAATCCAGTACTTGTCGAGAAAAAGAACGGCACCTGGAGGATGTGTATCGACTACACAAACTTGAACAGCGCCTGCCCAAAGGAGCAGTTCGTCCTCCCGCGGATCGACCAAATAATCGACTCCACCGCGGGCTCGGAATCGCTATGTTTCCTCGACGCCTACTCTGGGTACAACCACATCAAGATGGCCGTCAAGGACGAGGAGAAGACGGCGTTCATCACGCCATTTGGAGCCTTCTGCTACACCGCCATGACCTTCGGCCTCAAGAACGCCGGGGCAACCTATCAGTGGTGCATGCAGGAGTGCCTCGTGAGCCAGATTGGCCGCAACATCCATGTCTACATCGACGACATGGTCGTAAAGTCCGCTCGCCAGGATGATCTACTCGCCGACCTGGCGGAAACATTCGCCAACTTGCGAAGATACAAGATAAAGCTTAACCCAGGCAAATGCACCTTCGGTGTACCAGCAGGGCAACTACTGGGTTACGTCGTCTCCAAGCGCGGGATAGAGGCGAACCCCACCAAGATTGACACGATCGCCCGACTCGGCAAACCCGAGTGCTTGCGCGACGTCCAGAAGCTGGTCGGGCGAGTAGCGGCTCTCAGTCGTTTCATCCCCCGCTTGGGCGAAAAGGCGATGCCCCTATACCGCCTAATGCGCAAGAACCCCACGTTCCAGTGGGACAAGGAGGCGGACGACGCGCTCCGTGACCTCAAGAAGGTACTACTCGCCGCACCGCTACTCGCCGCCTCGGCCGACAAAGAACCCATGCTGGTTTACGTTGCGGCCTCCGAGCATGTCGTCAGCGCTGTCATGGTCGTCGAGCGACCAGAGGAAGGAAAGGAGCGCCCAGTACAACGACCAGTTTACTACATCAGCGAGGTCCTCACCGAGTCGCGCCAGCGGTACCCGCAGTACCAGAAGTTGGTATACGCGGTCTTCAGGGCACAACAATGCCTGTCGCACTACTTCCAGGAGCACCCGATCACGGTCGTCTCCTCAGCACCATTACAGGACATCATCCGCAACCGTGAGGCGACCGGGCGAGTCGCCAAGTGGGCCGTCGAGATCGGCGTCCACAACATCAAATATGAGCCACGAAGAGCGATCAAGTCGCAAGCCCTAGCGGACTTCATCGCCGATTGGGAAGAGGCCCAGCAGCCAGAGAAGCTGCCATACCTCCATTACTGGAGCCTGCACTTCGACGGCTCCAAGAACGCGGACGGCGCAGGCGCGGGGATCGTGCTAACTTCACCGAAGGGCGACAAGCTCCGCTACGTCCTCTGCCTCGACTTCACACCCTGCACCAACAACATGGCCGAGTACGAGGCCTTACTCCATGGCATTCGAGCTGCCAGGGAGATGAACGTCAATCGCCTACGCTGTTATGGAGACTCCGACCTCGTGGCAGAGCAAGTCGCCGGCACCTGCGACGCAGTCTCACCCACCATGGCGGCATACCGCCAAGAAGTGGACAAACTGGGCGGACACTTCGCAGGCTACTCTGTCGAGTGGATCGACAGGCGGAAGAACGAGGAGGCCGACGCGCTCTCTCTCATCGGGTCGGCTCGACTCGCACCACCCGCCGGTGTATTCCTTGACACAATCACTAAACCATCAGTCTCTACCCCAAGGGAGATCGACATCGGAGTCCCGTTGCAGCCAGAGGCAGCCCTGGTCGCACTCGTCACCGAGCCAGACGACTGGACCAAGCCCTACATCGCCTACCTGGAGGCTGGCACCTTGCCAGCAGACGAGACGGATGCCCAGATGATCGCACGCCGATGCAAATCCTTCACCATCATCGACGACGAGCTCCATAAGCGAAGCGTCACCGGCGTGTTCCAAAGCTGCGTCCAACCGGCCGAAGGACGCAAAATCCTCCACGACGTCCACTCCGGCGACTGTGGCCACCACGCCGGTGCCCGCTCCCTGGTCGCCAAGGCTATGCGGCACGGCTTTTACTGGCCCACCGCACACGCCGACACCGTCGACATCGTCCAGAGGTGCGCCGGGTGCCAAAAATACGCCAATCAGACGCACGTGCCGAGCTCGGCGCTGAAGACAATCCCCATCACTTGGCCATTCGCCTTATGGGGCATGGACATGGTGGGCCCCTTCAAGAAGGCTCCCTCCGGCTACACCCACCTCCTGGTCGCGGTCGACAAATTCACAAAGTGGGTGGAGGCCAAGCCAGTCCGGAAATGCGACAGGAAAACCGCCACCAAATTCTTACGTGAGCTCATATATCGCTACGGGTTCCCCAACAGCATCATCACGGACAACGGCACCAACTTCGCCAAAGGATCCATGGCCGAGTTCTGCGAGGAACACCACATCCGGCTCGACCTGGCGCCAGTCGCCCAACCGGAGTCCAACGGACAAGCTGAACGGGCCAACCAGAGCATCCTCCACGGCCTAAAGCCGCGGATCCAAGTACCACTCGAGCGCACCGCCGGGTGCTGGGTCGAGGAGCTACCCTCTGTCATCTGGGGCATCCGCACCTCAGTTAACAGGTCGACAGGGTTCACACCCTTCTTCATGGTGTACGGCGCCGAGGCAGTCATGCCCACCGACCTTGAGCACGACTCGCCGAGGGTCGTCCACTACACGGAGGCTGCGAACGAACTCGCACGACAGGATGGAGTCGATCAACTCGACGAGGCACGTGACCTAGCCCGCTCGCGCACCGCCATCTACCAACAAGGACTCCGCCGCTACCACAGCCGGCGGGTGAAAACTCGCACCTTCCAAGAAGGCGACCTGGTGCTGCGCCTCATCCAGGATAAGAAGGGCATGCACAAGCTTTCCCCTCCATGGGAGGGACCATTCGCCATCGGCCGTGTACTCGGCAACGACGCCTATTACCTCATCGACGTCCGCGGGGACGGCAAACTCGACGTCAAGCGACCATGGAATGTAAACCTCCTACGAAAGTTCTATTCCTAGAACGCCACATATGTACTCTCCAGTCGCTATGAAATAAAAAGAATTGGTTCCCGCAAATTGCGTTTACTCTCCGTATCTTGTGCCGCTCGCACTCGTAATAACAGCGTCAAGCTAACCGCAGAAGTCAACCTTTGGTAAAGCGATCGGCACGGCCAAGTAGTGCGATGCAAAAGCACTGAGTCACCTCAGGTTTTGCATCGTCCACGAAAAACGCCTACCCGGAGCCCCATTGGAGTCGCCTAGCCCGACTGGCTCTACGAGCCAAGACAACTGCCTTCGCTTCTCACAGCGACCATGATCCTCTGCATCCTCGACATAGCGATTCGAACGGCCACGTACCACGCTCGGAGACTGACGACCAGTTCAGCGCGAGCGGCTTGGGAAAACGCCAAGTATGAAAGCATGCCCAGGACTCGCCATGCGACTGACCCCACGGGCCAGGCAGGAGTGATGCGCTCCAACCAACACGCCAAGTCCTCACCCACCCTCGAGTCGCGCCTAGAACAACCAAGTACCATGCTCGGGGACTCGGCCATCCGACCTCGTTCGCGCAAGGGAAAACGGTGAAGTACAGAGCGTTCGAGGGAGTCGCCTAGCGACTGGCTCTTCGAGTCCGGGCGAGTCGACCGCAATAATAAAACATTCAAAAACCATAAACAAATCACACACGAGGTAAACCCCACAAAAGGGCGGACGCGCTCGGAGACTCGTTCAAAACCTTAATCACAAAACACATATCAAATCCCAAAACAGACACGACGTCTCATTCATTAGCTCGTTGCATTGTCTCAAGTTACAAAATATGCCTAAACGGCAGACCTGTTACTAATGCCCCAGGGCAAACTATCCTATTCTGCAGGCTTCGACGACGACTCGCCAGCACCCTGGCGATCGCGGATGAAGGGCATGTACGGGTTTGACGGGTACGTCGTCAGTTCACCCGCCATCGCAGCGCGAAAGGGCTGCTCGACCTTGAAGTCCCGATGCTGCGGCTCGGGGTCGTTGGGCGCGACGACCGTCTCCTGGTACGGAAGGAGGTCGCCCATTGCCTAGACACGCTCGGAGTACATCGCGGCGCGGTCCGTCAACTTGAGCACTTCGGATAGCTCAACTGCGCCAGTCGATGACGGGTAGCCACTCGTCACGTCGTCGATGTCGAAGTCCTCCGGAAAGTGAGCAAGTCCAAGGCTAAGCGCCGTCGCTGGTCCACGCTGAAACGCCGATCGCGTCATGAATTCAACGAACGAGGGCGCCTTATCCAAGTACTTCCACACCTCGACGAGGTCGCTCGGAATTACTTCCGTGGGAGATATCTCCTGGAGGTAGGTTCGGATGCACGTCGCCGACAACGTCGCCGAGTCCACGAGCATGGACACACACTGCCGCGCGTCGAACGAGCTCGCTTCTTCCGCGCTATCAAGGATGCGACCTGCGAATGGAAGATAACAATGAGTACATCAGGCACCACAACAGAACACATGGTATGGGCAGAGGCAGATACACTCACCAATCAAGGGGCGGGAGAGATCCGTGATGAAGCATTGAAGCGAAGTGTAGTCGTCCTGAAGCCCAGCAACAAGGGCATCGGATACTCTACGATCCTCTGAGGCAGCAGTAATAGCGGCTTTGGCTCGCCCATCCGCCGAGTTCGCTTCCTCCTTTGCCTCCCTCAGCTCGCGCTCGAGTTCGGCAATCCGCTTCTCAGCCGAGCTCAGTGCTGACTGAGCCACCGCTAACTCACCCGCTGGGACAAGACCCTGACGAGCTTCCTCCGCTTTCGCGGCAACCGCTTGAAGCTCCTTGTTCGCCTCCCGGACGGTGGCTAGCTCCTTCTCCGCGCGGCGCTCCGCGGCCAACCGATCAGCCGATTCATGCTGCAGACCCAGCACATCATTCAAACAAGTTAGTCAAAGCACTCCTAAGTGCCCACCCGCTGAAATTCAGCGAGTGCGCACTCGGGGACTGGCAATCAAAAAAATCCTAAGTGCCCACCCGCTGAAATTCAGAGAGTGCGCACTCGGGGACTGGCAATCAAAAAACTCCTAAGTGCCCACCCGCTGAAATTCAGCGAGTGCGCACTCGGGGACTGGGCGCAAAAAAATAACGGCTATACACTAAAAGGATCAGTCCGCTGCAACACACCGACCTGATCCTCAGGGACTGGACATACCTGGATGGCTGCGCCAAGCATGCCATGAAGCTGTATCGCGTCCACGGACGGGAGGAGAGCTGGCGTATGCCCACGAAGCTGCTCGACTTCCACGTCGGCGACCCCAGGAGCGCGGCTCGATGGTGACGTCCCACTCGCTGTGGCTGCTTTGGCCATGAAGCGCGGGAACGTCGCGATGGAGGTACCCGCGCCAAAGGAGGTCGGCTCGGCCGCACTAGGTAGGGGAGCGCCTTCCTTCGTGGATGCGGCCGCTTCTGGTGCGGGTTCGGTCGGCGCAACTGCCGTATCGTCGGAGATCGTAACGACATCATCGCCCTTGGCCTTTTTGCCGCCATCTGCAGGGACGACGACCTCGTCTGCCTTCCGCTTACGGGAAGGATCCTCCTCACTGACGACGGATGGTACCTTAGCCACGGTCGGGTGGCCCATCTTCTTCACTCCGGTCCTGTAAATCAATCGCGTAAGCGAGATAGTTCAAACTACTATGGAAGACAAAGATAGGTGAGCAAACTCACTTGGCGACTGGAATGAAGTGCAGCCCTGTGCGGAGGCCAGCCGGCTTCTCTAGCTCAGGGCCCAGACGGCGGCTGAGCCCCATCTCCAGGACGTCACGTGCCCAAGACACGGACGGCTTCTTCGTCGTCGAGGCCGCAACGGGAGCCCCTGGAACTTCTTCGGCAGGAGCTTCCCTACGAGGCGAGGTCGCTGCGGCCGGAGCATTCCCCAGCCTAGAGACTGGGGCGAATGGCGGGGGCATCGAAGCCAGTGGCACCTCGACGGTGACCGTGTCCAACGCGGCTGCCGTCAGTGGCGCTTCGTCCTTGGCCGGGCTAGGAGCGTCAGAACTGCTTGCCGAGTGCGGTGGCGAGGCCGGCCTCATCGGCTTTGTCTTCCTTCTTGGAGGAGCCTTCGCCTCCTTCTCTTTCTTCTTCTTCTTTGACGGAGTAGTCTGGCGGCGCGAGGTGGTTTCCGGAAGCTCTCCTTCGTCATCATGACGCTCGAGGCTTTTGCTCGCCTCGAGCTCGCGTTGACGTTGCCCGCGGGTCTTGCGGACCAACGGGGCGGCCTCCTCCTCGGACTCGTCGTCGCTGTTGCTCTCGTCGCTCCCGGCGTCGCCCTTGGCGAGAGGCGATTCGCCCATGTCCTGGGCGAACGAGCTCGAATTCTCGTTGTCCGAAGGCGGAAGCCACCCTTCCACCACTTGGAACAGCTGCAATGAAGACACGATGAAATTAGAATGACCGCGACTGCAAAAACTGCGACTGCGAATAATACGAGATGATTACCGTTGGGGCCGGACGCTTCGCGGTGTAGGGGGCGAACCCAGCTTGTGCGTCCAGGTACACCGCCTGGGTGATCTTCTTCAGTGCCGCGGTGTAGTCCTCGAGCTTCCACTCGGCTAGGCTGGCCTTCGTCGAGTCCTCCCGGCCCATGTACTGATACATATAGTGGTCGCGCCGGGCCAGAGGGACGAGCCGCCGCCCGAGCCAGCAGTTGTATAGATTGATCATTTGGAGGCCCCTTTTCTTCAGCCCGCGGATGGTTTGGAGCATTTCGTCCACGACCATCCGCTGGTCGCTGGGGAGCTTGCCGACTTGAAGACGGTGCGTCTCGGACCGGTTGGCGGAGTACCGCGGGATCGCCGTCTCGCCCTCCGGGGTCGCCTCGGAGATGTAAAACCACGACTTCTTCCAGTCTCTTGCTGCCTTGGCAGGCAGCATCAGGTCGAAGAATGAGGCCTTTGACTTCAGCTGGAAGGTTAGGCCACCCGCGGCGAGCATTGGGCCGCCCGCCTCCTCGCGGCTGATCCGTCCGTGGAACAGATCTTGCCAAAGAGGGAAGTAGGGCCGGCAGCCCAAGTAGCACTCACAGAACGCCACGAAGATGGCGAGCTGCTCGATGCTGTGGGGACCCAGATCCGACGGCTGGATCCCGTAGTAGGCGCAGAAGCGCCGGAAGAACAAGAACGTGCGGAATCCAAGTCCCCGCTCCAGGTGACTGGTGAAGCAGATGAATTCCCCCTCGCGTGGGCTCGGGGTCACCTCTCCGGCTGCAGGGATGCGCCAGCAGCCGGCGCGCAAGATCCCGGCCTCCTCAAAGGATGCCAGTTGCGCCCTCGTGCATTTAGACCTTCCCCAAGGTTCGGTGGAGAGGGCCATGGCGGAAGACTTTGCGGGGGGTCGGGGGATTTCGGGTCGGCTGGATCGCGATGCGGAGGAAGGCGAGAGTGTGTGCAATCGGAGGAAATGGCGAGAAGATGGCTCTCTAATCGCCTGCCATTCCCCTTATATAGCGGTTGTTACCCGCCAATTCAGGAGGCCGTTACTACGCGGTGATTACGCCAAAAGTTACCGTTGGATTACCGCAACGGCTAGTTTGACCACGCTTAATGGTCCAACTTCAGCCACTCGGCTCGTCGACCTACTCGCTGCGACAGTAATTCGCCGACTCGACTTGCCAAAGCTGCGAACAGAATGACAAGTTTTCCTTTATACAGGAGCCCACCGACGATTCGACTGGATGCCTACTCTGAAGCCGCATACTCCGACTACCAGCAGTCACCTGCGCCCAATCGACGACGGCCTCGGGGACTACTGATGGGGAAGTACCTACCGGGGTATACCAGCAGGACGTTTCCGACTGGCCCAAAGAACTGGCGAGTGGGCCTGCAAGACGGCGACTGGATCAAAGCCCGGCGTGGATCCAAGCGACTGGAAGCCGAAGGCCCAGGCGAGTAGATAGGCCCATTCGGATTAGGTTAAACAAGCACCAAAGCCTTAACTGATTCGGTTGAGATATGTAAACCCTAGGGGAGGTGAGCCTATATAAACCTCCCTGCGGGGCGTGTAGAGATACGTTCCATCATACACCCAAGCGACTCGCCGCCTAGCCGTCGAGCTCGCCCATTGTACCACCTTCATAATACAATCTAGCAGGAGTAGGTCTTTACCCTCCGGGGGGCCGAACCTGGGTAAAACCCTGTGTCTCCGCTCTCATCTCGCACCGCAGATGGCTGACCGCCCTTGCCCCTTGTTCTACTACTCGCTGCCGATTGCAGCGTCTGCCGTGACCATTCCCACGACAGCAGATGTGGTCTTGAAGAAAATGACCTACATCTTTTCTTCACTTGTCAATTTGCTAAAGCCGCATGGTTCAACCCGCCTTGGTATTTAAGGATAGAAAATATTAGTCTTCACAATCACTACATAGTGGATGTAATTCTTTACATTCTTAATATGAAGCACTCTTATGCTACTATACAAAATACTTTGACTTTTCTTTGGTGCTTATGGAAAGCCAGGAATGACAGCCTCTTCAACAGAATTCAAAAGAAGCCACACGATAACATCATCAACTCTCAAGCAATCATCAACTCTATGAATCCGTTGAAGGATTCGAGCAGCATGACAACAGACCTCAGATGTCAAGATAATTTGCAAAGCCATAAGGGGATTTCAATTGAAGAGAATGAAATTAACAAAGAGGGAAATAACTATGATTTCTTCATATATTCAGATGCTTCCTGGAAAAATGATGGCAATGTGGATTCGGCTGGCCCTCCTTTCTCAGGGATCAGAATCTTCATTCAAGCCAGAACAAAAAACAACACTTTCAAGCTTAAAGTGTTTGCTTCATCTCAACCAGCCATCTCTGTTCTCCAAGCTGAAGCTAAAACAATGTTGCTGGCAAGCCAAATTGCTGAGAGGCTGGGGATAATTAACCCTCTCATGCTAACGGACAATATTCTCATGGCTAAGGCTATGGATAGTAGCAAGATTGACACCGAGTACATCTATTGGAACACTAGAGGCACTCTGGCAAATATTCTGAATTCTGTTCAAAAGATCAAAGCAAGGATAGCCCATATCAGTAGAGAAAATAACAACATAGCTCATAATTGTGCTCATAAGGTACATGAGTACACTGCTCCTATGCCTATTTTTAGATGCTTTTCAACAGACCATGCTACTAAATCCTGTCCTGTTCTCCCTATTTTCATTTGTACCATGTGGCAGGATTATGTAATATATGATGTACACGGTTGTTAAGCATTATCAATGAAAATTGCTTCCTTGAGCACCAAAAGTTTTTTCAAAAAAAAAAAGTTATCGTAAACAACTACTCTCCATTTTCAAATATAAGTGTTTTAGGTTTGTGAAGAAAATATACCTAGACTTGTTTTAGTGTATAGGTTCATTCTAAATCTAAGTGAACCTACACACTATAACAGTCTAGATATATTTTCTTCACAAATCTAAAACATCTTATATTTTGAAACGGATGAAGTAGTTATGAAAGGACTAATTGATCTTGGGCCGGCATGATTTCGTATCAGCCACAAGCGATTCCTAACAATTCCTCGGCCAGGTAGGCATGTAGAAACTTCGGCCCGCTGCCGTTCGCCGCATCAAGGCATCTAGCGGACGAGATTGCATCAATTTGAAACATTTGGAATCCATAGCCATTCCTAGATGACGACAAGTCAACCACAGGCGACAACCCGAGACCACATCGTCCTCGTTTCCCGCACCGCCGCCATCTCGTCCACCACCACCTCTTCTACCGCCATGTCGCCGACCACTCCTACCGCTGCCGCTTCCGCCTCCGCCGCGTCCCGGGCCGCTATTCCCTCTCCCTCCTCCTCGTCTGCCCAAGCGATCTACTCCTCCGTGTCGCTCGTCACCTCAACCGCCGCCGGCGCTGCCGATTTATCCTCCCCCTCCGTCTCATCTGCCGCAGCGTCCTTCGTCTCAATGTCGCTCATCTCCTCTTCTACCACCGCCTCCGGTATCTCCTCCCCCTCCTTATCATCCACCGCCGCACTCTTCGCCTCCATGTCGCACATCAGCTCGTCTCCTGCCGCCGCCGACACCATTTCAGCATCATCATCTTCCGCAGAGGTCGTCGGCTCCATGTCGCACGCCACCTACTTGCCTACCGCCGCAGCCGCTATCTCATCCCCCTGGCCCTCTAGATTTTCACCCTCCGCGGTCGCCTCCTCCTTGTTCCCCAACTCATCGCCTGCCGCCGCATCAGCAGCATCCTCTCCAGGCTCCTCGGACTCGTCCTCCTCGTCTGCCGGATTGGTCGGCGCCGCCTCCACCGAGTCATCTCCAGACTCTACAAGGACAGGGTCGACCTCATCGTGTGCCTGGTCGCTCGGGTCCGATACTCCGTCACCACGTTCTCCCGCGATGATTCGAGTGCAGGTATCGTCTGTTGCTGCCCTGCAGAAGGCCATCACCGATTATGCCGAGGACCTTCATCATGTTATGGAGATCCACATCGTTTCCATCGAGCGCTTGAATGCCACCGTGCAAATGGAGGCCCTGCTAGATATCCAGCCCCCTCATTGGTACTGCAAGGAGAAGGCCAGAGTCGCCAACCTCAAGAGGGTTGCCAGCGCGCTGATGGGAATTTGGCAACTGCTCAGCAACGCCATCACGGTGGACTCGGTGTGGGAGGAGCTTCAGGAGCTCGGTGAAGCCGAACCAGCCAGTGAGACGATCAAGCAGAACACCGAGGACCTCTCCGGGATCCAATTCGGGAATGACGACATGGAATCGATGCAGGAGGAGCTTGAGGCGCTCGGTGAAGCTGAATCAGCCACTGAGATGGTCAAGCAGATAGCAGACAAGGTGGAGACCATCCTTGCTGCCGGGCGTGCACTCATGGATGAGCAAGAGGAGGAGCGTGACACTGTCTGCGATACCCTCCTTCAGGACATGACGAAGGCGCTCATGCAGGATATTGAGAAGGTCTTGACTTCTGCAGTTTACTTCATCTAGTTTTGATTTTAGGGAGAAAAAAATCATGATTAATTCTCTTGCTGGGCTCGAATATGGGATACTGCTGCAGGAGGGTAGGTAACCACACATCCAGGAGCTGTAGAAGGTCTAGTGCCATTCCAAAACTTCAATTCATCTATCGATGTGATTTTGCAAACCTGCCACATTATATGTGAACAGTACACTACTTGTTGGGATATGTTCCTTAATTCATGGTCAAGCAGAATTAGCTTGCCTGCTAATCATTGTCAAATAAGTGCACGTTCTATAGTAGTGCGTTACCTGTCGTCGTTCGATTGTCTTTTTTCTTGTTAATTAATTCACCTTGGCATTTCCAAGCAACAGCACATAATGTATACTGGACCACCATCGTAACCAACATGTTAAGGGAACCTGTTGAATTCACTTCGTTTAGTGTGCTTGTCTTTCGTACTGCCAAATAGTATGTGAGCAAGGACACTACATACGAATGTGCATTGTCATGTTATATTGAATTGTGTTGGATGCACAGAATTAGACTCGGAATCGGGGAATTGGAAATCGAGCATCTAATTCCGTTGTTTGGGTGCGTCTGGAATTTGGGTATGGAAACGGAGGTCAATTCCGCGCCCCGCGCCCTTATGTGCAAAATAGTCGTCCCTCAATACGAAGGTCGCCCCCTCGGAATCTCCTTGGAAACGTACCCGCCCGCGCGTACCGCTTCGTCTGAGAACAGAACCAGGCCTCTCACTCGAGAGCTCGTGACGAAAAGAGACGGCGAGCAACTTGGAGGAACCGGCGGCCGCCGCGCTGGTGAGCTTCTCCAGGCCCTCCTCTCTCCCTCCTCTTCTCCATCCCTTTCCTCCTTCGAGACCATCGCATCAGGCACCCGTCCATCCCCTCCCGTGATGCCGCCCCTAACACTAGATTGATCAGGCAGCGGAAGGAGTTCAGCGGCGGGAGAACTGCGTCATGTCCCTGTCCCTCCTCAATCCGCTCATGTACGACAAAGTAAAACGGTCATCCCCATCCTATTTTTCTCATGTCGAGAGCCTGTAACAGAGCATGTAGGGCGGATGGGATGATATCACTCGCCTGTTCTTATCTCAACGGGAGCGCGGCGGGTCATCGGCTCGAACGCGGCCGGCCGGACTTGTAGGAAGTGGATCCTGGATGGGCGCAGCAGGTCACTAACTACAGTTGGTTCACTCGGCTACACTTCTACAGCAGACAGGGCACACGAAAATTTATGTTCTTGGCCATCATCCTTTTGTTTCTGAAAATATCCTTTTGTTCACTCGACTACACCTCTACGGTGAAGCAGGTCAGTGACTACAGTCGTTTGACATGGATATGTATGATGAATCAGCATCTATGTACGAGGTGATCAGTAGCACAGGAGAGAGGTGGTTCTGCAACAATCTCATGGCTGTTGGGCTTTTCTGCTTACCTGCACTTTTATACATATGAAGAAAAGAGACACCGCAGTTTTAGTACAGTGATGTGCATATCTTTATACAACTTACTCCGATCCAAAATAAGTCTCTGATGCCTTCGTTCTGAAATTGCTGTGATAGTGTGAAAAATAATACGCTCTCTTCGTTCTGAGAAGGATGTCACAGGTTTGTCTAAATTTAGAAGTAACTAAACACTTTAATATATAGATACATCCACATTTATATCAAATTTATGACATCCTTTTAGAACGGAGGGAGCATTTACATTCCAATATACACATGCTATTTTTCCTACATGTATAGAACTTTATATCGTTCAAACTAAAAAATACATACAATTCCAGAGTTGCTACATCCAAACAGGAATTAGAATTAGGTACCACCCGCTGATTCCAACATGAAATTCAAAGCACACCCAAACAACAGAATTTAAATGGAAACCATTTCCTTTTCAGGTTGTATTTGGAATTCCCACTCATTTCAATTCCAAGTCTCAATTATGTGCATCCAAACACAGCGTACAGTATTTGAATTGGAAGAATATTATGTTTATTTCAGGAACATTTGCTTGTATACAAGAAAACTTCAGTGTTTGCTTACATATTTGCAATTTTTTCTCTTAATTAGTGGTCCAAATAAAAACACATTACATACAAATGTGCATTATTGTCATGTTTTATTGAATGTCGGTTAAATGAATTGTTAGGTTTTTTTTTATTTCAGCAAGATTTTCCTGTATACAAGAAACGGTGCTTGCATACATATTAGCATGTTTTGCTTTATTTAATAGATCGAATAAATGCTGTTCAGAATGCTGGTAATTAATTAGCTTCTGTCTGATATCTTGATTAGACCACCAGTATGCCTTGTATTTACCACCGAAGTGTTAGTGACAGCTTCTATTTTAAATCAGGGAAATGTTATTGTATCGGTGGATGCATCAGTAAGGCATTTCATAGTTTAAGGTTAGAATGATTTTCCCTTAAACTTTACAAGGATGACATATCATTAACAAGATTCAGAGTTGGCTGTTCAGATAAAATGGCATATGTTCCCCAGATGAGCTAAGAGAAACGAGCCTGATCTTCAGATCCTAACACTATGATGTCATAACCTGGGGAAGATCAGCTAAGAGTTTAGTTTAGTCATTGTTGTTTTGGAAGTTCTAGACTTCAAGTTGAAAGTAGTTTTTACTGTACTAGCAACTCACACCAAATATGTATCACACTGAGTATTTCCAAAAATTTAAACTTCATCAACTCATTCATAATTAGAACTCCCTTCCAGGAAACAATTTGCATCAAGATTTAAGGGAGGCTACAATATAAACAGTGTTACTTCTCCAATCAAATAATCCGATCTAACTTCATACCAAAGGGAGATAACTTGTAAAGGTTGGCTTACATTTTGATCAGCCCCAAATGCATACACCATGTGCTAGACTGCAATAACATGGAAAAATTGACATAAGAACTTAACTGAATGAGATGAAAAAGAACAGAAAAATAGCCTTCTCTAGTGTTGAAGTTATGCTGGTCTACAGATTTCACTGTACGTGGAACATATAGTTTATATGTTCTGCTAAATCGCTCCTCCATTTTGCTAAGCCACACTGTTAGTAATGGGTTTATATGGATGCTCAGGTGACAGGTCGAGATTTACTTCCTGCTTTACTTCCATTTTTCGGGTCTGGTTTAGTATAGGCCACAAAGTATATGCACTAGAGGAAGTAAAGAACATGAACATCCATGGGGCCGGAGGAAGAGGCAGTGCAGCAACAAAGAAACCCAAGAGGAAACACTCGTGCAGTTTTAAGTCTTATATTAAGACGGTTAGGCCCCGCTTGGCAACTTCTAGCAAATAAACTTCCGGATTGAAAATCACTCGGAAATCAGCGTGCATAAATAAACCGAGAGCATTGCGGAGGATAAGAAAAATGGAGCTTCTGACTCGAGCTTTTTTTTTTCGGGCGAAAATGGAAATTCAAACCCGCCCTAAATGACCGACCAGCCATGGAACATTGGTTGAGCTCCTAGAACTCGACAATCTAACTCACTAGCAATAGTGAACATTCCCAAATACTCTGGCATTATGCTACTCGCTGCTTCCACAACATCCAGCAAGTTATGATGACCAAAGCATCGAGGCCCGTCGACCTCTCCTTACTACGGAATCGTTCCCTGGCACTGATCCACCACCCGTCCATGCGTTTAGTGGAAGATGGTAGGATAACAGCAAATTAGTTTTCGCATCTAACGAATATTTCTAGATCTTCAGCTATGTTCCTTCCGTCCCCAAAATGTAAGCTGTATTTTTCATTCGCTAAGATAGGCGTTTCACTAACATTTAATCTATCCATATATGGTTTAAAAGATACAAATTGCAGGCTTCCAGCCATAGGTAAATATGCTCAAATACAAATCTAATGACATCAATTTCAAATCAGTCGCATGTACTTGTTACGAGGCTAATGGCATCAATTTTCAGATCACATAGCGACAAGTACTCCTTCCATTTTAAAATATAAGATGTTTTAGGTTTGTAAAAAAAATGTATCTAGACTTGTTTTAGTGTGTGATTTACTTCAAAGCTGAGTGAACCTACATACTAAAAGAAGTCTAGATACATTTGCTTCACAAATCTATAATATCTTATATCCAAAACTTCATCGGCCTTGGATCATCTATCCAAACTTGAGTGTACATTGGTAAAATACCCAAAAAAAGGGTTAAACGAGTTTATGATTTACCCAAGAAGGGCCTTCTGTAAACTAAGCAAATTGTACTCTTGCGCAGCCCGCACCGAAACAGTGCTTTACCCCTAGATGTCCAGTCAACTGCTGCGCCTCAACGCATTTCGGGGAGAACCAGCTACTCTTTAATTAATTGTTCCCCTATAACGATGTTTCTGCATTTGGACACTGCATTGATAGTGCCCCAAGCTAAGGCAGATGTTGTACACTACCATCACGCAGGACATACTTAATCCCAAGCCAACGTTGAGCTTGTCCCAGGCTGTATGAGAATGTTGTGCGTGTGTAGAGTGTTCTGCACCATTTTTGGTCACCGTACAGGTTTTGGCCAGTTAATTACGAGCAAGAATATGAAAGGCTGAATACTCCTTTTTTCAAACTTTGACAAATAAACACTTGATACCAATTGCTTAGAGGACCATACGAACTCATTCGAAGTCTGTGTGGTCCTCTTACACGTATACTCACTGTATACTATACTCATGTGTCTGCGGAAGCGAAAATCGGAAGTTATATAACAGCAACAATTTTTTAAAAAATATGACATGCAAAGACGTAGATCACGATGGAGGTGGGATCAGCCCACCGGAACGTGGAGTATACCTAGTTCGGAATACACATATACAGAGATATACGTGGTCTCGGTATGGGTTTCGATGGGTCAAATAAATAAAATAGCTCGTGCAGCTCAAGTTTAGGAGGGGGGACCGAAGCACTCCCAAGAAAGTAGCGAAGAGGACCAAGATCAGTCATAAGAAACTGATCACGAAGACGAGCTTTAACAAAGGCGATATACTCAGGATCATCACCGGTAATGATCATATCATCAACATAGAGAAGAAGAAGAGTGCGTCCACGAGGAGAAGTGTGAACAAACAACGCTGGATTATGAGCACTAGGGGAGAAACCAGCAGCAGTCACTACAGAAGCAAAGCGCTCAAACCAGGCACGAGGGGCCTGTTTGAGGCCATAAAGAGAACGTCGAAGACGACAAACCATCCCCTCAGGAACAGAATACCCAGGAGGAGGCTACATATAAACCTCCTCACTCAACTCACCATTGAGAAAGGCGTTCTGAACATCAAGTTGGGACACAGACCAATGACGAACAGAAGCAACAGCAAGAAGAGTACGCACAGTGGTCATATGAGCCATAGGAGCAAATGTCTCATCATAGTCACGACCATGCTCCTGCTGAAAACCACGAGCCACAAGACGCGCTTTATAGTGCTCAAGAGATCCATCAGAGCGAGTCTTAATCTTATAGACCCACTTACATGTGATAGGACGAACACCGGGAGGGGGAGAAACAAGATCCCAGGTGCCAGTGCGCTCAAGCGCAGCAATCTCCTCGGCCATGGCTAGCTGCCATTCAGGATGATGCTCAGCATCCCGATAAGAAGTCGGCTCGGAGGCAACAGAAAGACCATACTGACTAGGAGAGTAACGGTTGGGGGCACGACGCTGACGAACAGGACGATTAGAGGGAAGATCATCAGAGGAAGACGACGCAGGAGACGGCGATGAAGAAGATGGAATAGTAGATGAAGACTCCGGAGAACGAGGAGAACTAGGAGAACTAGACGGAGCAGAAGAGGACGGTGTCGAAGAAGAGACATCAGGGGGAGGAGATCCTGAAGAAGACACAATAGGGGTAGAAGGAGGTGTGCCAGGAAAGAGAAGAAAAGAGATATCTTCCACCGGGTAAGTACCAGCGGTGGGACGAGGATAGAAAGGACGCGTCTCATCAAAAGTAACATCACGAGAGATACGCATCCGACGACCAACAGGGTCCCAACAGCGATAGCCCTTATGCTCATCACTATATCCGAGAAAGACACACTCAACAGACTGAGCGGTCAGTTTGGTGCGTTCGCGAGGAGCAAGGAGAACATAGCAAACACAACCAAACAAGCAAAGCATGGAGTAGTCTGGAGACTGTCCAGATAGGCGCTCAAGAGGGATACCACCCTGCAGAGCGGCAGACGGCTGAATATTGATGAGGTAAACCGACGTAGCAACAGCCTCAGCCCAAAAATGTGGCGGAAGAGAAGAGGCAATTATCATGGCACGAGTGGTCTCAAGAAGATGGCGATACTTACGCTCAGCAACGCCATTCTGGGCATGTGCGCCGGGACAGGAGAACTGAGCAAGGGTGCCCTGCTCAGCAAGAACACCTCGCAACATCTGGGAGATATACTCACCAGCAGAATCAACACGAAAAACACGAATTGGGGTAGAATACTGAGTACGGACCATGGCCGCAAAACGCTGATATATGGAGAGCACCTCACTATGAGAGCGCATAAAATACAACCAAGTGTACCGAGAGAAATCATCGATGAATAAAATATAGTAGCGATGGCCCCCTTTCGAGGCGAAAGGAGCCGGACCCCAAACATCTGAATGAACTAAATCAAAAGGTTGCTGAGATACAGACGCGCTAGTAGGATAGGAAAGCTGAATCTGTTTACCCAATCTAAAGCCCTGACAATGTAAAGACCCATCTCCTGAGACAGACCCCAGAAGACCACGATGAACTAAAGACGACAGACGAGAGTCACAAAGGTGACCAAGACGATAATGCCACTGCTGAAAGGAGCTGGTATCAGAGGCGAAGACCGGAGAAGAACTGGCAGATGAAGTGGCAGCGGAAGGAACACGAAGCCAGTCTAACTCCCAAAGTCCTGAAGAGTCACGGCTGCGAGGGCCAGCTCCAACCAGGGCCTGCGTGCGACGGTCCTGGACAACACAAGAATCAGCATCAAGAATGACGCGACAACCAGAGTCAGTAAGCTGGCTAGCAGAGAACAGATTCATCTTAAGAAGAGGGACATGAGAGATGTCAGGAACAGAAAAAGAAGAAGTAGAAAGAGTGCCCCGACTAGAAACAGGAAGAGAGGTACCATCAGCTGTAAAAACACGGACAGGAGAAGGGAGAGAACGAAGAGCGGACATAAAAGAATACTCAGAGGTCATATGAAAGGAAGCTCCAGAATCCAGATACCATGGGGACGTACCTAACTGTGTAGAAGGTGGTGGTCGCGCAGCTGAAGAATTAGTCACAGAACCAGCAATGCTTGTCGAAGAAGAGCCTGTAGCAGCAAGCAGACCGCGAAGACTCCTGATAATGTCCTGATTGGAGAGAGCAACTGCGGAAGATCCAGAAGGAGCCGACTGCCCACGAGCCTGGTGCTGCTGACGTAAACTGGGATCCCGTGTATAACAAGTGGCCCAAGTGTGGCCATCCTTGTTACAGTAAGAGCAGTGATGAAGAGAACCACGGCGACCCTGACCACGAGCCTGCTGGTGCTGACTCTGGCCCTGAAGCTGCTGAGGCTGACTCTGACCCTGAACTGGAGGAGTGGGTAGTATCGGCGGCGGCACAGAGGACCGTGGCTGAGTCAAGGGAGCAGACGGCATAGGAGAACCACGAGTAGCAAGCACAGATGGAACCGCAAGAAGACCAGCACCACGGAGACGGGTCTCCTCAGACAACACCTCAGAGAGCGGAACACGACCACGAGCATTCAGCTGAGCACGCCGGGGCTCAAACTCCTGGCGGAGCCGAGACAGAAACTCATAGATGAGGTGAAACTCCAAATCCGAGCGCACAATCTGGCAGCACGAGCATGTGCCACAAACAGCAGTACGAAGAGAATCAAGCTGACGCCAGATAGCAGCACTCTGAGTATAGAACTCATCAATAGTAGAATCACCCTGCTGGAGAGCATGCTCCTGGCGAACCACAGACAGGTAGAGAGCATCCCCAGATGGCTGATAGCGCTGACGAAGATGGGCCCACTGAGCAGCAACAATAGGGAGACTCATGAACTCAGCAACATACTGGGGCAAAACACTAGAGGTGAGAACAGCAGCAGCACGAGCATCCTCATCAAACCACTGAGTGTAAGCAGTCAGAGCGTGTCGATAGGCCTCGAGATCAGAAGAGTACTGCTTGACTTCAGATCATAAGCAGCTACAACACTGTCATCAGCACTCTGAGCAGCATCCTTGGCCTCCTGAGAAGCATCAGCGCCGAGAACAATCGGTGTCGGCGGAAGAGGAGCCACAGGAGCAGGGGGGCACGGCCGACACGAGACCTCGCCGGAGAGCACACGCCAAAGACGGAGACCGCGCATGTGAACGCGTATAAAAGCAGCGAAATCAGAATAATTCGCGCCATCGAAGATCACCGGGCAGCGAGGAATCACAACATAACCCGATGAAGACATCTATCTCTCTCTCTCTCTCTCTCTCTTTTTAATACAGATCCGGATCCGATCGGTGCTGACGCAGACAGACGTCAGCGGCAGGGGCGGGATCCGGTGGGATGCAGAGGACGGCGGGCCAATAGGTGGGGTCCCGGCCAGTCAGTGACTCTGAGCAGCAGGGGGTAGGTGCGCCCTTGGTAGCAGATGTGCAGGCACGCAGCAGATGTGCAGGCTAGTTCTCAAACTCAGATTGAGGAGCACGTGCATATGAGGTGTGCATGTGCTGAAAAGATGTGCAGGCACGCAGCATGCAGATGGTACGGCGGGATGCAGTGGCGGGCCCTCGCGCATGCAGGGGCGCATGCAGATGGTGCAGGAGGAGTTCTTGGCAGCTGGAGTTCTTGGCAGATGGTACGCCGGCAGGGGCGCATGCAGATGGTACGGCGGCAGGAGTAGACGCAGAGCAGGACGCAGGGCTCGATTGGCAGCTGGAGGGGTGCAGATTGGATCGGTAGGAGTAGTAGACGCAGAGCAAGTGTATGTGTAGAGGACGAAGGACGACGGGACAGGCCAGAACTTCGCCGAGTAGCAGACGAGATCGGTAGCAGACGACCGGAATTTCGCCGCAGACGAGATCCGATCTGAGCGACGGCGACGCAAACGGCCAGAACGGGAACCGGCGGTGGTCGGGGCGAGCTGACGGCAGCGACGATTACAAGCAGAGGACCGGTGGACACGGAAACCCTAAAACCAGCTCTGATACCATGTTAGGAATAGACAAGTTATATTCCTCTAGGGGCCAAAGGCCATAATATATAGTACAGGGCAAATATGCAGGAAGTCCCCTAACATATGGGGGAAATACAATATACAGATATATACATCTAACAACCTCAAGGCTGAAACAATATGAATCTTGAATCATGTCGGCGACTACCTCAGGCTGAATAGTGATCAAGTGCCAAATCACTTCTAAAGGCCATGAATGATTTGACATACTGGCCGTACAATACCATCAGAAATAGCACAAGTAAGATGGGGATCACAGACGTATGAGCGGATCGCGGCGGGTTGGCGGCAGCCATGGCTATCATGAGTGGGCGACGTTGATGAAGGGTGGAGGGTGTCAGGACGGCTGTGATGGCCTCACTCAGTGGTGGGCGCCGAGGTGCCGAGGTAGTTGATCTGCCGCCGTGAGCGTTGCCGCTGGAGACGCACGTGGTCGATGAGGGTTTGATCTAATTGGATCGAACCTATCATGGCCAACTCTAGATATGGTCCTATTATAGTTGTTTTTTACTTTCTAATCTTTATTGGGCATTTTAACAATGTACAATCAAGTTTGGATAGATGGTCCAAGGCATGTGAAGTTTTGGGTAAATAACCAATTTTCTCTTTTGAAATAGAGGAAGTATTTGCTACAAAAATAAATGATCAACGAACCGTGTAACAAAGATGAGCAAATGGTATGTCGTAAATACCTTAGGGGAGGACGATGGCCGTCATGTCAGCGATGTCAGACGCCATCTGATCCAGCACCTCATGCAACTCTCTGGATAGTCGAGCAGGCGGGCTGGAGAGGCACACGATGATGATGCCCCTTCTTTGACAGGCAGCCACGAGCGTGTCCGCGTGCAGGAAGGTCACGAGGAGCTTCTCCAGGGCGCTCCGCATCGCCGGCTCGTCCATGATCTCTGTATTCCTGAGCTTCCGCACGAGGGTGTTGACTTTGTTCACACGCTTGGCAATCTCAACGCAGTCGTCTCTGTTCTGAAGAAGCGTCTTCACCGCCTTATTGATGTTTCTCGCAACTTCAGCAATTTGGTCTGCCAGTTTGGGCGGTTGATCGTGGTCAGAAGAGCCACCACCACCGTAAAGGACACCGTCACTCCAATATCCCTAGTAGAACGTGCAAATCGTTTGTATTATAGACATCTGTACATATTTGGTGCAATGATTGAGTGACTATGTCTATTTCCATGCCCCTCTCATGTACAAAAATCTGAGTATATATGCATATGGAAGAGATTGGGGGGGGGGGGGGGGGGGGGGGGGTTCACCATATCGCCTTCCCATCTAAACCAAATTAATTATCGCATATTTAATGGACGGGGAGAAATAACATATAATGTTACTCTCTCCAATCCAAATTAATTACGTATCGCATATTTAAGCAAACTCTTGCTTAAAATTTGTCCCGATTCATTGAACCTGCAAAGATTAATTTAGATAGGAGGTAGTAGTATTTATGTCATTAACAAAATTTAATGTACCAATGACTACTTAAACTGACACACTGCATTTTATTTTTAAGCTATGACTACACTAAATGTATATTTGGATACACTCGTACGACTTGTATCTAAGTGTTGCATCCAACTGACATTTGATTTAATTTAGTATCTTATAATTTTTTAGTACTTACTTAGTCCGGGAATATAAGGCCAGTTCATTTTTCGTGTCAAACTTTGATTAAGAATTTAGTCAACCAAATAGGAGCTATATGTCATCCAAAAAAATCTCATCGGATTAGCATTTCAAAGAACTTTCCGATGATATATTATTGGATGACATATAACTCATATTTAGTTCACTAAATTATTAGTCAAAGTTTGTCAAGAAAAAACAAAGTGGCCTTGTATTTTGGGATGGAGAGAGTAATAAAAATTTAAAAGTTTGACTTGGGAAACTTTGAAGTGTGCTCGGGAGCACAGGCACTCCGTTTTAAAAAATAATTTCACATTCATCCAATACCCAAAAATATCTCACATGCAAATGACTCAAGTTCCAGATTTCAAGTTTTGTGAAAATGTATAATTCATTTGAGAGTTGTGCAAAAGTAACAAACCCAACCATGTTTCAAATCCTAGAAATGTTGTTCTATCTTACTAACATATTTTTTATTCAACAAATTAATGATTTGTTTCCACATAAACTTGCTCACACATGTTCATTCTAATATCTTTACACGAGATTTACTTTATGGTTTCTTTTCTAAGTTTCTAACTCTGCATTTGAACTTTCTGAGATGAAAAGGAACATGCGCTGAGCACAAAATCCACTCTTGCTTAAGTGTACCTACTCTTTCCGTCTAGAAATAATTGATTTCAATTTGTCTAAATTTGAGTATTATGTATCTTTTTTTTTGCGGGTAGAGTACTATGTATCTGTTGAAGTGCAATTCTAGTATCTACATGTACATTATGAAACCTGGCGTATGTATGACCGAACAAAAGGCTGATGGTTGCTAGTGTATCAACAATGTATGGTTCTCGGTGTGGGAAAAGCTCAATGTGTGTGCCGGTTTAAATGACCACTCTCTACCTATTCTTCCGCCCCTCACGTGACTGCATGTGCCCATGCTCTGCACATAGAACCAATCCTTGGCCTAAGCAACGTTCCAAGGTCTCTAACCCATTTTGTGTATACAACCGGTATTACCCCTTCCTTTCTCGTTTGTACCCTCTATTCAAACATAGGAGTTGCTATCGAGAAGAAATTGGTAAATATATACAATCACCGGGTTGTTTTCACATACTTGCAGATGTAAAATGTTTGTGTTATGTATAAAGTTTTAAATAAGTGTGCAAGTAGACACACTCGTTTATATACATAATAGCACGATAGAAAAATATAGAAGACATTACCCGCTCCCATCCATAGTCATGATACATCCGCCTCTTAAGGACTGTCCAGTAGCTATCTTCCTTAGGCCAGTGCTTCCTAGCCATTGGCCGGGGCTTCGTCTCTTCGAGAAAATCTATAATGTCCGTGGGATCCTCATCGTCCCAAATTCCAAACTTGGTTATCTGCAAACTTGAGAAGTTCATGTCATGTATTGTGGGAGATGGGATAGTAGTACCCCATATTAAATATAGCTATATACAAATATGCTAAAATGGGAGTTATACATGGCGGCCTAATTGTAGGCGTGCTTGTATTATTTGATAATTTAGCAACAAAATTAAAATTGTAGATAGCCCGACTAATTTAACAATATTTCATCCCTTCTATATTTATTGTTGTGGTTTTAGTTTAAATTTGAATTAAAACTATGATGAGAATTGTGGAAAGGAGGGATTAAACTAAAACCATGACAAAAATTATGAAAAGGAGGGAGTATATGCCATCACATGGTAGTGGCATAGAAATGAAACAAGAGTAACAAGATTGTACATATGTAAGCAAGTATAGTCATACTCGTGATTTCTTTTTTTTTTTTTGAGCTGGTCATACTCGTGATTTCTGAATGTGACCTTTGTGCTTGGTTTCATCTTGGTTTTCCTTCGACATCTGGTAGTCAAGGATTCAAATGTTCTATCATTTATGTATATGAGGTAATTGTACCAAAACCCACATTTAGGGGCCGCAGTAAGAAATAACTACAACTTTAGAAGATTTTCATACACAGCCCATATTTGGGGGTAATGACTAACGACCGTAATCATCACGATTAGCTGGTTGACTTAAAGATCGAGATTTTTTTTTGGAAAGGAGCATATATTAATATCAGATGATACCAATTACACCCAGCCTCTGCAACAACGCATTGCCCTGGCGGTCACACGGATACACACAGCCAAAAAAAAGAATTACAAAAAAGAAAAGTCCCGCTACAGTGACTCATTCATTGAAACAGCAGTACTACCACCACCAAGATAGCATCATAAGTCCAGCTTCTCCAAAAAGACGCATCCAAGAAGGAAATAGTGCACAAACACCGTCATCGCTCAATCAAAGATCTAGGTTTTCACCCTGAAGAAAGTCCGTGCTCTCAAAACAATACCTTCAACAAGGTCATTGCCAGGCACAACCAATTAAGGCCAGACCCTGGGTTTTCACCCTGAGAGGTAGGACCATGAACCTCTCCTGTGCAATCGCCCCTACTTGCATGCCACTGCTCTAATTCACAAGTCACCTAGCCAATTCCTCATCACCACCCAGACTCAAACCACCATTGTCTGTCCTCAGATCTCGGTCTCCATGACTTTTCCCGTCGGCACCGTGGAACGAGAACATGCCCCAAGATAATAACAGCCAACAAAGCTTCGAAGCACACCCTCTGAAACCAAACGTTCAGGGTAAAACATGGATGCGTACGACCGAATTCAATCCTTTCAGCAAACTCACGGCATGATAGCACTTATGGAGTTCGCCGGCGGAGCCTTTCGGAACACGACACAGAAACCAGATCAATGGAGACCAACATCCGGCAAATCATCGTCTTGGCTTGAGAGGGATCCAGGACCACCTCATTTATTAAAACCGAGCCAGCAGCCCCGCGCCACCTGCCGGAAACTAGCAGGATCTGCCACAAGACGACAAGACCACTCGGCCGACCATTCTGACGGAAAAGAAGGCCACCACCACCATGCCGGGGATAGATGCCCCAAGCGCCCTAGTGTCACGGACAAGATCCGGGTCGCCTGGGCGCCGGCGCCGAGGCCAACGTATGGGACATATCGCGGCTAGGCCCAGATCCCCGCCGCCGCCTGCCGCCATGTAGGCCGAGGATCACCGACCGCCGCTCGCCGCAACACCACCGCCAAACCAGCCGGGACGGACGCCGCCGCCTTCCCACCAGATCGCGATCAGGGACGCCGCCGCCGCCACGCCCCCAGATCTTTGCCTGGCGACGATCCGGGCGGCGGCGGCGAGGAGGAGAGACCACGGAAGGGAGGGCTCGACGGGAAGGGGAGGCCGCCCGGCGCGGCACCGCGTTGTCGCACGGGTGCGGGAGGAGGAGGGGTCGGGAGGTGTCCGACAACTAACTCTTCTCAACTGTTACTGGTTATCTTAGAAGATTCAAAAAAGCTCAGCTTGACATGTGGATCATAGCGTAGGGGAATCCACTTGTCTAGTACTCCCTCCGTTTCAAAATATAAGATGTTTTAGGTATACTAAAAAAAGTCTAGATTCATTTTCTTCACATACCTAAAACGTCTTATATTTTGAAACAGAGGGAGTAGATATGATTCGGCATACTATCATTCGATCATGTACAATGTACGACATCATATTTGCTACCTTTTGCGGAGGATTTGGCGGTTGCAATGGCGTGTGTGGACCAGGAGTGCAAATCTGAAAATTCCAAAGACAGGTGTCATGCACGGTAACAAAATAAAATGTACACATAAATCGTCTAAATTAAATTAAATATTTTAAATTACACGAAACAAAAGGGTTGTCCCTAGGTGGCCCAAGGATCTATTTGTATTCTTTATTACTTTGATTATTCTCTGTACCGGTATTGATAATTATTAATAAGGAGTAGATCGGTTGAATTTCACAAAACAAAAAAAAAGTGAAGTGACCACATGGCACATATGGTCTCAGCTATCTCAAGTATACAAAAAAATGTGCAGCAATGAACTTTGAATTTATTTATTTATAACCAGATCGACCTGTGGGGCCGGATGTGGAGATGCACCTTCTTGAACCTTCATGAGCAATATGTAGCTCATGATGGTCAGCATTGCGTCCGAGCTCAGGTTGGATATCCGCTGCTCCACCTTGGTCAACTGTCGGGACAGCTTCCCAGCTGTGCAGTAAACGCAGACGATGTTCCTCTCCTGCTGGCACTCGGTGATGACCTCAAGCGCCTCGGCGAGTATCCCATCGAGCGCCTCAAGCGCAGCCATCACCGCGGAGTCCTCCATCAAATCCGCGTTATGCTCGTGCTGCGAGAGTGTCTTGTTGAGAATGTCAACGCGGCTCCTGATGTGGTGGCAATCCTTCTTATTCTGGCGAGCCGTGTTGGCCGCCTCCTTGATCTTGAGCGCGACTCCGACGATCTTGGCTACGCCGCCCACTGCATCGACCATCCTGGTCTCGGAGAGGACAAACTGCAGAATGGTTAAAATTGAAGGAATGAGGTAAAGAAAAGAGGGGGAAAATTTAATGGTTCTCTTTCTGAGAACTACTAACAAAACAGAGCAGCAACCTACCTTGTTTGATCCTCAATTTATTCCCTCCCAATCCCTTCCAAACTCAGCAGCAAGGCAGATGGCGTGCTCGCCGCACGAGCGAGCTCATCTAATACTGAGACAGATGACGCACTTACCTGTAATTTTTGTGTGTTTCTGTGTGTGACGGAGAGGAGAAGAGGAAGAGGAAGAGGAAGGGGAAGGAGAGAAGGAGAGAGTAGCCCAAAGTCTTTGCCGGAAACCACGAGGAAATGGTCAGCTGCGCAACATCACCTTGAAAATAAAGGTCAACTATGCTGTTACCCTCCGAGTCCCATCATAAACACGCTAATGTGTCTCACGTAACGTTGTGCTCACCTAAGCACAGGCCGGCGTATACCTTCCAAACGGACACCACACCAAACCATGACAGGGCTTTCCCGCCTTCCCGCTCGGCCTGGTTCCTGCAGCCGCATGACTCGATCGAGCCATGCGGGATCGTGAGGCTGCCCCGCGCGGCCCCCTAGAACGTGGGGGTAAAGGACAAGCCCTTTCTGGTCTTGCTTTTGCTTCTGCCAGGCTAGACTGAGATAATACGTATAGCATTATCATATGTATCCCGCCGTTCCATAATAACTGAAGTCAGATATTTGTTCCAAGTTAAACTATATTTATTTAAAGTCCACCAAATGCTATAGGAGTAGAAAATATTACTAAGGTTCGACCCGCTAGCCTTTTGAATTGGTCTTTTAAAGTGATTCGCCAAGGTTCATACCAACATCTTTGTTGTTTGATTAATATTTCAATTGCCTAAACGTCTTTGTTGTTTGATTAATGGTTAATAGTTCATACAAACGTCTTCTGAGGGTGTAGTTACAATCCAACATCCATTACGGAAATAGTCCCAAAAATTGATTATGAAAAAAAAAACCTATGATAAGGTTAATTAATCTACATTTTCTATGAAAAATACTAGAAATTAGAGGGTTTGCTGAGAAATGGATTTCCTAGATTTGGCAAATTACTCAATTGGGTTCTATAAGAGTTTAACCCACTATAACTGTGCGTGACACCCTCCTCCAAGAAAGAAAACCCCAATATGCGACATGTCCCTGCATGCTGATACGTCGGAAACGTATTTATAATTTTTGATGTTCCATGCTTGTTTAGCATCTACTTTGCTTTGCTTTGCTTTGTCTACACTTTGAGGTGTTTTTATATCTTTTCTAGAAATAACCTATTAACAAGTTGACACAGTGCCAGTTGCATGTTTTCTTCTGTTTTTGGTTCCAGAAAGGCAGAAAATCAATATATATCGGAATTGGACGGGACAAAAGCCAAAGTCAATATTTTACCGTGGGCGACACAAAGTCCAGAGGAGAGACGGAGAGGCAGGTCAGGGTGGCCAGACCCCCCAATGCACGGCCAGGGTGGGCACGCGCCTGGGCAGGGTGTGGCCCCCCTGGTTGCCTCCCAGCCTCGCCTCTTCGCCTATAAGAAGCCCCCGATGCAGAAACCCTAAACACCCGATAAATATTCCATGAAACCGTCTGTATCCATTGCCACCATCGTCTCTAGATCCGGGGGATCTGAAGTTATTCCCGGCACCCTGCCGGAGGGGAAATCATCCCGGAGGCCTTTGAAAGGATATGGATGTCGCCTAGAGGGAGGGTGAATAGGCGATTAAAACTTTTCCTAGAGTGGCTCAACAAAGGCAGAATAAAAGTAGTGTTTACTTTGTTAAGCACAACCTAGAACAACTAAGGTCCATCTATGTGCACCAACAACTTATGCTAAGCAATAAAAGCAACAATGTGATAGCAAGATATATATTACTTCAATCACGAAGGATATCACAATGTAAAGTGCATAAGTAAAGAGCTCGGGTATAGAGATAACCGAGGCATGTGGGGACGATGATATTTTACCGAGTTCCTCCCAACATGGAGTACGTCTCGTTTGGAGAGGGGGTGGTATCTAACCACCTACGCCACAAAAGGCCTACCTTATTCTCCGGTGAATCTCACCCCAATGGGATCGATCCACGCTTCCACTATCGGTGAACTTGTCGGTGGCAACCGAAACCTCTCACAAGATTGGGGCACTTCTCAACAACTTAATTGGAGGCTCCCAAAAAACGCCACAAAAGGCCACAATGCCACCAAGGCTATAAAACCGTCTAGAGTTCCAAGAACCCAAGAGGGACAAGCTCCAATGAGTCACACGAACCAAATCATCCGAGGAGAACTCAAACTGATGCACCGAATACAAATGGCAAGAACACCACAAAGGTGCTCAAATCCCTCACTCTCAAGTTCCAACAAAGCTACTAAGCCTATTGGGGGAACAAGAGAGGAGGAATCAAAGAGGGACACAAAATCCCCCAAAATCTAGATCCCCAAAGATACACTCACAAAGAGATGTTTTGGTTTGGTCAAAATATAGATCTAGATCTCCTCTATATTTCTCTCAAATATTGGCACGAATCATTGGAGAGAAATCATATAATCAAGCTCAAGAGGAAATAAGAATATAGGGCAAAGCTTGAGCAAGAGTAGAGGGGAAGGAAGCGCTTAGAAATGAAAATGGGCAGAAGGTATTTAAAGGAACAAACGAAATCTGCCTGTTGGGGCGAATTTCCTGGACGGGCCGGTAGTACCGGATCCGACCGGTACTACCGGACCGAACAAACCAAATCGGGTCAACCGAGCGAACGAGCAGCAGCAGACAGCGCGTGGGCGACCGCTGCGCGAGCACGTGCGGCGGCAGCGGTGCGGGCCTAGCATGCGGGGCCACAGCGGGGCAGCGCGAGCGCGCGCGGCAAACGGCAGCGGCATGTGCGCAAGCGGAGCAGCGCGCTCGTGGTCAACGCAGGGCGTGCGGGATCTGGTGCAGCGGCAGGCGCGCAACGCGTGCGCGGGGTGGGGGCCAGTAGCACGCGATGGCGGGGCCCAGCGCGAGCGGGGCTAGCGGCGGCTTGCGTGCGCAGCGGGGCCACCTGCAGGCGAGGGCAGCGGGGCCAAGCAGCGAGCCAGGCAGCGCGGGAGCGGGCGAGCCAGGGCAGGCAGAACGCGAGTCAACACGGGGCCCGCGGGATCTGGCGCAGCGGCAGGCGCGCAGCGGCAGGCGCGCAGCGCGTGCGCGGGGTGGTGGCCAGTAGCGCGCGATGGCGGGTACCAGCGCGAGCGGGGCTAGCGGCGGCTTGCATGCGCAGTGGGGCCACCTGCAGGCGAGGGCAGCGGGGCCAAGCAGCGAGCCAGGCAGCGCGGTAGCGGGCGAGCCAGGGCGGGCGGAACGCGAGTCAACGCGGGGCCCGCAGGAGCGCGCGGAAATTTGGCGAGCGGGAGCGGGAGCGGAACGCGCAAGCAGAGCTGGAGAGGAAATGGGCCTGGCGCTGGCAGCCCGGTACTACCGGCCGCCTGGGGCGGTAGTACCGCATGGGCCGGTAGTACCCGGCTGGACTACCGGGCAGCACTGAGAGCGAGCGGGCCGAAACAGGGGTGCCCGGTAGTACCAGACAGCCCAGTATTTTCCTTTTTCTTTATTAGAAGCAAATCGGCGAATATTCAAACGATAATAACTTTTGATTGGTAACTCCGATTGACCCGATTCTAATTGCGTTGGAAAGAGGACGACAAAAGCTACCATATAAACAGTGAAAATATTGGTTATCACCAAGTGAGAAAGTATCAAGTAGAATAATGTGGGATATCTCACTTGGTGAAAAACCAAAAATCCGCCAAGATCAAAATCGCAACAAGATACAAACGGAAGATCCGATTTTGATGAATAATAGCTTGTTATGGAGATTACCACAAGCTCTATATCTTCAAATGGATAAGACCAAATAACAACCAAATGCGATGATGCAAGTATGCAAAGGTTTGAGCTCTCTCCGAATAATATGATCGAGTTACTCATTCGAGAGCCCCTCTTGATAGTACGGTTATCTATCCTAAACCCGGTCTCCCACACACAACATGAGACCGACAAAAGGGAAAACCTATCAAGATTATACCTTTGCCTTAAGCATTCCACTTGAGCTCGATTTAGACGATCTTGTCTTTCTCAAGATGGAACGCCTTTCTTGATTCCTCATCATCGATCCATGATCACTGAGGATGGCAAGCATCAAACATGAGATCTTCTATAGATGCCATATTTTGAGCTTGCACAACACATCTTCTTCTCATTTCATCGACCTTGAAGCCAACACATTCTCCAAGAGATGCCAATGGACAAATCCTACAAGTATAACTTAATACACACATTAGTCCATAAAAATTGTCATTAATTACCAAAACCACACATGGGGGCCCAACATGTTCTTTCAATCTCCCCCATTTTGGTAATTGATGAAAATCCCTTTAAGAGGGTTTATATAAGGAATATAAATGAATAAAATGGTAATAAAAATATCAAATACTACAAAAGTATGTGATATTGGTACCACCACCATATATAGAGCAAACTCCCCTACAATCTATGCATGTGTGATGAACTTGAATTTCATTGCATATATTGTCAATCATTATCATTGGTGGAGTTTCCTCTATATATACCACATGCTAAGCAACAACAAAGATGCAAGAGCATGAGAGGCAAATGCAAGGCATAAACCATTTCCCTTAAACCCTCTAAAACATCTCCCCCATTGGCATCGATTGCCGAAATGGGTGACAAGTTCTAGAAGGCCAATATAGTGATAATTCCTCCAAAGATGTGCCTTTGCACATATTCAATGTTGAACACTTGGGAGGGAGTAGAACTATATCAAGGACCAAATAAAGTCAAATGATGCAAGCAATTACAAGGTCTGACAAATCAAATGAAAACAACAAATGAGTCCAAATGGAAATAACAAGATATTATGAAATGAGTAAAATAGTGCTTTAAATAACAAATAGAGAAGCTCCCCAAGATTTTTGAATAATTCAAAATAAATGCATTAGAATACATATTGCACAAATATGGAATCCTCGCTCCCCCATAAGTATTTAAAACACAACAAATGAAAGAGCAAATAAATGCTTAAATAAAATAGAGAAGCTCCCCAAGATTTTTGCATACTTTAAATATGTAATCCTCACTCCTCCATAAACATTTAAGGCACAATAAATGAGAAAGAAGACAAATGAGCATTATTAGATGAATTAGATGAGCTCCCCAAAGATAATACACCAATTATGATAATTGTATTTGGGATCAAGGTGCATAATCATGAAATCCTCACTCATCCAAGTTCATTTAACAATACAAGGCATGAGAGAATAAATATGAGTGCCCAAAGATGCAAACAAGAGGAACAAGCACTCATAGGCAATTAAATTTGGAAGCCACCAAAGAATCAAAAGGAATAGAAAGGTGGTCTCCAACGATATCAACTAAAATTATCTTCTCATATGTGTATATGTCTCTAAGTGGATAACATCACAAAGACATATGCCCATAAAGAAACAAGCATATACAAGGAAGATATACAATAAAGCACATGGAAGCAAAAATGAAGTCACAACATATACCAATAAGATTTTTGCTTCAAAGCATGGCCAAAGGCTCACATATATCTTATTGTACATTAATGAGCTTCAAAAACCAACACACTACATATATTACAACTATCACCAAGGGAAAAGGAGAAAGTTGGAATATATGGAGAAAGGCAACAAGTATCACGAGAAAAATATACGAGCAAAATCTCACTATTGCACATGAGAGAAGTTTGAGAAAAAGATAGGCAATAAAATTGCTAGATTGACATATTTGGGATTGATAGATCATATGCATGATTTTGTATAGTCCCAATCATATACACTCATCTCAACTTCTACACATTTACAAGAGGGAGTTCTCTTAATACCATGGCCAGAGATACAACAATAAATATAATAACAAAAATTCATGCCAAGATGCAACCTACAAAAGGTTGGAAACAAGATAAATATGCATGAGCAAGAGATACTTGTTACCGAGATATAATTGGTAGGATACAAATTGAAAGGATATGAATTCATTGATCATCCTATAGCTTGCCTCCAATTTTCATGTATGCATCATTTCTTCAAAATTGAGAGACAAACATCCAATATAATCTCCAATGTACCTAAAACACATTTAAGTACAAAATGGTCTCCAAACTTATTGGGTCCAAAGTAGTTGCTACAACTACAATACATAGGAGAGACTCCACATAATTATGTGTATATTGATATGAAATTGAATTTCATGCACAACTTAGCCGATGGAAATCGGTGGAGTTTCCCTTATATATTGGATCAAAGAAAGCAAACATGCCATAATATAAACATATAGTAAATATGCATGCATAGAGCTTTCAAGAACCAAAAATGAGATACAATTTGAACAAAAACACCAAGTAAACCGAGATGGTACACACAAGCGTGTGACAAGACAAGCGGTGTCCAAATTGTATCAAAGAACCAATTCAACACATGAAAGAGCATAAGTTCAAAAATGAA
Organism: Avena sativa; assembly: GCA_916181665.1. NCBI lineage: Eukaryota > Viridiplantae > Streptophyta > Magnoliopsida > Poales > Poaceae > Avena > Avena sativa. The sequence goes on along the minus strand of OV702289.1, from coordinate 37,056,019 downwards.
CTAGGCAAAAGCCAAAGAGCAAAAGATAGATAAAAATACAAATGCTCAAGGATTTATCTCATTCTAAAATGGTCAAAATGTGAAACAAGGAATGCGACAAAACCAACTCCCAAAAAGAGTAAGGTTCCAACAAGTAAACCAAACTCTCCAAACTTTTCATGATGGCACAAAATACCAAAACAAAAAGATCAAACTTCCAAGCACATAAAACCCGATATGGATCAAACAAGGAAGCATAAAAGGATTATTCTAGATAATATAGGAGAGCTCACCCATAAGTAGTACATTATATAGAATTTTTCTTTTGAATGCAAAATGCACACAAATGAGATCATCACCACTACCTACATTAAATAAAGCATAAGAGGATACCAATAAAATAAGAAGATCCAAAAGTAGCAAGGAATACATGGGAGCACACAAAAAATTTACTTGTCCAAAGATAGGACAAGATTAAGCAAAGGCCAAAGTGAATATGATCAATCAATTCTACCATAAATTGAGTACTCATTGTCCAAGGATGAGAAATATTGGGAATAATTTTCCCAAGGTAGCTTGCATGGATATCCAAGATCATAGTCACAACAAGAAGCATATAACAAAATATAAGAATTAAGCATGATACTCCGAACAAGATTCTTGGTAGCTTCAAATAATCACACAATCACTAGTGATTAGAGTAACTTGAAGAAAATGGTTTCCATGATGATATAGAGATCTAAATATGAGGAAACACATACCAAGAACCACTCTCATATACAAGATCCAAAATATGAGAAATAAAGGCAATGAAAATTGGAACTTGTATGAGCACATGTGTCACAATGGAGCTAGATAATTATCAATATCAATTCTAAGTGACACAACCTCGAATATTCACATTTTCTAGGATTGTAATATGCACTAAGCATATGACTCCCCCATAATGTGATACTACGATAAAACCAACGCGAGGCAAAATAATACAAATAGATATAATTAATGGACATTATAAAACTTAAATTTCTCGTGATAATTATACCACATAGAGACTAGACAATAATCCAATATAAATACTAGGTGGTATTCCTCATGTACACACAATTTTAGGATTGTGGAATGCCCAAGCATAACACTCCCCCAAAATGGGATAATCCATTAATTTCTCATAAGAGCCAAATAAGATACCAAATTTAACCAAGCAAGGCTCAAACATAAGAAACACACATACATGTTGTGCCACCTAATCATACACAAATATGCTTGATACCTCAAGATAATTAAGTGGATAGCACAACATGTACAAACGCATGGAATATACAAAACCAACACATGCACAAGGGGGCGAGTAACTTTCAATGTAAAGAGTTTTGCATATGTTACCGCAAGGAGGGACATTGGAAATATAATATAATCAAGATAATCCAAATGTCTTGGATTGACAATAATAATTGATGAAGATCCCTCAATTCTTCATAATGTAGCCAAGACTCCAATGCCCTCCAAAACACACCTATTGATCAAGTTTTGGCTTGTTGGTCCCTAACCAAGTTGGGTCCTAAGAGGTTAGTCACAATAGGCTTGGCAACCCAAATGGTTCTTTTCTTGAACCCACATTGAGCACCAACAAATTTGGCAAACACATTGCCAACCTCATCCTTACAAAGATAATAAGCATCATCAATAATGATAGGGTTGGATGGGGAGATACCAATAGTGCATGAGGAAGAAATGTGCCCCTTCTCACGGCATATGTAGCAAGTTCTACTCTTGCCATCTTTCTTCTTAGGTGAAGTCACAACTCGAGGATGAGCTTGAGTAGTCCTCTTAGGAAGAGGCCCATTAATGACTTGAGGTGGATCTTGAGGCCGCTTCCCTTGTTGCTTCACACTAAGAAGATTTTTCTTCAATGGGCAAGATCTAACATGTTGCCCTTCTTCCTTACACTTGAAGCAAACAATGTTGGCCAGATTCTTGACTTGACCTTGGCCATTCTTCTTTTTGTCCTTGTGCTTCAACTTGATAGTGGACTTGTTCTTGATAAATCCAAGCCCACTCTTGTCATTGGGGGATTTTTGCACACTCAAGATTTTGTTGAGTGTGACCTTCCCTTGATGACCCTTTTTCAAGTCATTCTTCAAAGAAGTGACTTGAGCCTTGAGCCTTTTGATTTCCTATACATGGTTAGTTTCAACAAAAACACTAGAGGAAGTAGATGCTATATTGTTAGAGCAACAAGGAACGGAATGTAATTCATCACGAGATATATCATGGTTGTGATAGGATGAACTACAAGGACTAGCACATGGAAATTTAACATTTTGAGTAGATATAGTGCTAATGTCCACATGAGGCCCACTAGATGTTACCTTTGACACGATGGCCTCATGAGCTAACTTTAGCCTACCATGGGAGACTAGAAGATTCTCATGCGAGCTCGAGAGCTTAACATGACTTTCTTCTAATTTCCCATAGTTGCTGTTAGCAAAGCAAGTTGAGCCTTTAGCTCAACATTCTACTTCAAAATAGATGCTTCACAAGAAATAGAGTTAGTAGCACAAGCATCATTATTATTAGCAAGAGGTGAGGGCAACTTGTCAAGCTCTTTTAAATATGAAGCTTTAAGTTGCTCATGTGACTCGGTGAGTTTGATGAGCTCCCTCTTAACGACCCGAGAGCCATTTTCGAGGTGCTTAAAATCCTCAACAAGTTTAGCATAAGCAACTTTGAGTTCATCATTTTTAATCTTGAAGGAGTTAGCCACCGCAAGTTTTCTATCATGGTATTCCTTTACTCTAGATAATTCTAGAGTAAAAGTCTCCTCAAGAGATTCTTTGGTGGTTTGTTCTTCTTCAAGGGAGTCCTTTACTTGAGCAAGTTCATTAGCATACTCACGCTCAAGCGCAAACTTTTCATCAATTATGTTTTATTGCTCCTCAATAAGATCATTGCCTTCTATAGTATAATTCAAGATTTCAAGAAGGTTGGAGGAAGCAATTTTATTTTTATAGAGAGCACTATAGACAACCTCTCCCGTTTTCTTAATAGAGTTAATATCATATTTACCTCGATAATCATCATTATCATTCTCAATATCATCATCATCATCATGAGATACAATGAGATCCAAAGAGGTTACCTTTGTTCCCTTTGCCATAAGGCATATGTGAGAACCGAAGGAAGGTGATGATGAGATTGCACTTGTAGATCTCTTCAAGACCTTGTCTTTTCCCATAGAATCTTCATTTTCCTCTACATGGTTAGTAACACAAGCACTAGAGGAAATAGAAGCATTTTTATCATGGCAACAAGACAACACAAGCATATCATCATGAGATTTATTCAAGTCATTTCTACATGATATGCAAGGATGATTAACACAAGCATGTAAGAAGTTGGTAGTGCTAGAAGTGTTAAAGTCCAAAGATAGATCATTGCAACTAGATAGAGATGAGTGATTACAAATAGTAAGCACACTATCCAAATTTCAATTTCTATCACCACTCACCATATCATTACCTTGTGAAAAGACACATGTTGGTGAAGTGGTAGAGGATGAGAACTCATCTCGATTGGAAGTGGAAGCAACACAATCATCCTCAACAATATTGGACACAACATATTTATCTTGAAGTTTTGTCCATAACTCATGAGCGCTCCAAAAAGGAATGATTGAAGAGGTAACTACATAGCTCAAAGCATTAACAAGCACATTAGAAGCTTGAGCATCGAGATATAAGTTTTTCTCATCCTCACAAGATAGATTTTTGAAATCCATAGGAGGAGAAAAACCCATATCTACAATACGCTCCAAATTTGGGTCCATGTCCCGAAAATGAATGAGCATGTGATTTTTACATATATCATAATTTGTGCCATCGAATATGAACATATCATTATGCACTAATCCTCTAGCCGACATATTTACTCTCAAGGTGGTGAAGCCTAAAATGAGAGACCGGGCTCTGATACCAATTGAAAGGATACAGATGTCGCCTAGAGGGGGGTGAATAGGCGATTAAAACTTTTCCTAGAGTGGCTCAACAAAGGCGGAATAAAAGTAGTGTTTACTTTGTTAAGCACAACCTAGAACAACTAAGGTTCACCTATGTGCACCAACAACTTATGCTAAGCAATACAAGCAACAATGTGATAGCAATATATATTACTTCAAGCACGAAGTCTATCACAATGTAAAGTGCATAAGTAAAGAGCTCGGGTATAGAGATAACCAAGGCACGCGGGGACGACGATATTTTACCGAGTTCCTCCCAACATGGAGTATGTCTCGTTTGGAGAGGGGGTGGTATCTAACCACCTACGCCACAAAAGGCCTCCCTTATTCTCCGGTGAATCTCACCCCAATGGGATCAATCCACGCTTCCGCTATCGGTGCACTTGTCGGTGGCAACCGAAACCTCTCACAAGATTGAGGCACTTCTCCATAACTTAATTGGAGGATCCCAACAAACGCCACAAAAGGCCACAATGCCACCAAGGCTATAAAACCGTCTAGGGTTCCAAGAACCCAAGAGGGACAAGCTCCAATGAGTCACACGAACAAAATCCTCCGAGGAGAACTCAAACCGATGCATCGAATACAAATGGAAAGAACACCACAAAGGTGCTCAAATACCTCACTCTCAAGTTCCAACAAAGCTACTAAAGCTATTGGGGGAACAAGAGAGGAGGAATCAAAGAGGGACACAAAATCCCCCAAAATCTAGATCCCCAAAGATAGACTCACAAAGAGATGTTTTGGTTTGGTCAAAACGTAGATCTAGATCTCCTCTATATTCCTCTCAAATATTGGCACGAATCATTGGAGAGAAATCATAGAATCAAGCTCAAGAGGGAATAAGAATATAGGGCAAAGCTTGAGCAAGAGTAGAGGGAAAGGAAGCGCTTAGAAATGAAAACGGGCAAAAGGTATTTAAAGGAACGGACGAAATCTGCCCGTTGGGGCGAATTTCCTGGACGGACTGGTAGTACCGGATACGACCGGTACTACCGGACCGAACAAACCAAATCTGGTCAACCGAGCGAACAAGCAGCATCAGACAGCGCGTGGGCGAGCGTGTGCGGCGGCAGCGGTGCGGGCCCAGCGTGCGGGGACACAGCGGGGCAGCGCGAGCGCGCGCGGCAAACGGCAGCGGCATGCGCAAGTGGAGCAGCGCGCTCGTGGTCAACGCGGGACGTGCGGGATCTAGCGCAGCGGCACGCGCGCAATGCGTGCCGGGGGTGGGTGCCAGTAGTGCGCGATGGCGGGGGCTAGCGGCGGCTTGCGCGCGCAGTGGGGCCACCTGCAGGCGAGGGCAGCGGGGCCAAGCAGCGAGCCAGGCAGCGCGGGAGAGGGCAAGCCAGGGCGGGCGGAACGTGAGTCAACGCGGGGCCTGCGGGATCTGGCGCAGTGGCAGGCGTGCAACGCGTGCGCGGGGTGGCGGCCAGTAGCGCGCGATGGCGAGGCCCAGCGCGAGCGGGGCTAGCGGTGGCTTGCGCGCGCAGTGGGGCCACCTGCAGGCGAGGGCAGCGGGACCAAGCAGCGAGCCAGGCAGCGCGGGAGCGGGTGAGCCAGGGCGGGCGGAACACGAGTCAACGCGGGGCCCACAGGAGCGCGCGGAAATTTGGCGAGCGGGAGCGGGAGCGGAACGCGCAGGCAGAGCTGGAGAGGAAATGGGCCTGGCGCTGGCAGCCCGGTAGTACCGGCCGCCTGGGGCGGTAGTACCGCATGGGCCGGTAGTACCTGGTTGGACTACTGGGCAGCACTCAGAGCGAGCGGGCCGAAATAGGGTTGTCCGGTACTAGGCCCGGTAGTACCAGACAGCCCAGTAAAAACTGTTTTTCCTTTTTCTTTATTAGAAGCAAATTGGCAAATATTCAAACGATAATAACTTTTGATTGGTAACTCCGATTGACCCAATTCCAATTGCGTTGGAAAGAGGAAGAAAAAAGCTACCCTATAAACAGTGAAAATATTGGTTATCACCAAGTGAGAAAGTATCAAGTAGAATAATGTGGGATACCTCACTTGGTGAAAAACCGAAAAGCCGCCAAGATCAAAATCGCAACAAGATAAAAACGGAAGATCCGATTTTGATGAATAATAACTTGTTATGGAGATTACCACAAGCTCTATATCTTCAAATGGATAAGACCAAATAACAACCAAATGCGATGATGCAAGTATGCAAAGGTTTGAGCTCTCTTCGAGCGATATGATCGAGTTACTCATTCGAGAGCCCCTCTTGATAGTATGGTTATCTATCCTAAACCCGGTCTCCCACACACAACATGAGACCGGCAAAAGGGAAAACCTATCAAGATTATACCTTTGCCTTGAGCATTCCACTTGAGCTCGATGTATACGATCTTGTCTTTCTCAAGATGGAACGCCTTTCTTGATTCCTCATCATCGATCCATGATCACCGAGGATGGCAAGCATCAAACATGAGATCTTCTATAGATGTCGTATTTTGAGATTGAACAACACATCTTCTTCTCATTTCATCGACCTTGAAGCCAACACATGCTCCAAGAGATGCCAATGGACAAATCCTACAAGTATAACTTAATACACACATTAGTCCATAAAGATTGTCATTAATTACCAAAACCACACATGGGGGCCCAACATGTTCTTTCAGCCTTCTTCTCCGGTATGATGCATGAGTAGTTCCACCTTAGACTATGGGTCCATGTAGTAGCTAGATGGTTGTATCTCCTCCTTGTGCTTTCATGTATAGATCTTGTGAGCTCCATTCATGATCAAGATCTAATCTATTTGTAATCATGCATGTTGTGTTTGTGGGGATCCGATGGATATTGAGATTATTATGTCAGTTTGGTTAATGGTTTTGTCTTTTTATTCTATCATGTCTGTGTTGTTTGTGATCTTGCATGCTCTCCGTTGTTAGTAGCTATCTTGGCCGAGTAGTTGCTAGTGACTCCAAGAGGCGGTATTTATGCTCGATAGTGGGTTCATGCCTCTAGTTTCCAAGGGAAGTGATAGAAATATCTTCGGTTGTAGATGTGATGTTGCCACTAGGGAGAAAATAACGGTCTCTTGTTCATGGAGCAAGTGGATTGTTTACCTTACACACTTTTCTTAAAGTAGTTGTCTATTGCTTGCAACTTAATACTGGAGGGGGTTCGTATGATAACCCGAAGGTGGACTTCTAGTCATAGATGCAGTTGGATGGTGGTCTATGTATCTTGTTGTATTGCCCAATCGAATCTCATAGGATCTTTCTGACTAGTATTGTATTGTTATGCCTTGCTCAGTTCCTGTCAATTGCCCTGCTGTAATTTGTTTACCCTTCATGCCATGTTGTTTATATAAGGAGAGCACCTCTAGTGAACTATGTACCCCGGTCCAATCTTTACCATTGATACATCTTCCACTGTTACTTGTTTACTTGCTGCAAACCACTATTACCTTCCACACCATACAGTTAATCCTTTGTTACAGCAAACTGATGAGCTTGACAACCTCACTGATTCGTTGGGACAAAGTCTTGAGTTTGTGTTGTGCAGGTCTCCATGTTGTTTGAAACACCTATGTGTCATTTCCTTCCTCCTTCTAGTTCGATAACCTCGGTCTCTACTGCTGTTATGGTCTTCACACCTTGCTCTTCGGGTTTCCAGCGAAGTGCACCACGTCGAGCACCACCAAGACTTTCTGGCGCCATTGCCAGGGAGGCTAAGGACGTCTTCACAAGGGGAGTCCTCCACTTCCTTTCTCTTTACTTTGTTTTTAGTTTTCTTTTTCTCTTTTTCTTGGTTTTGTTTGCCTCTTTTAAAAAAAAACACAAAAAAAATTTAGTTCCTGCTCTAGCTGTTACTGTTGTTTTTGGCTCGTTCCACCTTTGCCAAAATGAACTCTGCTGAGAGCACCAAATTATGTGACTTTACTAGCACCAACAACAATGATTTCCTTAGCACTCCTATTGCTCCACCTGCTCCTGATGCTACATTTTATGAAATTAAGCCTGCTTTGTTGAATCTTGTGATGAGAGAGCAATTTTCGGGTGCTAGTTCTGATGATGTTGCTGCCCATCTTAATAACTTTGTTGAACTTTGTGAGATGCAAAAGTATAAGGATGTAGATGGAGATATTATTAAGCTCAAGCTGTTTCCTTTCTCCTTGATAGGAAAAGCTAAAGAATGGTTGATATCCTTTCCTAAAAATAGTATTGATTCTTGGACTAAGTGCAAAGATGCTTTTATTGGAAAGTACTACCCTCCTGCTAAGATTATATCTATGAGAAGTGACATTATGAAATTTAAACAACTTGATAATGATGAACATGTTGCTCAAGCTTGGTAAAGAATGAAATCTTTGGTTAAGAATTGTCCCACACATGGACTCACTGCTTGGATGATTATCCAGACTTTTTATGCAGGTTTGAACTACTCTTCAAGGAACCTGCTGGATTCAGCTGCTAGAGGCACCTTTATGGGCATCACTTTGGGTGTTGCAACAAGACTCCTTGATAATATGATGGTTAACTACTCTGAATGGCACACTGAGAGAGCTCCACATGGTAAGAAGGTAAATTCTGTTGAAGAAACCTCCTCCTTGAGTGATAAGATTGATGTTATTATGGCTATGCTTGTTAATGGGAAAGATCATCTAGATCCTAATAGTGTCCCCTTAGCCTCTTTGGTTGCTCAAGAAGAGCAAGTTGATGTGAACTTTATTAGAAACAACAATTTCAATAACAATGCCTATAGGAATAATTTTGGTGGTAACAACAATTATAGGCCTTATCCTCCTAATAATGGCAAAACCTATGGAAGTTCTTACAACAATGCTAGGAGTGCCCCCTACGAACTTGAAGTCATGCTCAAAGACTTTATTAGTAAACAAACCACTTTCAACAAGACTATAGAGGAAAATCTTTTAAATGTTGAGAAAAATATATCCTCTTTGTCAGAAGCATAGTCTTCCTTGATTAATAAAATTGCTGCTAAACCTGAAACCATGGAGAGTACCTTTGCTGCTACTCATGCCATACAAGTTACTATTGATGAAAATGTTAGACTGTTAGCCCAACTTCATGCTAAGTGGGAAAGGGAAGCTGAAATTGATAGAAACAACAGTGTGTGCACCATCACCACTAAACCACAAGTAGTCCCTATTCCTCCTCCTACTATGCCTAAGCCTATTGAGCCTACTACTAGTGATGCCAAGTTTGATTTTGATATAGATGGTTGCAATATTTCTAAAGTGATTATGTTCCTACAAAAGCTTGCTAGAAGTCCTGATGCTAGTGATATGGATGTTGCTTTCACCAAACACATTACAGATGCTCCTAAAATTAAGGAACAGAAGTTAAAACACAAAGCTTCTATTCCTAGGAAAGTAGAAGATAGTTGGGAACCCATTATTAATATGCAAGTGAATGACTTTTATCTCAAATCTTCATGTGATCTTGGTTCTAGTGTCTCTATTATGCCTAGGAAGATTTATGAAATGCTTGATTTGCCACCTTTGGAAGATTGTTATTTAGATGTCCCACTCAATGATAATGCTAAAAAGAAACTCATGGAAAGTATTAATGATGTTATCATTATTGTTAACAATGCTTATGTCCCAGTTAATTTCTATGTTTTGGATGTTGAATACAATGCTTCTTTTCCTATTACTTTGGGAAGACCTTTTCTTAGAATTGTTGGTGCCATCATTGATATGAAAGAAGGCACCATTAAATATAATTTTCCATTCAAGAAAGGTATTGAACACTTCCCTATGAGGAGATAGAAGTTGCTTTTTGCTCCTCCTTTGAAAGCAAGGTTTGATGTTAATGCTTCTTCATTTGAAAATACTTGATTCTTCTTGCTTCGTGTGCCTAACTTAAAGGCGTTAAAGAAAAGTACTTGTTGGGAGATAACCCAAGAGTTTCCTTGACTCTTAGAAGTTATTACTTTAGTAATTATCCTTTTTGTTTGCTTTTTGTGCCAAGAATGACCTCTAATGAGAGGGAAGTAAAATTTGGGGAGTTTCTGTCCCGAAACAGATTTCTATCCTCCACCATAAAAATTCATGAGCAGTCTCTGTAGCTAGGATTGAGCTGATAATTTACGAATAAATCCCCTAGTATGTTATCTAACTTTCATTACTTCAACACTTTTTGATTTGATCAATAGAAGATTTTCAAAAAATCGGTTTCTACCTGCTGGTCTGTTTTGACATATTTCTACCATTATTTGCATTTGCTTCTTATTTATTCCTTTTTGAGTTCTATTTTGGGGAATTGAGATTTTTGAAGGAGTTGCTACAATAGCTTGTGTTTGTAGTGAAAATTCTTGCTGTTCCAAAGCTTTTCCTAAGGTCTATTATCTTTTGAATATGCTAATGTTGCTAATGAAGATTGTGTGAAGTTTTGTATGAAGGAAAAATTTCAGGTGTAGAGAGAGAATGATGTAATGAGATGAAGAATGGACAAAATCTCAAGCTTGGGGATGCCACCATGGTGTCACCCCAAGAAATATCCAAGAGGTACAAGCGTCAAAGCTTGGGGATGCGCAAGGCATCCCCTTCTTCATCAATAAAAAGCTCAGGTCTCTCTAGGCACTTCGATTTTTATTGTTTCTTGCACTGTTGTGTTGTTCTTGGAGCATCTTAGTTTTCGTTTCATTTGCTTAGTTTGCTTGAATAGTTTGGACCCCCGCTTTCACTGTGTTTTATTTCAAATAAGTTGATTGGTGTTGTAAAGGAGTAGAAAGTTCTTGCTTGGAAGTGCAAGAGAAGCTTGCTTGGACTGTGACTTAGACTTTATCATGCCATGATAGGTGTTGTTTTGAATTTATGCCTAGTAATTATTGCGGTAGCATGGCTTGCTTCAAGTCATTGGGATTGCTTAGTGCGCCATAAGAAATCATGCATTGTTTTAGCATACAAAAGCATAGTACTGTGGTTTTCTCCTTCGAGGTTTGTTTGGGTTGACTTGGCACATGCTCACACCATGTTATGACTATGAACAAGTCACCTTAGCCTCTATGATCATTTAGTCCTTGACTTGTAGTACTACTCTATGCTTTGATTAGTATTGTTTTGTCGCTCTGCATGATTATGGCCATTATTGCTCTCTTAGTTCGTTTCTCCCAGTATTTTGCTAGCCTTCACTTGTATGAGTAAGTTCTACTCATGCTTCCAACTACCAAGAAACCAAGTTATTCCAAAGTGCCCACTATAAACTCCTATGCATGGCGTGTTACACCATTCCAAGTATATTATCGTTTTCATCTATCTTCGAATTAAAAAACTATTTTGTTATGTGAAAACTTAGTGATTAAAGCCCTCACAAACTTGATGTCACACTTTATATTCTTTTCCCCTAATAAACTTGAACCATTGTGTCGTCTATGTTGTATATGCTTGCACTTATACATTGGAATTAGCAGAACCATGCTGTCATGGGGAACGTTTTCAACATTGCACTTGTACTTTGTACTCAGTTGATATCATTCTCTTTTATCTATGGATGTCACCGGTGTGAAATAAAGAGGGAACTTGTAAGTCCATGGAGTTTGTATTTTGTGTTAGAGAAACGCCTGGGCCGCTATCCTAAGCCATGCCTAATCATGGTGGAAACTTGCAGCATCACCATAGTGAGCTATCTATGAAGCATCATCAATAAAAAGCTATGCACATAGTAAATAAAAATATCGCTGAGATGCTCATTGTCAGCTTGCCTTGTCATTTTGGTTATGGGAAAGCTCCTGTACCATGTGCAAGGATACCCCGTTGGCGGTTCTCTATGATATGCATGTACTTACAATGATAAGAACTTACAAGTGAATGAAGTTGAGTAGCATGAGGTGTGGCCCTCGTATTCAAGCGACTTGAGATTGCCAACTTATACTTTGTCAAGCATATGCTCCATAGTTTGTTCACTTTAACCTTAACCACTTCAAGATGCTTATGATAGGGGCAATGAGGGCTGAAAGCTAACAAGTACTTTAATTTTTGGAAGCTCTTTTTGAAACTTGGAATTCTTGCTTCCCTTTATGAAGGGCTTTTCTTCCACCACTATATTGAGTCTCCACCTTCTACCTTTAGGCACCATTAAGAGAGCATAGTTTCCATTCTTAGTTCTATGTGCAGTGTCCCAAAACTTATTGATTGATGCATATTGTGATATTACTTGTTCTTGTGCTACTTGTTTCTAGTCACCTTTGTGAACTTTGAAGGTGTCCTATGCATCTATTTGCTACCATATGAGGGACAAGCTGTTTGCCACTATGCTATGTTTTTTGTATGTCAAACAAACAAACATTTTTCAATGCATGCTATTCATGATCTTTGTTTGTATCTTGTCATGTTGCAATAATAGTTGCATTGTCTTACTGTTAGAACTCCATCTTTCATGCACATGTTTAGAGTTCTTCGATCCTAGCTTTCAATGCTTGCAAATAGTTTGATCTTTATTGTTAAGGTGCATGTCACCTCAAAAATTATTCTTTTATCACTTATCTACTCGAGGACAAGCAGGAGTTAAGCTTGGGGATGCTTGATACGTCGGAAACGTATCTTTAATTTTTAAAGTTCCATGCTTGTTTAGTATCTACTTTGCTTTGCTTTGTGTACACTTTGAGGTGTTTTTATATATTTTCTAGAACTAACCTATTAACAAGTTGCCATGGTGCCAGTTTCCTATTTTCTTCTATTTTTGGTTCCAGAAAGGCAGAAAATCAATCTTCTCGGAATTGGACGGAACAAAAGCCAAATTCAATATTTTACCGTGGGCGACACGAAGTCTAGAGGAGAGACGGAGAGGCAGGCCAGGGCGGCCAGACCCCCCTAGGCGCGGCCAGGGTGGGCCCGTGCCTGGGCAGGATGTGGCCCCCCTGGTTGTCTCCTAGCCTCGCCTCTTCGCCTATAAGAAGCCCCCGATGCAGAAACCCTAGACACCCGATCAATATTCCACGAAACCGTCTGTAGCCGCCGTGACCATCGTCCCTAGATCGAGGGGGATCTAAAGTTCTTCCCGGCACCCTGCCGGACGGGAAATCATCCCAGAGGCCTTCTTCTCCACTATGAAGCGTGAGTAGTTCCACCTTGGACTATGGGTCCATGTAGTAGCTAGATGGTTGTATCTCCTTCTTGTGCTTTCATGTATAGATCTTCTGAGCTCCGTTCATGATCAAGATCTAATCTATTTGTAATCATGCATGTTGGGTTTGTGGGGATCCGATGGATATTGAGATTATTATGGCAGTTTGGTTAATGGTTTTGTCTTTATGATTCTATCATGTCTATGTTGTTTGTTATTTTGCATGCTCTCCGTTGTTAGTAGCTATCTTGGCCCAGTAGTTCCTAGTGACTCCAAGAGGGGGTATTTATGCTCGATAGTGGGTTCATGCCTCTAGTTTCCAAGGGAAGTGACAGAAATCTCTTTGGTTGTAGATGTGTTGTTGCCACTGGGGAGAAAACAACGGTCTCTTGTTCATGGAGCAAGTGGATTGTTTACCTTACACACTTTGCTTAAAGCAGTTGTCTATTGCTTGCAACTTAATACTAGAGGGGGTTCGGATGATAACCCGAAGGTGGACTTCTAGTCATAGATGCAGTTGGATGGTGGTCTATGTATCTTGTTGTATTGCCCAATCGAATCTCATGGGATCTTTCTGACTAGTATTGTGTTGTTATGCCTTGCTCAGTTCCTGTCAATTGCTCTGCTGTAATTTGTTTACCCTTCATGCCATGTTATTTATTTAAGGAGAGCACCTCTAGTGAACTATGGACCCCGGTCCAATCTTTACCATTGATACATCTTCCACTGTTACTTGTTTACTTGCTGCAAACCACCATTACCTTCCACACCATACAGTTAATCCTTTGTTACAGCAAACCCGTGAGCTTGACAACCTCACTGATTCATTGGGACAAAGTCTTGAGTTTGTGTTGTGCAGGTCTCCATGTTGTTTGCAACACCTCTGTGACGTTTCCTTCCTCCTTCTAGTTCGATAACCTCGGTCTCTACTGAGGGAAACTTGCTGATGTGCTCTTCACACCTTGCTTTTCGGGTTTCCAACGAAGTGCACCACGTCGAGCACCATCACATGCCTCCCATCGGCGCCGATCTGCCAAGGCTTCTGTGGTGCCATGGAGGCGTGGTGAATCCTATTTCTTGTTGGCGGGAGGGCTCCTCCTTTTGATATTTATCTCTGGTTGGTTAGGGTTTGAGTCCTATATAAGAAGACATGGCGATGGTGGTTTCTCGAAGATGTAATAAAGTGCTCCCCTTCTAGCCCCGTTCCGGCGACGCGTATAGCATCGTTGGAGGGCGTGTTGAGGTGTATCTCGCGGATCTCGCTGGATTTGGTCGGTGTTTCCTTTTGATCTACATCTATCTTCATCAGCGACGGTTGCTGCTCTTGTGCGCTGGTCCTTCAGGGCCTTAACACGACGACTTCCCGTCTATATGCTACAACAAGCTTTGTCGTCTGCACTAAGGTACGGGCAAGGACGACGGCGCGTTTTTGGCTCATTTGTGTGCTTGTAGTCGTCGCTAGGTGGTCAAGGATATGTTTGTATTTTTTACAAATTTTGGGTTTTCTTGTGCTGTTGTTGAGGATTATGAATAGATGGCTGGAGTTTTCGCAAAAAATGAGGTGGAAGTTATTTATTTATCACTAGAAAAGTCCCGAGGCAAGGGGTTCCTGTCTTTTTGATAAACTGCCTAATTTACCATGTGTATTGTTGGTAGGTTGGGATCTAATTGATCTTAATTGTTACTGGTATGGAATCCATCTACAGTCTATATCATAATGTATCATGTTTTCATCCCTTGTAATTCGATTGTATTGATCTCTATTATATACAAAAATACAGAATCGGTTAAAAAAATTCTAGTAACTCTCAGAGACTCTCCCATCGAACTAGGATTTGGTGGACATGGCGGCGCCCGCTGATCCCATCGGCAGGGCGATCAAGGATCGAATACAAGATATGGCATTATCGGATGGTAACGAGGAGAAGGCTTAGAGCGCCCTTGCGCCTCGGGCGATGAGGGTGAGACTTGAGGAGCAGTAGTTGGGGAAGTTGGACATCACCAACGAGGAAGCGACACCTATGTTGATCGATGATAGATATGAGTTACTAGGAAATAAGTGGATGTTGGTGGGGAAGGTCATGTATTGGGATGTGTTTCACATTCAGACTATTGCCAACACGTTGAGGCCCGCATGGAGAAACCATAAAGGTTTGATGTTCTGATGTGTGGGCATTAACATGTTTTTGCTAGAGTTTGCTACACAACGTGATCCGGATCGAGTGTGGGAAGGATCACAATGGCATGTTAGCAAGAACGATGTGATATTATCGAAGTTTGAGGTTTTATGAGGCCCTTAGAACTGAAATTTGACCAGCTCTCTTTGTGGGCTAGGATCATGAATCTGCCTTTCAACTTTAGGAATAAAAAGTGGTGGATGTTGATTTCTCAATAGATTGACAAACATGTGAAATAGGTGCACTTTGATCATGTTGGTGGATTCCTAAGGGCACGGGTCACCATTGACGTGGCTAGCCCCTTCGAGGAGTATGGTGCTAATTGATTTAGCCAAGAGACACAGTGTGGATCTTTACGAGATCCAATATGAACAAGTCCTGCATTTTTTATTTTCTTGTGGTCGGCTAGGGCATCCTCATATTTTGTGTCCTACACTAGGGATCCGGGATGAGAATGTGGATCTTCCCTTTTGGGAAAGGCTTGTGAGCATAGGATGATTGGAAGAAACCTACTTATAGTGAGGGTTCTATGGGTGGACAAGGTTTTGTTCAATATTTTAAGGCAGAAACTCATAGCTTGAGCAATGTAGTTGTAACATCCCAGTATTAGAGCCTAGAGATAAGCTGAACCCAGATGTGTGCATTGCATTCATGCATAGAAAATCTGAATAATTTTCGCGCTTTTGAACAAAACTTGTCAAAGTGATTGAAGCTTCTCTTAACTTGATGGAATTGAAGTAGATCATCAAGTTGACTACGATAAGTTTCAATATGACCTTTGCTAAAACCTTATTTTGGGTAATGGAGATTTGATCTAAGGGTAGATCAAATGTAATAAAAGTTAAACCCTGATACATTATGATTTATATTTTATCCTTAGGTGATCATATTATAGTATTCATTATAATCACTCATGAGTACCAAGTTAAAGATATAACACAAATAATAGGAATGTAACAACTATATCTTAATCTCATCTGCATATACCATGAGTATCATGATAAAACCTAACCCTACTTCTTAAGTAAGATTGAGTAGGAAAGAAACTAAGTTTAGATCATTCACCACTAACTTTCCTTCCAGATCAATCCTTATCATCTCTATTGAGTTATGTTCCTTTATCTGTTGTTCATTAATGTTGAGAAATCAACTAATGATTCATCAGATCTCAATCTATTAACTCTTAACCATAACATAGATTACATTTATGTGTCTATAAAGAAACAACTAAGATGAGGTAAATAGTAATGCTAGTTTCAGATATCATTTATAGGATGGGAATGATTGAAGAGAATCAAATCAATAGGAGAATTGATGGAGTTAAATCACTCCTAAATTAAGTGAAGAATTATTTATATCTATAATAATATGGTAGGAAAGAATATTACAAAGGGTGAATCATGAAGATAGTTACTAGTAATAATTCTATTTGGATCAAGTGGGCATAGTCCATGAATAACCCTTAATCCAATTAAAGATACTAAGAAAATAATTCCAATACAATTGCAAGTATGTATTTATAAAGTCTTGCTTAGACAACTAAAAATCTAAGTTATAAATGATTAAAGGATTAAAATGATCATATCTTGCTCATCAAGAATTAAAGATTTATATCAAGTATAAGTGAAATTGGTGGGTAGAACATGATTGAAACCCTAGTATAGATATGTTATCCTAAGATAACTATGACAAGTCACATTAATATAATGTGAGGTTGGTGTATGGGATACTAGAGTTAAGTATAGACAATATAGTATGATTAAGATGATACTAGAGCAACATGGGATTATAGAAGTAGTAGTTTCCTCTTGGGAAATACCAACACTTGATGTGACTTAGTTTGATCTAGACACCTATTGAAGAGATATTAATGATGGATGATTAAGGAAGATTATGAGTGGAGTCTGAAAGAACTACTTGTTGGATTGAAGATTTTCAATATTAGAATAGTGGGTATAACCAAGCAAGGAGATGATAAAATTATGAAATGCTTTAGTATCAAACTCATTGGATTCATCCATAAGTTTAGAAGGTTAATCAGTGAATAAGAATATTTTTATGAAGTAAAGCTCATCATGTTAATCATGATGATAGATAGGAAAAGGTAGTATATTTTGGAAAGGAATTCCTTAATAAGAAGTCTAGAATTATGAATTACGGAAGCTAGTAATTCTTGGTAAACAATCAACTTTAAATCTTAAAACCAAGTATAATATCCATTCCCTATTAAGAATTCCTCATCTTATATCTATATCACTTAATAGGAATATTTCCCTATAGCAAATTACATAAGCACATCTCTGTCAATTCCAACCATCAGCATTATATGTGCTTAAAAGTATACTTATCTATTCCTTTCTATAAGACATTCTAAATATAACTTTCTAGTCCTGAAGGTGATATCATCAAATATTCCAAACAGAAAACAATATGCTTAGTTATTCAATCTCTACTCACATTTATAAAGGAATCTAAGCATATTGAAAAAAAAACCTAGACCCTAGTGTAAATATTCATAATTCAAAACCCTGAACTTCTTTGTTTATCATAATAGATTATATATACATTATCATTTCCAAGTTAATGGAAGTAGTAATAACTATACTAATTTCTTTTATATTTCATACATCAAATAATGATATAGGAATATTATACATATATAAAATTTTCATTCAAAACTATGAGTCAATTAGAGTTAAGTTTTATAAAAAAATAAGAATATATCATTTAATAAATCCATGATTAAAAGTGGAGAGAAAAATAATAAGAAAAGCTTCTACAAAATATTAAGATGGGTTATATAATAAAAGAAATATAAAAAGATTATATAATAAAAGTTCACAAATGATACTAAATATATTTTAGTATAACTACAATTATTTAGCAAATAAATTCTACAAAGAAAAGTTCAAATTAAAGATTAAATTCAAATCTGAAAAGGAAAACAGGAAATAGAAAAATGGGAAACAAATAAAAAACAAGACCTGCCCGTGGCCCAAACCCTTACCTGCTTACCTGTTGCCCAGGTCCAGCCCACAAAGGCCCAGTAACCAGCCCAACTCATTCTATCCTGTGACTAACGAGTGGGGCCAGGGAAGGACTACGGGTTGAGGGGAAAGAAGCGCCAGGGGGTTTTCTGCAAAAGCGACTTCGTCATCTACCTCGCCTACTGGAAGCAGCTCACTGGCCGGAGCTTCGCCGTCGATCAACCGCCGCGCTACGATGCTTTCCGCCGTTCCTGGAGGGAGTAGATAAGATCGCCGCGTCCTCCTCTATCCTCTCATACCAATCTCATCTCCAGTCTTGCTCTCCAGCATCACTTTCCTTCCTCACCTGAAACCCTAGTTCGTCGAAGTTCGCCGTTCCGGTCAACTCCGATCACCCCTTGCCGCGTGGTAGCCACCGTTGGACGCGCCGTCGTGGACTTGCTCACCTAGGACTAAGCACGGAATCCCGCACGGCGGGAATCATGTGAAATCGAGCATTCCTTTTCCTCGGCCGCCGTGGTCATTATCGTCGATTCGCCGTCGTCACGCCTCCCCAAGCTTTCTCAACCTCCCTATCGTCATCAGGGTAAGCTTACGCACCTCTGGACATCACTCTCGCTTGCTAATTCTCACTGTAGGCCTAGTTTCGTTGAGCATCGTCGTTGGTCGCCACAGAAGCTCGTCGCCGATGCAGCTCCAGTGACCATTAGGTAGCGGTGCCACCACCAATAGGTTCGCCTTGATCTCCTCTGTCCAATGCACCTAGTCACAGCCCCGCGCGCGCACCAAATCAATCGATCGATCCTCAACCAGTGAGGATCAAATCGTATGACGTCATGCCTACATCAGGTTTGAACCACGTCAGCTAGTTTGACCAGTCATTGCTAGTGTGGCGTGTGACATGGCCTAGGGCCCATGTGTCATCGTCTGGGAGTAGAGAGAGGGTCGGTAACGAAATACATTTACTAACCTGAGTGCTGAGGTGGACATAGGCCCACTGGTCAGTGACTTAGGCTAGCCGTGGGTGCGGAGTAAAAAGTTAAAACCTGTTTAAGAAATAAATAAAATGTTATAACCCAATTAATAATATTCCAGAAATCAAATAAATGATTAAATCTTGTTTAATTCATAACTTTTGATTTATAATCCAGAAAAATGTGTATAATATATGAAAATTTGTAGAAAAATAAATTCTACAACTTGAAATTATTATCAAATATTATTATGATGATTATTTAAATAAATATTATTTCATAAAGATTTTAAAAGTAATAAAACTTTGATAATTCATATTTTAATGGTAAATGTTAATAATATAAATAAAATACCAAAAATCTTAGAAAAATAAAAATTATAATTTAAAACCATAATCATGTATTATTATTTCACTTAATTAAATAATTAATATTTATTAAGTAATTATAAAGTAATAAGAATTGTAAAAATCATATCTTATTATTAATAAATCACAAAAATAAATGTAATATACCAAAATGATCACAAAAATAATATCTACATGTTAAAAATATAATATTCACTTTTGAGTTAAATAAAACTTCAAATATTTTAATAACTCAAATCTAAACTTATTTATTTAATTGCTAATTCATATAAAGGTAAATAAAAAATTGCTAATATGTCTAAAATTAAACAAATGAGACTAATAAATAGTATCAACCTTCAACATTAATAATATGAAGTCCAAATAGTTTAACGCATTTTAATTACAATTTTATTAAATTCTCCTCAACCATAGGTGTGTAATATTTTCTAAAAGAGAATCCTTATCTTATCTAAAATCATCAAGATTAATTTGTAGCTAAATAAATACTTATTTCCTTTAATTTAACCACAAGATTATCAACATATTAAAACACTAAAATGAACCATAACCACTCATCCATAAAAGGGGTAAGTAATACTATTTCATTATAAAATCAAGAAAACTACCACATCAAAGAAAAGTATAATCATTCTTAAGTAACCTTAAGGCAACATTACCAATTACACAAAGTACAAATGTTATAAGCATTATACTTTCAAACTATCTATGTTTTAAAGTTAACTTTAGTCTACAAGAATCTAAATATAACATTATGAGCATTATTATATGTTTTATAGTTAACTTTGGTCTAAACTAGTTAAGTAGTAAAGCATCTCAAGTCAAAACTATTCAAGCAAGCACAAATAACATCGACCACCGCTAACTAACCACAAAGATTATTTAAACCTTAGAAAAGGAATCTTTTCTTCAAAAGTTATTCGTTTTGCCACTTCATACAATATATAACAAATAATCAAGATCACATTCCTTCATACTTCATTTGTATACTTAGGATCGATAACATTTAAGCCCTTTATAAGTAATCTTACTTGTAAAAGTAAAGTTTGAAGATAAATAATTAAAGTATGAACAATCTTGAATAACATTTCATAGGTGTATATTCTATTGCTGCATAAATATGTGTTGATCACACACACTCACAAGCCCTAATAAGAAGCACAAGTATTAAACTCATCTAAAAGTACAAACACGTTTCAAAGACATTATTTCTAGTATCCAAACCCTAGAACAACGTTATCCCCGGGATTCGCATTTATAACGTGCATCACATTACTTATGCATAAAGGCATATTGTTTCTTTAAACATTAGTCCTTACTGGACCAATGATACTGATTTCAGATTTTGGATCTTATACTGACTCGAAGACCGTGAGTGCATAATCTTGCAATCACAAAAGGCAAGTTCACACTTGCTCATGTCCTTTGGTTATTTTCTGTAAAGTATTTTACAAATCCAATGTGGACATCACCTGCATTTGAAAAAGGTCCAAAAACACTATTTTCATAATATTATGATTATAGGTTATTACCATGAGGTAATAACTTACTATAAAAGTTCCGGTGGTAAAGGAACATAATATCTAGGACTTAACAACCAATGTCGCCAGTGATTCTTGCGTTGTATATTACGCGTTAACCATGAGATTTGGAATGGGACGGAGAAGTCAGTTGTATCCTTTTTCTCTTGTATGGAGGCAAGACGACCTTAACGTGACATTGTGATTCCTTGTGTGGATCCAACATATGGGTGGGCACCCTTACGCCCCACACTTTTGGTGTCTAGATTATCTATGGATGGTGTTTAGTGGATGGACCATTTAATATGGCACTTGCCAGGGCAAAACCAGGTCATAGAGTCTCCGGAAACTCATCAGGGTTTTAGCCTGCTGAAAGGGGGCTTAACGAAGGTGAGCTAGCCCGAAGCATCGTGCAGACATATGAGGCCGCGGAGAGGGAAGTGATTGGCTTGGACCAACTACTGAGCCCCACAACACGGAATTGTGGACGGGTAAGCTGCCCGATTGTGCAACAAGGAGTTGATCTCTCATGGGAAAAGTAACGCACCTCTGCAGAGTGTAAGAACTGTAACTTGTTACTCCCTGTTCCGGGAAGGAGTTGCGAACGCTGCGGGAAAGAAACTTCATGAAAGTTCTGATAAACCCGTGAAGGCTGACGGACATAGCTTTTCAGAATAAAAGCAAGCTTTAAAGAAATGTTTATGAAAACTTGCATTGCCTACAACCTATGGTCTGTGGCTGTAGTTATAGTGCATCAAACATTCCTTTTCTAGTGAATTTGCTGAGTACGCTCGTACTCAAGGTATCTTCTTAACCCTTGCTAGATTCTGAAGCCGGAATAGACAACATCCACATCAAGTTATACTCCAGGACTCGTCATCCAAAGCCAAAGCTCTTCAATGAAGTCAAAGGAAGTCCACATATACATCAACTCAAGCGAAGACGAAGCTACTGAATAGATAAGAATATAATCTCTAGCCAAAGAACCTAATTTTGTAGTGTATTGCAATAGCAGCAATGCCAACCCTTTAGTTAAAATACTAGTCTTAATAGTATACTAGTTCTTGTGTTGTTCATCTTTGATTCTTCTCCATAAGAAGTTTTTTCTCTCTATTTAACCTAGAGTGTTCTCTGGATCTTGTGTAAAGAGTGAGTTATAACCTTTAGCCATGTATTGGACCCGCTGTGTTTCTGTTGTGCCATTCTGAGGGATGTAATACTAGTGAACGGTGTTCCATTGGTGTTATGTCCATGACTATAGTATACTACATCATGCAGTGGTATGCTGGGTCACCGCAGTAGCTAATGTGGGATCTGATGTCGCGTCATAGATCAAGAAGAATCTGTAGTTCAAGCGTAAATCTACAACTACAAATCAAGTATATAGGATAGTGGAGGTGCCACGAGTGATGTATAAGGATTCAGCTGAAGGAGATCATGATGTTAATGATGGAAACGGGTGATGGGAGGGGAGCAGTGGCGGAGGAAGATGGAATATTTCCCGTATTGTAAACTGTTGGGAGGACCGAAGTACTAAAGTATGAAAATTTGAGGGCACTTTACAAAAGAAATCGGGGGATATATCAAAAGAAATCATAAACATGGACATACTAGTGAGAAATGAATTGATCAAAACAAGTCGGTCTCTCTAGGAGTACTTCCGTGCCTAGAGAGGACGGGTACAACTCACTCAAAACACGAATTCGTGAACACTCGGGTGTCAGGGAAGAGTATTACTGCTCTCGCTGTCTTGATCTATCTAAGAGTATTACTGCACCTCGAGCATGCCTCATCAAAGGTTCACTCTTTTCATTGCTTCCTAGGGAACCAAGATGTGAGAAGGATCATCGACGCCAGACCTTTATTCTCCGTCTTGGGTGTCGTCGGGTCATGGGCCGGCCACCAGTCGTTGAGATTAACTTCACATGGTGGCGGTGTGCATGTAAAATGCAGCCATGAGAGGACCCTTGAACCATATTGGATGCTCCAATGGGTTGTTACAAGAAGGTGTTGCATGGTTTCTAGACATTGGCCACAAAGAACAAAGCGGGGTTTTGGATTTCAAAATAAACAAAGTGGGGTTTTGTGTGGTAGTCCATGGCGTTAAAGCCGATTGACAGTCCAACCGCTTTCCTACAAAATATATAGGCGTTCCTCTATACAATGATAAATCGAGTAGAGGATTCCAACACCTTGTGGACAAAATGTAGCTAAAATAGGTGGGTGGAGAAGCAAGCTTCTCTCTTATCAGCGGAGATTAGTCCTAATTAGATAGTGTTTAGCTAGCATTAATTTACTTGGTTTCCCTTCTCAAATTCCCAATTGGGCCTTTGATATTATATAAACCAAATGACCAACTGTTTATTGAAGGATTTTGAAGGGCATCATAAGATATATATTAATTTGGTTCCATGGAAATGGATTATGGATCTTAGGTGTTCCGAGAAATTTAACATTTGCCTTGTTTGATCGTGCGTAAAGAAATTTCAAAATAGAGAACGCACTCCCTAGAGGAAACTGGGCCCGAGGAAACTGGTAGACTCTGAACGTAACACTTAGAAACGCAAATCGTTGCCATGATGGTAATCCTTCCCATTTATGGAAAATTTTGATGTGGGCAATGAAGGGCTGATAAAATTTGGTTATAAATGGCTGATTATGCCAGATCCTTGCATATCCCGGTGGTTTGCTACGGGAGATCAGAGCGTGGTTAGCAGACAAGCAGTGATCTGTTGTCTTTCGTAAAATTCATGTTGTTTCTGAACTGTTCAGCGATCATGTGGATATTTTTGTTTCTTTGACGTTTAGATCTGAGAGAACTACTATAATCTTTCTTCGGAACTAGGCACCTTGAGTAGGGATGTAAACTTCTGTATGGCTTCGTGCATGGCGGCGGAATAAGGAAGGGTTCCTCCCTGAGAATCTGAAATAGTAATATTGATTTGCTTCGTGTTTGTGGAGCTCAACTGTAGGCTACCGGAACAATGAAAAGTACAGGACAAAAGGCAAAACATCCCAAGAAGATCATTATTTCACGCACGCAGGAACCAGATCAGAGCCCTCGACCGCTAGCAGTTTTTGCTGCACATGCAGCGATAGGGTTGGTCGCCATCGCCGGTGCAAACCCCGGTCTGGTAGCCCTCGTTCCGGCACACGATGCCGCACTCCTCCGGGTCGAAACAGGAACCCGTGCACGCCTTGCACGGGCCGCGCTGGCACCGCCCCCCCCCCCCCCCCCCGCCCGCCATCACCTCCTGCACGGGCCCCATGTCTGCACGCGCGCAGACACACCACAAAAAAGACCATTAAATCGATCCCAAATCCTTCTCTCAGGTTAACACATATCGGTATATTTATGCATGGATCGAGCGTACCTGTACCCAGGAGAAGCAGCACAAGGACGGTCAGGAAAAGCTTCGACGAAACCGCCATGGCGAGTTGCTCCGAAAGATCGATCGTGGGACTATACAGCCGTGTGTTCGTTCGTGTTCGTGTTCGTGTAGGGAGGGTATGCAGATGAGGGAGACGATGGGGGCTAGCTGGGGTAGGTCTCTTATATAGTCGAACGTCAGGGCGTGCATAGGCGAGGAAGGATATATTCAGGTCTTTGCGTCGTCGGTGATCTGAATCTCAAAACTTCAATAGTATCGATCTTCGCGCGTTAATTGGTATAAAGATCTGAATATATGCTTCCTATTTTGTTTCCAGCACCAAAAAAGACTTTAGAGCGTTTGCGATTCTACGCGTCAATCCCGCCTTAATCTCCAATTCTCCCATGCTTGTAGAGTTGTAGTTCGTCTAGTTAAAGGGGTTGACTTTATTTGTACTCTTTTTTTTTTTGCAACGACACAAGGTCCGGTGGTTCTTGTAGCAGTTACTTACACGCCGTTTTTGGATGCTAGTTCAGTGGCTACAGGCTACTTAAATCATTTGTTACCAACAGGTCAACCTCGTGGAGCTGGTAGAGCAGCAAACTCACAGGATTCTACTACTCCCTCCGACCCATATTAATTGACTTGAATTTGTCAAAATTTGAATAATCTAGACATTATTTAGTATATAGGTTCATCTAAAATTTGACAAATCAAAGTCAATTAATATGGGCCGGAGAGAGTACCTTCGTTTTAAAATATAAGATGCTTTAAGTTTATAAAAAAATATATCTAAACTTTTTTTTAATATGTAGGTTTACTCAGGTTTGAAGTGAATCTACACATTAAAACAAGTCTAGATATATTTTTTTATAAACTTAAAATATCTTATATTTTAAAACAGAGACTGTACATGTGTTGAAGGAGCTGACCCTGCGAATCCCACGGCGGGCGTCGGTCCAGGGAGAAGTACAGGACGAGGCTTCGTGATGATTGCAGTGAACTGCTTGCGCAGATGAATCGGGAGACCTTACCAATCAGGTGGCCGCCAAAACACTGACCCATATCCAGTCGGAGCTGAAGGTGCTGATAGGTAGCATCTGCGCTCAAGAACATATTCGACCCCGAGAGCAGAATTGCAGAGAGTCGAACTGAATTGCATTATCTCACCGAGAGAGTACATATAGGATTACAGAGGTGCACGGCGTGCCTGAGATCCGATCTAGGTGGATCGCTAGTCTAAGTCTAAAAGACGTTACACAATCGTGACAGGTACACAGGCAAAGTACAAGACATAATACATGTGTTCAACTCCCCCCCCCACCCCCCACCCCTCGGCAGCCCCTCCGCAGTCGGAATGATGCTAGAGGCGACGTTTAGACTATCACGAAAATCCTGGAACACGCTTGCAGGCAATCTCTTGGTGAAGATGTCAGCAAACTGAGAGTTTGTCAGGACATGGAGCACACGAGCCTTCCCAAGTGCAACATGGTCCCGAACAAAATGAAGATCAATCTCCACATGCTTTGTCCTCTGATGCTAAACTGGATTGGAGGACATATACATAGCGCTGACATTATCACAATAAACCACAATGGCTCGAGAAGGAGGATGGTGTAGTTCCTGTAGTAGTTGTCTCAACCAACAAGACTCGGCGATGCAATTTGTGACCGCCCTGTACTCAGCCTTCGCACTTGATCTTGATACTGTTTGTTGCCGCCGTGAGGACCATGAGACCAAGTTGTCACCGAGGAACACAAAGAAACCCAAAGTGGACTTATGTGTGTTGGGACCCCCTGCCCCAATCAGCATCTGAATATGTAATGAGATCAAGTGAAGAATATCGGTGAATGCTCAAGCCGTAGTGGGAGGTGCCCTTGATATACCTCAAAATGTGTTACAAGTTGCATATGAATCCCGGGGATCATGCATGAAAAGACACACTTGCTGAATATCATAGGAAATGTAGGGGCGGGTGAGAGTGAGGTATTGGAGAGCACCGACAAGACTCCTATAGAGGGCCGGGTCATCAACTCGAGCCCCATCTTGGGCTGATACTTTGGAGCTTGTGTCTATGGGAGTGGGTATGGGATTGCAAATGATCATTTTGGCACGGTCAATTATTTCCAAGGCATATTGTTGTTAAGAGAGAAAGAGACCATGACTAGTTCGATGCACGGTGATGCCAAGGAAATGATGGATGTCACCTAAATCACTCATGGAGAACTCACGATTTAGGGAATCAATGATGGAATGCAACAGGGTGGTGGTGTTGGCGGTAAGTATGATCTCATCCACATATAAGAGTATATATGCAATGGAGGAATCAGTTTTGAGGATGAACAAGGAAGAGTCACTTTTGGAGGCAAAAAAACCAATGGAAACAATGAATGTGGTGAAACGGTGAAACCAAGCGCGAGGAGCTTGTTTAAGCCCATAGAGCGATTTATGCAAGTGACACACATGAGTGGGATGAGTGGAGTCAAGGAAACCGGAGGGTTGCTCACAATATACCGTTTCTTTAAGATCCCCATGAAGAAAAGCATTTTTGACATCCATCTGATGAATAGGCCATGAGTGGGTGGTTGCAATGCCGAGGACAACACGGATGGTCTCCGGCTTCACAATGGGTCTGAAAGTCTCATCATAATCCACACCATGCTTCTGAGTGAACCCATGAACCACCCAACGTGCCTTGTACCGCACGAGAGAGCCATCTGGATTGAATTTGTGGCAAAAGATCCACTTTCCGATCACCACGTTGACACCTACAAGACGAGCAACTAGAGACCATGTGTAACTCCGCATTAGGGCATCAAATTTATCAAGCATAGCATTGTTCCAATTGGGGTATCTGAGGGTGGAGCAATAGGTGGAAGGGATGGGAGAAATATGTGTAGCGGAGGAAGCAAGATAAAATTGCTGTTTTGGCATAAAATACCCCGATTTCCCTCTGGTGATCATGCGGTGTGGATTTGTGGGTGGTTGTATCAGAATTGATTTTGGAGGGAGGGGTGGACGTCGCGGACTGGGGCTAGTGGACACAGACTGGTCAGGGGCTGCTGTGTCGGGTGCGGCAGACGATGTGGATGTGCTGGGGTCCTAGATGCGCACACCAGGCGAGGATGGGGCCGGATGGGACCAGGTGTCGTGGCGAGCTAGTGATTGGCTGGTGGATGGGGGAGATTCGGTGGTGGGGCTGGGACAGGGGAACCGTGTGGGGACCGGAGTTGGGGTGCGGGTAGAGCGGGACGGGACCGGGTGGCTGGTGGGCCTGGGTGATGAGGTGGCTTGGAGGAAGTGGTGGTAGGGGGAGCAGGACAGTACGAAGCGGGATACTAGGTGGAGCATGGATCCCTACGGGGATCACATCGCCAGGCGGATCAAAGTGAGGATCTTATGTGGATGGGTTGCTGCAACCAACAGAAAAAATAGGGAAAAGTGGATTCATAACACGACGAGAGTTTAAATCGAGGCATCTAAAACCCTTGTGCTCACGTGGGTATCCCAGGAAAACGCATCGAGTGGATCGAGAGGCTAGTTTGTGGTAAGTTGTGGCATAAATATTTGGGTAGCACAAACACCCAAAAATGGGCAAGTGGTCGTATGAAGGATGGACACCATAGAGACGATAGTGTGGGGTGTGATGGTTAATGGTGCGTGAGGGTCAAAAGTTTAGGAGGTGGGTGGCGGTGTGCAATGCTTCAGCCCAAAAGGGTGGTGGTAGGTTGGCTTGAATTAGGAGTGTTCTTATGATATCATTTGTGGTGCCAATAAGCTGTCCCACCTTGCCATTTTGAGGGAATGTGTGGAGACAAGAGAGGCGGAAAGAAACACCACGATAAGAGAAGAAATCTCGTAAAGCAATAGTCAAAAATTCGCCACCATTGTCACATTGCAGACATTGAATGGTAATATAAAATTGAGTGAGCATATATTGAAAGAAATGTTGAATAGTGGCATGTGTATCAGATTTATTTTTCAAGGAAAACATCCACGAATAATGGGTGAAATCATCTAGTACAACCAAATAATATTGATAACCTAAAAAACTAGAGATAGGCGATGTCCACAAGTCACAATGGATGAGTTAAAATGCAGTGGAGGTATGAGAGGTGGAGGTGGGAAAGGGGACGCGAGGTTGACACCCTAGTTGGCGTGCCTCACAGAGTGGCGAGCTACGAGTGGTTACATCTTTATTACAAGCGCGAAGAAAGTCTATAGGCAAATGGGAGAGGGAATTGTAACTAGGGTGTCCAAGACGTCTATGCCAAAGATCGTCGGTGGTGGTGGAGAGCGCAGATGGTGGAGAAGTCTTGGCGCCGAAGAAGAAGTAGAGATCGCCGTCACTATTGGAGCGAAGAAGAGTTGTCTTGGTGGCTAGGTCCTTCATGGAAAAACCAAATGGATCAAATTTGATGGATACATAGTTATCACGGGTAAATTGTCTAACCAAAATTAAATTTTTAACTATGTGAGGAGAGACAAAAACATTTTGGAGATATAATGATAGAGATGAAATTTGAACATAGCCAACAACAAGGATTGGTAGTTTGGACCCATTAGCGACAATAATATGCTGAGAATGATGACCTAAAGGGGAATGAGAAGATTCCAAGTTACCCTTCTTACCGGTGACGTGCGAGGAGGCCCCGGAGTCCATGATCCATTCCGGCTGCGGGTACGGTGAGTTGTTGGCGGCGGCGTTGATCATTGCCCCGTGATCGAAGGAGTAGGTGGGCGCGGGGCAGTAGGCAGGGGCCGGTGCGGCATAACCAGGCGGTGGAGCACTCGGGTGGAAGGTCAGATAGGCCTGGAGAGCGATGCTAGGGCGAGGTCTAAGGACGCCAGCCGCGTTCGGTGCCACCCACGATGCACGCGCTGACGGGAGAGGAGTCCCGACCGGAGTTAAGTAGTCGTACCACGGAGCCGAAGATGGGCCGCTGACACTGACATGACCTCCACGACCACCGGAGTTGTCATTGTGGCCTTGGCCACCTGGTGCGCCACGGCTGCCACCGCCGGCTTGCTGCTGCTGGCCGCCGTAGGAGCCCTGCTGTGAGGAGCCGCGGTCGTTGTACCCCGGGATGGGGTTGCACCCGCGGTAGTTAGGGCTAACACCGTCCATGCGCGGCGCGCCACCACCGATGTCATTGTTCTGCCCACGATCACCCTGGGCCGACATCACCTGAGATCCGCGGTCGTCCTTATGAGAGGACGTGGAGATCTCCATGAGCTGGATGCGAGAGAACGCATCGGAGAAGGACGGCAGCGGCATGATGCTTTTCACGATCTCGAATTGTAGCTTGAACCCATCCCCGGGCCCGTCAAGGAACTGCAGGCAGAGGTCGTGGTCGTCGACCGGACGGCCGATGGCTATGAGATCGTCAGCGATGGATTGCAGCTTACTGGCGTAGGACGACACGAACATGTCGCCGCGCGTGGTGATTTGGAACGCCTTATTGAGGAACATATAGTGGGAGGCTTGATTGTCGAGAAGAAGCGGTTGAGGCGCGCCCAGGCCGTGCATGCCCTGCCGTCACTGCCGCTGTGGACAAGACAATAGAGTTCGTCAGAGAGGGTCGTGACGAACCACAGGGAGATGTGGATGTCAACCGCCAGTTAGTCATCGCTGGGAACAGGAGGGGCAACGTCCTCGGTGATGTGATCCATGGCCGTGTACATGGTAAGGAGGAAGACGATGATCTGTCTCCATTTTGTGAAATTGGCCCCCGTAGTGTTGACGGTGAACTTGATGTGGTCAGAGATATGGATGCCCAGAATTGGGGAGGAGGTTGGGGTGGCCAGTTGGAAGGGGAAGACAAGGCTTGGTGCGGCACCAGAGGTGAGGATCACAGGGAGAGTTGGGGGAGCAGAGGAGTTTTCATTGCTGAACATGGCAGCACCGCCACCGTAGATGAGAGGACTAGGAGGTGCGCGCGGCATGGAGGGCACGCGCTGCTGCAGTGGGGTGTGGGGATCGAGGCGCCACCGTAGATGAGAGGACTAGGAGCGCGGCATGGAGGGCACACGCTGCTGCAGTGGGGTGTGGGGATCGGTGTCTGAGCGGTGAGGAGAAGGTTTGACTGCTGTATACATTACCGGATTAGTGAAGCTAGGAATCACAGTAGTCAAAAGCTATCCCTTCAGGAAGTATGTCGTCATTGTTGGATTGCAATCGTTGAAATCAAGGCTTCCAGTGTGGAGGTCAAACATTCGACATTCTGTCCGTACACAGCTCCTGCAAGGAAATTGTGTTTTCCTTCTGAAGGGCTGTGGCTATACATTACCATGTTGCTATAATAGTCACCGTGACTATGACAGTTGTGCAGCATTCCCTAGCATATGCAAGCAATTTTGTGCTTTCACGGATATTCAAGAGAAACCAGTTAAATGGCTCATGATCCATGAAACAACCAGAAGTCCTACACTTCACCCTACATTTTATTCTTTACTGTGCTAAAGCACATGCAACTAGCATGCCTAGCACTGGACAGGTATAAATATAGTACTAATGTGTCCAGAACAAAAATTATAATTACACAGGGCAAGAATCCTATACAAAGTTTGACAGGGCCTTGCAACCTATCGTCAGTAAACCAATTTACAGGGGTGG
The DNA here is from genome assembly GCA_916181665.1 of Avena sativa. NCBI lineage: Eukaryota > Viridiplantae > Streptophyta > Magnoliopsida > Poales > Poaceae > Avena > Avena sativa. The sequence continues at coordinate 37,024,968 of OV702289.1, read as the reverse complement.
GTTACCTACGGTGCAAGAGCATGCAGAAGAATCCTGGTTGGGTTCTGCGAGCTCAGGTTCCAAAAGATGCCTTGGGCAGAGCTTCCACAAAATTGCAGCCCATGGGTAACGTCATGCTTCAGAAGGAGCGCAGTTCAAGAGGATCACTTGCAAGTATCGCAATAAGAACCGCTTTCGTTCGGTGTAACTTTGATCATTTTTGCGATTGGGGTTGGCTAGTAGCAGTGCTTGATCACTTCGCAGACTTTACAGCCGTTGCTTGCCTGGCAAGTACTCTCTCGAACTCGGCACAAGCTTCAGGCGAATCTTCTTCACTGGGAGGTACCAATTGCCAGAAGAGTGGCAAGTATGCCTCCCATTCACTCAAAATTTTAGCACCTTTCGTACTGCCCGTTTTTTCCTATAAAAGCGACATCCAAATTAGAAGAGCATGGGGAATGGCCTGTTTGGTATAAATTTTTCAAAAAATGCACTTGACTTACGACATAGGCCTCAATCAAGCCCTTCAGCTGCATCTGCCCAGCTGGAGCATTCACTCTCTGCATCTTGACGATCTCCTTGTTAATCTATTAAAAACACTTGACGTTATAACCCTGAGATCTGAATTTGGGGCTTCACTGCATGGATGCTACAGAGCAGCTAGGTAGATAGTTAGAATTTCTGAGTTCACGTACCTTTGGGACTAGTGTATCATCTTCATCTAGAATGTAGGCAAGGCCACCAGTCATTCCAGCTGCTACATTCCTCCCAACTCTGGATTGAGAAATATATATCAGGACAAGGGTAATACACAAAATGGGAGATGGGAATTATGCAGGCTGTGTACTTACTGGCCAAGTACAACTACACAGCCACCAGTCATGTATTCGCAGCAATGATCTCCAGTGCCCTCAACCACTGCTTGCCCCAGAGAGTTCCGAACTGCAAATCTTTCTCCTGTCTTGCCTCTCACAAATACTTGACCACCCGTCGCTCCATACAGACAAGTGTTTCCAACTATAGCAGCATCCTCAGGAACAAATCCTGTATCATCTACAGGAACTACAACCAGCTCTCCGCCAGCCATGCCCTGCAACAATAAAACAGAAAGCTTATGAAACTGACCAGAAACAATATTCAATGTAGTGTATCTTTTGGACTTTGTATGATCCTCAGCTGGAATGTATTTAGTACCTTCCCCACATAATCGTTGGCCTCCCCTACTAGGCGAACATTCATGCCAGGGGTCAGAAAACAACCAAAGGACTGTCCTGCACTTCCAGTAAACCTGAAATGTTTGAAACTCTTTACTTTCCACCTTTTCATAATAAAAATAGATGGAAAAATAATATGCAAACAAGAAATAGTTAACATACGTAATGTTCAGCTGGCCTGCAAAGCCTGTGTCCCCATACTTCTTAGCAATGGCACCAGCTACACGGCCACAGACAGCTCTATCGACATTATAAATTTGATATGTCTTTGAAACCTCTTTCTCATTCTCAATTGCATCGATTACCTGCAAAACACAGTTACATAACTTAAGTAATGCTGCATGTGACAGAACTAGGTTTCTAGCAACTATGCACTTTGCTTCATTTTAGACTACAATGGCTATTGATCATCAATGTTACAGCTCTGGTTTCAAGAAGACCAAATAGCAAAGCCAAGCCGTTCTAATTTAGTATACACGGCATCACTAGTCAAGTTAATCAATGTAACCAATACTAAAACTATTACCTCAGGATCTGCGAGGATTGTCTCATCAAGAATAGGGCCATTAGAGTGGACATCCTGGCTTCTTATTTGAGAGCTGCTCCATTTGGGTAATCCAGCATTCTAATACAAAAATATTGATTAATATAACAAGCATACACATTAAGTGCCAATAACCAAAGCGAGATAGCTATCAAATCCATACCATTAATAGGTACGTGAGATCAATGTGTTGTGTTTTCACCAAAGAGATATGCTTTGGTTTAAGTAAATCGGTATGCCCAACTATATCATCCAGCTTTTCATAACCCAACTGGGCTAACGTGGCTCGTACCTGGATAACTCAAATATGAGTACTTAAATACAGGTCATGGCTATTCCAAAAAAGCATATGCATGACCGAAATGGCAAAGCACAGAAAGAGGTTAACACAAAAGCATTCATAATGTGAGTGATGCCATACCTCCTCTGCAACAAAGAGGAAGTAATTCACCAGATCACCAGGGACACCAGGAAACCTAGCACGAAGCTCTTCTCTCTGCAGGTGCATAGAAAGTAAGATAAAAGGTATGACCAAGAAAAACGTAAAAAAAAACTTGTGCAGTTATTACCTGACTAGCAACTCCAACTGGGCAATTGTTTGTGTGGCAAATGCGTGCCATGACACATCCGGTAGCTATCATAGCTACAGAACCAAAACCATATTCATCCGCACCCATGGCAGCAGCCAAAAGGACATCTAGGCCACTCCTGAATCCACCATCGACCCTAAGTACCACCCTTTCTCTCAATCCATTTTGTATAAGTGTCTGCAGGAAGTTAACTAGCTTTAGAATATGTGATTTGGTACTAAATAAGAAACTGATTATAACAAGAAATTAAATCTAGGAAACCTGGTGAGTTTCTGTAAGACCAAGTTCCCAAGGACCCCCAGCATGCTTGATTGAGCTAATAGGGCTAGCTCCAGTACCACCATCGTGACCTGATATCTGCATAATAAAACGACAATTCAGATGACCAAAACAAGTAGACTAAACCTCTTGCACATGAGTACAGTATACCTTGGAAAAAAATCATTCCCAACTACTTAAATAATAGGTCAAAGCATGGTTTGTTACAGATACTCAAATGCTGTAATAAAAAATCAGGTTTAGCGTGTTCATCCACCTATTGAACTAATTCACCATCTTCACAAGTGGTGACTTACCTTGTGTCTGTGCATGCAATAACTGTGCTGCATTGCTGTGTTTTGAGAAGTTTAGTAGATTTCTGGGGATCTATTCCCTATAGTCCTAACTGCTTATACAATTTTCACTAAAAAGTGATGAACTACAATAGGGAAGATATATATAATCACGAATATAGTACAATAAATGCCACTGCATATAGCATGAAATAGCAAAAATAGTTCAGGCAACCTCATGAGAGCCAACTAGCGCATATAAATGTAGAATAGCATCAAACCATAGGACCATGGCCACTTATGAGAATGCAGATCCATGTACAATGAAGTATGAGCTAAATCAATGAATTATTAGAATATAAATGTTTAGCCTACCTGAATTACGTCTGCGTTTGCCTTAGATACTCCAGAGGCTACAGTTCCAATCCCTGCTTCAGCTACAAGCTTTACCGACACCTTCGCTTTAGGATTGATCTGCCCAGACAAATATGAATTAAATATTTGATTAGTACCAATAAATGGAATTCCTTTTCCCAAGAACTAAATAACACTGCTAATTCTCGAAGTACGAGCATTACTAGTTGGTATTGTATTCAAGTACTTGCGCAAGACAAACCTGATGGAGGTCAAAAATTAACTGTGCAAGATCCTCAATAGAATAGATGTCATGGTGTGGTGGTGGGGATATGAGAGGAACACCAGGTTTGGAGTTCCTCAACCGAGCTATGTATGCACTGACTTTTTTCCCAGGGAGTTGACCCCCTTCACCAGGTTTCGCTCCTTGTGCAATCTTTATCTCAATTTGTTCAGCATTAACTAAAAATGTTGGTGTAACACCAAAACGCCCAGATGCAACCTGTGAAATGATGGTACGTGTAAGCACCAACTCAAATATATGAATCCAACAGAAAGAGGATATATTGTGACTTTGATTCAGGACATATAAACAATTATGCGACCCCCATGGTAGCTACTGTACAGAATGAAAGTACTTAAAATGCTCCTACTATATTCCTATTGAAGAGAAACAGGAGACATTGTCTATAAGGGGAATTTGGGTATGCCACTGCAAAGTTTCATGTTTGAGAAGTGCCGAAGGGTGCTGACTAACATGTGACCTAGCACTGTGCATATAACTAGCACCTTCAGGCACTTACAGACCTCTTGACCTGAAAAAGGCCGGTGCTAGACCATTTTAGGGGAAAATAAGCGTACTCAACAGTGTATTAAGTTTCCCAATTGTCTGAATCTGAAGTGTTATTGGAAACTAACACGTTCGTCTACAAGAATGATACAAAACTTAATCTCGAATAAGTTTATCTTGTTCACAGCATTCGTTTTTAAGCGGTGCTTTAACCATGGTATCATACCAAAAATTGAGTGGAATCCTACTCAGTAATTACTGAAGAATTTATAAGGTAGCCATTATGAGAGCATATCTACCAAGGATAATTAGAGGAATCCGTAGTCATGGTTTTTAAAATAGAAGAACCTGCATCAAAACTATATATAATAGCCAAGGCAAAGTGACAAGATAAAGCAGTTGATGCTGCACCTGCTTAATGGCACTTGTGGCAGTGTCCCCGTTCTGAAGACCTTTGAGATGAGGAAGTGTTGGAGAATACCCATCAACAACATCTGTAAGGGGACTCCAGCGGATTGGGTCCTGCAAAATAAGTCCATAAGCAACTCTATGTTGTAATTTCCACTAGAGCTGCCTGACATAACTAGCTTTATCATTGTAATGCATGTTATTTGACCCACCTCACCACCTTCTCCTGAATTAGATTTCCCACCTATTCTATTCATAGCAATTGCAATTGCTTCATGCGTTTCTCTGGAAATAGCTCCCAAAGACATTCCACCTGTGCAAAAGCGTTCGACAATAGAGGTTGCAGGCTCAACTTTGCCTATAGGAATAGGGGGCCGTTCACTCTTCAATTCTACAAGATCTCGAAGAACCTGCAGCATAGAGATATAGTAAACCAAAGGTGATACAAAAAAATTCTACATGTTGCCCACCTGCAAAGTGAGGATTAAGCACCACTAACATTGACAGGGCGGCTTGCAAGATGTTGTTGGTAGATGGTGTACGCATTATCACTTTTTTCACGAATTGCTTTGTGCAGCAGCTTTGACATCTCAGGATTATTTGCATGAAATTCACCTATTCAGGAAAGCAAAAAAACACCATATTCAGTAATAAATAGTAACATAATATTTATTGTAGTGCATATGATCCAACAAAAAAAAAATTACCTAAAATGCAATTTCTGCAGCAACAAGTGTATTTATGGAGCAAATGAGGTATTATCAGTATTAACTTAATGGATGTACCTATCCTACTGAAAAATGGATTTAACTATCACGTCAATTATAACATTTTTCATCCTTGTTTGGCGGGCATCAAATCTAAGAGCTAGCAATTGCAACGGTGCACCCCTGGACAGCAAGATTCAGAAATCGCCCAGGCCCCTACCAGTACCTCCCCTTGCAATAGACAGGAGAGGATCCATGAAGACACTGGTATTGGTAAATCAGAAAAAAGAACTCAAAGGAACATAGATTTCTAAAATAGTTGTGGCCTTAGTATGTTTTTATTGATGTTCATGTAAATGACGCACACATCACAGCAGACAGAAATCACATCGTTAATTGATGTCATTTTAACTGAAACAACCATGCTGGAATAAAATGTCATAATACAGAAAGTCAAGTCATAAAATCTAACTTTGCTACATTTGATGAGATATGTATACCTCCAGGTCTGGACTGGATGAATCCAAAGTTCTCCAGCCTCTTCGCAGTATCTTCCGAGAATGCCTTCACCCAGAATGATAATGTTTCCCGGCCCAGCTTTACAACGAAGGGATAGGGCAGTAGAGTTGGAGAAGTGTCAGTAGGTAAAATCACAGAAGAGCTAAAAGGTGCATGACCAACTACAGGTGATAATTTAAACACTCTGCTAGATAGGCAATATACCAGATAAATAAATAGCCTTAGTGACACCAAAAGGGTAAATCAAGTATGCGTTGACAAACTCTGCAACTATGTGGTATACTGAAAATGTGAATTACCTCATCAAGGGTGAGTCCTCCAATTTTCGATACACTTCCACAGAATGCAAGGTCGACAACTTCTTGGCCAAGACCATATATTTCAAAGATCTGAGCTCCACAGTAACTATCCAAAAGATACAACGCATTAAACCATGGCGAGTACTTCACCATAATGGCACTACTGTCATATTATATTGGAGGGCGAAGATAGACAAACCTTGAGAGCAATGATATCCCCATTTTTGAGAGTATCTTGAGCAGGCCAGATTTTACAGCCTGAAAACATAGAACGATTCATAACAGATCTAAAATGGAACATAAAGACCATACTTCCACGAGTCGACCACAACATAAGTGTACAAATGTAGCATTGAGTTCAAATATGTTTGGACTTCGGACACGTAAGTGCAGAAGCACAACATCATGCAACACTATAATCACAACTCACAACTCACAAGCTATAGAAATCAAACCTTGATAAAGTTTCTTTGAGCCTGCTCGATGGTCACTGTGGGCATCTTGCCGTTGCGCATCAAATTAACAGTTTTGTTGCTCAGCCTCCATTGTCGGCATGTTTCTAATGCCAGATATGGGCATACAGCACTAATGCGCAATAAAAGATTGAATATTAGTAAAATTTAGTAAGCAAACGCAACATTGTCACTTGAAAATAATGATTCTGGAGAATGTGCACAACTAAATATTAGATCTAAGTAGAAGTTGCTGAAGAGACAAAAGAAGGGAAGAAATAATTGGATCTTTGAGAAGATCCCACCAAACAAACATAGAAAATAATGTTTTTATTTGCTGATTTAGACTGCCACATAGTCAAGTTTCTCTCCCTATCGTGGATGCTTTGTCTAGCTGAACTTTTTTTTAGATTTTCTTAATCCTTTCTTCCCCTAACTATGTTCCTTTCGGATAGTGATTCCTATAGGACTTCCACAAACACACTTTCTAAGGGCATTTTCTCATTATTTGTTCGCAGTTAGTATGAGGACTTTATGCTGTTAAGTTATGCTCTAAGGTTCAAGCTTCAAGTTCAAACAGCTGCATGCCAGTTTTTGGAAGGAATTGGACTGCAAATTCATAATTATCATCTAGACCTCAGTTCTATACCAGTTGTCAAACGAAATACTAGCCAGCCAAGTGGCTACGGTACAGTGACTTGAATAGGGCATATATGTTTCTCTTTTGGAAAAGACTAGAGTCAGTTTGAAGCTTTATCAAATAGTTTAGTTCATAATATATACCATGCTACTGCCAGAAGATTTTCTACATGATCCTGGACCAGAGAGTATTGGGTATCGTGAAGACAGAAATCATAAATATATATTGTCAAAACTTCATATGTGAAGACATAAGCAACTGAAACTGGCAGTGGATAACATTATGCTATAGTGACTGTATTATATTATGATTTCGTGTATTTAAGTCACGCTGACCTAATAACACTGTTCTCATCAATGAACTCAGATTGGGAGCATATACATACATCTAGGCAGATGTCAAGCGGAGCAGAAGTTAAGTAAGGAACTAGTGGTTACTGGAGAAAATCTATTTTACAATCCAAGTCATACCTGGCTCCATATCCAATCAAACAGGCAAATTGATGCGTACTGAAACACTGAGCAGTGTCAGCAACAATTGAAGCAGACATGCGGAGGCCATTTTGAATCAGATGCTGGTGGATGGCACCAACAGCTAGAAGTATCGGGATGGCAGGCCGTGTTGGTTCCTACACCATGCATCCATTTAATTGCAATTTAGGAAGGGTGTAAAAAGGACATGATTCTATTGCATCTTACAAGCATGATACTGAATTTGACAAAAAGAAATATTGCGGAATTTTTAATCCAAGAACAATCATTTTAAGAGAACCACCTAGCACTCAATTGTGATGTTTGAGTAACTGTAACTTGCAGCATGCATTGTTAAATAAAGGTGGAATATGCATTGTAACTCTTACTAAGATATCAGCAAATCACTTTGTTGGAGTACTGGTGAATCCTAGATGTCGATGGTAAGTACACATGCACTTGGCTCTAGTACATGTTTAAATATCATAGCGAATTAAGAAATAATTCTAAGCTTGAAGTAACTACAATCATCTCTTCCTATCCATTAAAAATTAAGGTCAATGAAAATACAAAGGCTACTTCAAACATATTTTGAGTCTACAAACACGAAGTAAAATGAAGACTGCTAGACATCTGTGTTAACACATTAAGTAAGAAGCTACTCACAAGTGCTTCAGAACGATCGGAAAGGACCAGAAGTTGAGAACCACTCCGCACAGCAGCATCAGCTTCTTCACAAAGAGCATTAATTGCCTTATCAAGGGAACCATCTAGGCCTTTACGGATATTGAAATATGTCGAGAGTACTTTGGGCTTCAATTTTGGGTCATTCAATAGAGAATCTAGTTCACCCTCATTCAGTACAGGACTTGATAGAGTAACCTGAGAAGTCAACAAGATGGCGTCTAAATATTTCTCCAAGAATACAATGTAAACCACAACCTTCAAAAGTGACTAACCTGATCAGCATTTTCAGGGCCAACCTCCAAGATGTTGCCTCGTTTACCAATATTAACTTCAAGAGACATGACTAAACCTTCTCGGAGTGGATCGATTGCAGGGTTTGTAACCTAGAAATCAATGAGATACGTTCATAAGCCGAAGCTGATATGATTACGATTGCTAAAATCTTTTGTGAACGAGGACCCATTACTGCTGTGCACTGTTCATTCAGGCCTCGCAGATGCAGTATTAGTTGAAAATAGAGATATCAATAATGTGTTCCCTTGTTACTTGATTTATTTCCTTATTGATATTTATCATATATTGCAATTTGGTTTACCTGCATATAGAGCAGGTTGAAGATTGAACGGAATTTGCTGGTACAAAAATATAACCTTGAATTTTGACTACAAAATGTGATTTTTCCAACTACCAACTGTGCTACAGATATGAAGTTCTGCAAGGAGTACTGATATCATGCAATCATTCAAGGGTAATGGAGGATGTTTCGTCACCAATATTTTTAACATTGTTACTGAAGTCAGGAACCTCATTAGTTACGCAAACCAGGATATTGATCTCAGTAAAAATAGCAATCAATCAATAGCACTCTGGGGTTCAGCGAGTTAACAAACGTAGCATGATATGTCCAAAGGATTCACTGACCTGTGCAAATCGCTGTTTGAAATAATCAAAGAGCATGTGTGGTTTTTGTGACAACACAGCTAATGGAATGTCATCACCCATACAAAATGTTGGCTCCTTCCCTTGAGATGCCATCGTTTCAATTACCATTTGCACATCTTCACTGGAATAACCAAATGCCCTAAAAAACACAATAACATTAAATTAAACATCAGGTCTGACACTCTGACTGGCCATCTAGCATCTCTTATTGTTACAGTCATTCACATTTGCCTGTAGTACAATGTCTGACGTACCAACAAATGAGCAAGTCGTACACATGGGGCATATGACAAAATTAGCCAGAATCTTGGCAATATATTTCTGGGCATGAAATGATACCAAGATCAAAAGTACCACTTGAGGTTTATCGTCTGAAACCTGAATAAATCCTTCTGTCCCAAGCTAGGCGTACTAAATGCTTTTGATGAATACATTTACCTATCCAAATGATTTTATGTATAGTTTAAAAAGGTTTGCTGGACGCATTCTGAAATGACGTTACATAGAAAAGGCAAAGGGCATAGCAATGATAATGAAGTACAGTTTAAAGATTATTATAGATGTCGCTGAAATAGCCAGCCACAAGTCCACAACCTTTTCAACATAAGCATCAGGCATAATGTCAGACATACATGCACGCTAACTCTGGAACAAACATGCTAAGTACCACAACACAAATATGTACTCCCTCCGTCTCAAAACAGGCAAACTCCCTACATCTATTTTGAGATGGAGGGAGTACAAGGGAAAAGGTAGATAGAGTTCATTGGTAATGTTTGAGGAATCTTACTGCTGATGTCTCATAACTGTTTCATTGTCCATAACAGGAGATGATTGGAAGTTGACAGGCTTTATTGAACGTGTACTTTGTTGCAACCAATTCCCATAGGGATTTGCTGAAGCCACATTCTTCTTCACTTCTGTGTTTTCAAGCACCTAGAACGACTGACAAGGTTTAGAATCTACATCTGAGAAGACAGGGAAGAGATTGTTCTATTGTATTCTGACCTGACCAGTCTCTAGGTCAACTGTTATCATCATTCCAGGACCCAATCTTCCTTTCATTACTACCTTCGATTCATCCATTGGTATAACACCAACCTGTATATTTTCATTAATAGAGCTAGTCAGTTGGTGAGAATTCTAGTTGGTGAGAATCCTACATAATACTTCTCAAACTCTTGTAAAACACTTGAGAAGATGATCCAAGATTACCACGTCAACTATAGCATGCAGTTACATGACATGCTTTAAAATGAAGACAACAGATTAAACTACCCAAAAGATGGTGAAAAGTAGTACTAAAGTATAATTTGAAATCTAATGAACTGGGCTTGTCAAATTATGAGCCTAAGATTCTAAGTGCGTGTGTAATACCTAACAGGTTTACGAAATAGTAATTATCCTCTATCACAGCTATCAGATGTTCTGCTCACCTGCTAACAGCTTTTTGGAATACTTTTTTTTTAGGAATTACAGCAGGAGAGTCTCCTAATGCTCATATATTAATAAATAAAGGATATTTACAGGATTTCCATGGATGGGCCATGGTTCCCTGTATTACATCAAACCCTCGAGCTTTTTGGAATACTCTCTAGTAGGATCGAAGTACTGTGCATTATAAAAGAATAAGCTGGAAGTATAGCCACAAAGCTTCTAACAAAAAACAGATTGATATATTTAACTTTACTTGGACAAAGGATTACACAATCTGGCACCATAAAATGAATTTGTAGCCAAAAGGGCAGCAATAGTAACCTATGTGGGATTACTATAGTTCGCCACCACAGATGCACCAGCATTCACAGCAATCAAAAATGAACAAACACTAACAGGTAACTTCATAATTTCTCCTAATCACCTAGCGTAGCTGCCAGACCTAACATTTCAGCAAATGGACACAATACTTACTGAATGTAACATTAAGTTAAGCTTGTGACATCTGAACTCTGCGATTTGGTATAGAAGGATGTCAGTATATCTGCAATAAGTTACTGGCAGATAAACCAAATGCTCCAATTTCAAATTTCAAAATTGACACTTCACTGATATGTGAGATAAAACTGCCCTATGATAACATTGTTACCAAACAGAATATTCAGAGAGCAGAAGAAATAACTAGAACCTACCTCAGATGCAACATAAACAAAACCATCTGATGTTCTCCAGTAGCGTGCTGGACGGAGCCCATTTCGATCAAGGCATGCTCCTACTGTCCTTCCATCACTATATAAAAGCATACAAAAAATAACTTGTAAATATAGCTCACTCTGCTGCAGAAAATTATCCGGTTGGCAAAGGCAACATGAGGACATCTTGCAAAATTCTAAAATTATAGCTATTCAGGAACAGAGGGAGAAATTGAGAAGGAAGCAAAAATCTGCTAATGCATGATAGCTTTAACCAAACTAGGCATGAAAATGTCTTTAAATCAGAAACTAAAATAGCAAGATATAAGATGGCCAACCACAGATTGACACAATCTTACCTAAACAAGAGTAGAGCAGGCCCATCCCAAGCCTCCATTTGACCTTTGTAGTATTCATAGAAGTCAATTACCTGATACACAAACCAAGAGAAGCTTCAGTTGGACAGGACTGTAGGCACAAATTAATATGAAAGGGGCTTCATGCATGCATCCCATACCTCAGGGTATTTTATCGATAAAGTCGGATGGTTCTTATATGCCTCAGGGACGAGCATCATCATAGCTTCAGCCGGACTTCTACCACTTCTTAACAGTAACTGGTAGAAGAAAGGATGTGATGACTCAAATATTACAACACCACTATTTAAGGTATATATAAATATGATGCACAGTCAGAATAGTATATATAAATGTAACGCACACTGAAAATATATCAGTTAAAATTTGCCGCTCAGCAACTACTCACATGTTTCTAGCATTAATGGAATTAGACAGAGTACCACTTCGTTATCATAAAAATTGAAAAAATCGCTTAAAAATAACATAGGATGACTACATGCATAATTAATATTTTTATGGAACTACTTATTTCAGTCCATTGCATCTCTGTAAATCAAAGTGCAAAAAAAGTCAACTTGAAGTCATAATTGCAACAGAATTCTGTATTTTAGTTATTCAACGCCCATTAGATATTCACAGGTGGGTTATTTGTTGTTAAGCAAGTTCAACAAAGCCCAAAAGGCCTAGGGATGTTCAAGCACTGACAAGAAAGCAAAATCATGTGAATGCTATAGTTGTGCAGACAAGAATACAAGAAATGCATGCTTTTTGTATATTAATGAACGGTGCAGAGTCTCGTACTTCAGCAGCATTGTCAAGGTTTGCTGAATCAGATGCTTTAGGGTCACCAAACGGGCGTATTTCATTCTCACGACCTCGCCACACAGGAGATTGTATTGTGGCTTCCCTTGATCGCATCCAGTTCAAGTTTCCCTGCAAAGAAAAGGAACACTGAGTAATGCCCAAAGCATGTCTAATTTCCAGGATCAAACACTTGGTGAACATCGTATGAAGAAGCTAAGTAATAAAGTAAGATACAATGCGTATTTTCAGAAGATAATGTGAACCTGTATTGTATTAATTTCTCCATTGTGTCCAAGTAACCTCATCGGTTGTGCAAGAGGCCATCTAGGGCTAGTGTTGGTACTGAATCTTCGATGATATATGGCAAAAGGAGATTTGTACAGCTCATTCTGAAGGTCCAAATAGAATTGCCCAAGAACCTCAGATCGAAGCATTCCCTTGTAGATGATAGTTCTACTTGACAAAGAGCAGAAATACAGTTCATCCGCCCAACTAGCAGATTTTGCAACCCGCTCTATCAGCTTTCGGCAGATGTATAATTCTCTCTCTATGTCATCAGCGTCATCTTCTTTCGCAATTTTAACGAATATCTGTTCTATCTTAGGCATTGTTTCTTTTGCATTGCGACCTACCACTGATACATTGAAAGGAACAGGTCTCCAGCCAAGAACCTCAAGGCCTTCATCTGTAAAAACCTTCTCAACAACTGCAAAGTGATATGGTGCCCCTTTTAGATCGTGTACAAGCAGAATTAATAGCGAATATGGTCACTTGTACATAAAAAAGCATAAGCACCCATTCTGATAAGAAAACAACAACTAGTAACTCACAAAACTGTGTGCCTATTTTACTTCTGAGGCAGATGTCAACGTGAGTACCAGAACGACTACTGTTATGAAGCTATGCAAATTCGTAGTAGTGTAGTACAGTAGAGTTGAAATAAAGCATTTGAAATCTGACCATTGGTACAAAATAGATAATTTTCCTTTCAAAAAGTTTGTATACCAACAGCAACAAAAATTCCAGCAAAAAGATGTTATAAACAAAGGTTTCAAGGACAATGATGGCATGGCAAGCGAAGAATGGCAGCATGACAGTTCCCAAGCTATCAGAGTGCGATGTCAAAGACATGCATTGCCAAACAGATATCTCCGATCCATGTAAAGATATGAACCATTGCACTTTAAAGACAAGAATAAATGCTCCGTGATATGGAGAACATATTGTGGTAAAGCATCAGAAACATTACCAGCTTTGGCTTCTACCGCAGAGCTCTCATCTTGTGGAAGGAAGACCATGCCTACGCCTGTATGTGATTTTTCAAAGGGAGCAAGCCCTTGCTTGCTGCCCCAATCATTAAACAAGTCCCATGGTATGCCACTCATCAATCCTGCCCCATCACCAGAGTCGTTGTCTGCTCCGCAACCACCGCGGTGCTCCATGCACCCGAGAGCTGTAAGAGCATCACGGACAATGTTGAAAGAAGGCTCGTTTTTCAAGTTGGCGACAAACCCAACACCACAAGCTCCACGTTCTGCTAAGATATCGTTCAAGTCTGCAGCCTGATAAAAAACAGGAATTCCAGATGTCAACTAGCAGCACATGGTTTACAAATTACAAGTCATATTTTTCACAATTAACGGTCCACAACCCGTTTCAAATACATTCCCAAAGGGGCATGGAGAGCTAGTACGTCACAAAGTTTCCACCTATGCATTACACAATGTGGTACTGCTGGAACTTGATGGTGATTAGTGCCTACCACCACAGCTGTCACCTAACCTTTCACTACCACCACCCACTTGTTTATCGATACCTGCATTTGCTGTGTTTTGTGCAGCTGCCAACACTATGTACTTTAAAAACTCCATGAAAGGAACACAAGGTAACAAAAGCGACGCTAGTATGCAGCGCATCATTAAGAGCAAGAGACCAAAACAGCTTTCACATGCAACGAGTTTTTGCGGCAGCGCCAGAACCTTATCGTCGGATACAGTCATGAGGATATACCAAGATAGCTGGACACGACTCCTGATATCCCCTAATAAATTTCCTAAGTGAGTAAATTTCCTGAGCTAGAGACCAAAACAACTTTCACATGCAGTAGTATGGAGCACGCAGCCGATCCGAAAGGTCTGAAAAACATGATCCGTGGAGATAAGTCGTCGCCTGTGACCTCAGTAAACCAATCTAATCGCCCACAAAACTACAAAAACCCCAACCGTCAGGACACGCACTCTCTGGCAGGAAAACCCAATCGCGACGCGAGCACTTGATCGGCGGGGATGGGAGCCCATACCTCCTGCACGGGCTTCTGCTGCGGCGGCGCCCTGTGGCGCGGCACGTCGAGCACGGCGCGGGCGGAGACGGCCCAGCTCCGGCGCGCGGCGGCGAGCGCGGGCGCCCTGGCCCCTCTGGCCCGGAGCCTCCGCGCGGCGGCGCGGCCAGCGAGGAGGAGCGGCGCGGCGCGCGGGAGAGGGAGCAGCCCCGCGGCGGCGGCGGCGGGCCGTGGAGTAGGCGCCACCGCGCGTGGGAGCGTGGCGGCCATGATCCGGTGGCGGGCGAGCGAGTCCCCCCTGCCGGAGTCTAGCTAAAGAACAGCAAGCGGCTGGCGGGGGCGCGCACCAGCGAGATGGATAAAGAGGAGGGGGCCGCCGCCGCTCGCGTGGTGGGAAGGAAATGCGGGGGTGGGGGAGAAGCGGACAAGGCCGGGATCGTGTGGAGAGGGTGGGAGAGGAGAGGATAGGGGGGAGGAGAGGAGGAGGGGAGAGGGGCGGGGGTGGGTGGCTGATGGGGGGCGGAGGGGGGAGTAGTTTATAGACGACGACGAAGGAGCGAGCGCGGCTGTGTGTGCCTCTCGGGCGCACGGAGAGGCGACAGACGCAGCTGGGAACCGCGACCGAGCGCGAGCGGGGGCGGGGCGGGGCGCGGATGGATCAGGAAAGAGGCCGCCGAGTGAACGGGAGCAGAGCAGAGGTGGTGGTCGCGCTTGGGTTTGTGTGGTTTTTAAGGACGGGGTTGCGTTTTGTGGGGCTTTGCTTGCGGCGGCTTTTGGTGGGGCTCTGGTTTGGATTGGGGACGCATAGGTGGCTGGGTGAGATTTTGGACTGGGGTTTAGTTAGAGAGGTTTTGTTTATTCCCGGGAAGGTGGCGCCCACATACTGTGATTCATGTGTGTGTTGCCCATCAGGATTCCCAAATACTAGTACTCCCTTTATTCAAAATATAAGACGTTTTAAATTTGTGAAAAAAATAAATCTAGACTTGATTTAGTATATAGGTTCATTTAATTTTGGAATAAATATACACACTAAAAAAAGTCTAGATTTATTTTCTTCACGAACCTAAAACATCTTATATTTTAAAACGGATGGAGTTCTACCCAAAGCCCTACTACTAGATGTTTGTTTGCCTATTCCGATGAAAAATGCCTATGCTAAGAAATACACCTTCAGTTTTATCTGATTATTTGTTTATTTTATTATATTATATTTTGTTGGAGATATGCCCTAGAGGCAATAATAAATATAGTTATTATTATATCTTTGTGTTTATGATAAATGTTTATATTCATGCTATAATAGTATTAACAAGGAAACATTAATACTTGTGTGAATTGTAAACTTAAATTGAAGTCCCTAGTATAGCCTCTATACTTCACTAGCTTGTTGGTTGATTAAATGATTGTGGTTTCCATATCATGAACATTGAGATGTTATCAACAACAAGATCATATCGTTAGGAGAATGATATGGTGGACATACTCCTATAGATAAGCGTAGCATAAAGATCAAGTCATTTCAATAGTTCAATTGCTATATGCTTTCTGATACATAGTAACCTAATTCCTTCGACCATGAGATCATGCATATCGCCTTTGCCGGATGGATGCTTTGATAACATCAAACACCACACCGTAACTGGGTGGCTATAAAGGTGGCATTCAGTGTTCGGAAAGTATTGGTTGAAACACATGGATCAAGAGTGGGATTTGTCCATCCACATGACGGATAGATATACTCTGGGCCCTCTCGGTGGAATGTCATCCAATTAGCTTGCAAGCATGTGACATGGTCACAAGGGATCACATATCACGGGAACGAGAAAAGAGTACTTATCGGTAACGAGGTTGAACTAGGTATGCAGAGATACCGACGATCATAACCTCGGATAAGTAACATATCGTGAGACAAAGGGAAATTGGTATCGTATGTAAGTGGTTCATTCGATCGCAAAGTAATCGTAGAAATATGTGGGAGCCATATGAATTTCCAGATTCCTCTATTGGTTATTGTTCGAAGAAGTGTCTCGATCATGTCCGCATAATTCACGAACCGTAGGGAGACACACTTAAGGATTCGACGTTGTTTGAGTAGTTATGGTATTATGAGAAAGAGACCGAATGTTGTTCGGAGTCTCGGATGGGATCCGGGATATCACGAGGTGATCCGGAATGGTCCGGAGAATAAGATTCATATAAGGAAAGTCCCGTTTCGGAGTTGGGGAATGGTTCCGGTGTTTTCATCGGGAACATTCTAGAAGGTCCCGGAATGTCCGGCACTCCGGAGGGGGAAGGGTACATGAATGTGTCATTGTAAGTTGGAATGATTGCATCATGTACTAGGTGTTCTTGCTGTCCAAAATAAAGGGTTTATTTAAATCCTAAATTGAAAAGTCAAACGGCTAGTTTGAAAGTCAAACGGCAATTTTGGGAAGTGGGAAGAGAGGAGGATTGGTGGAGGCCGAATTGGAGGAGGGTTCCTCCCTTGGGCCGGCGCCCCACCAAGCCGACTTGGGGAGGGACTCTCCTCCCCTTGGCCGGCCAGCCCTCCCACCTATATAAGGAGGGGCAGGGCTCCCTCCTAGCACACACAAGTTCCTATCTTCTACCTCCGGTTTAGAGCCGTTTTGGTTTAGAGCTTCTAATTGCTTTAGCCAGCGGTTTAGAGCCTTCTAATTGGTTTAGAGCCCTCTAATTGGTGTGTCTAATTACTAGACCACTAATAGCCTCTCTCATAAGCTCCACCATACTCGCACCGGCTTAAGGCGAAGCCCTGCGGGATTTCCCATCTACTTCCGGTACCACGCCGTTGTGCTGCCGGAATCGCGAGGAGAGTGCTACAACCTCCGCTGCCTGCTGGAACAAGGGAGAGGAAGGTCTTCGTCGAGTACCGAACGTGTGACCGACTGCGGGAGCGCTGCTGGAACGTGGCGCCGGAAGGATCGTCTACGCGATCTTGAGATCGGAAAGAGTACGACTACATCACCCACGAGAATCTGCTCTCGTTAAACACTTTGGAATCTTCGAGGGTGAGTTATTCCATCGACTCGTTGCTACAATCTAGTAGATAGATCTTGGCTTGTTTGTTTGTATGCGATAGAAATTTTTTGTTTTCCATGCTACGAACCCCTACAGTGGTATCAGAGCCGTGTCTATATGTAGATCTGTTGCACGAGTAGAACACAATGGTCATTGTGGGCGTTGATGCTTTTATTGTAGATTGCTTTTTGTGTACTTTGCATCTTGCGGTATGTTGGGATGAAGCGGCCCGGGCTAACCTTACATGACATCGTTCATGAGACTTGCTCCACGTTTGACATGCAACTTGTATTGCATAAGTGGCTTTGCGGGTGTCTGTTTCTCCTAGCATAGTTAAGATCCAATTTACAACGGGTAATCAACAATGCTAGTATCAATGTTGTGGTTCTTGTTCGTAAGTTAGAACGACACTTATTGAAAGCCCCAAACCACGTAAAATATGCAAAGAAAGTAGAGGCGTCTAACTTTGTTTTGCAGGGGTGTGCAGTGATGTGATATGGCCATGATTGTGATTATATTTGATGTATGCAATGTTCCTTATTGTAAGTTGGCAACCGGCAGGAGCCATATGGTTGTCTTTAATTTCTGTTAAGACCTGTGTGTCTATTCAAAATAGTTGTAATAGTTGAAACTGGTGGACGACAACCATGAAGAAGCGTCATTGACCTTGATGCTATGCCGGTGATGATGGAGATCATGTTCGTGCTTGAAGATGGAGATCGGAAGCACAAAGAAGAAAGGCCATATCATATCACATATTATGAATTGCATGTGATGTTAATCCTTTATGCATCTTGTATTGCTTAGTGGACGACGGTAGCATTATAAGATGATCCCTCATGCACATAAATTTCAAGTTCTAAAGTGTTCACCCTTAGTATGCACCGTTGCCAAAGCTTGCTGCTTCAAAGCACCACGTGATGATCGGGTGTCTTTGATTCCGCGGGTGAATACAACGTAAGCAAGCCAGATTTGCTTATGCGGTAGCTAAGGTTTGATCTTGACGAGCCTAGCATGTACAGACATGGCCTCAGGAACACGGATCACCGAAAGGTAAAGCATGAATCATATAGTAGATATGATGAACATGTCGATTGTTCGCCATTGAAACTATATCAACTCTCGTGATGATCGGTGTTGATGTAGTGGATTTGGTTCATGTGATCACTAAAACAATGTGAGGGATGTTGTTTTGAGTGGGAGTTCACCTAGTTTAATTTCATTAATTAATTTGAACTCAATTTGTCATAAACTTAGTCTAAACTATTGCAAATATGTTGTAGATCAATGGCAGCCCCTACCATCAATTTTAATGCGTTCCTAGAGAAAGAAAAGTTGAAAAACAATGGAAGCAACTTCGCGGATTGGTTCCGCAATTTGAGGATTGTCCTCACAGCTGGTAATTTGACCTATGTGCTGGATGCACCGCTGGGTGACCCACCTGCAGCTGATGCTCCCGATGAAGTAAAGAATGTTTACCTCGCTCGGAAGAATCAGTACTCCATAGTTCAGTGTGCTATCTTGTATGGTTTAGAATCGGAGCTTCAGAAAAGGTTTGAGAATTCAGACCCATATGATATTGTCGAGGATCTCAAATTAATTTTTGAGACTCATGCGGCAATTGAAAGTTATGAAGCTTCTGAAAAGTTCTTTAACTGCAAGATGGAAGAGGGCAGCTCCGTCAGTGAGCATGTGCTTAAGATGTCTGGGCACGCAAATAAACTTCAAAGCTTGGGTATAGTGATTCCTAATACTTTGGGGGTTTACCGCATCCTCCAATCACTACCACCAAGTTACAAGAACTTTGTGATGAACTACAACATGCAGAACATGAACAAAGAGTTGCCAGAACTATTTGCTATGTTAAAGTCTGCAGAAGTGGAGATCAAGAAAGAGCACCAAGTGTTGATGGTCAATATGACCACCAAATTCAAGAAAGGCAAGTCTAAGCAGAAGGGACACTTCAAGAAGGGTGGTAAGAAAGTTGCCATGCCGACGAAGAAGACCAAGGCTGGACCCAAGCCTGATACTGAGTGCTTTTACTGCAAGGGAGAAGGTCACTGGAAGCGGAATTGCCCAAAGTACTTGGCGGATTTGAAGAACGGCAACATCAACAAGAAAGGTATATCTGATATACATGTTATTGATGTGTATCTCACTAGTATTCGTAGTAGTGCCTGGGTATTTGATACTGGTTCGGTTGCTCATATTTGTAACTCGAAACAGGAGCTGCAGAATAAACGGAAGCTAGCAAAGAACGAGGTGACGATGCGCGTGGGAAACGGATCAAAGGTTGATGTGATCGCGGTCGGCACACTACCTCTTTATCTACCATCGGGATTAGTTTTGTACTTAAATAATTGTTATTTGGTGCCTGCGTTGAGCATGAACATTATATCGGGATCTTGTTTATTGCGAGACGGTTACTTGTTTAAATCCGAGAATAATGGTTGTTCGATTTATATGAGTAATATGTTTTATGCACATGCACCTTTGATAGATGGTCTATTCTTATTGAATCTCGATAGTAGAAATACACATATCAACAACATTGAGGCTAAACGTTTGAAATCAAGCGATAATTCGACCTATATGTGGCACTGTCGTCTTGGTCACATCGGAGTGAAACGTATGAAGAAACTCCATTCCGATGGACTTCTTGAATCACTTGATTTTGAATCACTTGAAAGATGCGAAGCATGTCTGATGGGTAAAATGACTAAGACTCCATTTTCTGGTATAATGGAGCGAGCTACGGACTTACTGGAAATCATACATACCGATGTGTGTGGTCCAATGAGTGTAGCATCGCGCGGTGGTTATCGTTATGTTCTTACCTTCACGGATGATTTGAGTAGATATGGGTATATCTATTTCATGAAACATAAGTCCGAAACTTTCGAGAAGTTTAAGGAGTTTCAAAGTGAGGTAGAGAATCAACGTAACAAGAAGATTAAATTTCTACGTTCTGATCGTGGAGGTGAATATCTAAGTTACGAGTTTGGCGAGCATTTGAAGAAATGCGGAATACTTTCACAATTGACACCGCCGGGAACACCACAGCGTAATGGTGTGTCTGAACGTCGTAATCGAACCCTCTTAGATATGGTTCGTTCTATGATGTCACTTACAGATTTACCGCTAACATTTTGGGGTTATGCATTAGAAACAGCCGCATTCACTTTAAATAGGGCACCATCTAAATCCGTTGAAACGACACCGTATGAATTATGGTTTGAGAAGAAACCTAAATTGTCGTTCCTTAAAGTTTGGGGATGCGAAGCCTATGTAAAGAAGTTACAGCCGGACAAGCTTGAACCCAAAGCGGAAAAATGCGTCTTCATAGGATACCCGAAGGAAACTATTGGGTATACCTTCTATCATAGATCCGAAGGCAAAATCTTCGTTGCCAAGAATGGATCCTTTCTAGAGAAGGAATTTCTCTCGAAAGAAGTGACTGGAAGGAAAGTAGAACTCGACGAGGTTGTCGAACCTTCTCTCGAAATTGCGAGTAGCGCAGCACCGGAAGAAGTTCCTGTGGTGCCTGCACCAATAAGAGAGGAAGCTAATGATGGTGGTCATGAAACTTCGGTTGAAGTTACTACAGAGCCTCGAAGGTCAACGAGAACTCGTACCACTCCAGATTGGTATGATTCCGTTATGAATGTCATGTTGGTGGACAACACCGATGACCCTGAGACATATGAGGAAGCGATGATGAGCCCAGATTCCAATAAATGGCAAGAAGCCATGAAATCCGAGATTGGATCCATGTACGAAAACCAAGTATGGACTTTGGTGGACTTACCGGATGGCCGGAAGGCTGTCGAGAACAAATGGATTTTCAAGAAGAAAACAGATGCTGATGGTAATGTTACTGTCTATAAAGCTCGACTTGTCGCAAAAGGGTTTCGACAAATTCAAGGAGTTGACTACGATGAGACTTTCTCACCGGTAGCGAAGCTAAAGTCTGTGAGGATTATGTTAGCAATCGCTGCATATTATGATTATGAGATATGGCAGATGGATGTCAAAACATCATTCCTCAATGGAGACATTGATGAAGAGTTGTATATGATGCAACCCAAAGGTTTTGTCGATCCTAAAGATGCTAACAAGGTATGCAAACTTCAACGGTCCATCTATGGATTGAAGCAAGCATCACGAAGTTGGAATCAACGTTTTGATAAGGTAATCAAAAGTTTTGGTTTTATACAAACTTATGGAGAAGCTTGTATTTACAAGAAAGTGAGTGGGAGCTCTGTAGCATTCTTAATACTGTATGTGGATGACATATTGTTGATTGGGAATGGTGTAGACCTTCTTAATAGTGTCAAGGAATATTTGAATAATAGTTTTTCAATGAAGGATCTTGGCGAAGCAGCTTACATATTAGGCATAAAGATTTATAGAGATAGATCGAAACGCCAAATATCATTGTCACAGAGTACATATTTGGACAAAGTTCTAAAGAAGTTTGGAATGGAAGAAAGCAAGAAAGGGTTCTTGCCCATGTTGCCCAATACGACCTTGAGTAAAACTCAAAGTCCGACATCGGCAGAAGATAGAGAAAGGATGAGTAAGACTCCCTATGCCTCAGCCATAGGTCTCTAATGTATGCCATGCTATGTACTAGACCCGACATTGCATATGCTGTTAGTTTAACTAGCAGATATCAAAGTGATCCAGGAGTGGATCATTGGACAGCGGTCAAAAACATCCTTAAGTACTTGAGAAGAACTAAGGATATGGTTCTTTCTTATGGAGGTGATGAACAGCTCGTTGTTAATGGTTACACCGATGCTAGTTGGAACACCGATCCAGATGATTCTAAATCACAATCTGGATACGTATTTATTTTGAATGGTGCAGCAGTTAGCTGGAGGAGTGCAAAGCAAAGCGTTGTGCGAGATCTTCAACTGAATCGGAATACATGGCTGCTTCGGAGGCTTCACAAGAAGCGATATGGATGAAAGAGTTCATTACAGAGCTGGGTGTGGTTCCTAGTGCGCTGGACCCAATGTCTATCTACTGTGATAACATGGGCGCCATAGCCAATGCGCAAGAACCAAGGTCACACAAGAAGCTGAAGCACATCAAGCTGCGTTTTCACGCTATTCGAGAACATATCCAGGATGGGGATATAAAGATTTGCAAAGTACACACAGATCTGAATGTGGCGGATCCGTTGACTAAACCTCTCCCGAGGGCAAAACATGACCAACACCAAACTGCCATGGGTGTTCGGTGTATTACCATGTAATCTAGATTAGATGACTCTAGTGCAAGTGGGAGACTGTTGGAGATATGCCCTAGAGGCAATAATAAATATAGTTATTATTATATCTTTGTGTTTATGATAAATGTTTATATTCATGCTATAATAGTATTAACAAGGAAACATTAATACTTGTGTGAATTGTAAACTTAAATTGAAGTCCCTAGTATAGCCTCTATACTTCACTAGCTTGTTGGTTGATTAAATGATTGTGGTTTCCATATCATGAACATTGAGATGTTATCAACAACAAGATCATATCGTTAGGAGAATGATATGGTGGACATACTCCTATAGATAAGCGTAGCATAAAGATCAAGTCATTTCAATAGTTCAATTGCTATATGCTTTCTGATACATAGTAACCTAATTCCTTCGACCATGAGATCATGCATATCGCCTTTGCCGGATGGATGCTTTGATAACATCAAACACCACACCGTAACTGGGTGGCTATAAAGGTGGCATTAAGTGTTCGGAAAGTATTGGTTGAAACACATGGATCAAGAGTGGGATTTGTCCATCCACATGACGGATAGATATACTCTGGGCCCTCTCGGTGGAATGTCATCCAATTAGCTTGCAAGCATGTGACATGGTCACAAGGGATCACATATCACGGGAACGAGAAAAGAGTACTTATCGGTAACGAGGTTGAACTAGGTATGCAGAGATACCGACGATCATAACCTCGGATAAGTAACATATCGTGAGACAAAGGGAAATTGGTATCGTATGTAAGTGGTTCATTCGATCGCAAAGTAATCGTAGAAATATGTGGGAGCCATATGAATTTCCAGATTCCTCTATTGGTTATTGTTCGAAGAAGTGTCTCGATCATGTCCGCATAATTCACGAACCGTAGGGAGACACACTTAAGGATTCGACGTTGTTTGAGTAGTTATGGTATTATGAGAAAGAGACCGAATGTTGTTCGGAGTCTCGGATGGGATCCGGGATATCACGAGGTGATCCGGAATGGTCCGGAGAATAAGATTCGTATAAGGAAAGTCCCGTTTCGGAGTTGGGGAATGGTTCCGGTGTTTTCATCGGGAACATTCTAGAAGGTCCCGGAATGTCCGGCACTCCGGAGGGGGAAGGGTACATGAATGTGTCATTGTAAGTTGGAATGATTGCATCATGTACTAGGTGTTCTTGCTGTCCAAAATAAAGGGTTTATTTAAATCCTAAATTGAAAAGTCAAACGGCTAGTTTGAAAGTCAAACGGCAATTTTGGGAAGTGGGAAGAGAGGAGGATTGGTGGAGGCCGAATTGGAGGAGGGTTCCTCCCTTGGGCCGGCGCCCCACCAAGCCGACTTGGGGAGGGACTCTCCTCCCCTTGGCCGGCCAGCCCTCCCACCTATATAAGGAGGGGCAGGGCTCCCTCCTAGCACACACAAGTTCCTATCTTCTACCTCCGGTTTAGAGCCGTTTTGGTTTAGAGCTTCTAATTGCTTTAGCCAGCGGTTTAGAGCCTTCTAATTGGTTTAGAGCCCTCTAATTGGTGTGTCTAATTACTAGACCACTAATAGCCTCTCTCATAAGCTCCACCATACTCGCACCGGCTTAAGGCGAAGCCCTGCGGGATTTCCCATCTACTTCCGGTACCACGCCGTTGTGCTGCCGGAATCGCGAGGAGAGTGCTACAACCTCCGCTGCCTGCTGGAACAAGGGAGAGGAAGGTCTTCGTCGAGTACCGAACGTGTGACCGACTGCGGGAGCGCTGCTGGAACGTGGCGCCGGAAGGATCGTCTACGCGATCTTGAGATCGGAAAGAGTACGACTACATCACCCACGAGAATCTGCTCTCGTTAAACACTTTGGAATCTTCGAGGGTGAGTTATTCCATCGACTCGTTGCTACAATCTAGTAGATAGATCTTGGCTTGTTTGTTTGTATGCGATAGAAAATTTTTGTTTTCCATGCTACGAACCCCTACATATTTTTCATGCATGGTGAATAAAAAATTGATTTGATGATAATATAGGATGGAAATACGTCTAGATACAACATTGATTTACTAGGTAGCTACTTAATGATCCTTCCAATTTGCAAGGGGCCGAATTGGCATCACACTACTCCCTCATATCCACAATAATTGACTCGGATTTGTCTAGATACTGATGTATCTAGACACATTTTAGTAATACATACATTCATATATAAACAAACCTGGGCCCGTTAATTTAGATCGGAGGGACTACCAAAAGGGAAATATATCTACTTCTTTTGGTCCAATTTACTTGTCGCGAATTCGATGAACCTAGACAGATTTTATGTAACATTTTGTGTAAATATGCGACAAATTATTTGGATCAGATGACGCAACAATTTTAAATTTACCTAAAAGAACAGTCAGATGGATAATGGACAAATTTATTTGTTTAACATTTTAAAATTTTATCATTAAATGTTTGCTTCCTAAGCTTTTGATGCCAACCATGCAAACCTAAGGCCTTATTTGATTTTGTAGGATTCCTGTAAAACACGGATTGAAAAGTTCGGATCCAAATGACCTGCAGCTGAAAATTACTAGAATTAAGGGTGAACGAGAGGGGAGGAGGAGAGGGGGTGGTGGTTGCGTTTGGTTTTGTGTGGTTTTCAAGGACAAGATTGCGCTTTGCCAGACTTGTGGCGGCTTATGGTGGGCATGAACTATGGATTTCGGAAGCATAGATGGCTGAATAGGATTTTGGACTGGGTTTTAGAGGGTTTTGTTTATTCAAAGGGTGGCTATCTGTGTTGGGATATTGGCTATGAGGAATCCTAAATAGCTAAAGTTCTAGGTCTTGGGATGGTTTCTTTGGCTAGTCGAAACAAAAATGCATATATAGCTTTCTGAGAAATATGTGTATGTCTCATTCAATTGTGTGTTCATTATATTAGGTTGTTTTTTCATGCACCATGAATAAAATCTGATTTGAGGATATATTTTTAGGATGAAAATACGCCTAGACACAACATTGATTAATTATAGGTGGCTACTTAATGATCCTTCTATTTTGGAAGGGGTAGAATCAACATTTATTATACTAAAAGGAAGTAACATAACATTTTAAAATATATCCTAAAAGAGTGTGCATAAGGTTCAGAGAGATGTCGCCAGGTGAACCGGGCATCACAGTTGGATTTGCGATGTTTTTAGGGAAGGCGTGGATTTATCTGTCTAGACATATTAACAATTCTTCGCTTCTCTATAATTTTGGCATCATTAAATGCTTGTTGCATAAGATTTTGTTGCCGTCCATGCATGACCTAAGGTATGTAGAATTCTCAAAACATTGATTGAAAAGATTGGGCTCAAATGTCCTACACGATTGAAACTTACTATAATCAGGGGCTGAGCTAGATCATACTTGACGGGGTGGCACTATTCATAGGCTGCATAAGATTAAGGGCAGATTTAAGCCACAATGATGTTCTTATTATAGGCTACACTCTCGTTTTATGGGTCGATCGCAATGTACTTTTGTACCTAGGTACAATAGCAACACGCTGGCTCCAAGCACGACGCAATATAAGATAGTGATTGCATCACAAAAGAGCATAAACAAGGCAATTAAAAGTATGGAACTGCTTCGAGTATATTACCATAAATAACATAAGAAAAGCAATTTTCCACAAAGTCATGCCAACATGAATATTTCTACGAAATGTAATGCAATGTCCTAGTATAAATTAAACAACTATACAAGCAAAAAACTTAAAGATTCTAATTCTATATACTCTTACTATAAAAAATCGATTAAATCAAATATGCCCTACATTCGGTTCAGGTTAAGAACCAACAGGCGTGCTCTCGTGTGTCATGTGTGATACACTTATTGATTCCCCTGTTGTTATAATCAATCGCTACCAGAACCTAGATGCTAATAATACGGAGTGCAGGAGCCCACACTCCGGGGCAGCCTTGCAATCTTCTTTTTTTGTTTTGAACGGGCAGCCTTATTACAATCAGAGAAGCTATAGTCAGTGGGGGAAGAAAAGATGCCTAAAGTCTTCTCTAGTCTCCCATCCAAACAAATCTTCTAGAGTGTGGTATTCTTGCGCCACCTGTCGCTGCTGACTTGTTTATCCTCTTAAGCTCGTCCATCCATACGGGTATCTCCATTGCTGTACCACCGCTATTGTTTTTTATAATAATAATTTGAAATTCGACATGGTTTGCCTATCTGTCCAACGAACTGCTACTGTAGAAGAGAAAACGGACTATCTTAGGAAATCGATTAGTATTAAGCATCCATAAGGCCGCATCTTCAAATCGCGACAGGGAAGAAATAATTCTTTTATTCGGTTGGCAGAAACCGTTCCCGCTTCCGTTTGTTGCGATTCCCCTTTTGCTATAGAGAAAAGATTAAAGACACTGATGAACGGCGCCCGTTAGCGTATCTGAAACGACCACGGAGCAAAATCACGCACCTCGAGATATATATAGCTAAACAAACCAAAATCTCGCTCTCACCAACCACGGCAGCATCAGGCTTACTAGAGACATAATATAACCATCTTTTTTTATATAGTCAACACAGCGGGGCGATGCACTTGGCTCGAAACAAAATCATTGCTTAAAGTTTTGGGCCACTTGTGCCACACAGATGCATGCAGGATGCCGAAATAATGCTGGAGCTAGACTAAAAAAAACCCAGCAGAAGTGTTCGCGTCTTTCTTTCTTTCTTCAGAAATTATAATATATATAAGAGTGCTTGTATCTTGGCAGTGAGCAACTGTTCTCTTCTGCGGATTGGAGTAGTAAGCCACTTGACTTCCCTCTTGGTAAACCTTTTCTTTAAACATCGTGCCTTTATTTATCTGCGGATTTTTTTTTGAATTATATTACTCGAGACGTCCTTATCCACAGCAGTACATAGATAGATAACCTATCGTCAAAAGAAAGATACGGCGAGTCGTTCATCAGTTTGCTGTTCGTCGAAAAAAAAGAAATTAGTTTAGGAGGAGAAGGCTGCCTCGCCTTGTCTTCTGAATATTCTGGTTGCTGTTCGTTCGTCCGTTCGGTTGGATGGGGCCGGGGGGCTTAAATCCACACAAGAATCCGGAGATTCCAGCGTGGAGTGAAACTGGAGATAAAAATACAGTACGTACGTGCGTAGGCGGGTACGTCCATCGTCTCTTTCCTCTAGACTAGACTAGACTTCGCGCGCGCACGGGGAGCAAGATTTGTTGCCACTCTCGCAAGTTGCAGCGTGACCTCTTGTTACCTCTTCTGGAGGCTCATCGGGTAGCATGACCGAGAAACAATATCGGCTGCTTGGACCGGCTATCCTCCTGCGTACCGTAGTATATATCTCTTGATTCATTCGAGTTCATGGTTTCAGGTCCGCGTGGTTGGCATGTAGTCGTGGGAAGGATTGGCTTGAGGATATCTGTTCTTTCGGTTTCAGGTTAGCGAGGGAAGGAAGATCTTCAGGGCTGAAGTTGTAGCTGCAGTGTCCTTGTTCGTTTCCAGCCGATTCAGCTGGCGTGCTGCTAGGATACAAATACTATGACACGGGGGGTCGACGTGGCGAGATTAGCACTGAGATTACTTAATAACTCTGTTATGTAGTGCATGACGGGACGGTTCTGTCTGAAAGAAAACAAAAAGGGGGAAAGTGAACGAGACAAAGAGGGAGGGATGTCAGCACAAGAAAAGGCAAACGGGGTAGTACCTGAAAACTGGAAACACTTTTCTCTTCTTTCAGCCGACAAAAGTTGCGACGCGAGAAAATAGGTCCGTAGCGGTAGCGCCACCGGCCCCGGCCGCGTCGTTGATCCGGAAGACTCAACGTCATTAAGACCACCTCTACCTACCCACGATGCCGACCCGGATGGCGAATTTCGGCTCGGACGTCGAAAATTGGCTCAGTCGCGTACCTAGGAATATGTTTTCGGTCGAATTTGGACCAATTTTGGTCCGAACTATCCAGACCGAACCTAGGTTCTCGGATACGCCCTGGGA
Organism: Avena sativa; assembly: GCA_916181665.1. Lineage (NCBI taxonomy): Eukaryota > Viridiplantae > Streptophyta > Magnoliopsida > Poales > Poaceae > Avena > Avena sativa. The sequence goes on along the minus strand of OV702289.1, from coordinate 36,995,976 downwards.
ACGCCGGACGCAACGAACTCGGCGAAAAAAAACGAAACGGCGCGTGGACCCGCCGAGTCAGCGACAGAAGCCGAGTCGTCGTCATTCTCGGAACCACGTGGCAACCGTCGGACATTAACTGCCCGTCGCGTCAGCCACGCGTCGCCGAATTGCCGGGCCACCGCCGCCGCCGATGGACCAGCGGGCACTAACTTCCCGTCGTTTCCCATTTTTCCATCCTCGCCGCTACACCCCTCCCGCCCTCGCCGCTCATCTTGGCCTATATAAGCCGTACCCCTCACCGGAGTTCCTCACACTCTCACAGCTCCCCCAGCTCACCAGCCCGAACTCCGGCAAACACTCCCACACAGCTCACCTCCCCCATCCATGGACGAGCAGTACCCCGGCGACGGTGCAGCGGCGAACGGCTTCGGCCAGTGCACCCTCCAGGCGTGGGAGGCAAGCCTGCTGTACGAGGCCGGGTATATGACGTCGCCGGACACGCGGAACCCTCCGGAGTGGAAGCTAAGCACCGGCGGCATCCCTATCCCACCGGCGCCGACGCCGGAGGATCTCCCGTACGAGATCCAGGAGTTCATCGGCGCCATGGACGACCCCTCCGCCGGCGAGTCGCCCGACAACCTCCTGTACTGGGAGGAGTTCTTCGCGGACCGCCGCACCCAGGAGCTCGCCCGCCACGAGGGGCCGCCCAACGAGTCATCGCCGAAGCGCAAAAACTCGGCGGGTCGCCGGCGTTGGTGGAGCGCGCCAGGCCGCACGCTGAAGGCAGTGCTGGAGCACATCAACGCCAGGAACACGCCGTGTCTAGGCTTCCCGCGCACTCCCACGCCGGCGTCGAGGTCAGGGCGGCGTCCTCCGGCGAACTGGATGCCGAGGAGGATGGCCAGCATGAGCTCCTCCTCCGCCTCGGCCTCCCACTCCTCCGGCATGACGCCGCTCCCTACACCGACTAGGGCTTCGCCGGGGCTGCGCCCAGTCAAGCGTGAGGCGGGCTCTCCTGTGCGCTCGCCGCCGGGGACACGCTAACGCGGCATCGTCATCGGTGAGCCATGCGCAACGGCATCACCAACCGGCCACCTGTCCCTTCGCCATCCGAAGGTTGAAGGCTCGGCGCCGCTCGATGATGGTGCCTTGAGGATGGCGCTGGAGCAGTCGCTCTGTGACTCGGCGCCGCAGTCGTCGCTGGTGGAGCCGTCGTCACTGGACATCCTGGAGTGGTCCAGGAAGGACTGGGAGGAGCAGAAGCGGCAGCGCATGCACCACCTGCAGCAGCAGGCCGAGGATCAGACGGCCCAGAGACGGGCGTTGTCCGGGTGCGAGCTCGCCTACCAGGGCGCCCTTCTCCACGTCCTCGACGATGACGAGGATGACGGCTGAAAGGATCGTATGGACACCTAGAGGGGGGGTGAATAGGTGCTACTTCAAATTTTCTTCTTTTTCAATTTAGGGTTTGACAAGAAAGGTAAATTCTCTAGCTTTTGCAACTAAGGTGAATTTCCCTATATGTAAACTAAGCAACAACTATCTCAACACTAAGCAAGAACAATTAAGTAAAGTGCGGTAAAGGATAGAAGTAACCAAAGTGGTGGACGCGGAGACACAAGGATTTGTTTCCCATAGTTCCTTCCTTTTGAGAGGAAGTACGTCTACGTTTGGAGAGGGGGTGGTTTCAAACCACCAACGCCACGAGAGGCCTCCCTTGTTCTCCGATGAACCTCACCCCAAGGGGATCGATTCACCTTCCACTATATCGGCAACCTTCGAGGTGGAAGCCGACACCTTTACAACAAGTTCGGGGCACACATTCACAACTTAATTGGAGACTCCCAAATACAAGCAAGTTGTCAAAACAATCAAAGACAAGCTTGTAAGAACCAAATCAAAGTTAAGGTTTTGCGGTGACCCAGCATACCACTGCATGTGTAGTACACTATAGTCGTTGACATGACATCCACAGAACATCGTTCTATAAATATCACATCCATCAGAGTGGTACAACAGAAACATTGCGGGTCCATATTACAAACATTCACACATTATTATTATTACAATACCAGAAGTTCAAGACTTCAAAAGGTTTCAACTTACAAACCAAAATATAAAGTGTTTCAGCGGAATTTAAAAGTAGCAACTCCGACTAGGAGTTGAGCTCAACAGCTTATTCTATAGAGTGCATGCTGCTCGGCTCCATTGGTTACTACTAACTAGGATACTTAGTTGGACTCGTTATCATCAACACCATAGCGGATTTCGTAATCCACTCCTTCAACACCTCCTGACAGGTCAGGCTCCTCGTAGAACACATCTTCTTGACATTCAGCTGCATACATTGGCACGTCTTCGGGATCCTCAGAGTCTAAGAAAGGATTCAAAGGAAAGGATGAGTAACAGCGTTACCTAACAAGTTCATTATATGCAAGGTGGGAAGTTTGATGCTCTAACTACCACCTCGGATTATAAATCCTTGGCACTATGCAGTTTTTGTAAATCTTTCTTCAAAGATTGATTTTATTATATAAAAAACTATGACCATCAGCCTTCACAGGTTGACCAGAACTTTCATGGAGTTCCTTTCCTGTCGCGTTCGTAGCTCCTTCCCGGAACAAGGTGTAACAAGTTACAATTCTTACACTCTGCGGAGGTGCGTTACTTTACCCATGAGAGATAAACTCCTTGTTGCACAACCGGGCGTACTTTCCCGTCCACAATTTCATGATGTGGGGCCCAGTAGTTGGTCCAAGCCAATCACTATCCCCTTCGCGACCTCATATGCCTCCTTGGTGTACACCATGCCCACATAATGAATTACGGCAATGGTTTGTACAAACCGTTAGATGTCAGAACTATCGTGGGACGATGAGGGTTCCCACCCATATGCTGCATATCCTCTACGAATTACCAATTAATATGCACGCTTAGAGGATAACAGCCACGACCTGCACATCCGGCTTCATACGAGAGGAAGAATATACAACTGACTTCTCTGTCCCATTCCAAATCTCATGGCTAACGCGTAATATACGACGCTAGAATCACTGATGTCAGGGGTTATTAAGTCCCTAATTGATCATTATTATTGCAATTAGAACCCTAAGTTCTATTGCTCCATTATATCATCACTTAGGATGATATCTAAGATTTCTTTATCTGTGAAAATAATATTTTCTTTCTTTAAAGTATATATGATAACACACCATTTGCAAATACTTTGATAAAGACTCTCCAAAGGATATGAGCAAGTGATGAACTTGCCTTGTGATGGCAAGGTAGTGAAGTCTGATTCTTGCACTGGACCTTGAGCTTCTATGTCTACAAAAACATCATTATTGCCTGGTAAGGACAATATTTAAAGAAGCAAAATGATTATGCAAAGTAATGTAATGCATCATTTAACTTGATATGCATTCTCCCCATTATTGTAAAAATTCTTTTTAATAATAAAGGATTTATAAATATTAATTTTTAATAGAATATTGTATTCTTTTATTTTATTTCCCTTTTATTTGAATTTTATTGATTTAATAATTTCTTTAAGAATTATTACTTAAATATAAAAAATTGTTATTAAATATTTGTTTAGTATTTTTCTAAAATACTACAATATTAATATATAATGAAAGTGATTTTTAATTATTTTTATCATCTTTCAATAATTTTGTAAAATTCCATAAAGAATATATAAATTACAAAATTCTTAATAAAATTTATATGTCTAAAATTTCATCTCTTAATTTATTCAGATAGTTTGGATTATTGTGAATCCAAAAATATTTTATTTATAATTTTTGGACTTTTATTTTATTTTCTAAAGTTTATTTAAGTTCAGGGGCATTTTGGTCTTTTCCTATTTATTAAAAAGAGGCTCTAAATGGTTTGGGCTGGCCTTTTGGGTTTATTGGGCCCTTGTGGCCCAGTAGGGCATGGTCAAAACAATACCCCAAAGGGTTTTCGGCCCACACAGCCCAACACTCCCTGTCTCTCACTCGAGCTCACCCCTCTCCTTCTCCTTCCCCGACCCCGTGGTCAGTGTTGTCGTCGCCGGTGATTCCCGCCGTCATGGACCGCCCTGGCTGCTATCGTGGTGCAGAAAGAGGTTGTCGACTCCGCTCTTCCCTCCTGTCCAACTGGATTTGGACCTAGAGCTCTCCTGCGAACGGATCGATGTCGTCCCGAACCCTAGGGTTTGGGGTTGGCGTTGATCCTGGCGCCGCCGCTGCTGTCGTGCACCATGGTGATGCTCCTCGCCCCTAGGCATGGCTATGGTCGCCGTCGTGGCGCTGTATGGGTCACAGCGCCCTCCTGGGGGTGCTCCCCGTGCCGCCATGGTCGTGGACCACCTCTGCTTCCTCTTCTAATTTACAGCGAGGACCTTTGGTAAGTCATTCATCTCCCCTCGTGCTCTCTGTACTAGGCCATCCTATGCTAGATGTTGGTGGTGACCTTCCTGGTTACTGTCCTGTCCTGATTAGAGTTCTTGGTTCTGTTTAGGGTTCATACCCTGCTGTGCATTAGATAATGATGAATTGGATCATGTATTGATGGTCCCTAAGCATGCTAAATGATTGTTAGTTGTGGCTTGCTGCTTAAGATGAACTGTGGTGGTGCTAGTGGCTTATCAGATGATTCTATGGATTAATTTTGATGTGGTCAGAGGATAAAGTTGTTATAGAAACAATACTTGGGAATCTTGTGGTTTACTGTTTCACCACTGTCATTACTTGGTGAATGACAGTGAGTGTTGTGTGATGAAATCACTGTATTAACACTGGTTGGCTTAAGATTTCAGATGTAGTTTGAGATCAAATGGTTTCAAACAGTGAAGATATACATAGGGATTTTCTTAATTATGATTCTTGTGATGACAGGAAAATGATTTACAGTTGGTTGGTTGAATCTGTGAAGATTGAATGCTTAACCTGATTAATGTATAACTGTTCGACACCATCTTTGTATGGCACACAAGATTAGATTATATTTCATTGTTTGGGTTGGTTTAAGCTTAAGATGAGTTTGGCTTTAAAGATAAGTAGAAATTTTCCTTTCTTAAATCCCTAAGACCAATGATGTTGGTCTGAGGTTTAGGGATTTAGACCTCTATCTGGTTGATTCACATGAATTGATTCTGATAGTGATACCAGCTACTATTGCTTGAATCAAAGTTGGGGAAAGATGCTTGTAAGCTTGATAACTTATATAGATCCATAAGATTAAATTCTAAGGTGCTACTCTTGTCTTAGAGATGTGCCTAGAAGTTTAAATCTTAGCTATGTTCATTCTTGAATTGAAATATAGCTTGATAGCTAAATCAATGATGTTGTTCTGAGATTTAATTGGATCCTTATACTTTGCTATTTGCTTTTAGAGTTTAAAACCTCAATGATGGATTCACCCCACTTGGGTGCTTTCTGAGAGTTTGAATAAGAGTCAGATCATGTATGTTTGTCTAATCTTAGACAGATAGATCATTTGATGGTTTATTTACTCACCACTGTCACTTGATGTTGTTGTTTCTAGTGGTTGATCTTGTGGTAGCTTGATCTGGTGCTCCCCTGGTATTTCCAGCTCCTGGCTTGTCCTTGATCTAGCCCATCATCTCCTGATCCTGATGGCTTGATCTTGATCTTGCTATCCACCTGATATACCCCCTCCTTATGTCACCATCTTGGTGATGTGATCTTGGGCTTTGGTTGGTTTGATCTAGCTTGTATTTGGCTTGGTTTAGCTACTGGCTGCTGTGCTTGGTGTGTAAAAGCAATGGAATGGTGTGGGGATTGGTTTTCCCATGGCTGTGTTGATAGTTTTGTTTGGTTGTGCTACTGCTATGGTGTTGACAGCACACACCATACAGTTTGGTGTGTGTGCTGCTTGTGTGCCTGCTACACAGATGTGGATATGTTCTGAGTTTTGAAAGTTACTTTCATCTGGTTACTTCTACCTGGCTGGTGAAACTTGCCCCTCCTTGCTGTGATTTGAATTATGGCTTAAAACTATGAAAGATACATTCTTTCATTTTGGTGAAACTTGCCCCTTATATAGTCAATGATGAAAAAGTGAACAGTGCACTTCACTGTCAACTTCTGAGAGTAAAAAAATAATTCTAATCCTAACCTTCTTTTTCTTTTAAGTTTATTTTTATTTTGCAGGAACCAAATTTGAAGATCAAGACTTTAGTTTAGGTTTTATTTTTCTTTATAGATTAGTCACTTGTAATAACTATCATATTCAATTGTAATCTTTAATTTATTCTTTTGTACTCTTTATTTTTTTTATTATTTTGTAATAAAGATTGTACTATTATCAATAAAGAAATATTATTCTTTATTTATTTGATATTGTAAAGATTGTGGATGATTCTCATAATTTACATTTTTGTAAATTATTTATTGAATAAAATTATGAATGGATATTCATATTCTTAATTGCTCTCTTTATATAAAGTTTGAGTTATTATTGGTTAACTCTTAATTAAATCAAAGATTCAAACATCATTCAAAAATCCTTTTGAATTATAATTCAAACACTCAAGCTTTTTAAATTCAAATTTCATTTCTCAAAACACATAAGTCCCTCAAGATCATCTCAAAGTCTATAACATTCATCCTTAAAGACTATATCTAATCTCAAAGTATGAAAGAAACTTTGATCACCTTAGGTTTTTATTTGGCAAAAAATTTACCCACATTTTCACAGACTAATGCATGCAACATTTCAAATTCCTAAATCTACCCTTCGTTAGTTCCTAAATGCTGGGATGTTACAGACTTCCCCCCTTAAATTAAACTTCGTCCCGAAGTTTGTTGAGATGTACCTGAATAGTTCTGGATAGGTTTTTCTTAAATCCTCTTCTTTCTCCCAAGTGGCTTCCCTTTCAGGGTGATGTTCCCACTGTACCTTGCAATATTTGATTGCTCTATTCCTCAACCTTTTCCAGTTTTATTCCAAAATTTTACAGGGCTTTTCAACATAGGTCAAGTCTGCTTGTAGTTCTATCTCCTGATGTGTGATTGCATCATCTGGAACTTTCAAACATTTAAGAAGTTGTGACACATGGAAAACATTGTGCACTTGAGCCAATCTTGATGGTAACTCTAAAGCATAAGCTATAGTTCTGTTCTGACTCAATATCTTGAATGGTCCTATGTATCTTGGACTCAATTTTCCTTTAACTCCGAACCTTTTCACCCCTTTCATTGGACTTACTTTCAAGTATACCATGTCTCCCACTTCTGGATGCCATGATCTTTGACTTTGATCAGCATAACTTTTCTGCCTACTCTGGGCTATTTCCAGTCTATCCCTGATCTTATCAATGATATCTTGTCTTTCCTTGATATAGTCTAGCGCAAATTCTTTGCTGCTACCAGGCTCATACCAACATATTGGTGATCTTGTAACACCACGGTTCTGAAAAGACCGTAGCTTCTATGTGACATGCCAATCCCTGGATCGGTTCATTGGCCCATAATAGAATAAGATGAATAACATAGCAAAATATCCGTGTATCATAAATAACGAAGATCCAGAGTACCATTATTACAATAAAAGCTTATCTCAAGGCTAGCTCAAATTATTCAGGTAGCAACATAAATAAAGCAAATCCTCCATTCTTCAAATTGCCAACAAGTGAACAAGTGCCGAGTGGAGTACCGTGGCCTATATCGATTACTCAGAATCGGAATATCCTGCAACATGAAACGTAGCAGCCCCGAAGGGTCAATACATGGAATGTATGGCAAGTAGAGCTAGTAAAGGAGACAATAATGCTAACATCTACATGCATATTTGGCAAGTGGAGCTGTGGCTAGCTTGCATTTGCAAATACCTTTGTCCTACTTTCATAAACAGTTTTTGATTTTCTTTGAAAAGATCCCAATTAAGTTAACCCAACAATATTAAAGTAATTATGAAATTAGAATGAGCGAGAAACATGTCATAGAATCAATATCAAGCAACTCAGATGTCCATAACCGGGGACACGACTAATCGATTAGATTATACACCCTGCAGGGGTTAGTACACTTTACCCATGTGACTTGGCCAGCCCAGATCATACCATCACTCTCATTTTGGGTGATGATAGGGAGGAGTCCAAGAATAGACTGTTCAGGAAGTAGCTCCCCAATCTCGACGCGCACCGGTCCAACCTACCAAAATTCTACATCTCTGGATACGCGGGTTCGAGTTACCACAACCTACTAAGTCCAACCAACCGCCCATTTCATTATTGGCACATGGTTGTACACGTAAGCTACACAATAAATAAACCAATCATTTTCTCTTGATACCTGGGTGCCTTTCCGCAATGAAACCACCAAAATCTATCAATCCCATCACACCCAGGAGATTCATTGATTAAGTTGTTTTAGTTTACACAAACCAATACTTTTAGAAACAAGTTTCAGTGATGTAACCCAGCCCTCGTTCATCATAGCATGGCTAAGCACATCTACCAACGGTGATTCATCTACAAGGAAAGCCCTACCACATAATAGGACATAGCATAGCGATAGTATCATCCTACACATGCGTCTACAAAATACACGACAATGCATAGAAAATAGTAGGACAATATCATGAACAAAATAGCATCTACTTGCCTTGGTTGTAGCGGTCGGAAGAACAATCCACACACGAGCAAGCGTTGCACTCGTCACAATCTACACGATACAATTGCAATCATAAACAAACAATCCACAAGCAAATGCAACAAAGATGATGCATGAATGCACGCATGACAAGTGGGGTGATGCTACAGCAACACCACACAATACTATTCGGTAAGGGTACTGATTGCATGCATGGAAAATAGTTTTAGCGCAAGGAGAACTATTATGCAAAATATAATGCTCAAGACTAGAGATAGAACCCAAATAATTCACTACCGATAGTATACTGTTTGTTAAATCTTGGGAAAAATCTACTGTATAGGCATTGCTATTTAGGAACAGTACCAACTGGAATTACTCAAAAAGGAATTATAAAACTCCCCGAGTAATTAAAACACTGCAGAAAGCCACTAAATAGTTTCTACAAAAGTTTTTACTGTAAGCCTAACCTTTTAATTCACTTTGAGATTCCCCTTGTTCTACTAAATCCAGGGACATCTTATATGCAATTTTTGGAGTTACAGATATTTTTCTACGAATTAAAAACTCCAAAATGGCCATTAACTCTTTTAATTAATCTGGACAAAATCTTGCTGCAAAAGTGTGAAACAACGGTCCAGCAAGATTCTACACGACTTACTGAATCTACACATATTTTATTTGCAATTTTTGGCCCAGTAGATTAATTTCTATGCAATTTACAAGTTTCTACGAATTTCTACCAATTAAATCAATTAGGAGAATTACCCAGTTAACTCTGACTGTTGACTGGCCCGCGTGGCAGCTGACTGGGCGCTGACTGGGCGGTTGACTAGTCAGCGCCTGGGGCTGACCGGTCAACGGCCGATCTGGGTCGTTGGCCGCAGATCGTGCGGCAGAGGGAGGGCGGCGGCGGTGGCGGCGACTCGGGGCGGCGCTCCGGCGGCTCGGGTCGGCGGCGGGTCGGCGGTGGGTCGGCGCGGAGAGGCGGCGGGGTCGGCGGGTCCGGCAGTGGCGCGGCGAGGTGGCGTCGGCGCGGTGGCGGCGACCTCGGGCGGCGGCGGCGGCTCGGTCCCGGGCGGCGACGGCGTCGGCCTGCAGGGGAGAAGAGGCGGTGTCAGGCGGCGGTGCTATGGGGTGGCGGCGCGCGCGGGAGGAGAGAGGGGAAGGCGCGGCGGCGCTTACCGGCGGCGGCGGCGGAGTGCGGCGGCGGCTTCGCGAGGCGGCGGCGGTTCGCTAGGGGAGGAGGCGGCGTGATAGGGGCAGGGGTCGCGGGGCGAGGCGGCTATAAGGGACCCCACGCGGGCCCGAGGCGGAGTCGGCGCGGAGGCGGTTACGGAGTCTGACACGGACGCGGCGGCGGCGATGTCGGCGCCGACAGGTGGGGCCCACCTGTCGGTGTATTATCCGCCGCGCGGGCAGCGGCTGCAGGCGCGCGCGCGACGCAGGCTGGATGCTTGCTGGGCCGGCGCGGCCCAGCAGGCTGGCGCGGCGGCGCTGATTTTTTTTTGATCTTTTCTTTTCCCCTTTTTCCAATTTAGTAAAACCTCCGTAACTCCTTCATACGAACTCCGAATCGAACGATTCTTCTTCCTAAATTTTTCTAAAATCCAAGGGATCAATCTAGGGTCAAGTGGTGAGTGAAACCACTAGTCTACAAGGGTGGGAAACACTAGTCCTAGTAAACCCTCCCGCAGGAGCATTGTAGTAAAATAAAATAGGGTTTAGTAAATAGCGTTTTGCCGAGTCTTTTCAATCAATGGTTTTGCATGGAAGAGTATGATGCAATGATATGAATGATATGTAGAACCAAATCTAAAATTTGGGATGTGACAAGACTAACCCCCTTAAGATGAATCTCGTCCCCGAGATTCGGCGCGGCTAGCAAATAGGTGCGGGTAGTCCTCTCGGATGTCATCCTCACGCTCCCAGGTGGCTTCCTCTTCGGTGTGGTGGCTCCACTTCACCTTGCAAAACCTGATCGTCTTGGTATGGGTAACCCTCTCCGCTGTCTCCAGAATCTTGACCGGCTTCTCCTCGTAGGTCAAGTCATTCTCAAGCTGAACCTCCTCTAGTGGCACGGTGTCCCTCAATGGTGTACCCACCATCTCCGGATGGCACTTCTTCAGCTAGGATATGTGGAACACATTGTGAACAGCGGATAGAGCCTCTGGCAACTCCAACTGATAAGCAACCTCTCCCTTGCGTGCTAAGACTCGATATGGTCCAATAAACCGAGGTGCCAGCTTACCCTTAATCCCAAATCTCTTTATTCCACGAAGTGGCGACACTCTGAGGTATGCCCTATCACCTATCTCATACACCACTTCCTTGCGCTTGGCGTCAGCCTAGCTCTTCTGCCTTGATTGTGCTACCTTCAGACTGTCCCTAATCAAGGCGACCTTCTCCTCAACGTCCTTGATCAAATCAGGCCCAAACAACTGTCGCTCTCCTACTCCATCCCATAACAATGGTGTCCGACACCGTTTCCCATACAGTACGTCAAACGGTGACGTCTTGATACTGGTTTGATAGCTGTTGTTGTAGGAAAACTCAGCATACGGCAAATTCTCATCCCAACTAGAACCATGAGCCAAAGCGCAAGCTCTCAGCATGTCTTCCAAAATCTGATTCACCCTCTCGGTTTGTCCATCAGTCTATGGGTGAAACACTGTGCTAAACTCCAATCTAGTACCAAGTGACTCATGCAGCTGGTGCCAGAAGTGTGAGGTAAATTGGGTGCCTCTATCAGATACAATACTCTTGGGAACTCCATGTAGGCACACAATCCTGTCCATATAGATCTTGGCCAACTTTGCACTTGTATAGGTCGTCTTCACCGGTATAAAGTGGGCTACCTTGGTCAAATGGTCGACCACTACCCAAATGGAGTCGTATCCTGACCTGGTCCTGGGCAATCCTGTGATATAATCCATTCCAACTCTATCCCACTTCCAATCCGGCACGGGCAATGGCTGTAGCAATCCTGCTGGCTTCTGGTGTTCTGCCTTCACTCGTCTACATACATCGCATAGGGCAATATGCTCCGCGATGTCTCCCTTCATGTTGTTCCACCAGAATCTGTCCTTTAGGTCCATATACATCTTCGTATTGCCCGGATGTATGGAATACGGCGAGTCATGAGCTTCCTGCAGAATCAACTTCCTTATCTCCGGATCGTTGGGGACGCACAAACAATCTCCATACCACAAGGTTCCTTGCTCATCCTCGCGGAATTCCCTTGCTCAACCCTCCTTCATCTTTTCCTTTACTTCATCAATCTCTTTGTCTCCCACTTGAGCCTTCCTGATTCTGTCCTGTAGCGTTGGTTGGACCTCCATTGCTTCCAAGTATCCCTCAGACACTACCTCCAGTCTAAGGTCCTTGAATTGCTTGCACAAATCCTCCGGCAGTTCCCCAATTGTCAGTCCATTGGCGTAAACCTTCCGGCTCAGAGCATCTGCTACTACATTGGCCTTTCCTGGATGGTATTGCAGATTCATATCATAGTCCTTGATAAGCTCCAACCATCTCCTTTGCCTCATGTTCAGTTCCTTCTGAGTGAATATGTACTTCACGCTCTTGTGGTCGGTGTATACATCATAGTGTTTTCCCATTAGGTAATGCCTCCATACCTTGAGCGCATGAACCACTGACGCTAACTCCAAGTCGTGTGTGGGGTAATTCTGCTCATGGTGCTTGAGTTGCCGCGAGGCATATGACACTACTCTCCCATCTTGCATCAGCACACTCCCAAGTCCCTGTCGAGAAGCATCACAGTACACTTGGAAATCCTTCTGAAGATCTGGTAAACACAGAACGGGTGCGGTCACTAGTCGACGCTTCAGTTCCTGAAAGCTGGCTTCACACACGTCTGACCATTCAAACTTCCTCTCCTTCTTCAGAAGTTCTGTCATCGGCTTAGCAATCTTGGAGAAGTTTTCAATGAATCTCCTGTAATATCCAGCAAGTCCCAAAAAGCTTCGTATCTCTCCTGCATTCTTGGGTGCTTCCCACTCAGTTACTGCAGTCACTTTGCTTGGATCAACAGCGACTCCTTCTCCTGACACCACATGTCCAAGAAATCCAACAGTGTTAAGCCAGAATTCACACTTGCTGAATTTGGCGTACAGCTTGTGTTCCCTCAGCTTCTCCATAATCAGTCGCAGATGTTTCTCATGCTCAGCATCATCCTTGGTATATATATCAGTATGTCGTCAATAAACACCACCACGAACTTGTCAAAGTACTCCATAAATACCTTGTTCATCATGGTCATGAAATATGCCGGGGCATTCGTTAGTCCAAAAGACATAACTGTATACTCATATAATCCATACCTAGTAGTGAAAGCGGTTTTTGGTATGTCCTCCTCCCGGATCTTCAATTGGAAGTAGCCCGATCGCATATCAATCTTGCTAAACACCTTTGCTCCTTCCAGTTGATCAAACAAATCATTTATGTTCAGCAGGGGGTATTTGTTCTTGATAGTCACCTCGTTCAGCAAGCGATAGTCCACCACTAATCTCTTGCTGCTGTCTTTCTTCTCCACGAACAGAACAGGTGCACCCCATGACGACAAACTAGGCTGAATGAATCCCTTGTCCAACTGCTCTTTCAGCTGTTTCTTCAATTCCTTCAACTCATCCACATCCATCTTATATGGTCTCTTTGCAATAGGTCATGTTCCCGGCATCAGGTCGATGAGAAACTCCACTTCCCTGTCAGGTGGCATTCCTGGCAGCTCTTCCGGAAACACGTCGGGGTAATCCCTAATCACTGGCACAGTATCCATGCTAACCCCTTAAGAGAATTCAGCTTACAACTGCCCGGTCGCACTGCCGACTTGAATCTAATTCTCTTACCATCCAGGGTTTTGAGTGAAACAGCTCGCTGTGCACAATCTATGTGTCCTCCATGCATAGACATCCAATCCATACCCAGAATAACATCTAACCCTTGTGATTCCAACACTACCAAATGTGCAGTGAAGTTGTGTGTCCCAATCCTCACAGTTAAGCCACGGCATCCCGCACTAGCTATCATATCTCCTCCAGGTGAACTTACTCTAATAGACTCTTTCATAGACTCAGTAGGTAGCTTATACTTATCCACAAATGCCCTTGATATGAATGAATGCGATGCACCAGTATCGAAAAGTATAAGTGCAAGGTGAGTGTTGATTGGAAACTTACCAATCACAAGATCAGGCTCATCTGGGATCTCCTCCACATTCATGTGGTTCACTGTGGCCTTCTGGTTGTTGGTTGGCTTCAGTACCTTCCTCTCCGGACAGTTGTCAGCATAATGTCCCTTCTGACCACACTTGAAGCATGTCACCTCACTCAGATCCTTCTTCACAAAGTTGCGATCACGGTTGCGGTCATGTCCACCGTGTCCTCCAGAGTGGTGAGAGTGTCCTCCTTTGTGGCTGTGGTGGCTGCTCTTGTGGTTGTCATGGCGATGTCCATCGCCTCCATGGTGGTGGCGGTCATGGCTCCCATGGTCATTCCCTCCATGCTTGGAGTACCCATCATAAGAAGTGCGAGGCTTGTGGTGAGAACCAGAGTGGTGATTGTTGCTCTTCCTCTTGCGGCTTTCCACCTGCCTGTGCTTCCCTTCCAAGATCCTGGCCTTGTCCATAAGCTCCTGGAAAGTGGGGCAATAGACCACCAGTAGCTACACTGAAAGCTCATCACTGAGGCCATCTAGGAATCTCTCCCTCCTTTTTGCATCAGTGTCAACATCCTCAGGTGCATAACGGGATAGGTTGTTGAACTCCTCAATGTACTCAGCCACGGTGCGGTTGGTTTGGCGCAAGTTGCGGAACTCCTTCCTCTTCAGGCTCAGAACTCCTGAAGACACGTGGTTGGTCCTGAAACCTTCCTCAAACATTGCACAAGTTACAGTATCCAGCGGGTGGGTGATCTGAAAAGTGTCCCACCAAGAAGCGGCTAGTCCCTCCAGTAGGTGAGCGGCAAACCTCACCTTCTCAGCATCGGTGCATCCAACAGTTACCAGATCCTTGTTAACTAAACGCAACCAGTCGAGAGCAACCATTGGTTCCGTTGCAGTAGAGAACTTAACTGGCCTTAGCCTCAGAAATCTGGTGAGAGCATCTCCCTAAGGCTGGTTGTTCCCATTGTTGTTGTTGTTGTTGTTGTTCTGAGCTTCCATGAACTGAGTCATAACTTGGGTCAGCTGTGCCTGAGCTGCCATGAGCTGCTCCAACTCAGTGGGTTGACGGCGGGGAGGCATCTGCGGTTCAGCCCAGGTAAGCTTAGAAAGAATCAACTACGATAATAGGATTCTACCCATGCATTATGATCAAACAACAACAAACAATAGCAGACAATCACAAGCAAGCAACACATCAACAAACAAGTGATCCAGCAACATCCCAGGGGTTATCCTAGCAGTATATACCTACTGAAATAGTTTTACAAGAGTTGGCAATGGTTAACTAAACAGTTGATCAACTAAGCAACAAAAACAGCAATCTGCCAGAACAGTCCAGCAGTGTTCACGAATTTTTCTACCTGACTTAGACTCGTCAGAAAATTTAGCTGATTTTTGCACATACAGTACAGAGAGTTTCGCACCAGCCCTATTTTTTTAATATTTTTCACAGATACCAGAAAAATATGAAAAATCGTACAGTATTGCTGTATCAGCAGAAAACTGCAGCAAAAATAACACAGACATTAACCAAACTTGCCACAACTCTTTCATAAAATTCGCACAAATAATTCCTGGGATATTGGAGTACACAAATAAGCAACTAAACACTCTTAAACTAACAACAACTAAGTTTCAAATCGATCGAGACTAATCCTAACGATTTTACCTAACGAGGACTAATTGGTGGACTTCTATCTACTTCTTGAAGAGGTTGCGGTAGGTCCTTGCACTCATGCGTTGGTGCTTCTGTCCACGGTTCAACCATGGCGGCAGAGTATACACCTCTCCTGAGTCATCACTTGAGATCTCAAATTCCACCTCTTCTGGATCCTCCTCTTCTTCTTCACTCTCTGCTGCAACTGCAACAACTTCATCTCCTCCACCATCATCGTCTCCATCATCATCATCCTCGTCCTCATCATCATCGTCGTTCCCACTGTCATCATCATCATCATTGTTGCCATAATCTCCATTGTCATCATCAGAGGGTGGATTCAGCTGTGCTTGGAGAGCGGCAATCTGGGCTGTCATATCTTTAATAGTTTGATCCCTTTCCTGGACGGTCCCTTGCAGCTGTTGTATGTTCTGGGTGTTCTCCTACACAGTACCATGAAGATGAGCTATGGTTGCATCTCTGGCTATCAGGGCATTCTCCAGAACTCCCACAGCTTCATGTAGGGTGTCAATATCCTGTCCTCGGACCACCATACCATTGCCAGCAAAATCTGCAATCTCCTTTATCATCATCACTTTCTCAGCTAGAGCTCCATTCTCCCTCTCCATGTCCTCTATGTGCCTTCGACGGGGCGGCATGTTGTTCCTGTTGCCCGGGGTAACCACAATGTGCCCATCTTCATCACGCCTCCCATAGTCACGGTAGGGTGAATCTGCTGGCAGTAGGTGTCGGACTTGATGGCACTGGCGGGACAGGGCTTCATGTATGGCCAAGTTGATTCCAAGTCCCCAGTTGCAGTATGTCTTGGTGTAGATCAGATGCACAGGGTTTGGCAAGGCGGCATCTCTGAATATGAAGTTGGTGATCTCCCACGCATCCTCACCATATCCATAGGTGTACAGCCTTCTTCCCTTGAACATGGGCAGTGGCAATCCCAATGACTGCGAGAGCTGTGCTAACTGTCTTGCAAAGGGCCTTGGTGACTCCATGGTTGCATACTCAGTCCTGACTTCTCCCATCTATCAATTAAAAGAGGAAAGTGTGAGAATAGCATATGGTAAGAATTTACGAGAGTGAAAGGCATAAGATGAAAGACAGAGTTAATATAAACTTTAATAATTCTATGGTTCCTATCCAAACCTAGGTCACGATCCTACAGTCGACACACGGGCTCTGATACCATCTTGTAACACCACGGTTCTGAAAAGACCGTAGCTTCTATGTGACATGCCAATCCCTGGATCGGTTCATTGGCCCACAATAGAATAAGATGAATAACATAGCAAAATATCCGTGTATCATAAATAACGAAGATCCAGAGTACCATTATTACAATAAAAGCTTAGCTCAAGGCTAGCTCAAATTATTCAGGTAGCAACATAAATAAAGCAAATCCTCCATTCTTCAAATTGCCCACAAGTGAACAAGTGCCGAGTGGAGTACCGTGGCCTATATCGATTACTCAGAATCGGAATATCCTGCAACATGAAACGTATCAGCCCCGAAGGGTCAATACATGGAATGTATGGCAAGTAGAGCTAGTAAAGGAGACAATAATGCTAACATCTACATGCATATTTGGCAAGTGGAGCCGTGGCTAGCTTGCATTTGCAAATACCTTTGTCCTACTTTCATAAACAGTTTTGATTTTCTTTGAAAATATCCCAATTAAGTTAACCCAACAATATTAAAGTAATTATGAAATTAGAATGAGCGAGAAACATGTCATAGAATCAATATCAAGCAACTCAGATGTCCATAACCGGGGACACGGCTAATCGATTAGATTATACACCCTGCAGGGGTTAGTACACTTTACCCATATGACTTGGCCAGCCCAGCTCGTACCATCACTCTCATTTTGGGTGATGATAGGGAGAAGTCCAAGAAGAGACTGTTCGGGAAGTAGCTCCCCAATCCCGACGCGCACCGGTCCAACCTACCAAAATTCTACATCTCTAGATACGCGGGTTCGAGTTACCACAACCTACTAAGTCCAACCAACCGCCCATTTCATTATTGGCACATGGTTGTACACGTAAGCTACACAATAAAGAAACCAATCATTTTCTCTTGATACCTAGGTGCCTTTCCGCAATGAAACCACCAAAATTTATCAATCCCATCACACCCAGGAGATTCATTGATTAAGTTGTTTTAGTTTACACAAACCAATACTTTTAGAAACAAGTTTCAGTGATGTAACCCAGCCCTCGTTCATCATAGCATGGCTAAGCACATCTACCAACGGTGGTTCATCTACAAGGAAAGCCCTACCACATAATAGGACATAGCATAGTGATAGTATCATCCTACACATGCGTCTACAAAATACACGACAATGCATAGAAAATAGTAGGACAATATCATGAACAAAATAGCATCTACTTGCCTTGGTTGTAGCGGTCGGAAGAACAATCCACACACGAGCAAGCGTTGCACTCGTCACAATCTACACGGTACAATTGCAATCATAAACAAACAATCCACAAGCAAATGCAACAAAGATGATGCATGAATGCACGCATGACAAGTGGGGTGATGCTACAGCAACACCACACAATACTATTCGGTAAGGGTACTGATTGCATGCATGGAAAATAGTTTTAGCGCAAGGAGAACTATTATGCAAAATATAATGCTCAAGACTAGAGCTAGAACCCAAATAATTCACTACCGATAGTATACTGTTTGTAAAATCTTGGGAAAAATCTACTGTATAGGCATTGCTATTTAGGAACAGTACCAACTGGAATTACTCAAAAAGGAATTATAAAACTCCCCGAGTAATTAAAACACTGCAGAAAGCCACTAAATAGTTTCTGCAAAAGTTTTTACTGTAAGCCTAACCTTTTAATTCACTTTGAGATTCCCCTTGTTCTACTAAATCCAAGGACATCTTATATGCAATTTTTGGAGTTACAGATATTTTTCTACGAATTAAAAACTCCAAAATGGCCATTAACTCTTTTAATTAATCTGGACAAAATCTTGCTGCAAAAGTGTGAAACAACGGTCCAGCAAGATTCTACACGACTTACTGAATCTACACATATTTTATTTGCAATTTTTGGCCCAATAGATTAATTTCCACGCAATTTACAAGTTTCTACGAATTTCTACCAATTAAATCAATTAGGAGAATTACCCAGTCAACTCTGACTGTTGACTGGCCCGCGTGGCAGCTGACTGGGCGCTGACTGGGCGGTTGACTAGTCAGCGCCTAGGGCTGACCGGTCAACGGCCGATCTGGGCCGTTGGCCGCAGATCGTGCGGCAGAGGGAGGGCGGCGGCGGTGGCTTACCGGCGGCGACGGTGGCGGCGACTCGGGGCGGCGCTCCGGCGGCTCGGGGCGGCGGCGGGTCGGCGCGGCGAGGTGGCGTCGGCACGGTGGCGGCGACCTCGGGCGGCGGCGGCGGCTCGGTCCCGGGCGGCGGCGTCGGCCTGCAGGGGAGAAGAGGCGGCGTCAGGCGGCGGTGCTGTGGGGTGGCGGCGCGCGCGCGGGAGGAGAGAGGGGAAGGCGCGACGGCGCTTACCGGCGGCGGCGGCGGAGTGCGGCAGCGGCGGCGGCTTCGCGAGGCGGTGGCGGTTCGCTAGGGGAGGAGGCGGCGCGATAGGGGCAGGGGTCGCGGGGCGAGGCGGCTATAAGGGACCCCACGCGGGCCCGAGGCGGAGTCGGCGCGGAGGCAGTTGCGGAGTCCGACACGGACGCGGCGGCGGCGATGTCGGCGCCGACAGGTGGGGCCCACCTGTCGGTGGCCTGACTCGGGGCGGCGGCGGATATTATCTGCCGCGCGGGCGGCGGCTGCAGGCGCGCGCGCGACGCGGGCTGGATGCTAGCTGGGCCGGCGCGGCGGCGCTGATTTTTTTTTGATCTTTTCTTTTTCCCTTTTTCCAATTTAGTAAAACCTCCGTAACTCCTTCATACGAACTCCGAATCGAACGATTCTTCTTCCTAAATTTTTCTAAAATCCAGGGGATCAATCTAGGGTCAAATGGTGAGTGAAACCACTAGTCTACAAGGGTGGGAAATACTAGTCCTAGTAAACCCTCCCGCAGGAGCATTGTAGTAAAATAAAATAGGGTTTAGTAAATAGCGTTTTGCCGAGTCTTTTCAATCAATGGTTTTGCATGTAAGAGTATGATGCAATGATATGGATGATATGCAGAACCAAATCTAAAATTTGGAATGTGACAGATCTACACTTCCTTCCATACAGAACTTGGTATGGAGCTGCCTTCAGACTACTCTGATACCTATTATTGTAGGAAAATTCTGCCAATGGTAGATGATCTTCCCATGTACCTCCAAAATATAATGCACAAGCTCTTAACATGTCTTCTAGTATCTGATTTGTTCTTTCTGTTTGAGCTCATGTATCAGGATGATAGGCTGTGCTAAAATCTATCTTTGAACCAAAATGAAAGAATGTATCTTTGGAGAATGATGCTCCTTGGATAATTATGCTCCTTGGAGTTGATGAGCCTCATAACCAAAGGTGCATATGGAGGAGACTTCTTGTAAATAATAGCATGGAACATCTCCTAAAAAATAAAGTCCATCACATCAACAAGTTCAACATCAGCCTTTGCTCCAACATTATAGATCCTGTGGGTGTGGTAAATAAGGTTGACAAGCCAACCCCTAATAGCATCGTCATTCCTAGCACTTGGTGCGATGGTATGACGGAATATGCTCAACATTAGGTTGTAGAGAGTCTTGAGTCCCTTGGACCCCCCCTACAACACCCTCGCTGCCATACAGAGGTGCAAGCTTCATCTTGTTCTTACCCAGAGCCGCAGAGTGCATACGCAACCCAATGGGAGTGGATACGCCATAAAAGGTCTCAAAGATGACGTTGGCAAAGTCATAGAATGTAGCTGTGCAATGATTGGTGCCAGACATCCAAGTCATGGTCCTGTCTTGATCAGACCCAAACACAACGGTGGCGTAGAACTGCTGTACTAGGTAGACATTGTAGTCTTCACGAAGCTCTATCAAGTTAAACAGTCCCAGCTTCTCACAGATCCACAAAGCATCATTGGAGTAGGGGTTGAGGCGCATATGCTCAACACTCATGAACTTCTGAGGGAAGACAGGTGATTTGATGAGCACACCATACACATCCTTCATGAACACAGCCTGTTCCTTCCTCCAGAAACAAGGGTCATCGCTGGTATGAGGTAGCTCATAAAAATCAGTCTTTCTCAGTTCACAGTACTCCTCTTTTGACATTTTGGCCAAGGACTGAAGGTTGTAATATTTGGCCTTCTTGGAACGGTCCTCTCGTTCAGCCCTCTCCTGGTCCCTCCTCAAATAGGATGCATCACGTGCCTGCTGTCTACGGTTGGAAGGAGGCATGATAAACTAACCATGAGCTTCATCATAGCGAGGAGTGCCCCTTTGTGACTTGGCCTTGGTGCGACGAGGACGGCTAGAACCATCACCTGTGAACAACAGTGAGGGATATAGCATGGAGATGAGTATATATGTCCCAAAGATGTAGTACAAGAGCTTTGATGCATTTCTGGTCTGTTTTGATTCACCCAACGTCGGAGTCTCCACACCTCATACCGGAGTCTCTGTCTCAGACCGGAGTCTCCGGACCTAAGTCCAGAATCTCCGGTCGGGAGGCTTGGGCATGAGATGGGGAGATGCTGGTGGGGGTGAATCTAGTAGATTGGGCAATACAACAAGCCTAAAGTACTAAAGTGCACGCAAACAAGTGATTCCAATGGACAAATCAACACCAATCCTCAAAAACACATCTAGAGATGAACCCTAGGGGAAAAAGAAGAGGAGAGGTACCAGATCTGTCCATGGGATCAATTCCTCCGGTGGGAATGACCCAATGGAGGAGAGGAGAAGGTTGGCCGGCGGCACGGCAGATCCCGGGGGCTTCTTGACCTCCGGGGAGGAGTTTTGGAAGGGGAGACGATGGGTTAGGAGGAGGGGGACGGGGTAGAGAATGAGGAACTGCTGTATCAGTTCACCCCATCCCCTTACTATAAGTGGCAGAAACCGTCTGGACCGGAGACTCCGACTCCGGTCCTCCTCGACCAAAAACTCCAGGAAATGTGTTTGGGACATATATGAGAGATATATAGGTTTAAGACAGAGAATAGGCTTGGGTTGAGACATCAAACTGTGAAGAACCAAAAAGAGCCATGGGAATTCACAAAGACAATCAGAAAAGCTCCAAGGGACCAAAATCAGGTGAATGACAAACATGAGTAAGCGCTAACCTCTCTAGTCTGAGAGGGCGGTGGCCTAAGCCACCATATTTGAGTATACTCGGCTTGGCACCACGAAGATATATCTTGGGTCCATTACCGAAACTCATCATTTAAGCTCACATATCACAAAATGTTATTAAGAGGAATGATTTTGATTGCTTTGGGCATAATGGGGGGAGGGATAGTCCAATCAATTAGGACCGCACTCCCCATATATCCATGCCTACACCTAAACCAAATAAGGGTCAAATCATAGGTGAGAATGCAAGATAATCAAGTCAAGATCCTTGAATCTACAATATTTAGTTCATTCCTCAAGTAGCAAAACCTTGCTTCATCAAGTGGCTTCGTGAAGATGTCGGCAAGTTGGTCTTTGGTTGACACATATGATAGATCAATATCACCTCGAGCAACATGATCTCTAATGAAGTGATGGCAAATCTCAATATGATTTGTCCTTGTGTGATCCACCGGATTGTAGGCAGTCTTGATGGCACTTTCATTGTCACATAGAAGAGGCACTTTGTCACAATGGACACCGTATTTCTTTAAAGTTTGCCTCATCCATAGCAATTGGGTGCAAGCACTAGCAGCTGCCACATACTCGGCTTCGGCGGTGGAGAGTGATATACAATTTTGCTTCTTAGAAGACCAAATACCAAGGACCTACCAAGGAATTGGCAAGCCCCGGATGTTGATTTTCTATCATCCTTATCACCCGCCCAATCCGAATCTGTGTATCCACAAAGAGCAAATGTTGACCCTCGAGGATACCAAAGACCATAAAATGGGGTATGAACTAAATATCGAAAGATTCTCTTGACCGCCATCAAATGGATTTGTTTATGAGCCGCTTGATATCTTGCACACACACCTACACCCAACACAATATTGGGTCTATATGCACAAAGGTAAAGTAAAGAACTAATCATAGTCCGGTATACCTTTTGATCCACATCTTTACCATTTGGATTTTGTTCTAGATGAGTCTTTGTAGCCATGGGAGTAGGAGCTCCATTTAAATCTTGCATTTTGAATCTCTTGAGCATATCTTGAGTATACTTGGCTTGATTGAAGAATGCCCCTCCTCTAACTTGCTTGATCTCAAAGCCAAGAAATACTCTCAACTCCCCCATCAAAGACATTCGGAACCTACTAGTCATAAGCTTTGAGAATTCATCATTAAAAGCTTTGTTAGATGAGCCAAAGATAATATCATCAACATATATTTGGCATACAAAAAGCTCTCCATTGACCTTCTTATTAAAAAGAGTGGGATCGATTTTCCCAACCTCAAAGCCACGGTCAAACAACAACTCTCTAAGGTGCTCATACCACGTGCGTGGGGCTTGCTTGAGCCCATAGAGCGCCTTATCAAGTGTGTAGACATGGTTTGGGAAGTTGGGATCCTCAAATCCCGGGGGTTGCCTTACATATACCAATTCATTTAATGGACCATAAAGAAATGCACTTTCTACATCCATTTGTTGCAACTTAAAGTTATGATGTGCCGCATAAGCAAGAAGGATACGGATGGACTCAAGGCAAGCTACGGGTGCATAAGTCTCTCCATAGTAATGCCTTCAATTTGAGAGAAACCTTGTGCAACCAATCTAGCCTTGTTCCTTACTACAATTCCATGCTCATCTTGCTTGTTCTTGAATATCCACTTCGTGCCAATAACATTGCGGCAATCCTTTGGCTTCTCAAATAACTTCCATACTTTGTTTCTCTCAAAGTTGTTGAGCTCTTTGTGCATAGCTTCCAACCAATACGAATCTTCAAGAGCTTCCCACACTTTCTTTGGTTCAATCATGGAGATGTGTGCTTGGTGTTCACTGAACCTCTTCAATTGTGCTCTTGTGGAAATGCCTTTCCTTAGGTCACCAACCACATTTTGTAGAGATTGGTCTCTTAATTCCAAAATTCTCTCCTTTCTAGCTTCACAATGAGCGTGGATCTCCGCGTTGTTTCTTGGGGGACCCTCTTCATCATTTTGGTCCTCGTCTTGACCATCAACTTGACCTTGATCATCGCCGGTATCATTCTCTTCATTAAGAGGCAAAGATTGACCTTGGTCTTGATCAAGCGCTCTTCTAGCATCGATTTGAGCTTGTCTCAAGGCAGTTTGTATGGATCTTCCTTGAGTAATTGCCTTGGCACCACTTGACATCCTGGAGAATTAATCAAGCTCCTCTTGACTAGAGTCGTCACTATGATCATCATGTTGAGGGTCCACATCTTGTATTTGGCTTGAGTCATTTACCTCCTCGGTGGATGGAGCATGTTGAGGTTGTGAAGATGAGGGCTCCACTTGAGTGGAGCATAGTTCTTCTCGATCCGCCATAAGGGGTTCCTCAATAGGGCGGATATATCCCACACCCATTCTTCCTATGGCATCCTGAGGCATTTCATCATCTGCATCACAAGCATCAACACGCCCCCCTTGGGGACCATCATATTCTTCGAAGGTCACACTACAAGATTCTATGATGGCTCCGGAGAGCTAATCATAGATTCTATAAGTGTGAGATTAGAGACCATAGCCAACAAAAATACCCTCTAATGCTTTAGACTCAAATTTGGACAAACGAACACCTTTTATGAGATAGAAACACTTACAACCGAACACCCGGAAATAGGATATGTTGGGCTTGTTACCGGTAAGTATCTCATATGGAGTCTTGTTGATTTCTTTGCGGAGGTAGAGCTGGTTTGATGCATGGCAAGCAGTGGAGATGGCTTCGGCCCAAAAGTTGTATGGAGATTTAAACTCCGCCAACATGGTCCTAGCCATCTCAATAAGAGTCCAGTTCTTCCTCTCGGCCACACCATTTTGTTGAGGGGTGTATGCAGCGGAATATTGATGTTTTATCCCCTCATCACTAAGGAAATCATTCAAGGTGTAGTTCTTGAACTCGGTGCCGTTGTCGCTTCTTATAATCAACACGAGAACATTGTATTGTTGTTGAACCAAGTTGATGAAGTTTATGAAGGTCTTTTGGGTCTCACTTTTCAACTTGAAGAAATAAACCCAAGAGTATCTTGAAAAGTCATCAACAATCACCAAGCAATATTTCTTCCCACCAAGACTTGCATGAGATGGAGGACCAAAGAGGTCCACATGGAGGAGCTCCAAGATCTTGGTTGACTTGATGCGGTTCTTAGGCTTGTGAGGAGCATCATGCATCTTCCCTAGAACACATGCCCTGCAAACACGATCTTTGGCAAAGGAAACATTTTCTTTTAGTCCAACAATACGGCCCTCCTTGTGGAGACTTTGCAAAGTTCTCATATTGACATGGGCTAGTCGGCGATGCCATAACCAACCCACATCGGCCTTTCCGAATAAGCACATCGCACTTGTAGTGGCTTGCCCCGAAAAGTCCACCACATACAAGTCATGTTCGACGTGCCCAACAAAAGCGACCTTGAGAGACTTGCTCCACATGAGAAACACAATATCATCATCAACAAAGACGGCAAAACCCATCTTTCCAAGAGCACAGACTAAAAGTAAATTGTATCCAAGGGTCTCAACAAGCATGACGTTCACGAGTGTAATGTAGTGAGCAACCACTACCTTGCCGAAACTCATTACCTTAGACTTTGACTTGTCGGCATATGTCATGGTGATTTGATCATCATTTGGCTTTAAGTCCTTGACAATAGACGAGCTTCCGGTCATATGACTCGTGCAACCACTATCAAGCACCCACTTTGACCCTCCGGAAGCATATGTCTACAAAAGATCAACTAATTTTTAGGTACCCTTTTTCAGTGGTTCCTCTTTTGTTAGCAACAAGGGTCTTGGGAACCCAAATGGACCAAGCAATATAACCATCATATGGGCCAACATATTGTGCATACACATCACCATAATAATCACGCATTAGAACATAGTGAGGGTTAGCACTTCCCGCAAAGTCATCATGAGACATAGTTTTACCACTTGTGGTCTTACTATCCACAATGGCCTTGTTGGTCTCTTGTGTGGGCTTGGCCTTCTTCTTCTTGTTATTCTTCTTCTTAGTTTTGGAGACAAAACTAATGCCCCATTTTTCACCACTAGGCCTTTGCTTACTCAAAAGATCATCAATGGACTTGTTGCCTTGTGGAAATGTGGCCTTGGCTAGCTCCCCCTTCAACCTAGCATTTTATTCAAGAATAGTTGTACTACTAGATGGAATGAAGTTACTAGGTGAGGGAATATTGGCCAATTGAGTTTGAAGCATTTCTTGGGACTTTGTGAGTGACAAGAGTTCACTTTCCAAAGCCTTGTGAGCCTTGTCAAGCAAACTAAAGTCCTCGACAAGTTTTTCATGAACCATACCAAACTCAATCTTGTCCTTTTTATCCCTTTTGCATTTAGCAATAGCATGATTACATTCTTTGATGATTTTATTAACAACAATGGCATTGGCCACATCAAGCCCTTCAAGTTTTAATTCAAGTGACATCCTAGTCTCTTGTTCTTCTTCTAGAGCATTGTTTAAAGCCTCTGCCTCAATCATGTGTTCATGCCCAAGTTTACATCTTACATCTAGAAGCTCTTGTGTGTGTGGGAAAGTTGATCTAAGATGTTTCCAAAATGTATCTTAGCATCCCCTTGTAGGTTAGTCATAAAATCATCGAAAGCAATTAATTACCTTTTTTACATCAAGAGACATCTCATCATCAATTTCATCATTAGCTAAGGGAGTGGAGTGAGATGATTAGGATACCTCCGTTCCTCTTGCCATAAGGCAAGTTACGTTCTTGATGGGAGAATTCTCATTTGGAGAATCGAAGAGTGAGAATGTCGGAGTAGAAGTAGTGGCTAGAGCCGCCACACCATTAGAAGTTTCCTCTTCCTCATCTTCATCATCTTCATTGTCGGAGGAGTATTCTTCATGAGTGATCAAGACAATTTCTCCCGACTTCTTGTTGTTGGGATTCTTCTTGATGAAGGGTTTCTTGTAAGGTGCTTTGAGAGTCTTCTTCAACACAAGCTTACCCCCATGATCTTCTCTCTTGTCATAGGGGCAACTCGCCACAAAGTGATAGCGGTCACCACAATTGAAGAAAGTTCTCAATCTATTGGTATTTTATCTTTTCCCATTTGGGTTGTTTCTTCGTTGCATTTCCATCTTGGCCTTGGCAGGATTCTTACAAAAGTTCTTTGCATAGAAGGCCATATATTTACCATGAGCAATTTTGACTTCATTGGGGTGGTCCATGGAGAGGCCTTCATCACTATCATCTTCATCCCCATGGTCCACAACTTTGGCCTTCAAAGCAACGTTGACAATATTGCTCATACCAAGGGCAGGAGCACGGGCATCTTTAGCATTCTTGGCGGCAACTTTGAAAGAGGCCATCTCTTGCATAACTTAATTGGAGGTCATGAGATGGTAGTTGTGTCTTCCTTGTAGGATCTTCAAGTCGGTGGTCTCAAAGGTCATGAGTTCACTCACATATTTCCTTTTTATCCACGCATCATCCACATGTGAGGCACCCACATTTCTAAAAGCAGTGGCGGTGGTCTTGAGCCTACGGTACATGTCTTCATGATTTTCACCTTACATCATGTAGAAGCCTTCGGCTTCATTGCTTAGTGCATCATACCGGTTCCTCCTCATGCTCTCATTCCCAACAAACAACACCGTGAGAGCATCCCAAGCTTCCTTGGCAATACTGAGGTGTTCAATGTGTGGGTAATCCTTTGTACCCAATCCTTGTTAAATCATGTGCAAGGCAGTGGCATTGAGTTGACTATTGACAACTTCTCTTCTTGTCAAGTTGTTTGGATCCCCAATAAAGAGTCCATGCTCGATGATGTTCCATAATTCAATGCAAGAGCTGCACACATGAGTTTTCATTAGAGATTGTCATTGAGCAAAAGTAGTAGATGCTTCAAGCTTAGGTGGGTCACCTCTATTGTATACATGAGGGTGAGGGATTGGAGGGTCGGGAGAGTACCATGAATCACGGTGCTCACCCTTCCCACCATCATTTTGTGTGGAGGAATTAGTGTTGTCTTGTTTACCCCCCACCATCATACCCTCGGGGGATACCGGAGCATTCCCTTTAGGTAAAACGGATGGAGGCTCCTCTTGAGGAGAGGGGGATGATGAGTCATCTTTGTCTTTAAGAAGTTGCTCAAGCATTTTCTTGACTTCGTTGACCAAGGAAGAGCTCAATCTTGTTTCCAAGTTTTTGATGTCTTCCATGGTCACCGTGGTGTGCTCACCATCACCATCCCCATCGTGGCTACCCATATTCTCTTAGGCGGTAAATCCCAAATAAAGAGCCGAGGCTCTGATACCGATTGAAAGGATCGTATGGACACCTAGAGGGGGGGGGGTGAATAGGTTCTACTTCAATTTTTCTTCCTTTTCAATTTAGGGTTTGACAAGAAAGGTAAATTCTCTAGCTTATGAAACTAAGGTGAATTTACCTATATGTCAACTAAACAACAACTATCTCAACACTAAGCAAGAACAAGTAAGTAAAGTGCGGTAAAGGATAGAAGTAACCAAAGTTGTGGACGCAGAGACACAAAGATTTGTTTCCCGTAGTTCCTTCCTTTTGAGGGGAAGTACGTCTACGTTTGGAGAGGGGGTGGTTTCAAACCACCAATGCCACGAGAGGCCTCCCTTGTTCTCCGATGAACCTCACCCCAAGGGGATCGATTCACCTTCCACTATATCGGCAACCTTCGAGATGGAAGCCGACACCTTTACAACAAGTTCGGGGCACACATCCACAACTTAATGGGAGGCTCCCAAATACAAGCAAGCTGTCAAAACAATCAAAGACAAGCCTGTAAGAACCAAATCAAAGTTAGGGTTTCCAAAGAAACACTAGAGCTTGGGGGCCCTCAAGTGAATGAGGGGGAAATGAAGATCTCTCTTGGTGAAGCTGTAGATCAATGCCTCCTCCTTCGATTCTCCAAAGATCAATGACTTTGGATGGTTGGATGGAGAGATCTTGTAGATTTGGTGGCTCTAATGGAGTTTGTGTTCTTGAGCAGCTCGAGCAACTGGAGGAAGGGGATAAGGGTCCGTTTTTATAGGCAGCCCCCTCCACGAACCGTTTTTTGACCGTTGGAGAAGAACCAGACCGGAGACTCCGGTCTGTACACCGGAGACTCCGGTATATCTCCGGACTGGCCTCCGGACCGCCCATCTGAATGACCTAGGCCAGGCACGACCCATCTTGACCGGAGACTCCGGTCCTCCAGCACCGGAGACTCCGGAGAAGCCTCCGGACCTTGCTCCGCACCCCATATAGAATGTCCCAGCAATGATTCTGAAGCCTCCACCGGGGACACAACCGGAAACTCCGGACCACACCGGAGACTCCGGTCTAGGCAGACCGGAGACTCCGGTATGGAATTTCCAGACCTGTGTCACACTTAGCAGGAATCTTTCCAAAGTGTGAGGGTACATTTCACTTATCATAATACTAACTTGTGGACAATGACAAACTGTAAAATGATCTACTTGTTGTTAACGAACACCAAAAGTGATTATGACAATAAATGTCCTTTTAACGACCCATCCTACCAGCCGTGGTGGTGCGACGACCTAGGCCAGGGGAGCTCCCGCCAGCACTAGCCGCCGAGCGACGACGACGACAGTGGCGAGGATGATGGCCGGGCCGATCCCGGCTACACGGCGTTCTGCAGGAACTTTGGCATGTAGAACGGCGACGTCACCGACGAAGGCCACAACGGCGGCCTTTTTTAGTTTATTATGTACTACTTTAGTTTAAATTCGATGTAATCCAATATTCGCTCATCTTTAATAAAATTTAGCCGATCGTGGAAACTCGGCCTGGATACGCGAGTGGTAGACTGGGCGTAACCAGACCAAAAACTTGTTTCGTCCGACCGAAAAAAGGTCCGGTTTTCGGCATGGGTATCCCAACGAGTGGAGATCCGCGATGCATCGGAGTCGGTCGGATCTGGAAGCATGTTACGGTCTCATGATTTCCGGCCTCTGTTTTGTATAGATAGACTAGCCTACGCATTTTTCTGTCGTGTTGCACTACCGCTGCTTTGTGCTTACTGCGATGTATGTGTTCTTTTTTTCTTACGAGAGGACTGCGATGTACATACATGTACTGAAGCTCTGCAGTCTCGCGGGACGGCGAAGCAGAATTTGGAACGTGCTCCGGTCCGTTGTTGGAAAATTCTATATACCGACCAGGTCGGCGCATACCGTGCGCGTGGCATGGGCCGGCCCAGTAGGACTTCTCCTTTCTCTTTTCTCTGTTTTATTATTTTTCTTTTTTAGTTTTTTCTGTTACATTTACGATTTATTTTCTTATTTTTTTGCATTTGTTCTTTAAAAATATATTTTTTAAATGTTTAGATTTGAAATTAGTTTAAATTTGAGATGTTGAAGTATTCATATTTGAGAATTCTTCAAACTAAAACTTTTCCAAACCTTAAAAATGTTCAAATATGAAAATTGTTCAAATTCTAAAAAAAATCAAATTGATAAATGTTCAAAACTAAAAAATAACTGGAATTGAAAACTTTTCATATTTTTAAAAAATTAGATTTAATTCTTTTAGAAAAACTGTTCAGAATTTGGAATTTTTCATCCTCAAAATGATCAAATTTTTAGGGATCTCACCCGAGCTATGCTCCTGTGATGGTTCCTTCTCTTTGGGTGTTCACCGCCCGCGGCTTAGGACCCGGGAATCGACATCCAGTTTGATTGAGCGAGATGTACTAGTTATATTAAATCGCTTGTGATGTGTTGAACCTCTTGTGATGTTTTTTAACCGCTTATTATATTGTGTTGTTAATAGAAAAATGGATGCACATATTTTTTTTATTTTTGAAATATCAGTTGTGGCGCTCAAAATAAAGGAAACGCTACAAATATAAATCTATGGTGGCGCTTACCGGAAATGCCACTATTATGACTTCTAGTGGTGTCGTTTACAGTTGAACGCCACCACTAGACCAACTACTGGTGGCGTTTATCGTGGACACCACCACTATCTTCTACTAGTGGCGTAAGATTAGTGGCGTGCGCGTTCAAGCCATGAAACTCCTTTTCCGAACACCGCCAATATGCCTTTTTATAGTAGTAAAAGAAGTGGTTGGTGGGGGAAAATGCAAGGTCAATTGGCAGAAGGTTTGCCATCCCAAGGATCTACGCGGCCTAGGGGTCATGGACTTGGAGAAGTTCTCTCTCGCGCTCCGGCTTCCCTGGTTGTGGATATGAATGGACGACGCCGGGGAAGCCTTGGGTGGGTTATGAAACACCTAACAATGCCTCCGACAGGGATCTTTTCAACACTGCTACCCGGGTCACAGTTGGGGATGGTGCTAAAGCCTCCTTCTGGTTTTCTTCCTGGCTTGATGGTTTTGCCCCAAAAGATGTTGACCCCCCGATCTTTAAAGCTTCCAGACAAAAAAAAAAACAATTCGGGATGCGCTTGAGGGTCTGA
The DNA here is from genome assembly GCA_916181665.1 of Avena sativa. NCBI lineage: Eukaryota > Viridiplantae > Streptophyta > Magnoliopsida > Poales > Poaceae > Avena > Avena sativa. Next base: position 36,964,845 of record OV702289.1, on the reverse strand, counting down.
ACTGGGTTGCCGACATTAACGTGGATTCTTTTACGACCGAGCACATGGAGCAATACATCCGCCTATTGGATCTTCTTTTGGAGGTCAATCTATCCCCTGTATCCAAATGGTTGCTACTCGACGAGTTCCGCCTACAGGGACTACTCTGTCTCGCTTCTTCGAGCAGATTGTTTGAAAAGCCTAGGCTCCCTCCAAATGTCGCTTCTTCGCTTGGCTCGACGTTCAAAATCATCTCTGGACTGCTGATCGTCTAGCGAAGCGTGGCTGGCCACACTAGCCCTCCTGTCAGCTTTGCACGTGCACCCCCGAGACGGCGCGCCATATTCTTTTTGAGTGTCGTTTTTCTAGAAGGATCTGGTCGGCTACTGCTTCTTGGCTGTCCTGTCCAGACATGGCCCTCTGCCTTGGGTCTGGGAGACCTAAAGTGCTAAAATATTGGACGCCATCGCCAGGACCCCCACCTCTTCTCCCAAAGGCCTTCGGACTGTCATTATGCTCATCACCTGGGAGATATAGAAGGAAAGGAACGATGGAGTCTTCAACAATAAATCATTCTTATCTTCGGTCATCATGCATAAGATTAGGGAGGAAGAAAAAAATTGGATTTTAGCCGGCGCTAATAACCTCGCGGAGCTTGTAATCTGACTCTTTCTTAGGGATCTTTCTATCCCTTTTCCTTTTTTTATTTTTTGATGGCTTCGGCCAAACCCTTGTTTGCTCCTCCTTTATCAATATAAGGGCAAAAGCTTTATTGCCTCGTTCAAAAAAAAGATCTTCAATTAATTTTATTTTGAACTTTTGGTATTGCACTCCATACACCAACAAATGTGTGGCGGTATTTTGCTAAGAAACAGCGTTTCACCCAATGTAGAATATGATTTTGAGGTCTAGTATATTTTTTATTGGAAAAGAGTATATATTAATATCAAAAGGATACCAATTACACTCAGCCTCTGCAACAACGCATGACCTAGCGGCTCTACGGATGCACACAGCCCAAAAAAATAAAGAAGAATTACAAAAAAGAAAAGTCCCTGCTACATAGAACAATCCTCAAAGCAACAACACTGACACCATCAGAACAACACCAATAGTCCTCCACTCCGATAACAACGCCTTCAAGAAGGAAACAATGCCCAAGCGTCGTCGTTGCCTGATCAAAGATCATAGGTTTTCACCCTGGAGAAAGTCCTTCTCACAAAACAATTTCTTCAACAAGGTCATTGCCAAACACAACCAGTTAAGGCCATACCTTGGATTTTTATCCTGCAAGATAAAACTGGGAACTCCCCCGTGTTGTCTTCCCGCACCAACAGTCGCTACAACGAGTCCCGGATCACGCAGCCAGATCTCTGTCGCCACAAAACCAAAAATCACCATTGCTACCCTCATATTTTCGCTTTCCTGACATTCTCTGCATCTGACTTTACCATGGCTCTAAGAATAGCACTTGGTGGGAACAAAACAAACAATAGAGCTTCGCAACGCTCCCACTGAAACCAAACGACCAGAAAAACAAGGTGCGCACGACCGAATACCTTCCGATCCAGCAATCTCCAGGCATGATACGTCCATGGAAGTTCGCCGGCGAAGCCTTCCGGAACCCACCTCTCCAGACCTGATCAACGAGGGCAGACATCAAGCAGATCTTCGTCTTCATGCGAAAGAAACCACAGGACCACCACCATTATTAGATTCGACACAGCGATCCCCACACCGCCAGCCAGTTCCGGAGAACGGATCGAGCAGGCAATTAGGGAAAGATAGACGATCTAGGTCTTGAAACCCATCACCGGACCTCCACCACCAGATCGCCCCACTCCGCCGCCCTGGAGGAACGAACAAGCAGCACGGGATATGGGCGACTGCTGCGCGCCAGCACCTGCAGTCGCGCTGCCATGCCTCCTCCGCACAGCCGCTGCCATCCCCGCCAGGGCTCGTCGCCACTCCACGCTGACGCCACGTGCCACCACCCTCACAACCACAGAGACGATCCACCTCCACGCGAAGGGGCCCGTCGGGGAAGCGCCTCCCTTGCTCGCCGGCGGAGGCAGCGACCGAGGGAGAGGAGATCGACGCAGCTTTTTCTAGGTCTCGGCACCTCCGGAGCCGCCCCGTGCGAGACGACCCGGGAGTATCGGGGGAAGTTCGGTAGTCCCGACTCATACGTCTATCTGTAAGTTCCTTGTGGACTCCAAATGGAGGTCTAGTATGTTAGATGTATATTTATATATTGTATGTCCCCACTTGTTAGGGGGTTTTCCTGCATATTTCCACCGGTACATGTACTATATATTGTGGCCTTTGGCCCCAGAGAAATACAAGTTGCATATTCCTAACATGGTATCGGATCTAGGTTAGACCTTTTTTTTGCAACCTCGTCACAGCCGCCACCGTCCCTGTCGCCGTCGGTTGTCTGCCGACGTCGCCGCCGCTGGTTGCCGCCATCCATCTCGTCTCCGGCCACCTCCTCCTGGCCACGCCCCCCCAACTTGGGCTTCTCCGCCGCCCAGATCGGCCGATAATGTCCAGTGCCCAGATCGGCCAATAAGCAGACCACGAAGACTCCTGATAATGTCCTGATCAGAGAGAGCAACTGCTGAAGATCCGAAAGGAGCCGACTGACCACGAGCCTGGTGCTGCTGACGTGAACTAGGATCCCGTGTATAACATGTGGCCCAAGTGTGTCCATCCCTGCTACAGTAAGTGCAGTGACGAAGAGAACCACGGCGACCCTGACCACGAGCCTGCTGGTGCTGACTCTGACCTTGAGACTGCTGATGCTGACTCTGACCCTGAGCTAGAGGAGTGGGTAGTATCGACGGAGGCACAGAGGACCGCAGCTGAGTCGAGGGAGCATACGGCAGAGGAGGACCACGAGTAGCAAGCACAGACGGAACCGCAAGAAGACCAGCACCACGGAGACGAGTCTCCTCAGCCCGAAGCTCAGACACCACCTCAGAGAGCGAAACACGACCACGAGCATTCAACTGAGCACGGCGGGGCTCGAACTCCTGGCGAAGCCGAGACAAACTCATAGATGCGGTGGAACTCCAAATCCGAGCGCACAATCTGGTAGCACAGGCATGTGCCACAAACAGCAGTACGAAGAGAATCAAGCTGACACCAGATATCAGCACTCTGAGTATAGAACTCATCAATAGTGGAATCACCCTGCTGAAGAGCATGCTCCTGGCGGACCACCGACAGGTAAAGAGCATCCCCAGACGGCTGATAGCGCTGATGGAGATGGGCCCATTGAGCAGCAATAATAGGAAGACTCATGAACTCAGCGGCAAACTGGGGCAGAACACTGGAGGTGAGAACAGCAGCAACACACGCATCCTCATCTACCCACTAAGTGTAGGCCGTCAGATCGAGGCGATAGGTCTCGAGATCAGCAGAGTACTGTTTGAGCTTCAGCTCATATGCAGCAACAACAATATCATCAGCACTCTGAGCAGCATCCTTGGCCTCCTGAGAAACATCAGCACCAAGAACTATCGACGACGGAGGAAGAGGAGCCAGAGGAGCAGTGGGGCACGACGGACAGGAGACCTCGCCAGAGAACACACCTCCCTCTACTTTGTGTCTTCTTCAGGACCCACTATCCCTGATGTCTCTTCTTCGACACCATCCTCCTCTGCTCCGTCTAGTTCCCCTAGTTCTCCTCGTTCTCCGGAGCCTTCATCTGTTATTCCTTCTTCCTCATCGTCGTCTCATGAGTCGTCTTCCTCTGACGAGCCTCCCTCTACTCGTCCTGTTCGTCAGCGTCGTGCCCCCAACCGTTACTCTCCTAGTTAGTATGGTCTTTCTGTTGCCTCTGAGCCGACTTCTTATCGGGATGCTGAGCATCATCCTGAATGGCAGCTGGCCATGGCTGAGAAGATTGCTGTGCTTGAGTGCACTGGCACCTGGGATCTTGTTTCTCCCCCTCCCGGTGTTTGTCCTATTACGTGTAAGTGGGTCTATAAAATTAAGACCCGCTCTGATGGATCTCTTGAGCGTTATAAAGCGCGTCTTATGGCTCGTGGTTTTCAGCAGGAGCATGGTCGTGACTATGATGAGACCTTTGCTCCTGTTGCTCATATGACCACTGTGCACACTCTTCTTGCTGTCGCTTCTGTTCGTCACTGGTCTGTGTCCCAGCTTGATGTTCAGAACGCATTCCTCAATGGTGAGTTGAGTGAGGAGGTTTATATGCAGCCTCCTCCTGGGTATTCTATTCCCGCTGGGATGGTTTGCCGTCTTCGGCGTTCTCTTTATGGCCTGAAACAGGCGCCTCGTGCCTGGTTTGAGCGCTTTGCCTCTGTGGTGACTGCTGCTGGTTTCTCTCCTAGTGCTAATGATCCAGCGCTGTTTGTTCACACTTCTCCCTGTGGACGCACTGTTCTTATTCTCTATGTTGATTATATGATCATTACTGGTGATGATCCTGAGTATATCGCCTTTGTTAAGGCTCGTCTTTGTGATCAATTTCTTATGACTGATGTTGGTCCTCTTCGATATTTTCTTGGGATTGAGGTTTCATCCACTTCTGATGGTTTTTTCATCTCCTAGGAAAAGTATATTCAGGATCTTCTTGCTCGTGCTGCTCTTGGGGATGAGCGCACTATTGAGACCCCTATGAAGCTTAATGTTAAGCCTCACCCTACTGATGGTGATCCTCTTCCTGATTCGACGCATTATCGCCATCTTGTTGGGAGTCTTGTTTATCTTGCTGTCACTCGTCCTGACATATCTTATCATGTTCAGTTTGTTTCCGCTCCTACCATTGTTCACTATAGTCATCTTCTCCGTGTTCTTTGTTATCTTCATGGTACGATCACTCGTCGCCTTTTCTTTCCTCGTTCCAGCTCCCTCCAGCTCCAGTGCTATTCAGACGCTACGTGGGCGAGTGATCCTTCGGATCGCCGTTCACTTTCTGCTTACTATGTGTTTTCTTGGTAGTTCGCTCATTGCTTGGAAGATGAAGAAACAGACATCGGTTTCCCGTTCGAGTGTTGAGGCTGAGTTGCGTGCTATGACCTTGTTGACTGCTGAGGTGACCTGGTTACGGTGCTTACTTGCGGATTTTGGGGTCTCTATTACCACACACACTCTGGTTTTCTCTGACAGTATAGGTGCTATTAGTGTTGCACTTGATCCGGTCAAGCATGAGCTTACCAAGCATATTGGTGTTGATGCTTCCTATACACATGCTCAGGTGCAGGCTCAGATTGTTGCGCTTCAGTATGTGCCTTCAGAGTTACAGTTGGCGGATTTCTTTACGAAGGCACAGACCATTGCGCAACATACTTTCTTTCTCTCCAAACTCAGTGTTGTGGAGCCACCATGAGTTTGAGTAGGGTGTTAGATGTATATTTGTATATTGTATGTCCCCACTTATTAGGGGGTTTTTCTGCATATTTCCACCTGTACATGTACTATATATTATGGTCTTTGGCCCAGAGAAATACAAGTTGCATATTCCTAACATAGTATATGTGGAATTCATTGTTTATACAATAGTATATGAGGTCATTCATCATCTATACATTATTAGTACAAGGGGTTGAACATCCAAATGCTTCTCACATCCTAAAGTAGAAATAATTGTATTCAAGAAGAGACTAAGACACAGCTTGCGAATTTATATGGACTACCGAGGAGCTGCTAAACAATCTTGCCTGTTTAAAGCTGTAAAGGAAGTTTATCTTATACTTCCTCCGTTTGAAAATATAAGATGTTTTAGATTTATGAATGAGATGTATCTAGACAACTTTTAGTATCTAGATTCATTTAAACCTATACACTAAAACATGTCTAGATACATATCTTTCACAAATCTAAAACATTTTATACTTCTAAACGGAGGAAGTAGTAGCAATCATCCTTGTAATAAGAATATAAAAGAAAGGAGCGAAACAAAGTGTGACTTTGGATTCTCTTTTAGAACTCATTATGATAGAGGCAAATTGCTCCGGAAGGCACACATATGGGTTCCTGTATAGACAGAGTACGCAGCTAGTATACGGCACACTGAGTACTATACTACACAGGACACAGAAATAATGCAACATGAAGCAGAATAAATCTAGAAAGTACTGGCCGGATCAGAATCCACATAGAAGACTCAAACAAAGTAGTAGTAGTAGTGACTAAAACAAGAACGGTAAATATTTTCTGTTCGGAGCCTTGCTCAAGGTTCATATGGCTCATCATCGCTGTGCTGCGCACGACCAGCTTCTTTGATTACGACCAAATCAGGCTAAAGGTGCTTTATCATATATTGAATCTGCACCATCCTCCCATCTTCATTTTCTCCTCAATGCGCTTCTTCTACTGGACAAATAAATAAACCAGTTTAGACTTCAGAAGATCAAGCTAGTAGGATGACTGTTGGAATTTGCCACAGATCGATTACATCAAATTAGACAAATAAACACACTTAAAAAATCTTATGGCCAAGGGCACGTGTCGTGCCCGTTTTTTTTCTTTATTTTCTTCTCAACTCACTCAATGTGTTACAAGACTAACGGTCTACCCTTGCTTATATATGCAAGCTAGACCTGACTAATACTAAACCTAAACCATCACGTACACACGTATGGATACTACTAGTACTAGGACTCACACATACACTTGCCTAACTAGGAAACCTCCCTAGACTAAGACACGTACACACCACACATACCACGGACACACATAGTCCTAGTGCTACTCGGACATAGACTAGTACCACTCGGACTCTCTTACCAAGATTAAGCTAACAATCTCTCCCTAATCTTGATTGACTACTCTTCGTCTTCCATGCTTCTCTGATCTTGAATCCTTGTAGATCTGCGTCTTGTTTAGGTCTCGCACCACGACAAGTCTAATTGGTTCTCCCCAATTTTGACTTGGCGAATTTACGGAACAACTCAAGTATGATCCGGACTACCCAGCCACGCTAGCAAACCTTGTGGAATCTCACCACCCGTGGAACACACCGTCCACCCTAGCGCAATACATGCCGACCTCCTGGCGTGGACTAGACCATCCACTTCGGCCTCATGTAGAGACATGGCCTCATTGAAGAGACTCACCTTCACTGGTTTACCGCCCCCTTCATACTTGAACTTGATCCTCTCGTCGAGACACATAGACGACCCGATCGAGGCACGCAAATTGCGTCTTCGTCCATACGATGAACAGTCCCTCAACCTTCATTCGCTTCAACTGCAACGGATCCTCACAGAGACAAGCACTTGGACACGACAACGACTCACAAACACGACGCCAACTTAATGTGCTAACCCGCACGACCATGACTCCTTGACTCATACTCTCCCGGACGACGATCTTGACAAGATTCTCCAGCACCGCACCCTGGTACCACCGTACTCATCAACGATCATCCCCATCCACCACCTTGTCGCTCCTCCGAACGATGATCGCTCACCGCCTCACCGATGACGGCATGCTCGCCGCCTCCACTAGGTTGCCCGCCCCGAGGCGCTAGTAGAGTCGCCTCCCCGGGGCAAGCGGCTTCAAATCCTTGACCTCGCTCTGATACCAATTGTTGAAATTTGCCACAGATCGACTACATCAAACTAGACAAACAAACATTTATGGCTAAGGGCACGTGTCGTGCCCGTTCTTTTTTTTTATTTTCTTCTCAACTCACTCAACGTGGTACAAGACTCACGGTCTACCCTTGCTTATATATGCAAGCTAGACCTGACTAATACTAAACCTAAACCATCACGTACACACGTATGAATACTACTAATACTAGGACTCACACATACACTTGCCTAACTAGGAAACCTTCCTAGACGAAGACACGTACACACCACACATACCACGGACACACATAGTCCTAGTGCTACTCGGACATAGACTAGTACCACTCGAACTCTCTTACCAAGATTAAGCTAACAATGACAAACAAAGCAAATTACACTCAAAAAGAAATCTTGCTTGGCAGTTCTATGTTCCCAAAGATGAACTACATAACAGAAGGAGATGAATAAAACACGAACAAAGATTAAATTTTCAAATGAAACGTTATATAACGTACCTGGTCGATTAAAGAAGCTCTTTTTTTGGTGAATGGACGATTGAAGAAGCTAACGTAAGGAACGATTTGAAATCTGACCGTTTGATCCACCGTCGAATATATCTTCTCAGACAGTTTCAGAATACGACTTTCGTCGGTGGACGTCAGTGAGTTGAGATCGATCATGAAAACGCCAAGATCCGTGATGACAAAGATGGAACGAGTGCCCTCCAAATAGCCTGCAATCTGTGGTGAAATCATGGGGTCGCCAAAGGGGAGAAGCGTCTTGAGATCAATGATTCTGTGGTGTGTCCACACCGCAAACCCGTCGTCATAAGACCACATGTGGAGGGTGAACTCGTCCAGGTCCACCAGGCCCAGCCCACCGTCCTCGGCTGTGACGAGGGTGGGAGGTATCCATTCCAAATAGTACACCATGGGAGGCAAGTTAAACATGGATAAGCACTCGTCGCCTAAATCGTACTTGACAACATGGGGTATGGATTTCATGTTGTCCATCGCCCCAATGAGGAAATAGAATGCTTCCGCAACGAGAACAAAAGGCTCCTTCGTGGTGGCGTAGTACTCTATTTGATCGCTGGGCAGCTGAAGATAGGACCGTTGACGCCATTTGCGAGTTTTGGAGGAGTAGACGAACGCAATTGCTGCCTCTTCATCGTCTTCAACTTCGTCGACGCAGATGCAAACCACAAGAAACGGGCCTAGGTGGCAGGCAGCGTGGTCACAGCCGCGCACAGCACATACCACTGCAGCCCGATGAAACCTGCAGCCACGGGGCGAGAGCAGCGGCCACTGGCTGACCGACATATGTGTTAGATTATGAGTTTGTCTTGTAATACAAGTTGGTTAGGCTGGTCGAGTCAGTTAGAGTTTTGACTGAGTCGGTTGTGACTCCAGCATTATATATACTCCTTGTACTCGCTACAATCAATATACGTAAGATTTATTATAATTCTACATGGTATTAGATTAGTTCCGTTCCTAGGCCATGGCCACGCCCCCCACACCGCCGCCGCCGCCTCCACCCGGCTACTTCGAACGCCGGGCTACCCTCACCGCCGCCAAAACCTCCTCTCTCGCGGCGTCCTCCTCCAATCCATCCACTCAAATCCTAGCCCCAACTATCCCCACTGTCAACTATGCCGACACGATCTCAGATGTCAGCCCGTTCCCAATTACCCTAGATTTACCAAAGCATAATTACTACCATTGACGCCATCTCTTCGAAGTTTACCTCGGTCGCTGCAATCTTCTTGACCACGTCGCCACCGACACCGTCCCTCGGCCCTCGGATCCGCGCTGGGTCAAGGACGATCTCACGATCATCCAATGGATCTATCAACGAGTCTCCACCGAGATCTTCAACCTCGTTTTCCGTGACGCCACCAACGCCGCCGCCCTCTGGGTGGCTCTACGCCAACTCTTCCAGGACAACGTCGATGGTCGCGTCAACACTCTCCACACAGAGCTCCGCAACACCGTCCAAGGAGACTCACAAGTTGGCGTCTATTGCCAACGCCTAAAGTCCATCGCCGACGAACTTCGCGAGCTTGGGGATCCTATCGACGACAAGAAACTCATCAACGTCCTCCTCGTCGACCTTGGCGAACGCTTCGAGAAACAAGCGTCCTTTATCCCCATGATACGGCCACCACCCTCCTTCGCCGAGGTCCGGTCCATACTCCAATGGGCCGATCGCGCCATGAACAACAAAGAGTCGCGTCATCAGGTCTTCGTCGCCACGCCACGACCACCACCTCCACCACCGACCGCTCCTCTAGCTCCTCCCATGCAGCCCCCCGCGGGATGGCGCCCGAGCCCGAACTACCGTGGTAGAAACCCGACCTACCGCCCGCCAACGCCGCGCCCACCAGCTGCACCAACCCCGTCAGCTCCGACGCCACCTCCGAGCGTCGGCCCTTCACCTGTGCCCCCATCTTGGCGCCCTCCACATGATCCTTGGACCGGGCTTGTCCAAGCCTGGCCGATGCCCTGGACTTCACCATCCCCCATCGGCGTGCCTCCTACATACTCTGGCTCCTGGATGTCGGGACTCCGCCCCCACACGGGATCGCCAGGACTTTTGAGTCCTCGTCCCCTGACGCAGGCATACCATGCTGCCCCGTCGACCTACACCTATGGCGCTCCGTCTCCTGCGCCCTACTACATCGACAACAGCGGTCTCTACCACATGCAGCCTCAGCTGCCATCTGCTCTGACAGCCTCCTACACGCGGCATGCTCCACCACCATCGACGGCTCCGCCTCTACTGCCTTCACCATCACCCCCACCCCATTGGGACCAAGCCGCCTTCTTGCAGGCCATGAACAATTTTGCTGCCCAGGGAGCATCAGGTATGGACTGGATTTTCGATTCTGGTGCTTCTATTAGCCTAGGCATATTATGCTGTCAAATTGCACCTCTTCTCCTTTTTCTTCAATTACCCTAGGAAATGGTTCCACTATTCCAATCTATAGCACCAGTCACACTCAATTACCCACACATATTAAACCCCTTTTACTTCGTGATGTTCTAGTTGCTCCTGCTCTTATCAAAAACTTAATTTCTATTCGCAAGTTTACCTCCGACAATCTTGTCTCTATTGAATTTGATCCTTTTGGTCTATCTGTGAAGGATCTTCGAACCAAGGAGGAGATTGCACGCTTCAATAGCTCCGGTGATCTCTATTCTATCCATGGAGCTCCTGCCGCACGCCCCCTCCTCCATGATGGCCTCCGTCCACCTTTGGCACCAGCATCTAGGCCACCCCAATGCCGTCACCACTACAAATTTCCTTAGTGAATTTTGTCTTCCATGTAATAAAGATCTTCATGATCCCTGAGTGTGTGAGTTGTGTCAACAAGGCAAACATGTGCGTCTTCCCTTTAGTTCTTCTAGTTCCTATAGTAGTTTTCCTTTCGAGCTTTTACATTGTGATATATGTACCTCTCCTCACACTAGTATTTCTGGTTTTCAATACTATCTTGTTATTCTAGATGATTTTACTCATTTTATTTGGACGTTTCCTCTCAAGCACAAATCAGATGTACACACCACCTTCCTCCATTTTCAATGATATGTTTCCACACACTTCTTTCTACCCATTCGGTTTCTCCAATGTGACAATGGCTGTGAATTCAACAACATTAAAAATCAAAACCTTTTTCTTCAACATGGAATTCTATTGCGTTTTTCTTGTCCCTACACTTCTCCCCAAAACGGAAAGGCAGAACGATCTCTCCGTACTCTTAATGATATAGTATGCACCCTTCTAATTCAATCATCTATGCCACCAAAGTTTTGGGAAAAAGCTCTTCGAACGGCCACTTTTCTTTTAAACATCCGACCCTCCACTGTTAACCCTAAAACAACACCCTTCTACTCCCTTTTCCTAAGCCACCCCAATTATTCCGAGTTAAAAGTTTTCGGTTGCCTTTGTTTCCCCAACATATACGCCACCACTCCCAATAAACTATCTTCTCGCTCCATCCCTTGCGTGTTTCTCGGTTATTCCGACGAGCATAAAGGATACAGTCTAGATCTTTCCAATGGTCGCATCCATATATCCTGTCACGTCACTTTCGATGAAACAACCTCTCCTTTTGCTACTCGGTCACCTTCCCCTGAACCTATCTCACCAACACCTCCAAATCACTCCCCTAGCTTCCTACATCCCCTCCTATACAACCCTAGCGTCACCAACTTACAGCCCCAAGTCACGGCAGAACCGACCCAACCCCCTGCCGCGGCACATGAAATGACGCAAAACTCTGCCGCGATAGACCTCCCTGCCGCGCCTGAGCCTGCTGAACCCTCTGCGGCGGCAGAGATTCAGGCTCCAAACCCTATCGCGGCAGCGCGCGCTGCCAACGCAACATCGCATGTGCCCGATCGTTCCGCTGCGCCGAGCACCTTCTCTGCTCCTTTACCCTCACGTGCCATCCCTACTACTGCTCCTAGCAATGACCATGTTATGCGCACTCGTGCTAAGTCTGGTTTTTGCCTTCAACCTAAAGAACGTCTCACTCTTCTTGCCGAATCCCAAATTTCACCTATTCCTCATACCTACAAAGCTGCTCTTCTAGAGACTCATTGGTCCTCAGCCATGCGAGATGAGTTTCAAGCTCTATTGCAAAATGACACTTGGCAACTTGTTCCCCGACCACATGGTGCAAACATTGTCTCCGGCAAATGGGCCTTTCGCCAAAAATTCCACTCCGATGGATCTGTTGCTTGCTATAAAGCCAGATGGGTTTGTCGGGGTTTCTCTCAACAACATGGAATTGACTATGATGAAACCTTTTCTCCTGTTGTTAAGCCAAGCACAATTCGTACTGTCCTTAGTCTTGCCATTTCCTCCTCTTGGCCTATTCATCAACTCGACGTTAAAAATGCGTTTCTTCATGGAAGCCTTAATGAAACAGTCTATTGTTAACAACCTCTTGGATTCGAAAATCCTAATCTACCCAATCACGTATGTCTTCTCCAAAAATCTCTTTATGGCCTTAAACAAGCCCCACGAGCATGGTTTCAACGTTTTTCTACTTTCATCCAAACAATAGGCTTTGTTCCCTCTCTTTCTGATTCCTCTCTTTTTGTCTACAATCAGAATTCACAAACCTCTTATTTACTTATATATGTTGATGATATTGTCCTCATATGTTCCTCCACCCCTTTTCTCAACCATATTATTTCTCTTTTAAACAACGAATTCTCCATGACTGATCTAGGTCACTTACATCATTTTCTTGGTATTTCTGTCACTCGCAATTCCAATGGCCTTTTTATATCCCAACGACAATATGTTCTTGACCTTCTCTCGCGAGCAGGGATGCAGGATTGTCAGCCCTCTCGTACTCCTATTGATACATCTTTTAAACTTTCTGCTGATGGTGAGTCCTTTTCCGATCCTACTCTTTATCGCAGTCTTGTAGGTGCTCTACAATATCTTACTCTTACCCGTCCTGAGCTTTCTTATGCTGTCCAACAAGCTTGTCTCTATATGCATGATCCCCGTGTCCCACATCATAACCATGTCAAACGTATTCTTAGATATCTCAAAGGCACTCTTGATCACGGTCTTCACATTAATTCTTCCTCTCCTACTACTTTGACAGCATATTCCGATGCCGACTGGGCTGGTTGTCCAGATACTCATAGATCTATGTCCGGATACTGTGTTTTTCTTGGTAACAATTTGGTTTCTTGGTCCTCAAAAAGACAGGTTACAGTCTCAAGGTCTTCTGCAGAGGCTAAGTACAGGGTGGTTACGCACACGGTTGCTGAAACGGTTTGGCTACGCCAGCTACATTTGGAGTTGCACCGTCCTATTCACCAAGCAACAATTATCTATTGTGACAATGTTTCAGCTATATACATGTCTAGCAATCCAGTGCAACATCGTCGCACCAAGCACATCAAGATCGATATCCACTTTGTTCGGGAGAAGGTTGCTTTGGGCCAAGTACGGGTTCTATATGTTCCTACCACAGCGCAATTTGCTGATATCTTCACCAAGGCTCTTGCTACTGCGCCTTTTACTGACATTCGATTCAGTCTCAACGTTGTTGAACCCCAAGCTGAGACTGCAGGGGGATGTTAGATTATGAGTTTGTCTTGTAATACAAGTTGGTTAGGCTGTCCGAGTCGGTTAGGGTTTTGGCTGAGTCGGTTGTGACCCCAGCATTATATATACTCCTTGTACTCGCTATAATCAATATACGTGAGATTTATTATAATTCTACAATAAGGTCCCATACGACAAACTTCAGCCCACCTTTGTCGCAAGTCGAGGACTCGACCGTGGCGACAGTCGTGCATAGAATAGCAGCCCTCGGGATCTCGCGGGGAGAATCCTTTAGCGGAGGCCGACGTCAAAAGTTGTTCTTCTGGTGGGAGGTAGTCGACACCGCAATCGAATGACGACCAGGACCAGCTGGGGAAGAAACCTAGCATGGGAGGTGTTTTGTGGAAGTCACGGTAGAGACGGCGGAAGCGGTGGCTGGAGAGGAGGCTACACCACGGCTTTCAGACGGCTGCCGCACAGACGAGGCTGACGGGCTCATTCGGCAGGAGGTGAAGGAGGATCTCCTCGACGAGCTCGACCATGTCCTCCACACGCTGCCGTGGCGGCATGGTATGCGATTGGGTATTTTCGGGAGCGGCAGGCCGCGGGGAGTAGGGAGAGGTGCAGTGATTCATCCTCTTTTTATGGAGAAATACCAGTGTGGTGACCTCTCGATGCCCCGCCGCCGGCTCGTTCCCGAGGTACTAGGATTGAAGGCCCGCTTGATGCCCCGCGGGGTAACCGGTTCGTTATCGAGTACTGTGCGCAAAGCAAACATGTTCGGTTCCACACCGCCCTCTCACTACGGGAGAAAGGTTCTTTGCCGTGTGGGTGGCCTCTCGGAACACGGCAAACCCTTTGCCCTGTGTAAGCACACGGCAAAATCAACACGGCAACGATCGGGACGGCAAAGGCTCTTTGCCGTGTGTCTTCACGCCCGGAACACGGCAAAGACTTTGCTGTGTGTTTTCTGATCACACACGGCACACTAAAGTAGTTGACGGTTCCGTCCGTCTGACGGAGCCAACAAATCGGTGCCGTGTATTCCCTTTGTCGTGTGCCTTCGATCTTTGCCGTGTGGCCTCCCTTTGCCGTGTGTCTTGCCTTCGCCGTGTGTATGTCCTTTGTCGTGTGCTTTGGTTTTTGTCGCGTGTTCAGGGTTTGCCGTGTGCATTTTCCTTTGCTGTGTCTTCCCCTTTGCCGTGTGCCTCTCAGGGGTGACACACAACAAAGTTCATCCTTTGCCGTGTGCCTTTGGCATATAGCACACGGCAAAGGCCCTGTGTATAACCTCAGCATCACATAGGTGGGCTACACGTGGCTTCTTTGCCGTGTGTATACACACGGCAAAGCAGCCCTGTTTTTTCAATTTTTTTTGTTTCCATTCATTTCCTGCAATTCAAAACATAGAATATATTTATATATATATGATGATACAGATCATCAGGAACACCAAATTGCATCGAACAACAATAATATAATCATCACCAACACCAAAATGCATCGCCAACACCAAAATATCACAAGTATGATCATAATATCATCACAAACACTACCAAATATCACACAAGACCAAGTTTATTACACAAGTGCATAACCAACAAGTGCACAATCCCTAAACTACACAAATATTACAAGTTTTTTCTTGCCACCCATAAGACCATCAATTCCGAGTGCTCCACAAGCTCATGCTCCATCGTGAGATCCTACAAGTTGAAGACAAGTACATAAATATGACAAATAAAATCATCAATATGTACAAGTTTCTAGGCAAGTTGATGGAAATGGCAATAATATGGGATTTTGACGAGTCTCATGGCAAATTACATCAATATGACAAGTAAAATCACGAATATCTACAAGTCCCATGGCAAGGCTAGAATTTCTATAAGTGTCATGGCAAGGCTACAATTTCTACAAGTGTTATAGCATGGCTAAAATTTTGACAATGGCATAGAATTATCTACAAGTGTCATGGAATTGCTAAATTTGCTATAAGTATCATGGCAAGGCTAAATTTCCTACAAGTGTCATGGAATTGCTAAATTTTCTATAAGTATCATGCCAAGGCTAAAATTTCTACAAGTGTCATATCATGGCTAAAATTTCTAAAAATGCGATGGCATGGCTAAATTTGACAAGTATAAGAAAACAAACCTGGAGGACTCTGATTCAGCCTCCGGACGACCGACGGATTGTTGACGGTGAAAGACGGTGGCGCCTGGTTGTTCGATCCACCCGCGGACCCACCAGGCAGCGGCATCGCATTGTCCATCTGCAGCATTGGAAATTGTGAGCATTAGACAATAAGGCAAGATTGAAAATTGCGAGCATTGGACAATAAGACACTTGATCACTTACCCACGAGAAGGCAAAAGGAGGAGTGGGAAGAGTCCCTGGTTGAGAATTGATGAGCATTTGCTGTGTCATCCACCGCATCATCTGCCCCTGTTGCTCCAGCCACCCCTGCTGATGGGCCATCTGCTGCTCCAGCTGCTGCTGCCGCTGCTTGGCCGCCTCTCTGCGTGCCCTATCAGCGGCCATCTCCTCCTACGTCGCGTCGCCACGATTAGATGAACATTGCAACACAAAACATGTAGTAAAACATAGATGACCGAGGAAGAACATACCCGTAACTGCTCGAGAGCTACAACCGAAGGCCATGGGCGGGTCTCTATAGCAGGCTGGTCGCTCGTCCTACCACGCCGGACCTGGCGCATAGATGGAACGGTCTTAGGGTCGACGGACCCGTGACCGATCCATAGGCGACCATTCTTCTGGCCTTCTCCCGCCAGCACGGCGACCTCGGGGTCGAAGGGGGCGGTCTCAGGGTTAGAATCTTCTCCATGCACCTCCTTGCACTTCTTAGGGTACTTCTCACCCTGGAGCCTGGCTCCCTCGTTCATCCATAGACTCCTGTTCCTAGGCTCGTCCAACGTGCGTGTCTTCTTCCAAACGGCAAACACGGACGGCTCTTGACCTGTCTTTATTTTCTGCACAAAAGAGCACAAAGTTAAGTGAAGGGGGACTCCAAAGGGCGAAGTAAAGAATAACATTACAAGCAAGAACAATTAAAGCATTTTCTCACCTCTTTTTTCCTAAGAAGGGCGAGGGGGATGCTGCCTTGGCGGTGTGATCCACCCCCATCTCCTCTCGCCGCTTCTTTGCATCGGCGTGTTTCTAGAGGTAATTTGGGTGTGTCCACCACGCTACCATTGCCATGAAGCACCGCTCGTCATTACCCACGAACTGAGGAGGGTTCTACATCCACAAGACACACGTATTAGTACAATAGAAAATAGAATAAGGTCAAGAAATCAATAAAACAAAAATGCAACTACCTGTAGGTACTGCCACGACTCGAAGAGCATCTCCCAGGCTTGGCTCTTGTTCATCCAAATCTTGCGCTCGCCGAACCAGTTGCGGACGCAGTTCACGCGTGCCTCATAGTGCATGTCTTACCTTCCTCTTGGCAAGCTCGTGAACAATCATCAAACACTCCCTTTTGCGCGTCCTGTCCATGTCGAAGAACTTCTACAAGTATGCACATAGGTAAAAAAAGGGGGGGTCAAAGCCACGAGTTCAAGTATATTTCATCCTCAAGGCGATTGAATTATGACAAGCGAAACAAACTTACCCATAACAAAACCTGAACCTTCTCTGCGATTGTGGTGTGCTTTTTTTCGGGATCTTCGGCATAGTGGTAATGCTCCAAGTCCAAGCCACATCCTTTGAACCATTTGGGAGAGTGACAATCCCAGGAAAATACTTTCTAACCAAGGCTCCAAGGATGCTTGAGTAGCCACGATATGGCTTGATCCCATCCTCATATAGAAAGGCACTGCAAAATGAAAAGACAAGGTCAGTATGTGATAAAAATTACAATGTATGGTTTAGGGTCAAATCATGTACCTCGACCCAGCGGGCACGAGTACCTTGTCCGCATAGGGATAAGGTAGGTCGGGGAGTCTCGAAACCCCACGCCGATATGGAGCCTTCTCCCGCGGCACCAGGCTCGGGTCCATGGCCGCGTACTCCTCAAGGTACTGCGTCTCATCCTCCGAGGCGCCCACCTCAAGGACGTGTCAATCTCGTAGGGTAAAGAACCCAACCCCTCATCCTCCTCCTCCTGCTGCTGCTCCTGCTCCTCCTCATCAGAATCCGAGTGCGTCCCCTCATCCTCCTGACGCCGAACTGGCTCCTCCTCCTCCTCCTCGTCCTCCTGCTCCTGCTCCTGCTTGTCCTCCTCGAAGACCGGAGGGGGACTAGGAGTCCTCGCATGCCTCCCACGCTCCCGCCGCTGTGAAGTGCGCGGTGGAGAACTAGCAGTAGCACTAGTAGGCTTCTTTCCCCTGACATCTTTTGGACCACCAGTCACAAGTTTTGCCAAGCTTTTCAGATTTCTTGTAACTCCCTTCCCCCCGGCATCTTTCAATCACCTACAAAACAGAGTGAAAAGAGTAGTTTATTAGTACACATCAGTGACACAAGATTCATAACAGTACAATAATACTCAAGTTTTAAACACACACTATATTCGTCTCAGCAAAGACGAAAGAAGAGAAATACTTCCATGATCCATATAGCATGGGTATGAGACGCGGCAAGCCAAGGAAAGGATTCGGTTTCCACGGCAACGACTCCTCGAAAGGAATCATTGTCGTGGATCGAGAATCCTTTCCTGGGCTTGCCACCGCCACATCCCCATGCTATATGAATCTCGAAAATACCTGTCCTCTCTCGACTTTGGGGCTACGAGATGAAGCCTTCCTTGTGTTTCTCCAAAGACGAAAGGAAAGAAACCATTTCACGATTCATATAACAATGTCGCCCATGCTATACGAATAGTGAAGTAATGTCTTTCCTTTCGACTTTAGGGCTATCTAATCTATTCCATTTAAGTCACGCTAGCTAATCTATATTCCTATCGGCAAAGACGAAAGAAGAGAAATACTTCCATGATCCATATAGCATGGGTATGAGATGCGGCAAGCCAAGGAAAGGATTCGGTCTCCACGGCAACGACTCCTCGAAAGGAATCGTTGTCGTGGATCGAGAATCCTTTCCTGGGCTTGCCACCGTCACATCCCCATGCTATATGAATCTCGAAAATACTTGTCCTCTCTCGACTTTGGGGCTACGAGTTATTACAAATACAAAGACAAAAGGAAAGAAATTTTATTACATAGAATAGAGTTCTTACAAATACAAAGACAAAAGGAAAGAAATTTTATTACATAGCCCGGCGGGATTACATAGCAAACACTACTACAAAGATTATTACTACTACATGGATCAGAAGCCTGAGTCGGGATTATGAATTGGACGAGAGGTTTCGTCATCGCTATCATTTTTCGGCCACCAATAATCATCCACGAAACCTGGAGGTGGTCCCTGTGGATCGTTGACGTCAAGGCCTGCATGGAACGCCTCGAGCAAACTCACATCTTGTTGGTTGTGAACCTCTTCAGCTTCATCTTGCGCAGTGTCTTCCTCCTCAGCTTCTTCTTGCTCATCGTCTACGACCATGTCACCATCGGCGGACAAGTCGATAGTGAATTGCCCGGGGAGCCCTTCTTCCTGATAAAACTCGCCATCATTTGTTGAGGGGTCTAGGCGGCGGTAATCATCCTTGTTTGGCAAGGGCGGCCTATTGCGTGTCGGTACCGTCATCACAACATCCCAGTCCTGTAGACGTTTTGTCAGGTTTTGGCATGGGTACGGAAGATAGAATACTTGGAAGGCCTGAGTAGCCAAAATGTAAACATCATCTCCCGCATAAACGGAGTTTCTCTTAACTTCGACCAGTCCAATTTCAGGACCCCGTTTCACCTTATGTGGGTCAAACCAATGGCATTTGAATACAACGGGATTTAGCACTTTGCCAAAACCGTAATTCAGCTCATATATACCCTCGACTCTTCCATAGTACTGGAGGCCATCTGAGCCTTCACAAAAGACCCCGCTATTTGTTGTCTTCCGGTTGGGCCGGCTAGTTGTGTATTCATGGTTATGGAAGCGATACCCATTCACGTCATAAGCATTGAACGTGTCGACTGAATGGTTAAAGCCCCTGGCAATATTTCTTAGCTCGGGTTGCATCTCTTTGTCAGTTCTTGCCTACAAGTTAGAACGAGAAGTTTATCACAAGAAGTGTAGCACAACAAGTTGGCTTGAATAGTACCAAACCACAGAACCAGCTGACGAAACCGAAACCACCACCCTTATCGAAAAGATCCTGCTCCTCTTGAGGGTTAGGCTCCCTATTTGGATTCTTCCAATGTGCACTCTTGAATCGTCTATAACAATTTAAAGGAGAGTTAGGCACGGACATAGCAGTGAATGTTTGCGGAAAACTAAATGGTGATCACTTACTCGATGTACGGCTTCACTTCTTCCATGGTGTTCAAGACATACGAGTGGATCAACTCCTGCTCAAGTTTTTTCATTGCGAACCTCTTTGTGCCACTTGATTTGCCACCTAGCCCAGTGAAGATGCTAAGATTGGGTACATCTTCAGGGTTGGCGGCATTGTAACGAAACACTGGGTTGTGCTTTGTGGGAATGTTGGCATCATAGTGCTTTGTGGTGAAGTTTGCAACCTGCTCGTTAAGGACTGCCTCGGCTATGGATGCCTCAATCTTGCATTTATTGCCTGTTTTCTTACGAAGCTTCTTTGTTTCTCTCTCGGGCGGAAACTGCCAACGGGCCCACACAGGTCCCCCCTTTAAAGCCTCGTCCGCAAGATGCAAGATCATATGTTGCATCGGATTGTAGAACCCTGGCGGAAGGAGCATCTCTAGATCGCAAAGCAACTCGGGTGCCTATTCATGTAGCTTCTCAAGCACTTTACGGTCTAACTCCCTAGCACAAATCTGGCGGAAGAAAAAGCTCAACCTCGACAGCACTCGCCAAGTCTCCTCATCGACATAGCCTCGAATCATCACCGACATTATCTGCTCAAGCCATACGTGGTAGTCATGACTCTTGAGCCCTTGTACTCGCAACGTTTCCATGTTCTCACCCCTCATCTAGTTGGCCGCATAACCATCAGGGAAAAAACAAACTTTGCGCGATCCACTGGAAGATCTCCCTTCTTTGGGGCTTTGTTGGGCAGAAAGGAGCCTTTGGCTTAGACCACCTTTTTCTGCCTTTGGCTCCGGGTGGCTGCATGTTCAACTTTGGCCTATCGCACAATGCTTCTTGATCAATTCGAGCCTTCATGTTATCTTTCGTCTTCTCGGTTTGCATTATGGTGCTCCAAAGGGCCTCGCCGATATTCTTTTTGGTGTGCATTACATCAATGTTATGCGGGAGCTCAAGATCCTCAAAGTAAGGGAGCTTCCATAAGCACGGAATGTGGGTCCACTGGTGCGTATCCCCGTATCCCACGAAACCATTCCCATCGGAGTTTGGCTGGAGAGCTTCTAACTCAGCCTTGATTTCCTTTCCGGTCTTTAGACGTGGCTTTGGATCATGGACAACACGGCCTTTCTTGAACCTCTTTTTGTCACTCCTATATGGATGATTCGTCTCAAGACACTGTCGATGTTCATCAAAGCAGGAATACTTGCCTCCCTTCGACAGCCAGAAGAAAGTCAGAGCTTGCATGCACACTGGGCAAGGCCACTTCCCATGTGTACACCAGCCGCAGAACAACACACGTGCTGGTAGGTCATGCAGAGAGGTATGGTACCAGACATACATATCGAAGTGCTCGTTGTTTGAAGCGTCAAATGTTCAGATCCCCCGACCTTCCCAGCCACGAAGCAAGTCATCCACCAGCGGTTCTAGATACACATTCATGTTCTTACCCGGGTATTTCGGCCCTAGGATTATCATCGAGACAAACATGTTCTCTGATCTCATGCAGACGCCAGGGGGGAGGTTCAGGGGAATAACAAACACTGGCCAACAACTGTATACTGAAGCCGACATGCCATATGGATTGAACCCATTGGTTGATATGGCAACTGCTACGCTCCTCTTGTCACCGGCTTTCTCAGGATATTTCTTTACAAAGTTCTTCCATGCACTACCTTCCAACGGATGTATCATCTTGTCGAGGTATCTGTTCCCTTCTACTGCCCACTATATCTGCTGGGCAGTATCCTCGGTCATGAAGAGTCGCTGGAGCCTCGGTATGATTGGAAGATACCGAAGAATGTTTTGGGCAACCCCGGTCTGCCTCTTCTGACCATCACCATTGGGATCGACCTCAAAGTACCTAGAGGATTTGCAGCGGATACAATAATTTGTCTTAGCATGCTCCTTTGTGAATAGCATGCATCCCTTCGGACAAGCGTGTATCGGCTCATATGACATCTTAAGGTCACAGAGGAGTTTGGTCGAATAGTAGAAGTTCTCCGGCAAGAGGTGCCCTTTCGGCAGAATGCTACCAACGACGGCAAGCATATCATCAAAGTCCTCGCTGGTCAAGTTCCTGTGGCTCTTGAAGGCTAAAAGGCGAGCTATGACATCTAGTTGGGTAACATCTGTATATGCATGAAGGGGTCTCTGTGAGGCAAACAAAGTCTCGTAGTACTTTGCCGTGTTTTCCTCCGGCTCCTCACTTTTCTCCGCCTCCTGAGGTGTCTCCGCCTCTACATGAGGGCTTTCAGGCTCATTAGCATTCACAAAGTTTTCTATTCACCTATCAAAACCAGCATCAAATTCTCCCCTTGGCTGACTCTGCTGCTGACCCTGCCGTGACTCCCTCCTAGCACGTTTCGCTAACTTTTCACCATGGAATGTCCAAGTCTTGTAGGATGGTGTGAACCCGTAATTGAGGAGGTGAGTACTCACATCATCCTTCGAATGTGTATTCAGGTTCTTGCAACTTGCACAGGGGCAGAAAATTCTTCTGGGTCTGCTGGGGACGGCAAATGCCCGGTTCACAAAGTCCTCGGCCTTTTCTTGCCATTCTGAGGTAAAGTCCCACTTAGTGACATAGCCATCATACATCCAGTCACGATTCTCCATCCTCTAATCAGTACCAAAAACGACATATATAATGCTTTCAATTAATCATGCCATATAAATAAATCCGGTATTAGTTCGGTTAATTTTAGCAAAAATATATTTTACGCCATACATATATCCACTATCTCTCTAATAGGTAAAGAGGGTCCTATCAACCGCCGGATCCGAAGATTGAGTATGTTCTCCCTGCTCTACCCCGATCCGACACAGAATTTCGGCAGCACCTCCCCGTTGCACTCCCGATACACGTCTCGGCAAAAAGCCAAGAGGGATGTGCATCCGGAGAACAACAGGGAGACGCTGCCGAAATCCTATCTCGGACCGGAGTAGAACAAGGAAAACATACCCAACTACGCATCCGCCGGCTGTCCCGATAAATGCCGTAAGAGTTACGCTTCATAATATGCGAGACCACTAATGCATATTTATCCACGTAACCCTTACGGCCGGGAAGAGACGCCTAGGTAACGCGACAGACTTAGTGATCTACACACGAAAATAACCCTAGGTACAAGATAGGAGAATAGATTTTTACCCTAGAAGCGTGATCGAGAGGTGAAGAAGATCAGCGACCCTCCCGCAAAATAACCTACGCCATCGACAGCCCCACCCTCAGACTCGACACATATCCTGCACGAAGAAAAATTACTAAATTACTAAATTACTACTATAGACATGCCAAAAATTTACACATAATTCCTAAATTACTACTATACACATGCATATATGAAACAACATATATACATACTACTATACATATATGTAACAAATACATGGGACTAATACATGCTATATATATCTAACAATATATACTACACATACATACTAGCTACACATACATATATATACTAGCTACACATACACATACATACTAGCTACACATACACATATATACTAGCTACACATACATATATATATATGTATATACTAGCTACACATACATATATACTACACATACATACTAGCTACACATACACATACATACTAGCTACACATACATATACTACACATATATACTAAAAATATACATGTATAGGCACATACCGATGGTGATGGGGCGGGCCGGCGGTGGGTGGAGGGGGGCTGGACCGGGCGGAGGTGGAGCCGCCGGCGAGCTCCTAAGGCCGGGGGCGGTGGCTGGGCACGGAGGCGGATGGGGTGGGCCGGGGCGGATGGGGCGGGGCGGATGGGCGCGGAGGCGGATAGGGGGCTGGACCGGGTGGAGGAGGAGCCGGCAGCGGCGGCGCGGGGGCAGGTAGACGGCGGCGACGACGCGGGATCGAGGAGGCGGCAGCGCTGGATCGACGCGACGGCGGCGCGGGGTCAAGCTGGGGTAGGGAGGCGCGGGCTCGAGCTGGGAGAGGATAAGGCAGGGGCGGGTCCGCGCCATCAATTATTGGCAAGCCTTTGCCGTGTGCCAACTCGCGCGGAACACGACAAAGGGCTTTGCCGTGTACTTCCTGGAAAAAACACACGGCAAAGATTCTTTGCCGTGTACCCTAAACAGACACACGGCAAAGGACTTCTTTGCCGTGTGTTTTCTCCTTTGCCGTGTGCCTTCTGCTATTTTCTAATTTCCTTTTTGTTTTTATTTCATTTGTATTTATTTTATGTTTAAGTGAAATCTTTCTTGGCTTTTTATTAGTATTGAGACCATGGAAATACGAACTTTGCACTAGACCATAAACATGCATGTGTCCCCTTATACGAACTTGCATGCATGCGCTCTAACCTAAAATGTCTAGGGGGATAGGCGATCCGAGTCCCGCAGATCAGGGTTTCGCCGGAGGAAGACCACGAGAACGTCGGAATCATCTGAAAACTTGCATGTGTCCCTAGCATATGTGTGTGAGTGTGGTGCAAGGTTGGTATAGGTGATTGCATGTGTCCCCACTCGCATGCATGCGCTCTAACCTAGAAGCGAAAGGATCTGGACCTGTATAAGGGGGAATCTCCCCGTTCCCGTGAAACCGGGTAGGATAGTGCCCCAACTTGTGAACCAACATGGTTTTACATCATCCTATGATCTAGTCAAACACAAAATCGGAGAGAGCTACGCCGGGCTACCCCTGTCAGAAGAATGTCTAGGGGGGTAGATGATCCAAGCCCCGCAGATTAGTGTTTTGCCAGAGGAAGACCACGAGAACGTCGGAATCATCTGAAAACTTGCATGTGTCCCTAGCATATGTGTGTGAGTGTGGTGCAAGGTTGGTATAGGTGATTGCATGTGTCCCCCTCGCATGCATGCGCTCTAACCTAGAAGCGAAAGGTTCTGGACCTGTATAAGGGGGAATCTCCCCGTTCAGGTGAAACCGGGTAGGATAGTGCCCCAACTTGTGAACCAACATGGTTTTACATCATCCTATGACCTAGTCAAACACAAAACAAGAGAGAGATACACTGGGCTACCCCTGTCAAAAGAATGTCTAGGGGGGTAGACGATCTGAGGCCCGCAGATCAGGGTTTCGCCGGAGGAAGACCACGAGAACGTCGGAATCAGATGGAAACTTGCATGTGTCCCTAGCATATGTGTGTGAGTGTGGTGTCAGGTTGGTATATGTGCTTGCATGTGTCCCCCCTCGCATGCATGCGCTCTAACCTAGAAGCGAAGGTTCTGGACCTGTATAAGGGGGAATCTCCCCGTTATGGTGAAACCGGACCGTATAGTGCCCCAACTTGTGAACCAACATGGTTTCACATCATCCCATGACATAACCAAACACAAAACAAGAGAGAGATACGCCGGGCTACCCCCATCAGAAGAATGTCTAGGGGGGTCAGACGATCCGAGTCCCGTAGATCAGGGTTTCGCCGGAGGAAGACCACGAGAACGTCGGAATCAGATGAAAACTTGCATGTGTCCCTAGCATATGTGTGTGAGTGTGGTGTCAGGTTGGTATATGTGCTTGCATGTGTCCCCCTCACATGCATGCGCTCTAACCTAGAAGCGAAGGTTCTGGACCTGTATAAGGGGGAATCTCCCCGTTATGGTGAAACCGGACCGTATAGTGCCCCAACTTGTGAACCAACATGGTTTCACATCATCCCATGACATAACCAAACACAAAACAAGAGAGAGCTATGCCGGGCTACCCCCATCAGAAGAATGTCTAGGGGGGGTAGACGATTCGAGGCCCGTAGATCAGGGTTTCGCTGGAGGAAGACCACGAGAACGTCGGAATCATCTGAAAACTTGCATGTGTCCCTAGCATATGTGTGTGAGTGTGGTGCAAGGTTGGTAGGTCCCATGTGTAAGTCCCAAGTGTGACCCCCTTTGTAGACAGGCGTTAATACTTAGTAAAATCCTGGATATATACGTGGAAACTCCCGCCACTGGTTCTGTCAACCCTCTTGAGGAGCGAACGATAGTTTCTCTTGTAGATATAGCATGTACCAGCTCTTTATAAGGATTGAGACCATGGAAATATGAACTTTGCACTAGACCATAAGCTTCTGGAGGATGCTGAACTTCATTTCCATTAGGTGGGTGCCTAGTCACAAACTTTGAGAAACAATCCTTAACCAATCGTCAAGAGTAGAATTTCCCCTCACGGTAGAGCTGACCAACAAAACCAAGCAAGCTGTTGGACTACTTTTGAATCTTTCAAGGTCAATCTTTGGGTCAATCAAAAGACCAATATGAGAGGATTGCACGACAAAGTCTGAAATTTGTTGTTTGACATCCTTTATAGATTGTTCTCAATTTTGAGTACCTCAAGGACATGCATGCATGTGCCCTAGCACATGCATGAAAAGTGTGGTGCTATGTTGGAACATACAAAAATTAACTACTAGTCTGCGGGTGCTTGCATGTGTCCCCCCTCGCATGCATGCGCTCTAACCTAGAAGCGAAGGTTCTGGACCTGTCTAAGGGGGAATCTCCTCGTTCCAGTGAAACCGGGTAGTATAGTGCCCCAACTTGTGAACCAACATGGTTTCACATCATCCCATGACATAATCAAACACAAAACAAGAGAGAGCTACGCCGAGTTACCCCTGTCAGAAGAATGTCTAGGGGGGTAGACGATCCGAGCCCCGCAGATTAGGGTTTCACCGGAGGAAGACCACGAGAACATCGAAATCAGATGAAAACTTGCATGTGTCCCTAGCATATGTGTGTGAGTGTGGTGCAAGATTGGTATAGGTGATTGCATGTGTCCCCTTCGCATGCATGCGCTCTAACCTAGAAGCGAAAGGTCCTGGACCTGTATAAGGGAGAATCTCCCCGTTCAGGTGAAACCGGGTAGGATAGTGCCCCAACTTGTGAACCAACATGGTTTTACATCATCCTATGACCTAGTCAAACACAAAACAAGAGAGAGCTACGTTGGGCTACCCCTGTCAGAAGAATGTCTAGGGGGGTAGATGATCCGAGGCCCGCAGATTAGGGTTTCGTCGGAGGAAGACCACGAGAACGTCGGAATCATCTGAAAACTTGCATGTGTCCCTAGCATATGCGTGTGAGTGTGGTGCAAGGTTGGTATATGTGCTTGCATGTGTCCCCCTCGCATGCATGCGCTCTAACCTAGAAGCGAAGGTTCTGGACCTGTATAAGGGGGAAACTCCCCGTTACAGTGAAACCGGGCCGTATAGTGCCCCAACTTGTGAACCAACATGGTTTCAAATCATCCCATGACATAATCAAACACAAAACAAGAGAGAGCTACGCCGGGCTACCCCCATCAGAAGAATGTCTAGGGGGTAGACGATCCGAGGCCCGCAGATCAGGGTTTCGCCGGAGGAAGACCACGAGAACGTCGGAATCATCTGAAAACATGCATGTGTCCCTAGCATGTGTTTGTGAGTGTGGTGAAAGGTTGGTATATATGCTTGCATGTGTCCCCCCTTGAATGCATGCGCTCTAACCTAAAAGCGAAGGTTCTAGACCTGTATAAGGGGGAATCTCCCCGTTCCCGTGAAACCGGGCCGTATAGTGCCCCAACTTATGAACCAACATGGTTTTAAATCATCCAATGACATAATCAAACACAAAACAAGAGAGAGAGCTATGCCGGGCTACCCCCATCAGAAGAATGTCTAGGGGGGTAGATGATCCGAGGCCCGCAGATCTGGGTTTCGCCGGAGGAAGACCACGAGAACGTCGGAATCATCTGAAAACTTGCATGTGTCCCTAGCATATGCGTGTGAGTGTGGTGCAAGGTTGGTATATGTGCTTGCATGTGTCCCCCCTCGCATGCATGCGCTCTAACCTAGAAGCGAAGGTTCTGGACCTGTATAAGGGGGAATCTCCCCGTTACGGTGAAACCGGGCCGTATAGTGCCCCAACTTGTGAACCAACATGGTTTCAAATCATCCCATGACATAATCAAACACAAAACAAGAGAGAGCTACGCCGGGCTACCCCCATCAGAAGAATGTCTAGGGGGGGTAGACGATCTGAGGCCCGCAGATCAGGGTTTCGCCGGAGGAAGACCACGAGAATGTTGGAATCATCTGAAAACTTGCATGTGTCCCTAGCATATCCGTGTGAGTGTGGTGCAAGGTTGTTATATGTGCTTGCATGTGTCCCCCCTCGCATGCATGCGCTCTAACCTAGAAGCGAAGGTTCTGGACCTGTATAAGGGGGAATCTCCCTGTTCCGGTGAAACCGGGCCGTATAGTGCCCGAACTTGTGAACCAACATGATTTCAAATCATCCCATGACATAATCAAACACAAAACAAGAGAGATCTATGCCGGGCTACCCCATCAGAAGAATGTCTAGGGGGGTAGACGATCCGAGGCCCGCAGATCAGGGTTTCGCCGGAGGAAGACCACGAGAACGTCGGATTCATCTGAAAACTTGCATGTGTCCCTAGCATATGCGTGTGAGTGTGTTGCAAGGTTGGTATATGTGCTTGCATGTGTCCCCCCTCGCATGTATGCGCTCTAACCTAGAAGCGAAGGTTCTGGACCTGTATAAGGGGGAATCTCCCCATTACGGTGAAACCGGGTAGTATAGTGCCCCAACTTATGAACCAACATGGTTTCACATCATCCCATGACATAATCAAACACAAAACAAGAGAGAGCTACGCCGGGCTACCCCCATCAGAAGAATGTCTAGGGGGTAGACGATCCGAGGCCCGCAGATCATCAGGGTTTCGCCGGAGGAAGTCCACGAGAACGTCGGAATCAGGGGGTGCATGTATATAGTGATCAAGACCACAATAACCTATGATCGTATGTGTGCTCTCATGATCCTATGAAATAATATCACCTAACATATATGTAATAAAAGCCTTGCTAATTAAAGAAAAGAAAAAGATGAAAAAAAATTCTTTGCCGTGTATACAGAAGAAAACACACGGCAAAGATTATCTTTGTCGTGTACCTGACAGCGAGGGCACACGGCAAAGATTCTGCCGTCAGCCCCTGCCGGCGGGTGACCCTGCGAGGCCACGGGGCCCACTTCTTTGCCGTGAATATATCTTTGTCGTGTGTCTTCAATGACTTTGCCATGATTCTTTTCTTTGCCGTGTGTTCTCGTCAGTCCATTACCGTGTTTATTTCTTTGTCGTGTTCTTTTTCTGCAGTTTGCCGTGCACCTGTCCTTTGCCGTGTTCTTCTTGGTTTACACACGGCAAAGATACTCTTTGCCGTGTTTTGGGCCTTTTGGCACACGGCAAAGGAGAGGGGCGAAGGCAGTGACATTTTTCCCCGTAGTGTCTCTTTTCAAGGCAGAACGGACAAAATTGACTCAAAGTTTAAAGAAAATTATAAAATAAACTCGCGACGAACGTATTTCACTCAACTAATCCTTTTGGGTAACGTCTAACACAAAGACGCTATGCTCAACAGAGTAGCGTCTCTCTGAAAGGCGCTATACTCATTGTCAGCGTGTCACGTCACTATACATAGCATAGCGCCTATATGTAAGACGCTACACTAGTCTATATATAGAATATCTGTATATATGTGACAAAGAAATCTAGTATCTGAGTTGGTAGAAGCCTTTGTTGCTAGCTAGCAGGGACTTAGTTTGAAGTCCTCAAAACACCACTTTTTCTTTTTAAAATGCTATGACATTGATTTTATTGTTGTACATATGAAAATATAGTAATTCTAGCATTCTTATTTATTTTTTAAAAATAGAAACCAAGTATGCAAGTTTATAATATCTGTTTAAAATAGAAAAATACAAATATTTCAAAAGCATGAAACCAAATAACTTTTAGAATTGTATATAGAAGCAGATTATGTCTATACAAACCTCATCGTTGGGTTGATTCTTATGTAATGATGCACTTGATTATTTAATATCTTAGTTAGCGCTAGTTCAGGGGATCACTCCGATCAATTAAAGGTATAGTTAACTTTGGACAGCAATGCTTCTTGTGCTAAAAAAAGCTTTGGCCAATAGTGCGATGTTACAAAGATCATGCAATCCTGCACGCACGATGGAGTGCCCTCGCTACATTTTCCAGCATCGGATCGGCCGTCGAGACCACGGAAATGCAAGAGGTTCGTTGTCTTTCAAATAGTATATTTCATTTTAAAAAACAAGAGAGAAGTATATATAATATAAACGTATTAAGGAAATCGACGAAGTTCTTGCCGTTGCTGAACCTGCCGGTGGGCTCGCGACCCGGGTAGTCTTGAACTCACAACCTGCTTTCTAGCAACAAAGGCTTTTGTCAACTCAGCCACTAAAGTTTTTTGTCAATTACATACAGACATTTTATATATAGATTAGTATAGCGTCTTACACATAGGTGCTATGCTATGGAAAGTGACGTGTCACGCTGGCAAGGAGTATAGCGTCTTTTGGAGAGGCGTTATTCTGTTGAGCATAGCACCTTTGTGTTACGCGTTACCCAAAAGGGTTAGTTGAGTGTAAATACTTTTGTCGCGAGTTTATTTTGTGAATTCTTTAAACTTTAGGTCAATTTTATTCATACTGTCCTCTTTTTAACTTCACAACGAGTATGCAACGCAAACCTGTTCGGTTTCACACTGCCGTCCCTTCTTCCTTCACAATGACGTTCAAGATGCTTGCATGCGAACTTATGGATGCTCTGCTGCATGCAGCCGCCCGTGGGAGGTTCGATTTGGGGCGGCCGTGGAGCAACATCATTCAAGATTTGGGGTCTTCATGTTTGTGACAATTCAGGTACTTGATAGCGGCGCTCCCAATGGCCGGCAATCACTACAGGAGAAATTGAAGACCCCGACGGTCAAATGTCGAGGCCATCGGCGTAGCGGCCTCCCCGGCCGTCGGCATAGGGACGGCCGTCGGTGTAGAGGAAGGAGCCGAGGGTAGCCCTCAACAAAGCCCGCCGTCGGCATAGCAAATAAGGTTGTACTGACGGTGGTCCTCGACGTAGAAAGCCTAGGCTGTACCGATGGCCAGCTCTTTATGAGAAATTGGTTGGTCTGGACCGTCGGCGTAGGCCTCCAAATTCTTTTTTCCATTTAATTTTAGCCATAACTATTTTTCCTTTTACCTCATTAATTTTTGAAAAATCGTAACTAAATCATGCTAATTCAGGAAAATACAAATAATATATCAAAAATTGCAGAATAATAAGATCTATCTATCTACACTCAAATATTACATATTTATAAATAAAAAGTAATTGAAACATAAAACATTATATATAGTTTAAAATGAGCATAAGAAAATTCAAAAACGATCCAAACAATGCGAAACCTTCACGCGGTGTCATATTATGTGACATAGTTAGAAGAAAAAACATCAAACCTGATATATTGATTCTGTCTAAAAAACCCCTTCACAAAATGACCTATCTCATTCGAGATTTCCTGACTTTAGGGTCAAATGACCAATATTATGGCTAGAATGAAGGCTTTATGATAATATGTTCATATTGTGCATACATGTACATCATGGGATGACGATCAATGTTGCAGTAGGATGATTTCCTTTTTATCGCACAAAAAACCCATTTTCCGAGTGCAAAAAAGGGCGGTTTTATGAAGCAACCACCAAATGGCTAATTCAAAATGCTACCACCATATATTTTAAAAATACTAGACCACCTTACATGATCTCAAACCTTTTCGTTTATCCCTGGTAAAAAAGCTAAATTCCTGCCGAATCGGTAGGAAGTGGGTCAGATATGAATTACAAATACATGATCTAATGATCATTTCTAGATTCACAATATATTGTTTTATCAGAAATCCAATTCAAGTTTAGCGAGTCTCAGCCCCGAGCTAAGAATCTTCATGCCCGCCGTTCGACAAAGTTTGACAATAGTTTAAAACGGGCATAAGAAATTCAAAAACGATCCAAACAATGCGAAACCTTCGAGTAGTGTCATATTATGTGAAATATTTACAAGGAAAAATATCAAACTTGGTATATTGATTATGTCTCAAATAAACCTTCACAAAATGACCTATCTCATTCGAGGTTTCCTGGTTTTTGGGTTAAATAACCAATGTTATGGCTAGAATGAAGGCATAGTTTGTGATAATATGTTTATATTGTGTATACATGTGCATCATGGGATGACGAACAATGTTGCAGTAGAAAGATTTCTTTTTTGTTGCACAAAAAGCCATTTTCTATTTTCCGAGTGCAAAAAACGGACGGTTTTGTGAAGCAACCACCAAATGGATAATTCAAAATGCTAGACCACCTTACATGGACAATGTCCTAACAGGGAGATCTCAAACCTTTCCATCTATCTCTGGTGAAAAAGACAAATTCCTAATGAATCGGTAGGAAGTGAGTCGGATATGAACTACAGGTACATGATCTAATGCTCATGATTTTTTACAAAAATCATTTTTAGGTTCACAATATACCGTTTCATCAGAGATCCACTTCAAGTTTAGCGAGTCTCAGCCCCGAGCTTAGAATCTTCATGCCCGTTGTTCGACAAAGTTTGATGATAGTTTAAAACGGGCATAAGAAATTCAAAAACGATCCAAACAATGTGAAACCTTCGCGTGGTGTCATCTTACTAGGTAGGAAACACGGCTTGCCGCTCGCTTGCCCGCTTCACGAGCAACACGGTATAAACAATGTTTTTGAAGACAATGAATCTAAGACATTATACATAGGCAATCTTATTAGACAGAGTCATTTTGTATCATAAGTAGAAGATAACAATGCTTGTGAGCTAAGAGCATCTCTAACTGAACTCCTATCCGGAGCCGAAGAAGCTCCTCTATTAGCCACAATCATCCCTAACAAAGCCTCAAATTCTGTTAGAGGAGTATAGTTAGGAATGTGACTCCTAAAATCTCACCCCCTGTCTCATATTTGCTCGGCCGCGCACGCGACTCCTAAAATTTTCCTCGCCGGAGACCCTCCCGCCCAAAACCGCCGGCGTCGGGATTCTCCCCTTCCTAGACCGGAATGTGACCGGAACTTGGTTCCGTACCCCCGCCAGAGTTTCCCGCCGATGCGACGCCGCCGTAATCGACCCCCGTGACGCCTCCGATGTCGCGGAAGCGGTTGGGCACCAAAGGCGTGGCACGGTCGATGGTAGCGGCCGCCAATACCACCTCCAAGGCCACGCCGACAGTGGGAAAGGTGGGATGGCCGTCCCTTGCACCGGTGCTAAGCGGGTCATGGGCGCGGAAGCCGACGGAGTCCATGCTAGCCCATTCGCAGGCAAAGGAGGAGAAGAAGAGAAAGGTTGCTACCACATTCACACCCAAGCCGGCGACCACCGCGATGAAAGGAAAGCACAAGGGGACCTTAGGGGACACATCGTCGTCCTCTTCGACGGCCACCACCACACCTCTATATGGCGTAGTGAGGTGATCGACAAAATGATTGGGCCGACTCCGAGTGACACTGAGGTGTCCGTCGCCGAGTTCATGTCCCAACTCGATCATTCTCACCACAAAGGCCTCAATGACCTCAACTTCAACAATGATGAAGAGGTTGTGGACGTCGAAGATGAGGTCAAAGAAGCCGATGGTGACTACTTGGCCGGGGAAGAGGAGGCCACCGAGGTGGAGGCGTCGACCAAGGGCAAGAAAAACGGAAAGGGCAAGAACAAAGAGAAGGCCACGGGTAAGAGGTCCCCTAAATATAGCGAGGAAGAAGTGGCGTTGTGCCATGCTTGGATGAATGTGTCGCTTGATGCATCGGTTGGCGTCGATCAATCAAAGGATAGGTTTTGGGAAGAATTGAGGATTACTACCACAAGGTGGTCACTGTGCCATCATACCGAACCCAAGGCTCACTTGGTCATCGGTGGGGCACAATACTTGAGTTATGCAACCGATGGGCCGAGGCCATTGACTTTGTAACCAATTCACCACCGGGCGGGGTGCCAATCACTGAGTAGGGTCCTCTCCAACAATATGTGTACAAGCACTGCAACAAGAGAGGTGGAAACAAAGGCTTTTCTTTGCACCATTGCTACAAGGATCTCCAAGGCAATGAGAAGTGAATTCGGAGAAACTATGAGACCACACTATAGAGGGCTAGGTTTAGCCAAAAGGATGAGGCTGATGATGAAGAGGAAGACCTCAATAAGAGGCTGGAGGGTGTCAAGATAACAAAATAGAAGAAGAGGGGAGGTGTTGGCGTCTAAAGGAAGAGTTCAATGCCATCATTGAGACAAAGAAAGCATTGGCGGTCAAACGCAAAGAGGACAAGGAGAAGGAGCTCAAAATGTTGGAGGAGGATAAGTGGTGGCCCAAGTTGGCGGTGGAGGAGCAAAGGATTGTACTTGAAGAAGAAAGGATGACGAAGGAGAAGATAGAAGAGGAACAGCTAGCACTTGAGAGGGAGAAGTTGGCCAAGAAGAGGAAGGATGTCAACCGCAACATCCTTTTTATGAACCCAAGCACATTGGATTACAAGACTAGGGGATATTGGGAGTTTGTTCGTGCGAGTATCTTGGCCCTAGTGACAGTGGTGGTGGTCAAG
This sequence comes from Avena sativa, assembly GCA_916181665.1. Classification (NCBI taxonomy): domain Eukaryota; kingdom Viridiplantae; phylum Streptophyta; class Magnoliopsida; order Poales; family Poaceae; genus Avena; species Avena sativa. The sequence goes on along the minus strand of OV702289.1, from coordinate 36,930,390 downwards.
GCGGTCTTTGAGGTGGTGGACAAACTTTTGGATCTAACTTGATCAATTTGATGTATTTTGGATAATATGTATGCATGTTTGTATTATGAATATTTAGATTTTGGTGTGGAGATTTGAAAATGGTGATGAAAAACTTTTAGTCCTCTAAACTTTTGGGAATCGAATCCAGCGACAAAATTTTAGAGGAGAAAAAAATATAGGAATCCAATTTAGGAATCCTTTTTTCCTCAAGTTATTGGGGTTGGGTTCGAGATGCTCTAACCTTATAATCTAAGAACAAAATATAAAGGAACCATGCTCTACAAGTGATTTCTTAAAATCGAGATAGAACATTGTTATAATAGTAATGAATAGAAGTTACAAATTTGCATGAGTCAAATACTTAGAGGAATGGCATCCAGATCCATAATGGGGACATAAATTTATGGAGAATTACATTGGTTTATACATACACTCAAAACATCGAAATTCTACATTTTATTTCACCTAAGAACCACATGACAACCTTTCCTAAACACTGCTTCCTAGTCAGTCCAACTGCTCAAAAAAACATGGAAATCATTCGCAAGTACCAGATGTATAGGTGATGAGAAAAGTAGAACAAGGAGATAAGGGAGCCTGCGGAAAAAAATAGTCAAGCATGCAGCAAATACTATAGATCTTAAACTGCAACCTGCTTCTCGTTTGTTTAAAACTGTTGTCAACGTAGGGCATGTACGAAGAGGCATCTTAGTGATGCAAACCGTACCCTCGTGCACATCGATATCATGTTATGACAATACCTTGTCCATGGTGAAAATGCTATCATATGCTCGTGAATAACTCCCATGATTCTCTAGCCCTGATCATTATAATGCATAAGTTATTCATATTGATCGAAGGTAGTTGACACTTGATAGTGCAATACATACTTTTATCTTGCAATACATAGCCTTGCCACACATTTGCCCGCCTATAAACCGACGAAAACATTCATGTGGATGTAAGATAAATCAGTATTGAATATACATAAACATTAGTAGTGCACATTACATTAATAGAACATAGGATGATATGGAAGTTCATCGCTGACAACGCTCAGACGGATACTATTGGCAGCACCCCTACCATCCTAGAAACATGTGGCTTGTGGGCAAGCACCAATAGTTAAATTAAGTTGGTATTATTATATATTAAAAAAATTAAATTAGGTAGAAGGAACGAGATTTTACAATAATAAACATTTTCTTTTAGTAATACACAATAATAATAATAACTGAATGTTTCCTGTTAGTCAAAACAACACTTTTTCATGTCTAGTGGTGTTGCTCCTGTAGGCCATCTTTATGACTAAAGAAAGTAATTAGTATCACACTCTAATTAATTCATGAAATGATCAAAATATACTCTTTATTGTGGCGTTGTTGCTACCCTGGAATTGAGATATAGTCTCGGTGTGAACTATTTTCATGCTTGGTATCAAACTAAGCATTTCCATTTTGTCAGTTTATTTCTCTGTTATTCATTCACATGGCACTATGATATGCTAATCTATTTTATTTTATTTATTGTTCCTCTCTAGATTATTCCAGTTTAGCAGTTGTCATTCTGAAATCTTGTAATCCACGACATACTTCTAAATTTAGACAACCACAAAGTCTGATCAGCGGATAATATTCTGTTATTATGGATGAACCCAAGCAAATGGGAATAAAATCTAAAAGAATACCACATTCTAGGATTGCCATGTGAATTTTTTTGAGTGAAACCAGAAAATTTCCATGACAAATTACGTCTATTTATTTGGGGGGGAGGGGGAAGGGTTGGTATAGATCAAATCCTGAAGCGGGAAGTACCTAAAAGAAGGCTCAGATGAAGGTAACCGGTGCCATATTAATACGAAAATCACATATAAGTACTAACTGGACATTAAAGCCATGTCATCTCCTAGTATACAGGGTAAGGCTACAAATATAGCTTAGAATCAGACCTTTTCACGTGAGAAGAAACCGGTGCCAGACACATAACCCCTTCCTCCCACGCGCAGCAGCTAGAGGACAACTACACATATTTTTCCTGGTAAGCGCTAACACTGCAAAAGAATCGAGAGAAAATAAATTCAGAATATGCCAAGAGACAAGGTAGATTTAGTTCCTTTTACATATTAATATATTCAGGTCCAAGAAGTAAGAATTACATTATTCTACAAACAAAACATTAGCATCCTTATGCGATCAACATGTAGTACTGGAATCCCTGGCCATTGAAGGAAGGACACCGACACAAAAAAATCCCTAGCCTCAAACCTCCTTCCTCCCTCCTAGCTCAAAAAGAAGACGCTCGGTTAACAAAAGCAGTTGCAGTATAGATTTCTCAGGTTTTTTAGCTATAGTAAAGAAGAGGCATGCAAAAAAAAATACTATCTGTTTGGCAAATCACATTTGGTAAATTTTGTTATCCAACAATTGCCCTCTCACATTAATTACTCGTATGTCTTCAAGTGCAATGATAAAACACTTCACATTTTGTTTCTATAGCAGTTACCATAGTAATCCATTGCAATACAAGTTTAGTTAAAAAAAGTACATGAACTAATAACATCAAAATAATGTAGGTCACCTTCCTAGGAGCAACATTGCCTTTTTCTGCATGAATAAGGTTCAGGAGGTAACTTTTTTTTATCCACTTCAAGGACAAACTCTACCCTTTGAGCAATAAAATGATTAATATGTAAATCTGGACAACTCTTCCAATAGCAAGGAAGATGAAGTCCATAAGGAAACCTGAAGCAATACGCTGCATGAAAGAAACATGACTAAGAAAACAGACGGTATGAAATTATACAACAAACGACCTAACAGATAATGATTTCCCTATTGGAGATATGCCCAAGAGGCAATAATAAAGTGGTTATTATCATATCTTCATGCTTATGATAAATGTTTACATACCATGCTATAATTGTATTAACCGGAAACATTAATACTTGTGTGATTTGTAAACATAAAAGAGTCCCTAGTAAAGCCTCTTGTTAAACTAGCTTGTTGGTTAATATATGATCATGGTTTCCTGATCATGAACATAGAAATATTAATAACAACAGTGTCATATCATTAGGAGAATGATGTGATGGACATACTCCTATAGTTAAGCGTAGCATAAAAGATCAAGTCATTTAATATAGTTCACTTGCTATAAGCTTTCTAATACATAGCAATCTAATTCCTTCGACCATGAGATCATGCTAATCACCATCACCGGAAGGATGCTTTGATGACATTAAACACCACACCATAACTGGGTGGCTATAAAGGTGACATTGAGTGTTCGGAAAGTACGTGTTGAGGCACATGGATCAAGATTGGGATTTGTCAATCCATATGACGGATTGATATACTCTGGGCCCTCTCGGTGGAACGTCATCCAATTAGCTTGCAAGCATGTGACTGGCTCACAAGGGATCACATATCACGGGAACAAGAAAAGAGTACTTATCGGTAACGAGGTTGAACTAGGTATGCAGAGATACCGACGATCAAACCTCGGATAAGTAAAGTATCATGAGACAAAGGGAAATTGGTATCATATGTAAATGGTTCATTCGATCATGAAGTAATCGTAGAAATATGTGGGAGCCATATGAATTTCCAGATTCCTCTATTGGTTATTGATCGGAGAAGAGTCTCGATCATGTCTGCATAATTCATGAACCGTGGGGAGACACACTTAAGGATTCGATGTTGTTTAGTAGATATGGAATGTGAGTAAAGAGATCGAATGTTGTTCAGAGTCTCGGATGGGATCCGGGATATCACGAGGATATTCGGAATGGTCCGGAGAATAAGATTCATATAAGGAAAGTCCAATTTCGGAGTTCGGGAATGATTCCGGTGTTTCACTGGAATGTTCTAGAAGGGTCTAGAAGGTTCACCGATCCGGAAGGGGAAGGGTACATGGATGTGTCATGACAAAGTGTAATGGTTGCATCATTTCCTAGTTCACTTGGCTGGACACTTGGAAGAGAGAAATCAAACTCTAATTTGAATGTCAAAAAGGCAGTTTGAAAAAGTCAAATCCCAACATGGTTTCCGAGTTAGGGAGGGTTTCTGAGTTAGGGAGGGTTTCCACCTGGGTTGGGAACACCCTTGGACGCCCCCACCTATATAAGTAGGGGTAGGGGCGCACCCCAAGGTATCCCCTTTGCCCTAGGTGCCCAAGAAACCCTAGGTTAGCCGCCGCCCCCCTCTCTAGTTGCGACCAATCTAGATCTCCTCTAAACCGCTACCGACTAGCTAAACTCTAGTTGCTAGCTACCTCTAAACCCTAGATCGCTGGGGATCCCTCTACTCCACCATACTCGCTCTGGCTTAGGCGAAGCCCTACAGGATCTCCCCTCTACTTCCGACACCACGCCGTCGTGCTGCCGGAATTGCGAGGAGAGAGCTACAACCTCCGCTGCCTACTGGAACAAGGGAGAGGAAGGTCTTCATCGAGTACCGTACGTGTGACCGACTGCGGGAGCGCTGCCGGAACGCGGAGCCTAAAGGATCGTCTACGCGATCTTGAGATCGGTAAGTGAACGACTACATCACCCACGAGAATCTGCTCTCGTTAACCGCTTTGGATCTTCGAGGGTTAGTACTCTATCAACTTGTTGCACCGATCTAGTAGATAGATCTTGGCTTGATCATAGATTAGATCTTGATTGTGTGTTCATGCGGTAGAATTTTTTTGTTTTCCATGATACGAACCCCTACAGTGGTATCAGAGCCGTATCTATATGTAGATATGTTGCATGAGTAGAACACAATGGTCATTGTGGGTGGTGGTGCTTTTATTATCAATTGCTTCTTGTGTACTTTGCATCTTGCGGTATGGTGAGATGAAGCAGCCTGGGCTAACCTTACATGACATCGTTCATGAGACTTGCTCCACGCTCGACATGCAACTTGTATTGCATAAGTGGCTTTGCGGGTGTCTGTCTCTCCCATCATAGTAAAGATTCAATTTATAACGGGCACTTGATAGTTCAAGCATCAACGTTGTGGTTCTTGTTCGTAAGTTAGAATGACACTTATTAAAAGCCCCAAATCACGTAAAACATGCAAAGAAAATTAGAGGCGTCTAACTTTGTTTTGCAGGGGTGTGCTATGATGTGATATGGCCATGATTGTGATTATATATGATGTATGCAATGTTCCTTATTGTAAGTCGGCAACCGGCAGGAGCCATATGGTTGTCTTTTAATTTCGTCTAGACATGCGTGTCTATTATTCAAAGTAGTTGTAATAGTTGATGCTGGTGGACGACAACCATGGAGCAGCGCCGTTGACCTTGACGCCACGCCGGTGATGATGGAGATCATGTTCGTGCTTGAAGATGGAGATCGGAAGCACAAGAAAAAAGGCCATATCATATCACATATTTTGAATTGCATGTGATGTTAATCCTTTTATGCATCTTGTATTGCTTAGTTCGCGACGGTAGTATTATAAGATGATCCCTCTCAAAAAATATCAAGTTATAGAGTGTTCGTCCTTAGTAGACACTATTGCCAAAGCTCGTTGTTTCGAAGCACCACGTGATGATCGGGTGTGTTAGATTCTGCGAGTGTATACAATGGGAGCAAGCCAGATTTGCTCATGCGGAAGCTAAAGTTTGATCTTGACGAGCCTAGCATGTACAGACATGGTCTCGGAACACGGAATACCGAAAGGTAAAGCATGAGTCATATAGATGATATGATGAACATGATGATTATTCGCCTTTGAAACTATACCATGTCACATGATGATCGAACTTAGTGTAGTAAATTTGGTTCATGTGATTAGTAAAACAATGTGAGGGATATTGTTTTGAGTGGGAGTTCAATAGAAATATGATTAAAAGTTGAACACTATTTATCATAAATTAAATTAAAGTAAATTTGCATAGTTGTTGTAGTCATTGGCATCCGTTTACCACCTTGCACTTAGTTATAATTGAGATAATAGAACTATAGAATTCTGGTTAGTTACTTTACGAACTGGTATCGTATTGTTCTGAAGTGTTAATCTAAAGTTTAAAAGTCCTATTGCAAACTTTCAGTAAGTTCCGGTTACTCCGTGAAGTTTAATAATTGGTATTAAATCAAGAGTGACAATTCTAGTGTTAGTATATAAGTATCATGTTTGTCTCCATGATTCTTGATATTCAAAAGATTGTTTTAATATCAAGGTTATCTAGGATCCGAAAGAGTTTTTTCAGAAACCATGATGTGTGGAAGATATTGCGATATCTGAAATGATGTTTTGGTTGCAACATGAGAGAGTATAATATGGAAAAGTTTATGTTCTCATATTTGATGAGAATTTGAAAAAGGTTGGAGACGCTTGTCGTCCTAATCCTCCAAAAGGTTTTGGAGAGCAACATTATACTCGCGATTCACCGTTATAAGCTAAAAGTAGCTTTATCATGAATAGTTCCATGATAAGGGTGAATATTTGATAAAAATATTTACTACACTAAAAGATTACTAAAGAATGGAATTTGAAAGAACACCAAGTATTTGATGATGGTGATCTACTTCAAAGTGCAAGTCCGAAGACATTGGTATTTAACTATACATGCTTTGGACTATGTGTCATGTGTATGGCTCCACTATTGATGTTGATAGATTCTTTCAAACAAAAAAGGAAATACTGAAAGAGAATCTCAGAAATATATGGCAGAAAAGAAAAGACTAGAATTTTTCAACTTAGGTATATAGAGGATATACATGTTATGGCTATATTCTTTGCTTATTAAACAATGTGGTTCTTAAGTATTGGATATTGAATTTGTTGGTGTGAATCGTCATACGAAACAACACAATTCATGAACTACAATGGCATAAGTAACTAGCAAAAGAATATGTGATGATGTTCATCGAGAACAAATAAAGGGTTGTTGTGTTGCTCGTTAACATCAAAGCTTGCCTTAAAGATTTGTTTTATCAGGTTTTATGAGAACAAAAGGGTTGTTCAAATAATTGCCGTAATCCATAAAAGATGGATGATTTACAAATCTCGTTGGATAAATCACATCCATAAAAATATTGCTAAAAATGTCGAAAGACAATTGATAAGAAAGATCACTTAGGAAGTGGCATCGCCGTTTAAATTATATTGGAAAGAAAACATGAAGAAACTCCATGTGGATGGAATTTTGTAGTCTTTTGATTTTTGATCACATGACACATGTGAAATTTTCCTAGAGATAATTAAAACTCCGCTCATAGGCCAAAGGGAACATATGACTAGCTTATTGGAACTTGTACATATTGTTGTATGAAGTTTATTATGTATAGTCAAGAGCGATATATTTCAACTTCATATGCTTTCTCCAAAAATTTGAGTGAATATATGAATATTTACTTAATAAGGATGAAGTGTGAAACATTTGAAAAGTTTAAAGACTTTCAAGATGACGTGCAAAATCAATGTAACAAGAAAATAAAGAATTTATGATAAGATCATAAAGGAAGATATTTGAGTTATCAAGTTTAGCATAACACCTAAGATTTGAGGAATCGTTCCATGGATTTGCGTTTCCCGAAACACCATATGAGTATGGAATAATCGAGATATGCAATTAAACCTTGTTTAACATGGTAAGATCAAAGGTGTAATTGATAAAACTGCCATTATATTTTAAAGATTAAAGCTTTAGAGACTACTGTTTTTCCACTGAAAAGAGCTCCATCATAATCCATTGAAATGGCACCATATAAAGTTATGGTTTGGGATAAAACCCAAGTTGTCCTTTCTTAAACATTGGTATGCTATGCATAAGAAAGATGTTTGTAACCAAAACCGAATGAACATATCTTTGTATGTTATTTTGAATAATCGTTGAGTATTCCTCCATAAAACCAAATACAAAAATGTTTGTCGCTTAGAACGTCAAGTTTCTTGGAGAAAGGAATTTTCCGTGAAAAGTTAAGTGGGAGGACAATAGAACTTTGATAAGGTTAAAAGAACCTTAGCTATATGTGTAAAGTTGCGCAACACTGAAAAGTGTTCCGGAGGCAGCAACAATGCTCATGGCTCACGTGCCTCAAAGGTTGTGGTCACGGAGGTCTAAGTTCCTATTGAAGCAAGTAGGTCGGGTAACCAATCAAATACCAAGATTTGAGAGTTAAATCATTATTTGACAATAATGATCTGACTACATGAAAAGAAGCAATGATGGGCCCTGACTCCGTCAAATGGTTTGAAGCCATAAAATCCGTGATAGTTCCATATACGAGAGATCAAGCTTTGAACTTGAAAGACCCTCTGAAAAGGTGCAAGACCTTACAGTCTATTTGGATCTCATGGATGTTTCACATATGTGAAATTATCGACATGTCGGGAAAGAGTTCACGACAATGTTCAAAGAGTTGACTATGACAAGATCCGATCTTTCATAGCGATATTTAGTCTGGACGGATTAAAGTATCAACCACTACATATAATTTGGTATATGGTAGATGAATAAACAAAACAAAGTTCTTCTAAAAGAATGGTTACCTGGGACGTGTGCATGACACGGTCCAAAGGGTTTTGTTAATTCAAAGGATGCTAAAAGCATATGCAAACTTCAATGGTTGAAGTAAGCATCACGGAGTTAGAATCTTCACTATGATGAAACTGTTAAAAGAGTTTAATTTCATCAGAGACGATGAAGATGCTTGCATTTGCAAGAAATTAAGTGGGAGCGGTAAGACATATTTCTAATATATTATGTGGAAGACATATTGTTGATTGGAAATGATGTATCTTTTTATTGACACAGGTTAAGAATTTCATCTCGATTAAAGGGTTAGGAAGAACCCGAATATTTGGCATCAATGTATATATGGATAAATTGAGACGCTAATATGGTTGTGCCAAAGGTACATAGATGAGATATTGAATGAGTTCAATATAGAAATTACAAGAAACGTTCTTGTTGCACAGGAAGGATTGAATGAAGATTCAAGTATTTTTGATACTTGATATATAAAATCATAAAGAGTACTTTATTAATCATGCTATGATGTGTACAAATCCAGATATGTCCTATGCTCTAAATGTTATGAGCGTATACCAGAATGATTAATAAGATGATTATTGGACGATAGTAAAGATATTATTATGATCTTTTAGAGAATATATTATTTTGTAGAAGTGACAAATAGATGGTTAGTTCATTGTAAAAGTATTACATTGATACTAGTTTTGTCACAAAGTACGAATTAAGTTTATCTCTATCTAAACTAAGGGTGGCACAATATGATGGAAAGTAAGTTCCATAATGGATTTGGATGAGTTCCAAAGTTAAGACATTATGACAGATACTACAACAAAAGGCTAAGTATATGACTGCTATAATAGCAGCAAAAGAGGGCATTTCTATCAAGTAGTTTGTTATCAAACTAGGTGTGGTTCACAGCGGGATAGTACTATGAAGATATATTGTACGACAATATTATCAACATGTTTTAACCCCAAGGAACTAAAGGTCTCACCAAAGGACCAAATTTATACAAAGCCATCTCATTAGAGAATGAGTGATGCGTAGAGACGCAAAGACATGCAATTACACTCGGACCTGAAAGTGTCGGATCCGGAGATCAGTTGACCACTAGCAATCGTGTAAATACAACACCGGAAAGCCATAGGTGTTGAATGCACAAAGGTTTGAAACTAGATTATTGACTCTAATGCAAGTGGGAGACTGTTGGAGATATGCCCAAGAGGCAATAATAAAGTGGTTATTATCATATCTTCATGCTTATGATAAATGTTTACATACCATGCTATAATTGTATTAGCCGAAAACATTAATACTTGTGTGATTTGTAAACATAAAAGAGTCCCTAGTAAAGCCTCTTGTTAAACTAGCTTGTTGGTTAATATATGATCATGGTTTCTTGATCATGAACATAGAGATGTTATTAACAACAGGGTCATATCATTAGGAGAATGATGTGATGGACATACTCCTATAGTTAAGCGTAGCATAAAAGATCAAGTCATTTAATATAGTTCACTTGCTATAAGATTTCTGATACATAGTAACCTAATTCCTTCAACCATGAGATCATGCTAATCACCATCACTGGAAGGATGCTTTGATGACATCAAACACCACACCATAACTAGGTGGCTATAAAGGTGACATTGAATGTTCGGAAAGTATGTGTTGAGGCACATGGATCAAGATTGGGATTTTTCAATCCATATGACGGATAGATATACTCTGGGCCCTCTCGGTGGAACGTCATCCAATTAGCTTGCAAGCATGTGACTAGCTCACAAGGGATCACATATCATGGGAACGAGAAAAAAGTACTTATCGGTAACGAGGTTGAACTAGGTGCAGAGATACCGACGATCAAACCTCGAATAAGTAAAGTATCATGAGACAAAGGGAAATTGGGAAATTGGTATTGTATGTAAATGGTTCATTTGATCACGAAGTAATCGTAGAAATATGTGGGAGCCATATGAATTTCCAGATTCCTCTATTGGTTATTGACCGGAGAAGAGTCTCGATCATCTCTGCATAATTCATGAACCGTAGGGAGACACACTTAAGGATTCGATGTTGTTTAGTAGATATGGAATGTGAGTAAAGAGATCGAATGTTGTTCGGAGTCTCGGATGGGATCCGGGATATCACGAGGAGACTCGGAATGGTCCGGAGAATAAGAGTCATATAAGGAAAGTCCAATTTCAGAGTTCGGGAATGATTCCGATGTTTTCACCGGAATGTTCTAGGAGGGTCTAGAAGGTTCACCGATCCGGAAGGGGAAGGGTACATGGATGTGTCATGACAAATTGTAATGGTTGCATCATGTCCTAGGTCACTTGGCTGGACACTTGGAAGAGAGAAATCAAACTCTAATTGAATGTCAAAAAGGCAGTTTGAAAAAGTCAAATCCCAACATGGTTTCCGAGTTAGGACGGGTTTCTGAGTTAGGGAGGGTTTCCACCTGGGTTGGGAACACCCTTGGACGCCCCCACCTATATAAGTAGGGGTAGGGGTGCAACCCAAGGTATCCCCTTTGCCCTAGGCGCCCAAGAAACCCTAGGTTAGCCGCCGCCCCCTCTCTAGTTGCGACCAATCTAGATCTCCTCTAAACCGCTACCGACTAGCTAAACTCTAGTTGCTAGCTACCTCTAAACCTCGGCCCTCTAAACCCTAGATCGCTGGGGATCCCTCTACTCCACCATACTCGCTCCGGCTTAGGCGAAGCCCTGCGGGATCTCCCCTCTACTTTCGACACCACGCCGTCGTGCTGCCGGAATTGCGAGGAGAGAGCTACAACCTCCGGTGCCTGCTGGAACAAGGGAGAGGAAGGTCTTCATCGAGTACCATACGTGTGACCGACTGTGGGAGCGCTGCCGGAACGCGGCGCCGGAAGGATCGTCTACGCGATCTTGAGATCGGCAAGTGAACGACTACATCACCCACGAGAATCTGCTCTCGTTAACCACTTTGGATCTTCAAGGGTTAGTACTCTATCAACTTGTTGCACCGATCTAGTAGATAGATCTTGGCTTGATCATAGATTAGATCTTGATTGTGTGTTCATGTGGTAGAATTTTTTTGTCTTCCATGCTACGAACCCCTACATTCCCTGCCATATGACATAATTAGAGAACGCGTATAGTTACAGCTACATCTGTACAATAATAATTCTTTCACTGCAACCTAATCAAGAAAACCATGTTAAAGACCAAGATTTACTTGACAAACAAAATACGAGAACAGGGAAGCATTTAATTTGAATGATATATGTAAACACAAGGATACTATATCCATTTGTAGAAAAACAGGGTTCTCGTGCATGTCAAATCTACCCGCAATTCCATTCAATCGCGACCGTGCAAGGCCGCTCGGCGTCACAGTTGCTCAGAGTGTCGTCATGGTGCTAGTTGGTCTCGATCCCATGCCACCAATCCAAAATTTTAATATTGCCAAATATGGAAAAGGAAGAGCACATGAGTACCTTATAGAATACATATTCATAAGAATCAAATAACGCTTATTTTAAGCTCAACATAGCTCTTGCCTACTGGTATTTGTATAAATCTATTTGTGCACTTGGTTGCACATTTACCATATGTATGGTACCAAGACATCCTGGTAAATATTTACTTGGTAACATGAGTAAATATTAACTTGTTTAAAGTTTATCGGATCTATGAAACGTACTTCTAGAACTAACTGTATAAACACAAAGCACTGCGCATTATATTGTAAAATCACAGGAAAAATCAGCTAATTAAGATCGAGCATAGACCAACAGATACCAGTACCAAGATGGAGGCACCTAAACCAAACAAACATGATGGTACCAAAAAAACGCATTGGTCTGTCATAACCAATCTAGCACAACTACGACTCGATAGGCTATTCCAAATCCAACAAAGGGAGGTGGTACAAATCCAACAAAAGTAACCATGTAAAATTCCAAAAAGAAAAACCTAGACACCAAGAATATTGTCATTAACATTCCAATAACAAGTTCAATAGGCTATGCCTGCAGAAGGGTAAACAGAGCAGTAGAACAGACCAAACACATGACAATCTCAACCAGCTCCACAGAAGCCAAGGGTGATTGCTCCACTGCTTCTATGATTAACATATCCGAGAAACAATCATACACACATATAGTTGTAGAGGGGGAAATAAATGAAAAGGACATGAAAGGGATGCAGTAAATAAGATCAAGCCATGACCTCGTAATCTCCACAACTGGCGGGTTGAGGAAACCTACATACCTAAAGATGCTCCTCCTGGCCACCAGGCCGATGGAGGAGAAGGTGCCACGAAAGAGAATGTCGCTGTGCTGAGGATCATGGTAGAAGAAGAGGTCGATGCTGTTGCCGTGCACCTCCGCCCGTGCTCTCTCCTTCCGCCAGTTCACTAGCTAAATAATACCAATCTGGCAAGTAGATAGTAGTGAATAATAAGTTTGTGCATGTAACTCATATTTCCAGATTTTTACTCAAAAGGTTACGTGATACACCATGGTATTGAACAAATACAAAAAAATGAAAAATAAATCTAGACAAACAAATTTGGCATAAGCTACCTTCCAGCAATTGAACAAGCTATTAGTGTTAGCTGCCCGTTCTTCACCTCTAAATCTGGGTGGCATAATCTAGTGCTAGCTGCCCAACTTGATCTCTAAATCTTGAGCTGTAGAATGTGAACCTAGGATAAATCAGAAATAATAAGCAATCTCAATCTTTAACTCTAAATCTTGAGCTGTATAGCATGTAAACTTGGAACGAATCAGAAACAATGAGCAAGCAATTGGAGAATATCAAGCAAACCTGAGTCAAATTGCTATGCGATCCTGCTACTTCCATTCCTTAAATATGTGATTTCTGAAACTGTATTTGCAAAGATCTGAACAAAGACAAACCTCAAAGGAACCTTTTTGCAGATGGCACATCTGGATGTCCGTTCATCCCTGCACTAGCAGTATTCTCTACAGCAACTGATGTGCCCTTCTCGACCAGTTTACTCCCTATAGGTAAATCAAAATCAAAACGAAAATCACCTCAAGGATTTAAGTGAGACATACATGAGACAGAGGAGGGAGAGGCAGGAGGTCGTACATGCGGGTGAGCGGCACATATCGTCCGACATCAAGCAGAGTGGCGGCGGCATGATCTGCGCTCCACTCGTCTATGCATGTCGTCGTCCTCCACCTAGAGCTTGGGCGAGCTCCTGTGACGGAGCTGACGTAGGGACAAGGATCAGGCGGCTAGGGCTTCGAGGAATTCCTTCTCCATGTGCACACCCTCCGTTCTCCTCCCCATGGTCCGGCAATACAGAAGAGGCAAGATGAGATGGCGCTGGTAGCTGGCGGTGGAGGATGCGGCCGGAATCGACCGGGATCTAGAGAAATCAACGGCGGCTAAGCAGCAGCAGCTCGGCATGGCTGACCGGGCGTGGTGAGGAGGCAAGGTTGAGCCGGAGGTAAGCAGGCCGGCTACTTACTGCTTAGAGAGAGGAGGTGAGACGGGAAAGAGATAAAGAGCAGAGATAGGGGAGGGAAAGGCCAAGGCAGGTACCTACGGGCGAGCACGGCCGCTGCCGATCACCATAGCACCAGGGATGAACCGACGGATTTCGCGCTGGTCGAGCCCCTCCGGATCAGCTTGTCCCCATGGTCGACGGCCTCCCGTGCTCCTCCTAACTTATGGCGGCGGCCGCTTCCTCCCATGCTCCTCCACACGGACTGGTGACAAGGATGGGCTGGAGCAAGAGGCGCCGGACAGGAGGAGGCCAGGAGGGAAGGTGTGCGAGGATGGCGGCTGGGATGGGAGGAGGTGGAGGATGGTCAGGCACGAGGCAGCAGGCCCGGTGATAGGGTTGGCTAGAACGAATTGGCAATTTTACCCCTTAGTGGGCAGCATAAACACGGGATTCCTCCGCGTCGCTGTCCTCTCTTTGTAGTCACACACAATGACACGTAGAGGAGGTCTCCGACCGACGGACCAGCCAAAACGCATGCCCTCAAATCAGTGAGAGAGGCTAGGATTCTATAGGTGAATGAAGATGCAGGACGAAAAAGGACGATCCTGATCACTTTGGCAGCTCAATCGGACGGCCAGGAGGGCACATGGCTCCTATGAGCTCCTTAGGGGGCTAGAATATTTCTTCTTGATGTGACATAGTTAGAAGGAAAAATACCAAACTTGGTATATTGATTCTGTCTAAAAAAAAATTCACAAAATGACATATCTTATTCGAGGTTTCCTGACTTTCGGGTCAAATGACCAATATTATGGCTAGAATGAAGGCATAGTTTGTGATAATATGTCCATATTGTGCATACATGTGCATCATGGGATGACGAACAACGTTGCAGTAGGAAGATTTCCTTTTCGTCGCACCAAAAGACTATTTTCTATTTTCCGAGTGCAAAAAACGGGGGGTTTTATGAAGCAACCACCAAATGGCTAATTCAAAATGCTACCACCATATTTTTTAAAAATACTAGACCACCTTACATGGAAAAATATGCTAACAGGGGGATCTCAAACCTTTTCCTTTATCCCTGGTGAAAAAGATAAATTCTTCCCAAATCGGTAGGAAGTGGGTCAGATATGAAGTACAGGTACATGATCTAATGCTCATGATTTTTAAAAAAATCATTTCTAGGTTCACAATATGTTGTTTCATCAGAAATCCACTTCAAGTTTAGCAAGTCTCAGCCCCGAGCTAAGAATCTTCATGCCCGTCGTTCGACAAAGTTTGACAATAGTTTAAAACGGGCATAAGAAATTCAAAAACGATCCAAACAATGCGAAACCTTCGAGTAGTGTCATATTATGTGACATATTTAGAAGGAAAAATATCAAACTTGGTATATTGATTATGTCTCAAAAAAACCTTCACAAAATGACCTATCTCATTCAAGGTTTCCTGGCTTTTGGGTTAAATAACCAATGTTATGGCTAGAATGAAGGCATAGTTTGTGATGATGTGTTTATATTGTGCATACATGTGCATCATGGGATGGCGAACAATGTTGCAGTAGAAAGATTTCTTTTTTGTCGCACAAAAAGCCATTTTCTATTTTCCGAGTGCAAAAAACGGGCGGTTTTGTGAAGCAACCACCAAATGGATAATTCAAAATGCTAGACCACCTTACATGGAAAATGTCCTAACAGGGGGATCTCAAACCTTTCCATCTATCTCTGGTGAAAAAGACAAATTTCTGATGAATCGGTAGGAAGTGGGTCGGATATGAACTACAGGTACATGATCTGATGCTCATGATTTTTTTACAAAAATCATTTTTAGGTTCACAATATACTGTTTCATCAGAGATCCACTTCAAGTTTAGCGAGTCTCAGCCCCGAGCTAAGAATCTTCATGCCCGTCGTTCGACAAAGTTTGACGATAGTTTAAAACGGGCATAAGAAATTCAAAAACGATCCAAACAATGCGAAACCTTCGCGTGGTGTCATATTTTGTGACATAGTTAGAAGGAAAAATATCAAACTTGATATATTGATTCTGTCTCAAAAAACCTTCAAAAAAGTACCTATCTCATTCGAGGTTTCCTGGCTTTCGGGTCAAATGACCAATGTTATGGCTAGAACGAAGGCATAGTTTGTGATAATGTGTCCATATTGTGCATACATGTGCATCATGGGATGGCGAACAATGTTGCAGTAGGAAGATTTCCTTTTCGTCGCACCAAAAATCCATTTTCTATTTTCCGAGTGCAAAAAACGGGTGGTTTTGTGAAGCAACCACCAAATGGCTAATTCAAAATGTTAGACCACCTTACATGGATAATGTTCTAACAGGGCTCAAACCTTTCTGTCTATCCCTGGTGAAAAAGACAAATTCCTAGCGAATCAGTAGAAAGTGGGTCAGATATGAACTACAAGTACATGATCTGATGCTCATAATTTTTTACAAAAATCATTTTTAGGTTAAGAATATGTTATTTCATCAGAGATCCACTTCAAGTTTAGCGAGTCTCATCCCCGAGCTAAGAATCTTTGTGTATGTAGTTTTAAACGAGAAAATTAAATTATGGTAAGAATCACGGCATAATTTGTGATAAGTTTATTGTCGTGGTATTGCCGATGAGTACGCCATGGAAGGGTCCTCACAGAGCATGTTTAGAGAGGTGGGGGAAGGAGGCAAGTTGGCGGGTACGAGGTAACACAGCTTATTCAGGTTCAGATTCCACGACGGTGGCAAAATCCTACTCCTGCTATAAATCACTGTAATAGAAATACGTCGAGTTATAGGGCTCGGTTCACTATGCGCGATAAGAGTTGTGTTGTGACCTGAAGGCTCCTCTTGGTCCGGCTTATATATTCACCATATCCTAGGGTTACAGGGAAAGTCCTAGCCGGACAGGTTACAGAGTCCTACACAGAATACAACTAGTCTTACGTGTCTTGTACTCCAAGGCTCTGGGTACGTCGGTGACTCCACCGTAGCCTTACTTTATCCGGCATGGGCCTCCCTTCTGGATACTTCTAACTGGGCCACCTAGCAGGTCATGGGCCTTGCTACTGATGGTGCTGCGTCAACATGGAGAAAGGTATGATGCAGCACAGCAACAAGTTTTCCCTCAGTAAGAAACCAAGGTTATCGAACCAGTAGGAGGAACGAAACGTCCCAAAGGTGTTGCAAGCAACGTGGAAACCTGCACAACACAAACTCAAGACTTTGCCCCAACTAACAGTGAGGTTGTCAATCTCACCGGTTGTTGTAATAAAGGATTAACTGTATGATGTGGAAGGTGATGATGGTTTACATCAAGTAAACAGTAACATTGGAAGATGTATCAATGGTAAAGATTCGATCGGGGTCCAGTTCACTAGAGGTGTTCTCCTTAGATAAACAAACATGGCATGCTAGGTAAACAAATTACAACAGGACAATTGACAGGATTGAGCAAGGCATAACAATGCAATACTAGACACAAAGATCCTATAAGATTTGATTGGTCAATACAACAATATACATAGACCGCCATCCAACTGCATCTATGACTAGAAGTCCACCTTCAGGTTATCATCCGACCCCCCTCCAATATTAAGTTGCAAGCAACAGACAACTTCTTTAAGCAAAGTGTGTAAGGTAAACAATCCACTTGTTCCATGAACAAGAGACCGTTGTTTTCTCCCTAGTGGCAACAGCACATCTACAACCGAAGATATTTCTGTCACTTCCCTTGGAAACTAGAGGCATGAACCCACTATTGAGCATAAATACCCCCTCTTGGAGTCACTAGCAACTACTTGGCCAAGATAGCTATTAACAATGGAGAGCATACAAGATCACAAACAACACAGACATGATAGAATCAATAAGACAAAACCATTAATCAATCTGACATAGTAATCTCAATATCCATCAGATCCCCACAAACACAACATGCATGATTACAAATATATTAGATCTTGATCATGAATGGACCTCACAAGATCTATACATGAAAGCACAGGGAGGAGATACAACCATCTAGCTACTACGTGGACCCGTAGTCCAAGGTGGAACTACTCACGCTTCATACCGGAGGCTGGCATGATGAAGAAGTAGGCCTCTGGGATGATCTCCCCTCCGGCAGGGTGCCGGGAAGAGCTTCAGATCCCCCCAATCTAGGGACGATGGTGGTGGCGGCTACAGATGGTTTCGTGGAATATCGATCGGGAGCTTAGGGTTTAGGCATTGGGGGCTTCTTATAGGCGAAGAGGCGAGGCAGGAGGGCGGCCAGGGGGCCACACACTGCCCAGGCGCGGGCCCACCCTAGGCCGCGCCTGGGAGTGCAGCCGCCTGTGGCGCCCCTCCTTCTCTCCTCTGGACTCCGTGTTCTCCTCGGTGAAATATTGATTTTGTCTTTTGTCCTGTCCAATTCCAGAATATTTCTTTACTAGCTTTTCTGGAACCAAAAACAGCAGAAAACAGGCAACTGGCACTATGGCAACTTTTTAATAGGTTAGTACCAGAAAACATATGAAAAACACGTCAAAGTGTGGGCAAAACAAAGCAAAGCAGATACTAAACAAGCATGGAACATAAAAAATTATAGATACGTTTTGGACGTATAAAGCATCCCCAAGATTAACTCCTGCTCGTCCTCGAGTAGGTAAGTGATAAAAGAGTAATTTTTGAGGTGACATGCACCATCAAAACCAAGATCAAACCATTTGCAAGATTTGAAAGCTGGGATCAAAGAACTCTAAACATGCACATGAAATATGGAGTTCTAACAATAAGACAAAGTAACTATGCATGCAACATGAAAGGCTACAAACAGATGCATAGGACACCTTCAAAGTTCATAAGAGTGAATAGATACAAATAGCACAAGAACAAACAATATCAACAATATGAATCAATCAATAAGTTTTGGAACACTGCACATAGCACTAATAATGGCAACTATGCTCTCTTAACTGGTTTCTAAAGGTAGAAGGTGGAGACTCAATATAATAGTGGAAGAAAGGCCCTTCATAAAGGGAAGCAGGGACTTCAAGTTTCAAAAAGAGCTTCCAAGAATTATGTTACTTGTTAGATTTCATCTCTCATTACCCCTATCATAAGCCTCTTGAAGTGAATAAGTTTAAAGTGAACAAACTATGGAGTATATGCTTGACAAATTATAAGTTGGCAATATCATGTCCCTTGAATACGAGGGCCGCACCTCATGCTACTCAACTTTAGTCACCTGTAAGTTCTTGTCATAGTAAGTACATGTCTATCATAGAGAACCGCCAACAGGGTACCCCTTGGACATGGTACAGGAGCTTTACCATAACCAAAATGACAAGGCAAGCAGACAATGATAATCTCATCAATCTTTTTATTTTTTATTTTCATAGGTTTTTATTGAGGATGCTTCACAGATTGCTCATTATGGTGATGATGCAATTTTCCACCATGATTAGGCACGTCTTAGGCTAGCGGCCTAGGCTTTTTCTAACACAAAATACATAACTCCATAGACTTACAAGCTCCCTTTTTATTTCACACCGGCGACATCCATAGACAAAAGAGCATGATATCAACTGTGTACAAAGTACAAGTGCAATGTTGAAAATGTTACCCAAGAAAACATGGTTCCGCAAATTCCAACGTATAAGTGCAAGCATATACAACATAGATGACACAATGGTTCAAGTTTATTAGGGTAAAGGAATATAAAGTGTGTCATCAAGTTTGTGAGAGCTTTAATCACTAAGTTTTCACATAACAAAATACTTTTTAATTGGAAGATAGCTAAAAACAAGAATGCACTTGGAATGGTGTAACACACCATGCATAGGAATTTATAGTAGACACTTTGGAATAACTTGGTTTTTTGGGAGTTGGAAGCATGAGTATAGCTTACTCATACAAGTGGAGGCTAGCAAAAGACTGGAAGCAACCAACTAAGAGATCAATAATGGCCATAATTATGCAGAGCGACAAAACATTACTAATCAAAGCATAGAGTGGTACTACAAGTCAAGGACTAAGTGATCATAGAGGCTATGGTGACTTGTTCATAGTCATAACATGGTGTGAGCATGTGCCAACTCAACCCAAACAAAACATCAAAGGAGAATACCACAATACTATGCTTTTGCATGCTAAAACAATGCAAGATTCTTTCAAGGCACACTAAGCAATCCCAATTGTTTGGAACAAGTCATGCTACAACAATAATCACTAAGCATAAGGTCAAAACAACACCTCGCATGACATGCTAAAGTCTAAGTCACAGTCAAAGCAAGCTCCTCTTGCACTTTCAAGCAAGAACTTTCTACTCCTTTCCAACACCAATCAACTTATTTGAAACAATACAATGAGAACAGGGGTCAAAACTACTTTATTCAAGCAAACTTAACAAACTAAGCAAAGCAAACGAAAACTAAGATGCTCCAAGAACAACACAACAGTGCATGAAACAATAAAAACGAAGTGTCTAGAAAGACCTGAGCTTTTTATTGATGACGAAGGGGATGCCTTGGGCATCCCCAAGCTTTGACGCTTGTACCTCTTGGATATTTCTTGGGGTGAAACCGGGGTGGAATACCCAAGCTTGAGCTTTTGTCCATTCTTCATCTCATTACATCATTCTCTCTCTACACCAGAAATTTTTCCTTCATACAAAACTTCACACAATCTTCATTAACAACATTAGTGTATTCAAAAGATAATAGACCTTTAGGCTTAGCTTTAGAACAGCAAAACTTTTCACTAAAAACACAAGCTACTGTAGAAACTCCTTCAAAAAGCTCAATTTCCCAAAAATAACCCAAAAAGGAATCAATAAGAAGCAAATGCAAATAATGGCAGAAATCTGTGAAAACAGACCAGCAGGTAGAAACCGATTTTTTAAGAAAATCTTCTATTTCTCAAATCAAAAAGTGTTGAACTAACGAAAGTTATCTAACATACTGGGGGATTTATTCATAAATTTTCAGATCATTCCGACTTACCGAGACTCCTCACGAATTTTTATGGTGGCGGACAGAAATCTGTTTTGGGACAGCAACTCCCCTAAATCTTACTTCCCTCTCATTAGAGCTCATTCTTGGCACAAAAAGCAAACAAAAGGGATAAGGAGAGGTCATTACTGAATTAATAACTTCCAAGACTCAAGAAAACTCTTGGGTTATCTCCCAACAAGTACTTTTCTTTAACGCCTTTAAGTTAGGTACAAGAAGCAAGAAATCAAGCATTTTCACATGAAAAAGCATTAACATCAATACTTTCAAAGTCTTAAACTATGAAAGGTATCTCATCCAAATGAGTTTTGGAGGATCCCTTCTCATCTCTCTTGGGTTCACTACTTTCATCAAAAGGATTTTCAGGAACAATCCAATCAAAATTCTTTTCAAAGGCTTCATGCATCCCAACAAGCTTAAAGGGTATGGGTATCTTAAATTCCTCTCTAGATTTGGTTTTATCTGAAGTACCCACAACATCTACACATGAAACTAGCATATTGAAACGCTCAAAGACCTTTTTGGATTCCTTAGCAACATCTGATGGGTGTTGTGTTGATGTGGAGCACTTCGTCGGGAAACCCTAAGAGCAAGGTGTGAAGCAGCACAACAGCAAGTCTTATCTCAGTAAGAAACCAAGGTTATCGAACCAGTAGGAGGAAGGAAACATCTCAAAGGTGTTACAAGCAACGTGGAAACCTGCATAACACAAACTCAAGACTTTGCCTCAACGAACAGTGAGGTTATCAAGCTCACCGGTTTGCTGTAACAAAGGATTAACTGTATGGTGTGGAAGATGATGATGGTTTGCATCAAGTAAACAGTAACAATGGAAGATGTATCAATGGTAAAGATTGGACCGGGGTCCATAGTTCAATATAGGTGTTCTCCTTATAAAAACAAGCATGGCATGCTGGGTAAACAAATTACAACAGGGCAATTGACAGGACTGAGCAAGGCATAACAATGCAATACTATACACAAGATCCTATGAGATTCGATTGGGAAATACAACAATATACATAGACCGCCATCCAACTGCATCCATGACTAGAAGTCTACCTTCAGGTTATCATCCGAACCCCTCTAGTATTAAGTTGCAAGCAACAGAAAACTTCTTTAAGCAAAGTGTGTAAGGTAAACAATCCACTTGTTCCATGAACAAGAGACCGGTGTTTTCTCCCTAGTGGCAACATCACATCTACAACCAAAGAGATTTCTGTCACTTCCCTTGGAAACTAGAGGCATGAACCCACTATCGAGCAAAAATACCCCCTCTTAGAGTCACTAGCAACTACTTGGCCAAGATAGCTACTAACAACGGAGAGCATGCAAGATTAGAAACAACATGGACATGATAGAATCAATAATACAAAACCATTAATAAATCTGACATAGTAATCTCAATATCCATCGGATCCCTGCAAACACAACATGCATGATTACAAATAGATTATATCTTGATCGTGAACGGACCTCACAAGATCTATACATGAAAGCACAAGGAGGATATACAACCATCTAGTTACTACGTGGACCCATAGTCCAAGGTGAAACTACTCACGCTTCATACCAGAGGCTGGCATGATGAAGAAGAAGGCCTCCGGGATGATCTCCCCTCTGGCAGGGTGCCGGGAAGAGCTTCAGATCCCTCGATCTAGGGACGATGGTGGCGACAGCTACATACGGTTTCGTGGAATATTGATCAGGTGTTTAGGGTTTCTACATCGGGGGGACTTTATAGGCAGGGGGTCCGCCAGGGCGGCTGCACCCCCCAGGCGCGAGGTGGGCCCACCCACGCGGCCAGGGGGTGTGGCCCCCTGGTGAGCCTCCTCCGTCTCGTATTCTGGCTTCATGTTTCCCACAGTAAAATATTGATTTTGGATTTTGTCCCGTCCAATTCCGAGAATATTTCCATACTAGCTTTTCTGGAACCAAAAACAGAATAAAACAGGCAACTGACACTATGGCAACTTGTTAATAGGTTAGTACCAGAAAACATATAAAAACACCTCAAAGTGTGGACAAAGCAAAGCAAAGTAGATAGTAAATAAGCATGGAGCATCAAAAATTATAGATACGTTTCCGACGTATCAAGCATCCCCAAGCTTAACTCCTGCTCGTCCTCGAGTAGGTAAGTGATAAAAGAATAATTTTTGAGGTGACATGCACCATCAAAACCAAGATCAAACCATTTGCAAGCATTGAAAGCTGGGATCAAAGAACTCGAAACATTTGCATGAAATATGGAGTTCTAACAATAGGACAAAGTAACTATGTATGCAACATGAAATGCTACAAACAAAGATCATGAATAACATGCATTGAAAAACGTTTGTTTGTTTCACATAAAGAAAACATGGCACAGTGGCATTTAGCTTGTCCCTCAAAGAGTAGCAAATAGATGCATAGGACACCTTCAAAATTCATAAGGGTTACTAGATACAAGTAGCACAAGAACTAGCAATATCAACAATATGCATCAATCAATAAGTTTTGGGACACTGCACATAGAACTAAGAATGACAACTATGCTCTCTTAATGGTGCCTAAAGGTAGAAGGTGGAGACTCAATATAATAGTGGAAGAAAGTGTAGGGTTTCGTAGCATGGAAAACAAAAATTTTCTACCGCATACAAACAAACAAGCCAATATCTATCTACTAGATTGTAGCAACGAGTCGATGGAATAACTCACCCTCGAAGATTCCAAAGTGTTTAACGAGAGCCGATTCTCGTGGGTGATGTAGTCGTACTCTTCCCGATCTCAAGATCGCGTAGACGATCCGGCGCTGCGTTCCGGCAGTGCTCCCGCAGTCGGTCACATGTTCGGTACTCGACGAAGACCTTCCTCTCCCTTGTTCCAGCAGGCAGCGGAGGTTGTAGCACTCTCCTCGTGATTCCGGCAGCACAACGGCGTGGTACCGGAAGTAGAGGGGAGATCTCGCAGGGCTTCGCCTTAAGCCGGAGCGAGTATGGTGGACTATGAGAGATCTCCTCGGTGATCTAGGGTTTAGACACACCAAGGAGGAGGCTTGGCCGGCGGCTTGCCCTAGGGCGGCGGCGGCTGCAGGAGGGCCGGCGGCTTAGGGCTAGGGTTTACGGGTGGAGGTGTTGGGTGCTAGGAGGGGCAGCCCTGCCCCTCCTTATATAGGTGGAGGGGGCGTTCCAGGGGAGGGGAGTCCCTCCCCAACTCGGTTTCCCAAGGGGGCCGGCGGTGGAGGGGAGGAACTCCTCCCCAACTCGGTTTCCACCTTCCCCTCCACTTCCCAAAATAGCCGTTTGACTTTTCAAATTGGCGTTTGACTTTTCAAACTAGGATTTGATTAAACGCTTTATTTTGTTCAGCGATGACACCTAGTACATGATGCAATCATTCCAACTTGGTATGACACATTCATGTACCCTTCCCCTCCGGAGTGCCAGACATTCCGGAACCTTCTAGAACATTCCCGATGAAAACACCGGAACCATTCTCCAACCCCGAAACAGGACTTTCCTTATATGAACCTTATTTTCCGGACCATTCCGGATCTCCTCGTGATATCCCGGATCCCATCCGAAACTCCGAACAACATTCGGTCTCTTACTCATCATTCCATAACTACTCAAACAACGTCGAATCCTTAAGTGTGTCTCCCTACGGTTCGTGAATTATGCGGACATGATCGAGACACTTCTCCCAACAATAACCAATAGAGGAATCTGGAAATTCATATGGCTCCCACATATTTCTACGATTACTTTGCGATCGAATGAACCACTTACATACGATACCAAATTCCCTTTGTCTCACGATAGTTTACTTATTCGAGGTTATGATCGTCGGTATCTCTGCATACCTAGTTCAACCTCGTTACTGATAAGTACTCTTTTCTCGTTCCCGTGATATGTGATCCCTTGTGAGCCAGTGTAACATCCCTAAAATCATGATTTCAAAGATTGCATATCATTCATGCATGCATATAGAGTTGAGATCAATTTCAAAACTCATTTCAGAAAAACAGAAGCACATAGTGCTATCATTTTATGTGAGCAAACTTAAATCAAATGGCCATCCCCATTTGAGAGTTTGAATGTTTTAAACCTAGATTGTTTGCCTCCCTTGTTGAATGGATTGTGGAATTTGAACCAAGCTTTACAAAAATGGAAATGGTTTCAAAAACCATTTTTCAAACATTTGCAATCAAGTGCAAAGTTCCTGTTATTTTGTTTCTCCAAATGACCAAGCCTTTACCAAAGTAACCACTTGGTTTTATGCCTAGATTTGAGACTGTTGCACACTGCAAAAACCCCAGAAAGATTTGAATTCAAAAAGAGTTTCAATTCATTTGAAAACCATTCCTGAAAAATCAAAAACAGAAAAAGAAAAGGAATAAAGAAAGGAAAAAGGCCAGGCGCTCCTATTCTAGCCCAGCAGCAGAACCGGCCCAGCTAGCCCACCCGGCCACTCTCTCGCTCGCTCGCACGCGCGGACACACCCACGCGGTCGTTAACACCCTGACCCCACCCCCTCTCCGACTCACTCGCTGACTGGTGGACCTCGCCAGCTCACCCTCGTCTTCCCCAAATCGCGCCCGACCCCGTCACCGGCCGTTTCCTCTGCCCATCACTGCCGCGATTGATTCTTCGCTTAATTGCCCTTGATTCCGCGCTTAATCGCCGCTCCCCTCTCGCCTACAAAACCCCCTATGCACCGCGGTCATTTCCCCCCACTCTCCTCGCTCACTCCGCCACCAGGCTGCGCGCATTTGACCTCGAAACCCCACAGTACCGACGACTCCGGTGACTAATTCCGGTGAGCCTCGACCGCCCCCTTCTCTCTGGTTCAAGCTATCATGTCCAGCATGATCTTGTGCATTTGCTGATGCCTCTAGTTTGCTTGCTCGTGACCCAGGTCATCGTTTCCGTTCACGCCCGCAACCATCAGCGCCGCCGCTCGACTCCGGCGAGCAATAGCGGTAAGTCCCGAGCGCCCCTTGCCTTCCCTTTGATACCAACTGGTTCGCTAGTCACTTGCGCATCTTCTGAACCCTCTGCCTTGTACTAGGACGACGTGGAGCCTCGCAAGCGACCTCGACTGCAAGCGACAGACGCCGCCGCAACTCCGACGAGCCCCAACGACCGTGCCCGTGCACCCCTCGTCAAGCCGCTGCCAAGTTGAGCTTCCCCTCGACGTTGCGAACCTGGTGAGCATCCTCCTGCCCCTTCGGACGACCTGTAGCGCCGCGCCGCCGCAGACAGAGCTCGCCGCCGCCAGTCGCCGCCGCTAGCGCCGCTCGGTTTTGGTTAGATGAATTGTAGCCGTCAGATCCAGATCCAGCGCGTAGGATTAGTCCACTTAGCGAAGCGGTATGATTAGATGTGAATCGTGCATCGTTAGTTAGATCCTACGGCTAGAAAGCGCGATCCGGAGCGAAACGGTACGCGCCAGTAAGAATATGACGCGTGGCTAGGGTTTGATTCAAAAACAGATTTGAAATCAGATTTAGATCCAAAATTGAAATGGCTATAACTTTTGATTTCCACGTTAGATTTTTGCAAATTTTATACCGTTGGAATCAGGGAGACAAGCCCTTTCTGTTCATGCAATGTGTTTAGTGAAAAGTTTCTGTTAAAATGACTTTTTATGCAGAAACTTGTTTAGGACTATTTTGAGTATAGAATTTGTTTAGTAATTTGTTTTAGTGCTAAATAAGTTTGGTTTAGCAAGTTTTTGACTTGGTTATGTTTCAGTATCATGCACTTGCTTGGTGGAATTTTAAAAATCATCACTTAGCATTTTTGCATTGCATGCATATATGTTTATGTTTGTATATAAATTGTGTGTAATTTTGTGCTACCATTTTTGTGTAGACTTTGCTAGTGACTGTGATTGTGAAGAGTGCTACTCTCCCCACTACCAAGGCAAGTGGTACTTCATGAATATTTCCATCCCTATATTTTGAACAAGCATTAGAAATATTTTGCTAAGTCTTGCATGTTATTATTTTGCCAAATGCTATGTTGGGAAATCCTAAGTAGTTGTAGAATTGCTAGGAAATTTTCCTAAGTTAAGTTACTATGCCATGCTTAGCCTAGCTAGTAGCAAACAAGGGTTGGTAAAGTATATACATGCTATGATGAAAATATTTCTAAGTCTATGGACTTATGTTTTTCTTAATAAAACAACTAAGTCAATGAACCTCCTGGGTGGAATGGGACTTGAATGGTGGTTTTTGGTTGAGTGGTTACACAAGGCCCATGGACATGGTTTACCTTGTGTATCTCACTTGTGGTATGCCACCCAGGCACAAAGGGATTTTGGAGGCCAAGTGTTGAGAAGCTTATAGTGCAGCCACTTGGCAATATGGGCTCTGCCTGGATCACATAAGTTGCTAGAACTTAGCCATTTGGACAGTTGGTGGTAGTGGGAATGATAGGTTGGAGCGCGTCCATTTGGTCTAAGGAAAGGCTTCTGAAAGGTCCTGTCTTGGGAAACCAAGTCTGGTGGGGAAAGTGCACAACCTCTGCAGATGGAAAAATCTAAGTACTTAGCCAAGTCCATGGCAATGGACAACTTGAGCATCAAGACATGGAAGCTATCAAGAATCTCCAACTTCTAAGTAAAACTTGTGGGTGAACAAGGGTGAAGGACCTCAATGTCTATTGATGGTTTCTTGGGAAATGTTTTTGACAAAGAAAAACTTAGAGATTTCAACTAATAGGAAAAATCTATTTTGAGCAAAGCAAGCCAAGCTAAACTTAGCCAAAATGCATATAGTAATATAGTCCACTTAAAATTTACTAAGGTATCACTTGCCAATACTATTCCAAAAGTATTGACCCACTGTGGCTGTAACTTGTGATGTTGCAGGTTACTCCGATGATGATTAGGTGTCATGAGTCTACACTCAACATGCTTTCCTGTGGCACATGAAGATGAAGACTTATGTTTATTTACTTATTCCAAAACTCTTGTATTAGGCCTGTGGCCTTGAGTTGTAAAAGACTATGTTTTATCTCTGGAATTGATGTAATAAATGACCTTTGTATCTGTGTACTTCATCTTAAACTGTGGATGATAGCAATGATCCAGGGACTAGCATTGCAATCACAGGGATCCTTTTCCTTTACAAAGGAGGGATCTTACAGATGGTATCAGAGCGCTGTGTTGCCTGTAGGATTATGACCCTAGGATTGGAAACCACTAAGGAAATTTTTTAACTACTTCTACACTTTTCTAATCTTCTCTTTCTCATCTCTATTTGTAGATGAACTCCATCAACGAAGCCGTAAAGAAAGGACCACTCATGACCATGACCTTGGAGTGTGAGACTGAGTTTCCCAAAATTCTCAAGGACCTCATGGTGGCAATGGAAATACATGGTGCAGCTGTGTACAAAGGCTTTCCAGTGAAGGATGAAGGAGTTGAGTACTGGTGGGTGCAACTTCACTTGTATAAAAACAAGGAAGACAACCACAAAGAAAAAGGATTCTGCATGTACACCAACACTGTGGTGCACACCACATTCTTTGAGTCAGCAAGAGAAGCAGCTTGGAGGACTATCAAAGAACTTAGTGCTAGAGTCAAGTGCAGAATGCTCAACCTCCAAAAAGACTTAGAGAAGGAGAAGGAACATACCCAAGAGTTGGAAGCCACCAACCAAACCTTAAGAGGAGATATTATAGACTTAGTGATGGAATCATGTGAGCAAGATAGGCTAATTGCCTCTAGGAACATTGTGTTAGCCAACAGATCCAGTGAGATAGGATTGTAAACGTACTTCGTTAGTTGGACCACCACCTATCACCTTATTTTCCAAAATGATACCTTAAATAAGTTTGGACCTTGGTTGATGTAATGGATTCTTGTATGCATGACTTGTGTGATTTTGTGTTCCAAGGATATGTATGTGATGTTTGTCTTTGTTTTATCTTAAATTGTGTTGTTTTAACTTTTCTATCTTATAAATAGATGCCTATTACCATCAACACTGTTGAGGAGTTCCAGGTTACCCGCTTTGGTCCTCGTATCGTTGAGCTTACCACCTTGCTCAATCTCCCTCTTCCCACCATCATGGTGCATCCACTCACCAAGTTCGAAAGGAAGGACCTCTGGGGCTTCAAGGTGAACCAGCCCGGACGCCAGACAGAGCCTACTATGGAGGCCATCGTCTTCAAGCTTATGCACGATGACAGGGAGAGAGGCATGGAGGTTGTTATGCAGGACCTGATAGGACGTCTGCTAGGTCGACACTCCCGACAGGTTAGAGGCACCCACTTCCACGTCTTCGGAAGACATGATGAGGATGGAGAGTCCATCGACTTCGAGGACAACTCGAGGGACGCCGCAGAGCCGATACGTCTGTATCTCCAGGACTTAGAGTCTCTCATTAGGCACGTGGACACGGACATGACCAATGTCATGCTCAGTAATGACAAGCTCCAGGTGCAGCTTCGCGAGAAGGACAAGCTTTTCGCACAGCAGGACGAGTTAGTCAAGGAAATGGAGGCGAAGTTCGAGACCCAGGACAGGAAGTTCTAAAGTCAGGAGAAACGTGTCCAGGATAGGAACAAGAAGATCCGGGACATGACTGAAGAACTTAAGTCCAAGGACTTCGAGCTAGAGCAGCAGCAGATGGTGATTGAGAGGCTTCGTTCCCAGAAGAGGGCTCTCAAGGCCAAGATTGAGTCCTTGACCACTACCATTGAGGAGAACAAGACCGCGATGGAGAACGCAGGTCTTACCTTTGTCGAGGAGGAGATTGATGCTGATGAGTAGATTTGACTACTCGTTTATCTTTTATTATCGTACTTGTTATTTGTGAACTTGTTATTGGACCATCCGACATGTGGATGGCTTGCTACTTGTGTGTTTTACTTTGTGAACTTGTTATCTGGTTGTTGAACTTTTATCTTTGTGTTGCATGCTATGTGTTTGCTTATGTGATGTAATGTGCATGAAAACATCTATGAGTATCTCATTCTTATCTCTATTTGAACAAACCACAGATGCCTCCCCGTCGCGCAAACCCCAACCCCAACAACAACAACAACATCACACCAGAAATGCAACAAATGATGACTGCTCAAACACAGCTCATGCAGATGATGACAACATTCATTCAGAACCAAAACAACAACAACAACAACAACCCCAATAACAACAACAATAACAATAACAACAACAACCCTCCGGGCTTTGATATGCTCACCAGATTTTTGCGATTGAGGCCAGCTAAGTTCTCGGGGACGACTGATCCCATGGTGGCCAACGATTGGCTACGTTCTGTAAACAAGGACTTAGTGACCGTGGGCTGCACGGATGCTGAAAAGGTCAGATTTGCAGCACATCTGCTGGAAGGGCCAGCCGCCACTTGGTGGGACAACTTCCAAATCACCACACCCATAGATGAGGTGACTTGGGCTATCTTTGAGGATGGCTTTCGCACTGCTCATATCTCATCAGGAATAATGAGCCTGAAAAAGAAAGAGTTCCACAATCTGAAGCAGCGCCACCCTAGCGTGGCTGAATACATTGAAGAGTTCAACAATCTGGCGCGTTATGCACCAGATGAGGTTGACACAGATGCCAAAAGAAAGGAAAAATTTCTAGAAGGCTTGAATGATGAGGTGAATCTGTAGCTGGCTGTGGCATATGTTCCCACTTATCAGTCGCTCTGTGACAAGGCTGCTATATTGGAGAACAAAATGAAGCAAGTCGAGAGTAGAAAGAGAAAGCACTCCGATAAGCACAGCTCGGGATCGTCTCACAAACGATCTCACTATGATGACAGTGGAAGCTCAGGATCCCACAAGCATGGGAAATTCAACAAGCACCACAACCACAACCGTCATGACAACAAGCATCATCGTAGTCATGACAATGACAAATACAAGAACCACAAGAGTGGACATAAGAGCCACCACGGTGGAAATGGTAGTGGAAGTGGAAGTCAGCCTGCTAAGAGAGACATCAGTCAGGTTGAATGCTTCAAATGTAAGAAGATGGGACACTATGCAAATGAGTGCCCCGAAAAGAAAGCTGAAGGACCTGTCAAGCCCAATCCTTTCCAGAAAGGACAGGTGAACCACATTAGTGTGGAGGAGGTCTATGAGGAGCCTGATGCTGTTGCTGGTAAGTTCAGACTCAATTCTATTCCAGCATTTGTTCTTTTTGATACTGGAGCATCGCATTCATTCATATCAAAAGCATTTGTTGATAGAAATGGGTTTCTAACTGAAAACATTGGGTGTCCAATAAAAGTTAGTTCTCCGGGTGGAGAAATGATAGTAAGTCTTGGATGCCGGGATCTAGTAATAGAATTTGGAAAACAAAAGTTTCCAGTAAGTCTGATAATCCTAGATTCCCAAGTACTGGACGTAATATTGGGAATGGATTGGATAGCTAAGTATGAAGGAGTACTAGATTGTGCTAATCGTACTGTTGCACTCACAACCCCGGAAAGAAAAAGAATTAAATTCAAGTCCAACTTTAGTAAGCTAAATTCTCTTAAGGGGGTTAGCATGGACAGTGTGCCAATTGTGTGTGAGTATCCGGATGTATTTCCGAAAGAATTGCCAGGAATGCCACTGGATAGAGATGTGGAGTTTCTGATAGATTTGGTACCAGGTTCTAGACCAATAGCAAAGAGACCGTATAAAATGTCAGTTGATGAACTGAAAGAACTTAAGAAGCAACTAGGAGAACAGTTGCAGAAAGGATTTATTCAACCCAGTTCTTCATCTTGGGGAGCCCCAGTTTTGTTTGTGGAGAAGAAAGATAGAAGTCAAAGGTTATGCATAGATTACCGATCACTCAACGAGGTAACTATCAAGAACAAATATCCTTTGCCTAGAATCAATGACTTGTTTGATCAGCTAGAAGGAGCATGTGTGTTCTCAAAGATTGATCTAAGGTGAGGCTATTTTCAACTCAAGATAAGAGAACAAGACATACCTAAAACGGCATTCACCACCAGGTATGGATTGTATGAGTATACCGTAATGCCTTTTGGCTTGACCAATGCTCCAACATACTTCATGAATATGATGAACAAAGTGTTCATGGAATTCCTTGACAAGTTCGTTGTCGTTTTCATCGATGACATTTTAGTCTACTCCAAGAGCAAAGAAGAACATGAAGGGCACTTGCGTTTGATACTTGAGAAGTTGAGAGAACATAAACTTTATGCCAAATTTAGCAAGTGTGAGTTCTGGTTAGAAGAAGTTGGTTTTCTTGGTCATGTTATGACAAAGGATGGTGTAGCAGTTGATCCTGCTAAAGTTTCAGCTGTGACTGAATGGGAATCTCCTAAGAACATGAAAGAGGTTCGCAGTTTCCTTGGCTTAGCAGGTTACTACAGAAGGTTCATTGAGAATTTCTCAAAGGTTGCTAAGCCGATGACTGAATTGTTAAAGAAAGACAAGAAGTTTGCTTGGTCTGAAGGTTGTGAAGTCAGCTTTCAGGAATTGAAGAAGAGACTTGTGACAACACCAGTCTTGTGTCTGCCAGACTTGGAAAAGGATTTCCAAGTATATTGTGATGCATCTCATCAAGGTTTGGGTGCAGTACTTATGCAAGACGGTAAAGTTGTAGCTTATGCCTCGAGACAACTCAAAACTCATGAAGTGAACTGTCCTACTCATGACTTAGAGTTGGCCTCGGTCGTCCATGCACTCAAAACATGGAGACACTATCTTTTGGGAAAGCGTTGTGAAGTGTTCACTGATCACAAGAGTTTGAAGTATATCTTCACCCAAAAGGAAATCAATATGAGGCAAAGAAGATGGTTAGAGCTTATCAAGGACTATGACTTAAGTTTGCAATACCACCCCGGTAAAGCAAATGTTGTAGCAGATGCTCTAAGTCATAAGTTATTTGTAAATGGCCTTATCAAAGGAGAATTGCCAGATGATTTGTGTACCCAATTCAGAGAACTCAGATTGGAGATTGTGCCTGAAGGACATCTCATGTCTTTAGAGGTTCAACCCACTTTGTTGGACAAGATTAGAGAAGCTCAAAAGACTGATAAAGAAATTGAAGAGATTAAAGGAAAGATTGGCATGGGAAAAGCCAAAGGATTCCACGAAGACGAATAGGGTACCCTATGACACGGGAAACGTATCTGTGTTCCACAAGATCCGGAGTTGCGGAAACTGATTTTGCAGGAAGCACACAACTCTCCGTATTCTATTCACCCAGGTAACACCAAAATGTACATGGACATGAAAGAAAGATTTTGGTGGAATAATCTCAAGAAGGACATCGCCGAACATATTGCTTTGTGTGATGTGTGTAGTAGAGTGAAAGCGGAGCATCAGAAACCAGCAGGTTTGCTTCAACCACTACCCATTCCTGATTGGAAGTGGGACAAGATTGGTATGGATTTCATTACCGGACTACCAAGGACCAGATCAGGATATGATTCTATATGGGTAGTAGTAGATCGCCTAACTAAAGTGGCTCATTTCATACCCGTGAAGACAACTTATACAAGTGCCAAGTTAGCCAAAATTTACATGAGTAGAATTGTATGTCTACATGGTGTGCCCAAGAGTATTGTGTCTGATAGGGGAACCCAATTCACTTCCCATTTTTGGAGATAGCTACATGAGTCATTGGGAACGAGGTTGGAATTCAGTACTGCTTTTCATCCTCAAACCGATGGACAAACGGAAAGGAATAATCAAATTCTGGAAGACATGTTGAGGGCATGTGCCCTAGACTATGGAGCCAGTTGGGATGAATGTCTGCCTTACGCAGAATTTTCTTATAACAACAGCTATCAAGCCAGCATTGAGATGGCACCGTTTGAGTTTCTCTACGGAAGAAAGTGTACCACCCCACTATTATGGAATGGTGTGGGAGAAAGAAGTTTATTCGGGCCAGATCTTATCAAAGAAGCCGAAGAGAAGGTCAAATTGGTTAAGGACAGGTTGAAGATAGCACAGTCCCGACAGAAAAGCTACGCAGATCCTAAGCGTAGAGAGGTCACCTACGAAGTGGGTGATAGAGCCTATCTTAGAGTATCACCACTTCGTGGAGTGAAAAGGTTCGGAGTCAAAGGAAAATTGGCACCAAGATATGTTGGGCCATTCAAGATTTTGAGTCGCAAAGGAGAAGTTGCCTATGAAATAGAACTACCAGAATCTCTGTCAGCTGTCCATAATGTGTTTCATGTGAGTCAGCTTAAGAAATGTCACCCAGAAATGGAAGAAACTTCTTTGAAGGATACTATACCTTTGGAGGAGGTTCAACTAGAATGTGATCACACTTATGAAGAGAAACCTATCAAAATTCTTCAGACTGCAGAAAGAGTCACAAGGACAAAGACTATCAAGTTTTGCAAAGTGCAGTGGAATCATCATTCCGAAGAGGAAGCAACATGGGAAAGAGAAGATGATCTTCGGAAGGACCACCCACACCTATTTGCTAGCCAATCCGAATCTCGAGGGCGAGATTCACCTTAAGGGGGTTAGATTTGTAACATCCCTAAAATCATGATTTCAAAGATTGCATATCATTCATGCATGCATATAGAATTGAGATCAATTTCAAAACTCATTTTAGAAAAACAGAAGCACATAGTGCTATCATTTTATGTGAGCAAACTTAAATCAAATGGCCATCCCCATTTGAGAGTTTGAATGTTTTAAACCTAGATTGTTTGCCTCCCTTGTTGAATGGATTGTGGAATTTGAACCAAGCTTTACAAAAATGGAAATGGTTTCAAAAACAATTTTTTCAAACATTTGCAATCAAGTGCAAAGTTCCTGTTATTTTGTTTCTCCAAATGACCAAGCCTTTACCAAAGTAACCACTGCAAAAACCCCAGAAAGATTTGAATTCAAAAAGAGTTTGAATTCATTTGAAAACCATTCCTAAAAAATCAAAAACAGAAAAAGAAAAGGAATAAAGAAAGGAAAAAGGCCAGGCGCTCCTATTCTAGCCCAGCAGCAGAACCGGCCCAGCTAGCCCACCCGGCCACTCTCTCGCTCGCTCGCACGCGCGGACACACCCACGCGGTCACTGACACCCTGACCCCACCCCCTCTCCGACTCACTCGCTGACTGGTGGACCTCGCCAGCTCACCCTCGTCTTCCCCAAATCGCGCCCGACCCCGTCGCCAGCTGTTTCCTCCGCCCATCACTGCCGCGATTGATTCTTCGCTTAATTGCCCTTGATTCCGTGCTTAATAACCGCTCCCCTCTCGCCTACAAAACCCCCTCTGCACCGCGGTCATTTCCCCCCACTCTCCTCGCTCACTCCGCCACCAGGCTGCGCGCATTTGACCTCGAAACCCCGCAGTACCGACGACTCCGGCGACTAATTCCGGTGAGCCTCGACCGCCCTCTTCTCTCTAGTTCAAGCTATCATGTCCAGCATGATCTTGTGCATCTGCTGACGCCTCTAGTTTGCTTGCTCGTGACCCAGGTCATCGTTTCTGTTCACGCCCGCAACCATCAGCGTCGCCGCTCGACTCCGGCGAGCAATAGCGGTAAGTCCCGAGCGCCCCTTGCCTTCCCTTTGATACCAACTGGTTCGCCAGTCACTTGCGCATCTTCTGAACCCTCTGCCTTGTACTAGGACGACGCGGAGCCTCGCAAGCGACCTCGACTGCAAGCGACAGACGCCGCCGCAACTCCGACGAGCCCCAACGACCGTGCCCGTGCGCCCCTCATCAAGCCGCTGCCAAGTTGAGCTTCCCCTCGACGTTGCGAACCTGGTGAGCATCCTCCTGCCCCTCCAGACGACTTGTAGCGCCGCGCCGCCGCAGACAGAGCTCGCCGCCGCCAGTCGCCGCCGCTAGCGCCGCTCGGTTTTGGTTAGATGAATTGTAGCCGTCAGATCCAGATCCAGCGCGTAGGATTAGTCCACTTAGCGAAGCGGTATGATTAGATCTGAACCGTGCATCATTAGTTAGATCCTACGGCTAGCAAGCACGATCCGGAGCGAAACGGTACGCGCCAGTAAGAATATGACGCGTGGCTAGGGTTTGATTCAAAAACAGATTTGAAATCAGATTTAGATCCAAAATTGAAATGGCTATAACTTTTGATTTCCACGTTAGATTTTTGCAAATTTTATACCGTTGGAATCAGGGAGACAGGCCCTTTCTGTTCATGAAATGTGTTTAGTGAAAAGTTTCTTTTAAAATGACTTTTTATGCAGAAACTTGTTTAAGACTATTTTGAGTATAGAATTTGTTTAGTAATTTGTTTTAGTGCTAAATAAGTTTGGTTTAGCAAGTTTTTAACTTGGTTATGTTTCAGTATCATGCACTTGCTTGGTGGAATTTTAAAAATCATCACTTAGCATTTTTGCATTGCATGCATATATGTTTATGTTTGTATATGAATTGTGTGTAATTTTGTGCTACCATTTTTGTGTAGACTTTGCTAGTGACTGTGATTGTGAAGAGTGCTACTCTCCCCACTACCAAGGCAAGTGGTACTTCATGAATATTTCCATCCCTATATTTTGAACAAGCATTAGAAATATTTTGCTAAGTCTTGCATGTTATTATTTTGCCAAATGCTATGTTGGGAAATCCTAAGTAGTTGTAGAATTGCTAGGAAATTTTCCTAAGTTAAGTTACTATGCCATGCTTAGCCTAGCTAGTAGCAAACAAGGGTTGGTAAAGTATATACATGCTATGATGAAAATATTTCTAAGTCTTTGGACTTATGTTTTTCTTAATAAAACAACTAAGTCAATGAACCTCCTGGGTGGAATGGGACTTGAATGGTGGTTTTTGGTTGAGTGGTTACACAAGGCCCATGG
Source organism: Avena sativa (assembly GCA_916181665.1). Lineage (NCBI taxonomy): Eukaryota > Viridiplantae > Streptophyta > Magnoliopsida > Poales > Poaceae > Avena > Avena sativa. The sequence goes on along the minus strand of OV702289.1, from coordinate 36,893,662 downwards.
ACATGGTTTACCTTGTGTATCTCACTTGTGGTATGCCACCCAGGCACAAAGGGATTTTGGAGGCCAAGTGTTGAGAAGCTTATAGTGCAGCCACTTGGCAATATGGGCTCTGCCTGGCTCACATAAGTTGCTAGAACGTAGCCATTTGGACAGTTGGTGGTAGTGGGAATGATAGGTTGGAGCGCGTCCATTTGGTCTAAGGAAAGGCTTATGAAAGGTCCTGTCTTGGGAAACCAAGTCTGGTGGGGAAAGTGCACAACCTCTGCAGATGGAAAAATGTAAGTACTTAGCCAAGTCCATGGCAATGGACAACTTGAGCATCAAGACATGGAAGCTATCAAGAATCTCCAACTTCTAAGTAAAACTTGTGGGTGAACAAGGGTGAAGGACCTCAATGTCTATTGATGGTTTCTTGGGAAATGTTTTTGACAAAGAAAAACTTAGAGATTTCAACTAATAGGAAAAATCTATTTTGAGCAAAGCAAGCCAAGCTAAACTTAGCCAAAATGCATATAGTAATATAGTCCACTTAAAATTTACTAAGGTATCACTTGCCAATACTATTCCAAAAGTATTGACCCACTGTGGCTGTAACTTGTGATGTTGCAGGTTACTCCGATGATGATTAGGTGTCATGAGTCTACACTCAACATGCTTTCCTGTGGCACATGAAGATGAAGACTTATGTTTATTTACTTATTCCAAAACTCTTGTATTAGGCCTGTGGCCTTGAGTTGTAAAAGACTATGTTTTATCTCTGGAATTGATGTAATAAATGACCTTTGTATCTGTGTACTTCATCTTAAACTGTGGATGATAGCAATGATCCAGGGACTAGCATTGCAATCACAGGGATCCTTTTCCTTTACAAAGGAGGGATCTTACAGCCAGTCACATGCTTGCAAGCTAATTGGATGATATTTCACCGAGAGGGCCCAGAGTATATCTATTCGTCATATGGATGGACAAGTCCCACTCTTGATCCATGTGTCTCAACCAATACTTTCCGAACACTCAATGCCACCTTTATAGCCACCCAGTTATGGTGTGGTGTTTGATGTCATCAAAGCATCCTTCTGGTGAAGGTGATATGCATGATCTCATGGTCGAAGGAATTACTATGTATCAGAAAGCATATAGCAATTGAACTATTAAAATGACTTGATCTTTATGCTACGCTTATCTATAGGAGTATGTCCACCATATCATTCTCCTAACAATATGATCTTGTTGTTAATAAACATCTCAATGTTCATGATAGGGAAACCACAATCATTTATTAACCAACAAGCTAGTATTATAAAGAGGCTTTACTAGGGACTCTATTTTAGTTTACAAATCACACAAGGATTAATGTTTCCTTGTTAATACTATTATAGCATGAATGTAAACATTTATCATAAACACAAAGATATAATAATAACTACATTTATTATTGCCTCTAGGGCATTTCTCCAACAGTCTCCCACTTGCACTAGAGTCATCTAATCTAGATTACATGGTAATATACCGAACACCCATGGCAGTTTGGTGTTGGTCATGTTTTGCCCTCGGGAGAGGTTTAGTCAACGGATCCGCCACATTCAGATCTGTGTGTACTTTGCAAATCTTTATGTCCCCATCTTGGACATGTTCTCGAATAGCGTGAAAACGTAGCTTGATGTGCTTCAGCTTCTTGTGTGACCTTGGTTCTTGCGCATTGGCTATGGCGCCCATGTTATCACAGTAGATAGACATTGGGTCCAGCGCACTAGGAACCACACCCAGCTCTGTAATGAACTCTTTCATCCATATCGCTTCTTGTGAAGCCTCCGAAGCAGCTATGTATTCCGATTCAGTTGAAGATCTCGCCACAACGCTTTGCTTTGCACTCCTCCAACTAACTGCTGTACCATTCAAAGTAAATACGTATCCAGATTGTGATTTAGAATCATCAGGATCGGTGTTCCAACTAGCATCGGTGTAACCATTAACAACGAGCTGTTCATCACCTCCATAAGAAAGAACCATATCCTTAGTTCTTCTCAAGTACTTAAGGATGTTTTTGACCGCTGTCCAATGATCCACTCCTGGATCACTTTGATATCTGCTAGTTAAACTAACAACATATGCAATGTCGGGTCTAGTACATATCATGGCATATCCTATGGCTGAGGCATAGGGAGTCTTACTCATCCTTTCTCTATCTTCTGCCGTTGTCGGACTTTGAGTTTTACTCAAGGTCGTATTGGGCAACATGGGCAAGAACCCTTTCTTGCTATCTTCCATTCCAAACCTCTTTAGAACTTTGTCCAAATATGTACTTTGTGACAATGATATTAGGCGTCTCGATCTATCTCTATAAATCTTTATGCCTAATATGTAAGCTGCTTCGCCAAGATCCTTCATTGAAAAACTATTATTCAAATATTCCTTGACACTATTAAGAAGGTCTACATCATTCCCAATCAACAATATGTCATCTACATATAGTATTAAGAATGCTACAGAGCTCCCACTCACTTTCTTGTAAATACAAGCTTCTCCATAAGTTTGTATAAAACCAAAACTTTTGATTACCTTATCAAAACGTTGATTCCAACTTCGGGATGCTTGCTTCAATCCATAGATGGACCGTTGAAGTTTGCATACCTTGTTAGCATCTTTAGGATCGACAAAACCTTTGGGTTGCATCATATACAACTCTTCATAAATGTCTCCATTGAGGAATGCTGTTTTGACATCCATCTGCCATATCTCATAATCATAATATGCTGCGATTGCTAACATAATCCTCACAGACTTTAGCTTCGCTACTGGTGAGAAAGTCTCATCATAGTCAACTCCTTGAATTTGTCGAAACCCTTTTGCGACAAGTCGAGCTTTATAGACAGTAACATTACCATCAGCATATGTTTTCTTCTTGAAAATCCATTTGTTCTCGACAGCCTTCCGGCCATCCGGTAAGTCCACCAAAGTCCATACTTGGTTTTCGTACATGGATCCAATCTCGGATTTCATGGCTTCTTGCCATTTATTGGAATCTGGGCTCATCATTGCTTCCTCATATGTCGCAGGGTCATCGGTGTTGTCCACCAACATGACACTCATAACGGGATCATACCAATCAGGAGTGGTACGAGTTCTCGTTGACCTGCGAGGCTCTGTAGCAACTACAACCGAAGTTTCATGATTATCATCATTAGCTTCCTCTCTTATTGGTGCAGGCACCACAGGAACTTCTTCCGGTGCTGCGCTACTCGCAATTTTGAGAGAAGGTTCGACAACCTCGTCGAGTTCTACTTTCCTTCCAGTCACTTCTTTCGAGAGAAATTCCTTCTCTAGAAAGGATCCATTCTTGGCAACGAAGATTTTGCCTTCGGATCTATGATAGAAGGTATACCCAATAGTTTCCTTCGGGTATCCTATGAAGACGCATTTTTCCGCTTTGGGTTCAAGCTTGTCCGGCTGTAACTTCTTTACATAGGCTTCGCAACCCCAAACTTTAAGGAACGACAATTTAGGTTTCTTACCAAACCATAATTCATACGGTGTCGTTTCAACGGATTTAGATGGTGCCCTATTTAAAGTGAATGCGGCTGTTTCTAATGCATAACCCCAAAATGATAGCGGTAAATCTGTAAGTGACATCATAGAACGAACCATATCTAAGAGAGTTCGATTACGACGTTCGGACACACCATTACGCTGTGGTGTTCCCGGCGGTGTCAATTGTGAAAGTATTCCGCATTTCTTCAAATGCTCGCCAAACTCGTAACTTAGATATTCACCTCCACGATCAGAACGTAGAAATTTAATCTTCTTGTTACGTTGATTCTCAACCTCACTTTGAAATTCCTTAAACTTCTCGAAAGTTTTGGACTTATGTTTCATGAAATAGATATACCCATATCTACTCAAGTCATCCGTGAAGGTAAGAACATAACGATAACCACCGCGCGATGCTACACTCATTGGACCACACACATCGGTATGTATGATTTCCAATAAGTCTATAGCTCGCTCCATCATACCAGAAAATGGAGTCTTAGTCATTTTACCCATTAGACATGCTTCACATCTATCAAGTGATTCGAAATCAAGTGATTCAAGAAGTCCATCGGAATGGATTTTCTTCATACGCTTCACTCCAATGTGACCAAGACGACAGTGCCACATATAGGTCGAGTTATCGCTCGATTTCAAACGTTTAGCCTCAATGTTGTTAATATGTGTATTTCCACTATCGAGATTCAATAAGAATAGACCATCTATCAAAGGTGCATGTGCATAAAACATATTACTCATATAAATCGAACAACCATTATTATCGAACTTAAACAAGTAACCGTCTCGCAATAAACAAGATCCCGATATAATGTTCATGCTTAACGCAGGCACCAAATAACAATTATTTAAGTATAAAACTAATCCCGATGGTAGATGAAGAGGTAGCATGCCGACCGCGATCACATCAACCTTTGATCCGTTTCCCACGCGCATCGTCACCTCGTTCTTCGCTAGCTTCCGTTTATTCTGCAGCACCTGCTTCGAGTTACAAATATGAGCAACCGAACCAGTATCAAATACCCAGGCACTACTACGAGTACTAGTGAGATACACATCAATAACATGTATATCGAATATACCTTTCTTCTTGATGTTGCCGTTCTTCAAATTCGCCAAGTACTTTGGGAAATTCCGCTTCCAGTGACCTTCTCCCTTGCAGTAAAAGCACTCAGTATCAGGCTTAGGTCTAGCCTTGGTCTTCTTCGCCGGCGCGGTAACTTTCTTACCACCCTTCTTGAAGTGTCCCTTTTGCTTAGACTTGCCTTTCTTGAATTTGGTGGTCTTATTGACCATCAACACTTGGTGCTCTTTCTTGATCTCCACTTCTGCAGATTTTAGCATGGCAAAGAGTTCTGGCAACTGTTTGTTCATGTTTTGCATATTGTAGTTCATCACAAAGTTCTCGTAACTTGGTGGTAGTGATTGGAGGACACGATAAATCCCCAAAGCATTAGGAATCACTATACCCAAGCTTTGAAGTTTGTTTGCGTGCCCAGACATCTTAAGCACATGCTCACTGGCGGAGCTGCCCTCTTCCATCTTGCAGTTAAAGAACTTTTCAGAAGCCTCATAGCTCTCAATTGCCGCGTGAGTCTCAAAGATCAATTTGAGATCACGGACAATATCATGGGTCTGAATTCTCAAACCTTTTCTGAAGCTCCGATTCTAAACCATACAAGATAGCACATTGAACTGTGGAGTACTGAGTCTTCCGAGCGAGGTAAACATTCTTTACTTCATCGGTAGCAGTTGCTGTAGGTGGGTCACCCAGCGGTGCATCCAGTACATAGGTCAAATTACCAGCTGTGAGGACAATCCTCAAATTGCGGAACCAATCCGCGAAGTTGCTTCCATTGTTTTTCAACTTTTCTTTCTCTAGGAACGCATTAAAATTGATGGTAGGGGCTGCCATTGATCTACAACATATTTGCAATAGTTTAGACTAAGTTTATGACAAATTGAGTTCTAATTAATAGTTAAATTAATCTAGGTGAACTCCCACTCAAAACAATATCCCTCACATTGTTTTAGTGATCACACGAACCAAATCCACCACATCAACACCGATCATCACGAGAGTTGATGTAGCTTCAATGGCGAACAATCGACATGATCATCATATCTACTATATGATTCATGCTTTACCTTTCGGTGATCCGTGTTCCGAGACCATGTCTGTACATGCTAGGCTCGTCAAGATCAAACCTTAGCTTCCGCATGAGCAAATCTGGCTTGCTCACGTTGTATACACTTGCGGAATCTAACACACCCGATCATCACGTGGTGCTTCGAAACAACAAGCTTTAGCAGCGGTGCTTACTAAGGGTGAACACTTTAGAACTTGAAATTCATGTGCATGAGGGATCATCTTATAATGCTACCATCATTAACTAAGAAATACAAGATGCATAAAGGATTAACATCACATGCAATTCATAATATGTGATATGATATGGCCTTTCTTCTTTGTGCTTCCGATCTCCATCTTCAAGCACGAACATGATCTCCATCATCACCGGCATTGCATCAAGGTCCATGACGCTGCTCCATGGTTGTCGTCCACCGGCTTCAACTATTACAACTACTTTGAATAGACACGCGGGTTTTAACAGAATTTAAAGACAACCATATGGCTCCTACCGGTTGCCAACTTACAATAAGGAACATTGCATACATCAAATATAATCACAATCATGGCCATATCACATCACAGCACACCCCTGCAAAACAAAGTTAGACGCCTCTACTTTCTTTGCATGTTTTACGTGGTTTGGGGCTTTCAATAAGTGTCGTTCTAACTTACGAACAAGAACCACAACATTGATACTAGTATTGTCAATCACCCGTTGTAAATTGAATCTTAACTATGTTGGGAGAAACAGGCACCCGCAAAGCCACTTATGCAATACAAGTTGCATGTCAAGCGTGGAGCAAGTCTCATGAACGATGTCATGTAAGGTTAGCCCGGGCCGCTTCATCCCACCATCCCGCAAGATGCAAAGTACACAAGAAGCAATCGACAACAAAAGCATCAACGCCCACAATGACCATTGTGTTCTACTTGTGCAACAGATCTACATATAGACACGGCTCTGATACCACTGTAGGGCTTCGTAGCATGGAAAACAAAAAATTTCTACCGCATACAAACAAACAAGCCAAGATCTATCTACTAGATTTTAGCTACGAGTCGATGGAATAAATCACCCTCGAAGATTCCAAAGTGTTTAACGAGAGTGGATTCTCGTGGGTGATGTAGTCGTACTCTTCCTGATCTCAAGATCGCGTAGACGATCCTTCCGGCACTGCGTTCTGGCAGCGCTCCCGCAGTCGGTCACACGTTCGGTACTCGACGAAGACCTTCCTCTCCCTTGTTCCAGCAGGCAGCGGAGGTTGTAGCACTCTCCTCGTGATTCCGGCAGCACAACGACGTGGTACCGGAAGTAGAGGGGAGATCTCGCAGGGCTTCGCCTTAAGCCGGAGCGAGTATGGTGGACTATGAGAGAGCTCCTCGGCGATCTAGGGTTTAGACACACCAAGGAGGAGGCTTGGCCGGCGGCTAGGGTTAGCTAGGCGGCGGCTGCAGGAGGGCCGACGGCTTAGGGCTAGGGTTTGCGGGTGGAGGTGTTGGGTGCTAGGAGGGGCAGCCCTGCCCCTCCTTATATAGGTGGAGGGGGCGCGCCAGGGGAGGGGAGTCCCTCCCCAACTCGGTTTCCCAAGGGGGGCGGCGGTGGAGGGGAGGAACTCCTCCCCAACTCGGTTTCCACCTTGCCCTCCACTTCCCAAAATAGCCGTTTGACTTTTCAAATTGGCATTTGACTTTTCAAACTTGGATTTGATTAAACCCTTTATTTTGTTCAGCGATGACACCTAGTACATGATGCAATCATTCCAACTTGGTATGACACATTCATGTACCCTTCCCCTCCAGAGTGCCGGACATTCCGGAACCTTCTAGAACATTCCCGATGAAAACACCGGAACCATTCTCCAACCCCGAAACAGGACTTTCCTTATATGAATCTTATTCTCCGGACCATTCCGGATCTCCTCGTGATATCCCGGATCCCATCCGAAACTCCGAACAACATTCGGTATCTTACTCATCATTCCATAACTACTCAAACAACGTCGAATCCTTAAGTGTGTCTCCCTACGGTTCGTGAATTATGCGGACATGATCGAGACACTTCTCCGAACAATAACCAATAGAGGAATCTGGAAATTCATATGGCTCCCACATATTTCTACGATTACTTTGCGATCGAATGAACCACTTACATACGATACCAATTTCCCTTTGTCTCACGATAGTTTACTTATCCGAGGTTATGATCGTCGGTATCTCTGCATACCTAGTTCAACCTTGTTACTGATAAGTACTCTTTTCTCGTTCCCGTGATATGTGATCCCTTGTGAGCCAGTCACATGCTTGCAAGCTAATTGGATGACATTTCACCGAGAGGGCCCAGAGTATATCTATCCGTCATATGGATGGACAAATCCCACTCTTGATCCATGTGTCTCAACCAATACTTTCCGAACACTCAATGCCACCTTTATAGCCACCCAGTTACGGTGTGGTGTTTGATGTCATCAAAGCATCCTTCCGGTGAAGGTGATATGCATGATCTCATGGTCGAAGGAATTAGGTTACTATGTATCAGAAAGCATATAGCAATTGAACTATTAAAATGACTTGATCTTTATACTACGCTTATCTATAGGAGTATGTCCACCATATCATTCTCCTAACGATATGATCTTGTTGTTAATAACATCTCAATGTTCATGATAGGGAAACCACAATCATTTATTAACCAACAAGCTAGTATTATAAAGAGGATTTACTAGGGACTCTATTTTAGTTTACAAATCACACAAGTATTAATGTTTCCTTTTTAATACTATTATAGCATGAATGTAAACATTTATCATAAACACAAAGATATAATAATAACTACATTTATTATTGCCTCTAGGGCATATCTCCAACAGAAAGGCCCTTCATAAAGGGAATCAGGGATTTCAAGTTTCAAAAAGAGCTTCCAAAAATATGGTACTTGTTAGCTTTCAGCCCTCATTGCCCCTATCATAAGCATATTGAAGTGATTAAGGTTAAAGTGAACAAAGGTGGAGTATATGCTTGACAAAGTATAAGTTGGAAAGCTCATGTACCTTGAATACGAGGGCCACACCTCATGCTACTCAACTTCAGTCACCTGTAAGTTCTTGTCATAGTAAGTACATGTGTATCATAGAGAACCGCCAATGTGGTACCCCTTGCACATGGTACATGAGCTATCCCATAACCAAAATGACAAGGCAAGCCGACAATGAGCATCTCAGCGATCTTTTTATTTACTATGTTCATAGATTTTTATTGAGGATGCTTCACAGAGTGCTCATTATGGTGATGCTTCAAGTTTCCACCATGATTAGGCATGGCTTTGGCTAGCGGCCCAGGCGTTTCTCTAACACAAAATACATAACTCCATGGACTTATGATACGTCCAAAACGTATCTACTTTCCCGAACAATTTTGCTATTGTTTCTCCTCTAAACTTGTGTGATTTGGATATAACTAACACGGACTGACGCTGTTTTTAGCAGAATTTCCTTGGTGTCTACTTTTTGTGCAGAAAATCAACTATCAGGAAAAATCCCGGAAATTATGCCAAAAATCCTATTTCACCAGAAGATCCACGGAGCCAGAAGACGAGACAGAGTAGAGGCCTGGGGGCCCCACACCCCTGCCAGGCGCGGGTGGGCCCAGCCCGCGCCTAGGGGGGTGCGGCCACCCCAGACAAACCTTCGGTCTCCGTCTTCGCCTATAAGTCACCCCTTGACCTAAAAACCGAGGGGGGTCGTTGTTTTCCAAAAAGAGATCCGCTCCGCCGCCACCATCAGAAACAAAGATTCAGATCCCGGAAACTCCATTCTGGCACCCTGCCAGGACGGGGAATTTGGAGAGGATCATCGCCATCATCATCACCAACGCCTCTCCATCAACCATCGATGTTTCCCTCATCCATGAGTGAGTAATCCCCCGCTATAGGCTATGGGGATGGTAGGGATTGGATGAGTTATATCATGTAATCGAATAAGATTGTTAGGGCATAGTGCCTAGTATCTCTATTAGTGCTATTTTACTTTGTTGCAACTTGTTGTGCTTAATGCTCGTCACTAGGGCCCGAATGCCATGATATTAGATCTGAACTTATTATTGAATCATTATGATAGTATTGTTTGTGATCTTATCTGCAAGTTGTGTACACATATCATTGTTTGGATCCAAAGGCCCCGAAGTGACATAAATTGGGACAACCGGAGGGGATGGCTGTGGTGTGAGGATCACATGTGTTCATGGAGTGTTAATGCTTTGCTTCGGTGCTCTATTAAAAGGAGCACCCTAATTTCCAGTAGTTCCCTAGAGGCCCCGCTGCCACGGTTTGGCTGGACAGAAGATGTTGCGCAAGTTCTCATTGCAAGCACGCATGACTTTATATGGAGCACATGCCTATGATTGTTTAGTACTTGGATGCTTGTTCTTATTTATCTGCAATTTCCCTAGATCTTGAAGTTACATGTTTAGACTCGTCCATGCGACGCCCGTCCATCCATCCCTGTGCCTACCACACTCATATACTATTGTTTGCTACTACTGTTACTATTGCTCCTATTTTGGTACTGTTGTTGCTACTACAAACTGTTGCTACTGATAAACTTCTGTGAGCAAGAACTATTCCCAGGTCAGCTGAATTGACAACTCAGTTGTTAAGGCTTGCAAGTATTCTTTGGCTCCCCTTATGTCGAATCAATAAATTGGGTAATACTACCCGCAAAGATTGTCACGATCCCATATACTTGTGGGTCATCAAGACTATTTCCTGGCGCTGTTGCCGTGGAGCATAGCTTTATTTGTAAGTTCACTTGGATCTATTATTGTTCACTGCTACTCCTTTCGTCATGGGTAAGTCTCGTGATGTAAAGTTCCCTATTTTACCATCCACTACAAGAAGAGGTACCATCCTAAACACCTTTGTTGCTCTTGATTCACCGTCTGTTATAAGTAAGCTTGTCACACCACCACCACATACTCATGCTACACACACTACTACTACTGCTGAATCTGAAACTGCTTTTGATGTTCATGATGTTACTTCTATTGTGCTTGATGCGAGTGGTTCATTAGGTCCTTTCCTAGATGCTACTATCGCTACTCTAGGAAATACTGAAACTCCTAGTGAAGACGCTGTTACACCTGTTAGCTAACCTGAGTCTAGAGAGAGTTATGATATTAATGATGCTTACATTGAGTTTACTGATGAAATTGTTGAAGAGTGCTGAAATACACATGGTGCTAGTGCTATTAAGAGTCTCCTTGCTATACGTACCATTATTCCTAAACCGTCCTCTGATCCTAAGTTTGCCACCTCTCCCATAGATATTAAAGATAAAGATTATGATTTCTCTCTTGATTTATCCTATTTGGACATTTTTGAGAAAGTACCTTTTTGTGGGACTGAAAATGAGAGTGTTGTATCTCATATGAATGAGCTTTCTACTATGAGTTCTTTCTTCTCTGCTGATTTTAAAATGCGCAAGTACTTCATTACAAAGATCTTCCCTTTTTCACTAAAAGGAGAAGCTAGGGCTTGGTTTAATAGATTACCTCCTAGTTCCATTGATAGCCCTGATTGCTTGATTGCTTCTTTCTTCCAGAAACATTTTCCTCCCAGTGCTAGACATGCTGCTTTGCAGAGACTTTTTGATTTTAAACAGGGAGAAGAAGATAAATTGCCCGAGTCATGGACAAGGTTCAGTGCCTTGATTCATGCACATCCTGGATGTTCATTGCCTAAGAATGAGCTTCTTGATATTTATTATAATGGACTAAATGATGATTTTAGGACATACCTAGATAGCTTTGCTGATTGTGTTTTGAGGAAAAGAACTCCTACAGATGCTAAAGAATTAATGGCTAAGATAAGCAAGAATTATGATTATTGGACTTCAACTGAGCTAAATACACCTGAGCCTATTACTCCTGAACCAGTTGTGCCTGAACCAGTTCCAACACCAACACCAAAGAAGAGGGGAGTTATTGCATTGAATGATGAAGTGATGAAAGAAGCTAAGAAATGTCTAAAGGAGAAAAGTAATAGAGATGAAGATGTGAAGAATCTACCTCCTATAGAAGAATTATGTAAGCCAATTCCCCACTCATCTACTATTGAGGTACACTCTATCCACTTTAATGAAGGTGATATTCCCTATGGTAAGCCTCCTGATCAATGCTTAGAGGAACTTGACACATTTATTGTTAAACAAGGTAATTTTAATAAACAAGTTCAGAATCATTTATTGGAAAACTCTAGAGCTATCAATGAGTTGAAAGATATTATGAAAAGAACTTCTAATGATATTAAAATGCTTTGTAAACACTTTCAAATGGTTCAAACCCAACTTGATCAACTTGCTAAGGTACAAAAAGGTATGCTAGTTAATGCCTCAGGAGATAAACATGCTTATGGAATTAGAACTAGGAGTGGTATAGCTACTCAAGATCCTTTATATCCTGAAGACACCCTAAAAGAATTGAGCAGGATTCTCAACAAGGTGAAAGTAGTGGTAGTCCTCGTAAGAGAAAGAAAAAGAAACATAAGGTAGTTGAGGAACCACTTGAACCTGCTGTAGATCCCAATAGTATATCTGTCTCTGATGCTGAAACTAAGAGTGGTAATGATAAAAATGATGCTCCTGATAAGGAGGAGTTGAGGAAGAACCTGAGAAGCACACTAAGAACACCAGTACACTAAGGAAGATTTTATTGCTAATAAACATGGTAAAGAGAGAGAACCTTGGGTGCAGAAACCTATGCCTTTTCCAGGTAAGAAACACGTGTCAAAGGAGGAAGAACACTACAACAAGTTTTGTGAGTGGATGAAACCTTTATTTTTGCAAATTCCTTTGACTGATGCTATTAGGTTGCCTCCTTATTCAAAGTTTATGAAGGATATTGTCTCTAATAAAAGGAAGATTCCTAGTGAGGAGATTTCTACTTTGCTTGCCAATTATTCCTTCAATGGTAAGGTTCCAAAGAAACTTGGTGATCCAGGTATACCAAATATTCCTTGCTCTATTAAGAATAATTATGTTAGAACTGCTTTATGTGATTTGGGAGCTGGAGTTAGTGTTATGCCTTTCTCTCTCTACAAGAGACTCCAGCTAGAAAAGTTGATACCAACTGATATATCTTTGCAATTGGCTGATAAGTCAACTACTATTCCTGTTGGTATATGTGAAGATGTTCATGTTCAAGTGGCTCATAATTGCTTGGTTTTAACTGATTTTGTTGTGCTTGAGATGCCTAAAGATGATAATATGTCTATTATTCTTGGGAGACATTTTCTTAATACTATAGGTGCTGTCATTAATTGTAATTAAGGAAAAGTAACATTCAATATTAATGACAAAGAGCATACTATCTATTTCCCCAAGAAGGTTGCTAAGAGCTATTGCCTGAATTCCATTGAAAATATTGAGAGCATCAAGGTTGGAGAAATATATTGCCCCATTCCACAAGAAAATTTTGAAACTATTATGATTGGGACCATTGCTATCAATTATGAGGTAACATAATCACCTTGTGGAATGCAAAGTTTTGTTTCATATAAGATTCTTTTAGTAACAATACTTGATAAACCTTGTTAACAAAAGGATTTTAATAAACAAAATAATGCTTTCACTATGGTTATACTTGCTTTCTTTTATTCTTCTCCTTCCTAGTTTTTGCCTTTTCTCTTGCTAGCTTTGGTTTTGCTAGTTGTTTTCTTGTTAGAGTGTCTTAGAACTTCTGTAGTTTGGTTTTTGGTTTGCTTTTGCTTCTTCTAAAAAAAACTGTTCCTGCGAGAAAATCAATTTTCATACCCTGAAAATTGGCCAAAAATAAAGTTTCCCGAAAAATCCCTGAAAATTCAAAATAAATTTTTCCTCGAAAAAAGGGGAAGAGGAACACCTGGAGTGACCCAGGGGCACCCCAGTCCATCACACCCCTGGTGGGCGCGGCCAACCCCCAGGTGGCGCCTGGCTGGGTTGTGGCCCACCTGGGCCCCTCCAAGGTGCCTCCTCCCATCCATCTTCTTTCTCTCTCCCGAAAAACACCGTAAAACTTTATCAAAATCGAGTTCCTACTGTTCTTACTCGCAATTTTTGATCTCCTTGCTTAGCCCATCTTTGTTGCTGATTTTTGGATGGATTGCTCCTTGGTATGTGCCTCCTCCGCTTGTCCAATTAGATTTGTGATTGGTAGATTGTATGTTCTTCACTTGAACTTCAGAGGTGCCTTGACATTTATATCATGCTCTATAGACAAAGGAAAGCGAGATACCACTCTATCATACCTTATTATGAGCATTGCAATGTTGCTTATGTTTATGTTCCATGCTACTTATTATTATTGAGTTGGTTTCTCTTCATAGATTGCAATGACTATTTAGTAGACTTGGTTGCATACTTCTTATTATGAATGGTTTAAGTATCTACTCTTGTGCTGAGAATATATACATCATGTCAAGCAAATGTGTTCGTGAAAGTTTTTTTATCGCACTCAGTTTTCAACTGAATTGCTTGAGGACAAGCAATAAGCTAAGCTTGGGGGGAGTTGATACGTCCAAAACATATCTACTTTCCTGAACACTTTTGCTATTGTTTCTCCTCTAAACTTGTGTGATTTGGATAAAACTAACACGGACTGACGCTGTTTTTAGTAGAATTGCCTTGGTGTCTAGTTTTTGTGCACAAAATTAACTATCAGGAAAAATCCCGAAAAATATGCCAAAAATCCTATTTCACCAGAAGATCCACGGAGCCAGAAGACGAGGAGTGGAGACCAGGGGGCCCACACCCCTGCCAGGCGCGGGTGGGCCCAGCCCGCGCCTAGGGGGGTGCGGCCACCCCAGGCACCCCTTCGGTATCCCTCATTGCCTATAAGTCACCCTTGACCTAAAAACCGAGGGGGGTTTATCGTTTTTCTAGAAAGAGTTCTGCTCCGACGCCACCATCAGAAACCAAGATTCGGATCCAGAAACTCCATTCTGGAACCCTGCCGGGACGGGGAATTTGGAGAGGATCATCGCCATCATCATCACCAACACCTCTCCATCAACCATCGATGTTTCCCTCATCCATGAGTGAGTAATCCCCCGCTGTAGGCTATGGGGATGGTAGGGATTGGATGAGTTCTATCATGTAATCGAATAAGATTCTTAGGGCATAGTGCCTAATATCTCTATTAGTGCTATTTGACTTTGTTGCAACTTGTTGTGCTTAATGCTTGTCACTAGGGCCCGAGTGCCATGATCTCAGATCTGAACTTATTATAGAATCATTATGATAGTATTGTTTGTGATCTTATCTGCAAGTTGTGTACACATATCATTGTTTGGATCCAAAGGCCCCGAAGTGACAGAAATTGGGACAACCGGAGGGGATGGATGTGGTGTGAGGATCACATGTGTTCATGGAGTCTTAATGCTTTGCTCCGGTGCTCTATTAAAAGGAGCACCTTAATTGCCAGTAGTTCCCTAGAGGCCCTGCTGCCACGGGCTGGATGGACAGAAGATGTTGTGCAAGTTCTCATTGCGAGCAGGCATGACTATATATGGAGCACATTCCTATGATTGTTTAGTACTTGGATGCTTGTTCTTATTTATATGAAATTGCCCTAGATATTGAAGTTACATGTTTAGACTCGTCCATGCAACGCCCGTCCATCCATCCCTGTGCCTACCGCACTCATATCCTACTGTTTGCTACTACTGTTACTATTGCTCCTGTTTTGCTGCTGCTGTTGCTACTACAAACTGTTGCTACTGATAAACTTTTGTGAGCAAGAACTATTTCCAGGTGCAGCTGAATTGACCACTCAGTGGTTAAGGCTTGCAAGTATTCTTTGGCTCCCCTTGTGTAGAACTAATAAATTGGGTAATACTACCTACGAAGACTGTTGCGATCCCCTATACTTGTGGGTCATCAACTTACAAGCTCCCTCTTTATTTCACACTGGCGACATCCATAGACAAAAGAGCATGATATCAACTGTGTACAGAGTACAAGTGCAATGTTGAAAACGTTCCCCGTGATAGCATGGTTCTGCTAATTCCAACGTATAAGTGCAAGCATATACAACATAGATGACACAATGGTTCAAGTTTATTAGGGGCAAGGAATATAAGGTGTGCCATCAAGTTTGTGAGGGCTTTAATCACTAAGTTTTCACAAAACAAAATACTTTTTAATTGGAACATAGCTAAAAATAAGAATATACTTGGAATGGTGTAACACACCATGCATAGGAGTTTATAGTGGACACTTTGGAATAACTTGGTTTTTTGGGAGTTGGAAGCATGAGTAGAGCTTACCCATACAAGTGGAGGCTAGCAAAAGACTGGGAGCAACCAACTAAGAGAGCAATAATGGCCATAATAATGTAAAGCGACAAAACATTACTAATCAAAGCGTAGAGTGGTACTACAAGTCAAGGACTAAATGATCATAGAGGCTATGGTGACTTTTTCATAGTCATAACATGGTGTGAGCATGTACCAAGTCAACCCAAACAAAGCATCAACGGAGAATACCACAATACTATGCTTTTATATGCTAAAACAACGCATGATTCTTTCAAGGCACACTAAGCAATCCCATTTGTTTGGAACAAGTCATGCTATAGAAATAATTACTAGGCATAAGGTCAAAACAACACCTAGCATGTCATGCTAAAGTCTAAGTCACAGTCAATGCAAGCTCCTCTTGCACTTTCAAGCATGAACTTTCTACTCATTTCCAGCACCAATCGACTTATTTGAAACAACACAGAGAGAACAGGGGTCCAAACTACTTTATTCAAGCAAAATAAACAAACTAAGCAAACCAAACGAAAACTAAGACGCTCCAAGAACAACACAACAGTGCATGAAACAATAAAAAACGAAGTGTCTAGAAAGACCTGAGCTTTTTATTGATGAAGAAGGGGATGCCTTGGGCATCCCCAAGCTTTGACGCTTGTACCTATTGGATATTTATTGGGGTTACACCGGGGTGGAATCCCCAAGCTTGAGCTTTTGTCCATTCTTCATCTCATTACATCATTCTCTCTCTACACCTGAAATTTTTCCTTCGTACAAAACTTCACACAATCTTCATTAGCAACATTAGTTTATTCAAAAGATAATAGACCTTTGGGTTTAGCTTTAGAACAGAAAAACTTTTCACTAAAAACACAAGCTATTGTAGCAACTCCTTCAAAAAGCTCAATTTCCCCAAAAAGAACTCAAAACGGAATCAATAAGAAGCAAATGCAAATAATAGCAGAAATCTGTCAAAACAGACCAGCAGGCAGTAACCATTTTTTCTAAAATCTTCTGTTGCTCAAATCAAAAAGTGTTGAACTAACGAAAGTTATCTAACATACTTGGGGGTTTATTCATAAATTTGCAGCTCAATCCGACTTACAGAGACTCCTCACGAATTTTTATGGTGGAGGAAAAAAATCTGTTTCGGGACAACAACTCCCCAAATCTTACTTACCTCTCATTAGAGGTCATTCTTGGCACAAAAAGCAAACAAAAAGGTCATTACTGCAGTAATAACTTCCAAGACGCAAGGAAACTCTTGGGTTATCTCCCAATAATTACTTTTCTTTAACGCCTTTAAGTTAGACATGATAGTTTGAGAAGATGCTCATATGAGAAATATGAATTGAAGTAAAAGAGAGCATCAAGAAGAAAATTCAAAAAACATTTAAGTATAACCCACTTCCTATGCATAGGAATATTGTAAGAAAATAAATTAAAGAAGCACATAGTAACAAGAATGGGTAGATAAAACAAGAGCAACTTCAAAACTTTCAGCATATAGAGAGGTGTTTCAGTACCATGAAAACTTCTACAACCATATTTTCCTCTCTCATAATAATTTTCAGTAGCATGATGAATAAACTCAACAATATATCTATCACATAAAGCATGCTTTTCATGATCTACAAACACATAATTTCTATCAAGCTCAAAAATAGTGGGATAAAAACCTTCACAAGTTTTACCCAAAGTAGATATTTCAAAAGGATCCACAAGAACATAGCATTCATCCTCCTTTGGTAAGCATGGGGGACAATAAAATAATATAAGAGGGAAATAGTTACTCTCATTAGAAGGTAGGCATGGGTAGATCCATTCTTCCTCCTTTTGTTCATCACTCTCCTCCTCTTTTTCATCTAATGAGCTTCCAGTTTCAACAATTTCTTCTTCCATAGGCTCCTGCAAGGCATTAGTCTCTTCCATTTATGGAGAACACCTATTAATATTCAAGAATATAGCCATTTTCTTCCTTGTAATTATCAAAGCAAAATTTAAGTATCTCATAAACCTCATATTCATAAGGTGCATCATCAGTATTTTCAAGCAAACTGGCAAGTTCAAATGCACCCTTGAAAGCAATAAATTCTTCAATTTGTTCCACATCATAAAAGTCATAATTTCCTTTAACATAAGAATATATGGTAACATTATCATTATACTCACATTGAAAAGGCAGGTGTTTATACCTCCTACAACAAAAAGATTTATCAAAGCAATAAGTAACATTAAGTAGACACACTTCTCTAGCAATAGTATTCAACTTATCAATTTGTTCCATAAGTGTTTCCCTTTTTGTGACAAACGGTGTTCCTTATAATAATACTTTTGTTCTTTCGTGAACCCACCTTGCCAATAAGAACTAGTTTCAGAGAAACCATCCATTGATAGAAAGCCTGACCAAGCAGGGCAACAACAGACCAGCAACTAGAGCAGGGACTAAATTTTTTGTGTTTTTGATAAGAGAAAGCAAACCAAACTAAACTTTTTTTTTGGATTTTTTGATAAATTTTGGCAAATAAAACCAAGAAAAAGAAACAAGCAAACTAAAAACAAAGTAAAGAGAGGGGTTGAGGAGGACTCCCCTTGTGAAGACGTCCTTAGCCTCCCCGGCAACGGCACCAGAAAACTTTGATGGGTGTTGTGTTGATGTGGAGCACTTCGTCGGGAAACCCCAAGAGCAAGGTGTGAAGAAGCACAGAAGCAAGTCTTCCCTCAGTAAGAAACCAAGTTTATCGAACCAGTAGGAGGAAGGAAACGTCTCAAAGGTGTTGCAAGCAACATGGAAACCTGCACAACACAAACTCAAGACTTTGCCCCAACAAACAGTGAGGTTGTCAAGCTCACTGGTTTGTTGTAACAAAGGATTAACTATATGGTGTGGAAGATGATGATGGTTTGCAGCAAGTAAACAGTAACACCGGAAGATGTATCAATGGTAAAGATTGGACCGAGGTCCATAGTTCACTAGAGGTGTTCTCCTTAGATAAATAAACATGGCATGCTGGGTAAACAAATTACAGTAGGGCAATTGACAAGACTGAGCAAGGTAAACAATGCAATACTAGACAAAAAGATCCTATGAGATTCGATTGGGCAATACAACAATATACATAGACCGCCATCCAACTGCATCTATGACTAGAAGTCCACCTTCAGGTTATCATCCGATCCCCCTCCAATATTAAGTTGCAAGCAACAGACAACTTCTTTAAGCAAAGTGTGTAAGGTAAACAATCCACTTGTTCCATGAACAAGAGACCGTTGTTTTCTCCCTAGTGGCAACAACACATCTACAACCGAAGATATTTCTGTCACTTCCCTTGGAAACTAGAGGCATGAACCCACTATCGAGCATAAATACCCCCTCTTGGAGTCACTAGCAACTACTTGGCCAAGATAGATACTAACAACGGAGAGCATGCAAGATCACCAACAACATACACATGATAGAATCAATAAGACAAAACCATTCATCAATCTGACATAGTAATCTCAATATCCATCGGATGCCCGCAAACACAACATGCATGATTACAAATAGATTAGATCTTGATCATGAACAGAGCTCACAAGATCTAGACATGAAAGCACAAGGAGGAGATACAACCATCTAGCTACTACATGGACCCATAGTCCAAGGTGAAACTACTCACGCTTCATACCAGAGGCTGGCATGAAGAAGAAGAAGGCCTCTGGGATGAACTTCAGATCCCCTCGATCTAGGAAAGATTATGGCGGCGGCTACAGATGGTTTCGTGGAATATTGATCGGGTGTTTAGGGTTTCTGCATCGGGGGGACTTTATAGGCGAAGAGGTGAGGCAGGGGGCCGCCAGGGCAGCTGCACCCCCCTAGGCGCGGGGTGGGCCCACCTGCGCGGCTAGGGGGTGTGGCCCATGGTGATCCTCCTCTGTCTCGTATTCTGTCTTCATGTTGCCCATGGTAAAATATTGACTTTGGCTTTTGTCCCGTCCAATTCCAAGAATATTGATTTTCTGCCTTTCTGGAACCAAAAACAGAAGAAAACATGCAACTGGCATTGTGGCAACTTGTTAATAGGTTAGTACCAGAAAACATATAAAAACACCTCAAAGTGTGGACAAAGCAAAGCAAAGTAGATAATAAACAAGCATGGAGCATCAAAAATTATAGTTACATTTCCGACGTATCAACATCATCAAAATCTTTTAGTAAAGTTTCAAGAATAAATTCTCTCTTTTCAGCATTCTTTTCTTCGTTTAGTTTTAGGAACAAAATTTGCATCATGGGGTTAAGTCTAACAAACCTAGCCTCCAACATATGAAGTAAATAAGCTGCAGCAATTTCATAATTAGGAGCAAGTTCTGCTATAGATATATCCTCAATATTCTCATGCTTTCTAACATTATTAAAGAATTCTTCAATATTTTCTTTCCCAATTATAGAGCCACTACCTATCGAAAGGTCCTTCAGGGCCAACTTGGGGAAAAACATGGTGAGCTAGAGCAAGGTGGCAACTAGAGTAGGAACTAATTTTTTTATGTTTTTAATAAGAGAAAGCAAACCAAATTAAACTAATTCTTTGGAGTCTTTGATAAAAAGAGGCAAACAAAACCAAGAAAAAGAAACTAAGAAAACTAAAAACAAAGTAAAGAGAAAGGTTGAGGATGACTCCCCTTGTGAAGAAGTCCTTAGCCTCCCCGGCAACAGCGCCAGAAAAAGTCTTGATGGCACTGCGTCAACGTGGAGCGCTTCGTTGGGAAACCCCAAGAGCAAGGTATGATGTAGCACAGCAGCAAGTTTTCCCTCAGTAAGAAACCAAGGTTATCGAACCAGTAGGAGGAAGGAAACGTCCCAAAGGTGTTGCAAGCAACATGGAAACTGATAAGTCGGAAACGTATCTATAATTTTGGATGCTCCATGCTTGTTTAGTATCTACTTTGCTTTGATTTGTCTACACTTTGAGGTACTTTTTACATGATTTTTGGTACTAACCTATTAACAAGTTGCCACAGTGCCACTTGCCTGTTTTCTGCTGTTTTTTGTTTCACAAAAGCTAGTAAAGAAATATTCTCGGAATTGGATGGGACAAACGTTAAAGTCAATTACTTTCCGTGGGGAACAAGAAGTCCAGAGGGGAGACGAAGAAGCGGGCCTGGGCGGACAAACCTCCCCTAGGCGCGGGTGGGCCCAGCCCTGCGCCTGGGTAGGGTTTGACCCCCCTGGCTGCCTCCTCAGCCTCCCCCTTCGCCTATAAGAAGCCCCCGATGCAGAAACCCTAAGTATCCGATCAAATCTCCACGAAACCTTCTATAGCCGCCATCACCGTCGTCCCTAGATTGGGGGGTCTGAAGTTCTTCCCGGCACCCTACCGGAGGGGAGATCATCCCGGAGGCCTTCTCTCCGGTATGATGTGTGAGTAGTTCCACCTTGGACTATGGGTCCATGTAGTAGCTAGATGGTTGTATTTCCTCCTTGTGCTTTCATGTATAGATCTTGTGAGCCCCGTTCATGATTAAGATCTAATCTATTTGTAATCATGCATGTTGTGTTTGCGGGGATCCGATGGATATTGAGATTATTATGTTGGTTTGATTAATGGTTGTGTCTTTATGATTCTATCATGTTTGTGTTGTTTGTGATCTTGCATGCTATCCGTTGTTAGTAGCTATCTTGGCCAAGTAGTTGCTAGTGACTCCAAGAGGGGGTATTTATGCTCGATAGTGGGTTCATGCCTCTAGTTTCCAAGGGAAGTGACAATAATATCTTCGGTTGTAGATGTGTTGTTGCCACTAGGGAGAAAACACCGGTCTCTTGTTCATGGAACATGTGGACTATTTACCTTACACACTTTGCTTAAAGCAGTTGTCTATTGCTTGCAAATTAATACTAGAGGGGGTTCGGATGATAACCTGAAGGTAGACTTCTAGTCATAGATATAGTTGGATGGCAGTCTATGTATCTTGTTGTATTGCCCAATAGAATCTCATAGGATCTTTCTGACTAGTAATTGCATTGTTATGCCTTGCTCAGTTCCTGTCAGTTGCCCTGCTATAATTTGTTTACCCTTCATGCCATGTTGTTTATCTAAGAAGAGCACCTCTAGTGAACTATGGACCCCGGTCCAATCTTTACCATTGATACATCTTCCACTGTTACTTGTTTACTTGATGCAAACCATTACTTTACACACCATATGTTTAATCCTTTGTTATAGCAAACCGGTGAGCTTGACAACCTCACTGATTCGTTGGGGCAAAGTCTTGAGTTTATGTTGTGCAGGTCTCCGCAGGTGACAAACAATTACAGATAGTTCATTATAAAGTGTTACATCGATACTAGTTTTGTCACAAGATACAAAATTAAGTTTATATCAACTTAAACTATGTCACATCCCAAGATTTTCCAAATCTTCTAATGTGAAAATAAATAAACAAAACAAATAATTGTTGAAATTTAGGGTGAAAAGAAACTTTTGTTTCTAAATGGAAACTTAAAATCCCATCTTGAAAAAACTTTGGTTAATGTTTGAATCTAACTAAATTCAAATCAAGTGGAATGCATTCCTCATAAAATGCATCTTGAAATTTAAACACTTGGAGACTAAACCAAAACTCTAAAACCCTAATGGAAGAAAATCATTTTCAAGTTATCTCTAAGACTATGGATTTGATCCATATAAAAATTGGTCAAACAAACATTTCAAATTGATCAAGAATGACTATTAGAAATATTATAAAACCATATGAATTGGATTCACTTAATTTGGAGCCATAGATAAAATCTTATGAATTTAATAAGATAAGGAAATTGAATTTCCAATGCTAATAAAGCATCTACCTATAAATCCATACCAAATGGTGAACAAATAATCCTAAATATATTTAAAAGGATAAATAAATATTAAATAAGATTTTATAAATTGGAATCACCAAGTTTGGATCTATAAATAAAAAGATATGGAATTTATAAGATAAAGAAAGAAATTATTAAATGAGGAATATTTAAAGACCAAATTAAAACTTGGCCAAGACCATAAACAAATGGAATGTAATCCAAATCCAAATAAAATAAAAGGATAAGGAATTTCAAAATAAAATAAAATGGCATTAACCAAATCCTATTCTATTTGAGTAAAGATAAAATCCCTATTAGAAATGATTAATTAAAACAGGAGGTATTTACAACGGGCACTTGATAGTTCAAGCATCAACGTTGTGGTTCTTGTTCGTAAGTTAGAACGACACTTATTAAAAGCCCCAAATCACGTAAAACATGCAAAGAAAATTAGAGCGTCTAACTTTGTTTTGCAGGGGTGTGCTGTGATGTGATATGGCCATGATTGTGATTATATATGATGTATGCAATGTTCCTTATTGTAAGTCGGCAACCGGCAGGATCCATATGGTTGTCTTTTAATTTCGTCTAGACATGCGTGTCTATTATTCAAAGTAGTTGTAATAGTTGATGCTGGTGGACGACAACCATGAAGCAGCGCCATTGACCTTGACGCCACGCCGGTGATGATGGAGATCATGTTCGTGCTTGAAGATGGAGATCGGAAGCACAAGAAAAAAGGCCATATCATATCACATATTTTGAATTGCATGTGATGTTAATCCTTTTATGCATCTTGTATTGCTTAGTTCGCGACAGTAGTATTATAAGATGATCCCTCTCAAAAAATATCAAGTTATAGAGTGTTCGTCCTTAGTAGACACTATTGCCAAAGCTCGTTGTTTCGAAGCACCACGTGATGATCGGGTGTGTTAGATTCTGCGAGTGTATACAATGGGAGCAAGCCAGATTTAATCATGCGGAAGCAAAAGTTTGATCTTGACGAGCCTAGCATGTATAGACATGGTCTCGGAACACGGAATACCGAAAGGTAAAGCATGAGTCATATAGATGATATGATGAACATGATGATTATTCGCCTTTGAAACTATACCATGTCACATGATGATCGGACTTAGTGTAGTAAATTTGGTTCATGTGATTAGTAAAACAATGTGAGGGATATTGTTTTGAGTGCGAGTTCAATAGAAATATGATTAAAAGTTGAACACTATTTATCATAAATTAAATCAAAGTAAATTTGCATAGTTGTTGTAGTCATTGGCATCCGTTTACCACCTTGCACTTAGTTATAATTGAGATAATAGAACTATAGAATTCTGGTTAGTTACTTTACGAACTGGTATCGTATTGTTTTGAAGTGTTAATCTAAAGTTTAAAAGTCCTATTGCAAACTTTCAGTAAGTTCAGGTTACTCCGTGAAGTTTAATAATTGGTATTAAATCAAGAGTGACAATTCTAGTGTTAGTATATAAGTATCATGTTTGTCTCCATGATTCTTGATATTCAAAAGATTGTTTTAATATCAAGGTTATCTAGGATCCGAAAGAGTTTTTTCAGAAACCATGATGTGTGGAAGATATTGCGATATCTGAAATGATGTTTTGGTTGCAACATGAGAGAGTATAATATGGCAAAGTTTATGTTATCATATTTGATGAAAATTTGAAAAAGGTTGGAGACGCTTGTCGTCCTAATCCTCCAAAAGGTTTTGGAGAGCAACATTATACTCGCGATTCACCGTTATAAGCTAAAAGTAGCTTTATCATGAATAGTTCCATGATAAGGGTGAATATTTGATAAAATATTTACTACACTAAAAGATTACTAAAGAATGGAATTTGAAAGAACACCAAGTATTTGATGATGGTGATCTACTTCAAAGTGCAAGTCCGAAGACATTGGTATTTAACTATACATGCTTTGGACTATGTGTCATGTGTATGGCTCCACTATTGATGTTGATAGATTCTTTCGAACAGAAAAGGAAATACTGAAAGAGAATCTCAGAAATATATGGCAGAAAAGAAAAGACTAGAATTGTTCAACTTAGGTATATAGAGGATATACATGTTATGGCTATATTCTTTGCTTATTAAACAATGTGGTTCTTAAGTATTGGATACTGAATTTGTTGGTGTGAATCGTCATACGAAACAACACAATTCATGAACTACAATGGCATAAGTAACTAGCAAAAGAATATGTGATGATGTTCATCGAGAACAAATAAAGGGTTGTTGTGTTGCTCGTTAACATCAAAGCTTGCCTTAAAGATTTGTTTTATCAGGTTTTATGAGAACAGAAGGGTTGTTCAAATAATTGCCGTAATCCATAAAAGATGGATGATTTACAAATCTTGTTGGATAAATCACATCCATAAAAATATTGCTAAAAATGTCGAAAGACAATTGATAAGAAAGATCACTTAGGAAGTGGCATCGCCGTTTAAATTATATTGGAAAGAAAACATGAAGAAACTCCATGTGGATGGAATTTTGTAGTCTTTTGATTTTTGATCACATGACACATGTGAAATTTTCCTAGAGATAATTAAAACTCCGCTCATAGGCCAAAGGGAACATATGACTAGCTTATTGGAACTTGTACATATTGTTGTATGAAGTTTATTATGTGTAGTCAAGAGCGATAGATTTCAACTTCATATGCTTTCTCCAAAAATTTGAGTGAATATATGAATATTTACTTAATAAGGATGAAGTGTGAAACATTTGAAAAGTTTAAAGACTTTCAAGATGACGTGCAAAATCAATGTAACAAGAAAATAAAGAATTTATGATAAGATCATAAAGGAAGATATTTGAGTTATCAAGTTTAGCATAACACCTAAGATTTGAGGAATCGTTCCATGGATTTGCGTTTCCCGAAACACCATATGAGTATGGAATAATCGAGATATGCAATTAAACCTTGTTTAACATGGTAAGATCAAAGGTGTAATTGATAAAACTGCCATTATATTTTAAAGATTAAAGCTTTAGAGACTACTGTTTTTCCACTGAAAAGAGCTCCATCATAATCCATTGAAATGGCACCATATAAAGTTATGGTTTGGGATAAAACCCAAGTTGTCCTTTCTTAAACATTGGTATGCTATGCATAAGAAAGATGTTTGTAACCAAAATCGGATGAACATATCTTTGTATGTTATTTTGAATAATCGTTGAGTATTCCTCCATAACACCAAATACAAAAATGTTTGTCGCTTAGAACGTCAAGTTTCTTTGAGAAAGGAATTTTCCGTGAAAAGTTAAGTGGGAGGACAATAGAACTTTGATAAGGTTAAAAGAACCTTAGCTATATGTGCAAAGTTGCGCAACACTGAAAAGTGTTCCGGAGGCAGCAACAATGCTCATGGCTCACGTGCCTCAAAGGTTGTGGTCACGGAGGTCTAAGTTCCTATTGAAGCAAGTAGGTCGGGTAACCAATCAAATACCAAGATTTTAGAGTTAAATCATTATTTGACAATAATGATCTGACTACATGAAAATAAGCAATGATGGGCCCTGACTCCGTCAAATGGTTTGAAGACATAAAATCCGTGATAGTTCCATATACGAGAGATCAAGCTTTGAACTTGAAAGACCCTCTGAAAAGGTGCAAGACCTTACAGTCTATTTGGATCTCATGGATGTTTCACATCTGTGAAATTATCGACATGTCGGGAAAGAGTTCACGACAGTGTTCAAAGAGTTGACTATGACAAGATCCGATCTTTCATAGCGATATTTAGTCTGGACGGATTAAAGTATCAACCACTACATATAATTTGGTATATGGTAGATGAATAAACAAAACAAAGTTCTTCTAAAAGAATGGTTAACTGGGACGTGTGCATGACACGGTCCAAAGGGTTTTGTTAATTCAAAGGATGCTAAAAGCATATGCAAACTTCAATGGTTGAAGTAAGCATCACGGAGTTAGAATCTTCACTATGATGAAACTGTTAAAAGAGTTTAATTTCATCAGAGACGATGAAGATGCTTGCATTTGCAAGAAATTAAGTGGGAGCGGTAAGACATGTTTCTAATACATTATGTGGAAGACATATTATTGATTGGAAATGATGTATCTTTTTATTGACACAGGTTAAGAATTTCATCTCGATGAAAGGCTTAGGAAGAACCCAAATATTTGGCATCAATGTATATATGGATAAATTGAGACGCTAATATGGTTGTGCCAAAGGTACATAGATGAGATATTGAATGAGTTCAATATAGAAATTACAAGAAACGTTCTTGTTGCACAGGAAGGATTGAATGAAGATTCAAGTATTTTTGATACTTGATATATAAAATCATAAAGAGTACTTTATCAATCATGCTGTGATGTGTACAAATCCAGATATGTCCTATGCTCTAAATGTTATGAGCATATACCAGAATGATTAATAAGATGATTATTGGACGATAGTAAAGATATTCTTATGATCTTTTAGAGAATATATTATTTTGTAGAAGTGACAAATAGATGGTTAGTTCATTGTAAAAGTATTACATTGATACTAGTTTTGTCACAAAGTACAAATTAAGTTTATCTCTATCTAAACTAAGGGTGGCACAATATGATGGAAAGTAAGTTCCATAATGGATTTGGATGAGTTCCAAAGTTAAGAAATTATGACAGATACTACAACAAAAGGCTAAGTATATGACTGCTATAATAGCAGCAAAAGAGGGCATTCTGTCAACTAGTTTGTTATCAAACTAGGTGTGGTTCACAGCAGGATAGTACTATGAAGATATATTGTACGACAATATTATCAACATGTTTTAACCCCAAGGAACTAAAGGTCTCACCAAAGGACCAAATTTATACAAAGCCATCTCATTAGAGAATGAGTGATGCGTAGAGACGCAAAGACATGCAATTACACACGGACCTGAAATTGTCGGATCCGGAGATCAGTTGACCACTAGCAATCGTGTAAATACAACACCGGAAAGCCATAGGTGTTGAATGCACAAAGTTTTGAAACTAGATTATTGACTCTAATGCAAGTGGGAGACTGTTGGAGATATGCCCAAGAGGCAATAATAAAGTGGTTATTATCATATCTTCATGCTTATGATAAATGTTTACATACCATGCTATAATTGTATTAGCCGGAAACATTAATACTTGTGTGATTTGTAAACATAAAAGAGTCCCTAGTAAAGCCTCTTGTTAAACTAGCTTTTTGGTTAATATATGATCATGGTTTCTTGATCATGAACATAGAGATGTTATTAACAATAGGGTCATATCATTAGGAGAATGATGTGATGGACATACTCCTATAGTTAAGCGTAGCATAAAAGATCAAGTCATTTAATATAGTTCACTTTCTATAAGCTTTCTGATACATAGTAACCTAATTCCTTCAACCATGAGATCATGCTAATCACCATCACCGGAAGGATGCTTTGATGACATCAAACACCACACCATAACTAGGTGGTTATAAAGGTGACATTGAATGTTCGAAAAGTATGTGTTGAGCACATGGATCAAGATTGGGATTTTTCAATCCATATGACGGATAGATATACTCTGGGCCCTCTCGGTGGAACGTCATCCAATTAGCTTGCAAGCATGTGACTGGCTCACAAGGGATCACATATCACGGGAACGAGAAAAAAGTACTTATCGGTAACGAGGTTGAACTAGGTATGCAGAGATACCGACGATCAAACCTCGAATAAGTAAAGTATCATGAGACAAAGGGAAATTGGGAAATTGGTATTGTATGTAAATGGTTCATTTGATCACGAAGTAATCGTAGAAATATGTGGGAGCCATATGAATTTCTAGATTCCTCTATTGGTTATTGATCGGAGAAGAGTCTCGATCATGTCTGCATAATTCATGAACCGTAGGGAGACACACTTAAGGATTCGATGTTGTTTAGTAGATATGGAATGTGAGTAAAGAGATCGAATGTTGTTCGGAGTCTCGGATGGGATCCGGGATATCACGAGGAGATTCGGAATGGTCCGGAGAATAATAGTCATATAAGGAAAGTCCAATTTCGGAGTTCGGGAATGATTCTGATGTTTTCACCGGAATGTTCTAGAAGGGTCTAGAAGGTTCACCGATCCGGAAGGGGAAGGGTACATGGATGTGTCATGACAAATTGTAATGGTTGCATCATGTCCTAGGTCACTTGGCTGGACACTTGGAAGAGAGAAATCAAACTCTAATTGAATGTCAAAAAGGCAGTTTGAAAAAGTCAAATCCCAACATGGTTTCCGAGTGAGGACGGGTTTCTGAGTTAGGGAGGGTTTCCACCTGGGTTGGGAACACCCTTGGACGCCCCCCACCTATATAAGTAGGGGTAGGGGTGCAACCCAAGGTATCCCCTTTGCCCTAGGCACCCAAGAAACCCTAGGTTAGCCGCCGCCCCCTCTCTAGTTGCGACCAATCTAGATCTCCTCTAAACCGCTACCGACTAGCTAAACTCTAGTTGCTAGCTACCTCTAAACCTCGGCCCTCTAAACCCTAGATCGCTGGGGATCCCTCTACTCCACCATACTTGCTCCGGCTTAGGCGAAGCCCTGCGGGATCTCCCCTCTACTTCCGACACCACGCCGTCGTGCTGCCGGAATTGCGAGGAGAGAGCTACAACCTCCGCTGCCTGTTGGAACAAGGGAGAGGAAGGTCTTCATCGAGTACCATACGTGTGACCGACTGCGGGAGCGCTGCCGGAACGCGGCGCTGGAAGGATCGTCTACGCAATCTTGAGATCGGCAAGTGAACGACTACATCACCCACGAGAATCTGCTCTCGTTAACCACTTTGGATCTTCGAGGGTTAGTACTCTATCAACTTGTTGCACCGATCTAGTAGATAGATCTTGGCTTGATCATAGATTAGATCTTGATTGTGTGTTCATGCGGTAGAAATTTTTTGTCTTCCATGCTACGAACCCCTACATTCCCTGCCATATGACATATAATTAGAGAACGCGTATAGTTACAGCTACATCTGTACAATAATAATTCTTTCACTGCAACCTAATCAAGAAAACCATGTTAAAGACCAAGATTTACTTGACAAACAAAATACGAGAACAGGGAAGCATTTAATTTGAAGGAAAACAGGGTTCTCGTGCATGTCAAACCTACCTGCAATTCCATTCAATCGCGACCGCAAGGCCGCTCGGCGTCACAGTTGCTCAGAGTGTCGTCATGGTGCTAGTTGGTCTCGATCCCATGCCACCAATCCAAAATTTCAATATTGCCAAATATGGAAAAGGAAGAGCACATGAGTACCTTATAGAATACATATTCATAAGAATCAAATAACGCTTATTTTAAGCTCAACATAGCTCTTGCCTACTGGTATTTGTATAAATCTATTTGTGCACTTGGTTGCACATTTACCATATGTATGGTACCAAGACATCCTGGTAAATATTTACTTGGTAACATGAGTAAATATTAACTTGTTTAAAGTTTATCGGATCTATGAAACATACTTCTAGAACTAACTGTATAAACACAAAGCACTGCGCATTATACTGTAAAATCACAGGAAAAATCAGCTAATTAAGATCGAGCATAGACCAACAGATACCAGTACCAAGATGGAGGCACCTAAACCAAACAAACATGATGGTACCAAAAAAACGCATTGGTCTGTCATAACCAATCTAGCACAACTACGACTCGATAGGCTATTCCAAATCCAACAAAGGGAGGTGGTACAAATCCAACAAAAGTAACCATGTAAAATTCCAAAAAGAAAAACCTAGACACCAAGAATATTGTCATTAACATTCCAATAACAAGTTCAATAGGCTATGCCTGCAGAAGGGTAAACAGAGCAGTAGAACAGACCAAACACATGACAATCTCAACCAGCTCCACAGAAGCCAAGGGTGATTGCTCCACTGCTTCTATGATTAACATATCCAAGAAACAATCATACACACATATAGTTGTAGAGGGGGAAATAAATGAAAAGGACATGAAAGGGATGCAGTAAATAAGATCAAGCCATGACCTCGTAATCTCCACAACTGGCGGGTTGAGGAAACCTACATACCTAAAGATGCTCCTCCTGGCCACCAGGCCGATGGAGGAGAAGGTGCCACGAAAGAGAATGTCGCTGTGCTGAGGATCATGGTAGAAGAAGAGGTCGATGCTGTTGCCGTGCACCTCCGCCCGTGCTCTCTCCTTCCGCCAGTTCACTAGCTAAATAATACCAATCTGGCAAGTAGATAGTAGTGAATAATAAGTTTGTGCATGTAACTCATATTTCCAGATTTTTACTCAAAAGGTTACGTGATACACCATGGTATTGAACAAATACAAAAAAATGAAAAATAAATCTGGACAAACAAATTTGGCATAAGCTACCTTCCAGCAATTGAACAAGCTATTAGTGTTAGCTGCCCGTTCTTCACCTCTAAATCTGGATGGCATAATCTAGTGCTAGCTGCCCAACTTGATCTCTAAATCTTGAGCTGTAGAATGTGAACCTGGGATAAATCAGAAATGATAAGCAATCTCAATCTTTAACTCTAAATCTTGAGCTGTATAGCATGTAAACTTGGAACGAATCAGAAACAATGAGCAAGCAATTGGAGAATATCAAGCAAACCTAAGTCAAATTGCTATGCGATCCTGCTACTTCCATTCCTTAAATATGTGATTTCTGAAACTGTATTTGCAAAGATCTGAACAAAGACAAACCTCAAAGGAACCTTTTTGCAGATGGCACATCTGGATGTCCGTTCATCCCTGCACTAGCAGTATTCTCTACAGCAACTGATGTGAGACATACATGAGACAGAGGAGGGAGAGGCAGGAGGTCGTACATGCGGGTGAGCGGCACATATCGTCCGACATCAAGCAGAGTGGCGGCGGCATGATCTGCGCTCCACTCGTCTATGCATGTCGTCGTCCTCCACCTAGAGCTTGGGCGAGCTCCTATGACGGAGCTGACGTAGGGACAAGGATCAGGCGGCTAGGGCTTCGAGGAATTCCTTCTCCATGTGCACACCCTCCGTTCTCCTCCCCATGGTCCGGCAATACAGAAGAGGCAAGATGAGATGGCGCTGGTAGCTGGCGGTGGAGGATGCGGCCGGAATCGACCGGGATCTAGAGAAATCAACGGCGGCTAAGCAGCAGCAGCTCGGCATGGCTGACCGGGCGTGGTGAGGAGGCAAGGTTGAGCCGGAGGTAAGCAGGCCGGCTACTTACTGCTTAGAGAGAGGAGGTGAGACGGGAAAGAGATAAAGAGCAGAGATAGGGGAGGGAAAGGCCAAGGCAGGTACCTACGGGCGAGCACGGCTGCTGCCGATCACCATAGCACCAGGGATGCACCGACGGATTTCGCGCTGCTCGAGCCCCTCCGGATCAGCTTGTCCCCATGGTCGACGGCCTCCCGTGCTCCTCCTAACTTATGGCGGCGGCCGCTTCCTCCCATGCTCCTCCACACGAACTGGTGACAAGGATGGGCTGGAGCAAGAGGCGCCGGACAGGAGGAGGCCAGGAGGGAAGGTGTGCGAGGATGGCGGCTGGGATGGGAGGAGGTGGAGGATGGTCAGGCACGAGGCAGCAGGCCCGGTGATAGGGTTGGCTATAACGAATTGGCAATTTTACCCCTTAGTGGGCAGCATAAACACGGGATTCCTCCGCGTCACTGTCCTCTCTTTGTAGTCACACACAATGACACGTAGAGGAGGTCTCCGACCGACGGACCAGCCAAAACGCATGCCCTCAAATCAGTGAGAGAGGCTAGGATTCTATAGGTGAATGAAGATGCAGGACGAAAAAGGACGATCCTGATCACTTTGGCAGCTCAATCGGACGGCCAGGAGGGCACATGGCTCCTATGAGCTCCTTTGGGGGCTAGAATATTTCTTCTTGATGTGACATAGTTAGAAGGAAAAATATCAAACTTGGTATATTGATTCTGTCTAAAAAAAATCACAAAATGACATATCTCGTTCGAGGTTTCCTGACTTTCGGGTCAAATGACCAATATTATGGCTAGAATGAAGGCATAGTTTGTGATAATATGTCCATATTGTGCATACATGTACATCATGGGATGACGAACAACGTTGCAGTAGGAAGATTTCCTTTTCGTCGCACCAAAAAACCATTTTCTATTTTCTGAGTGCAAAAAACGGGGGGTTTTATGAAGCAACCACCAAATGGCTAATTCAAAATGCTACCACCATATTTTTTAAAAATACTAGACCACCTTACATGGAAAAATATGCTAACAGGGGGATCTCAAACCTTTTCGTTTATCCATGGTGAAAAAGATAAATTCTTCCCAAATCGGTAGGAAGTGGGTCAGATATGAAGTACAGGTACATGATCTAATGCTCATGATTTTTTAAAAAATCATTTCTGGGTTCAAAATATGTTGTTTCATCAGAAATCCACTTCAAGTTTAGCGAGTCTCAGCCCCGAGCTAAGAATCTTCATGCCCGTCGTTCGACAAAGTTTGACGATAGTTTAAAATGGGCATAAGAAATTCAAAAACGATCCAAACAATGCGAAACCTTCGAGTAGTGTCATATTATGTGACATATTTAGAAGGAAAAATATCAAACTTGGTATATTGATTATGTCTCAAAAAACCTTCACAAAATGACCTATCTCATTCAAGGTTTCCTGGCTTTTGGGTTAAATAACCAATGTTATGGCTAGAATGAAGGCATAGTTTGTGATGATGTGTTTATATTGTGCATACATGTGCATCATGGGATGGCGAACAATGTTGCAGTAGAAAGATTTCTTTTTTGTCGCACAAAAAGCCATTTTCCATTTTTCGAGTGTAAAAAACGGGCGGTTTTGTGAAGCAACCACCAAATGGATAATTCAAAATGCTAGACCACCTTACATGGAAAATGTCCTAACAGGGGGATCTCAAACCTTTCCATCTATATCTGGTGAAAAAGACAAATTTCTGATGAATCGGTAGGAAGTCGGTCGGATATGAACTACAGGTACATGATCTGATGCTCATGATTTTTTACAAAAATCATTTTTAGGTTCACAATATACTGTTTCATCAGAGATCCACTTCAAGTTTAGCGAGTCTCAGGCCTGAGCTAAGAATCTTCATGCCCGTCGTTCGACAAAGTTTGACGATAGTTTAAAACGGGCATAAGAAATTCAAAAAACGATCCAAACAATGCGAAACCTTCGCGTGGTGTCATATTATGTGACATAGTTAAAAGGAAAAATATCAAACTTGATATATTGATTCTGTCTCAAAAAACCTTCAAAAAAGTACCTATCTCATTCGAGGTTTCCTGGCTTTCGGGTCAAATGACCAATGTTATGGCTAGAACGAAGGCATAGTTTGTGATAATGTGTCCATATTGTGCATACATGTTCATCATGGGATGGCGAACAATGTTGCAGTAGGAAGATTTCCTTTTCGTCGCACCAAAAATCCATTTTCCATTTTTCGAGTGCAAAAAACGGGTGGTTTTGTGAAGAAACCAGCAAATGGCTAATTCAAAATGTTAAACCACCTTACATGGATAATGTTCTAACAGGGCTCAAACCTTTCTGTCTATCCCTGGTGAAAAAGACAAATTCCTAGCGAATCGGTAGAAAGTGGGTCAGATATGAACTACAAGTACATGATCTGATGCTCATAATTTTTTACAAAAATCATTTTTAGGTTAAGGATATGTTATTTCATCAGAGATCCACTTCAAGTTTAGCGAGTCTCATCCCCGAGCTAAGAATATTTGTGCATGTCGTTTTAAACGAGAAAATGAAATTATGGTAAGAATCACGGCATAATTTGTGATAAGTTTATTGTCGTGGTATTGCCGATGAGTACGCCATGGAAGGATCCTCACAGAGCATGTTTAGAGAGGTGGGGGAAGGCGGCAAGTTGGCGGGTACGAGGTAACACAGCTTATTCAGGTTCAGATTCCACGACGG
Organism: Avena sativa; assembly: GCA_916181665.1. Lineage (NCBI taxonomy): Eukaryota > Viridiplantae > Streptophyta > Magnoliopsida > Poales > Poaceae > Avena > Avena sativa. The sequence goes on along the minus strand of OV702289.1, from coordinate 36,858,926 downwards.
TGGCAAAATCCTACTCCTGCTATAAATCACTGTAATAGAAATACGTCGAGTTATAGGGCTCGGTTCACTATGCGCGATAAGAGTTGTGTTGTGACCTGAAGGCTCCTCTATATCCGGCTTATATATTCACCATATCCTAGGGTTACAGGGAAAGTCCTAGCCGGACAGGTTACAGAGTCCTACACAGAATACAACTAGTCTTACGTGTCTTGTACTCCAAGGCTCTGGGTACGTCGGTGACTCCACCGTAGCCTTACTTTATCCGGCATGGGCCTCCCTTCTGGATACTTCTAACTGGGCCACCTAGCAGGCCATGGGCCTTGCTACTGATGGTGCTGCGTCAACATGGAGAAAGGTATGATGCAGCACAGCAACAAGTTTTCCCTCAGTAAGAAACCAAGGTTATCGAACCAGTAGGAGGAACGAAACGTCCCAAAGGTGTTGCAAGCAACGTGGAAACCTGCACAACACAAACTCAAGACTTTGCCCCAACTAACAGTGAGGTTGTCAATCTCAGCGGTTATTGTAACAAAGGATTAACTGTATGATGTGTAAGGTGATGATGGTTTACAACAAGTAAACAGTAACATTGGAAGATGTATCAATGGTAAAGATTCGACCGGGGTCCATAGTTCACTAGAGGTGTTCTCCTTAGATAAACAAACATGGCATGCTAGGTAAACAAATTACAACAGGACAATTGACAGGATTGAGCAAGGCATAACAATGCAATACTAGACACAAAGATCCTATAAGATTCGATTGGTCAATACAACAATATACATAGACCGCCATCCAACTGCATCTATGACTAGAAGTCCACCTTCAGGTTATCATCCGATCCCCCTCCAATATTAAGTTGCAAGCAACAGACAACTTCTTTAAGCAAAGTGTGTAAGGTAAACAATCCACTTGTTCCATGAACAAGAGACCGTTGTTTTCTCCCTAGTGGCAACAACACATCTACAACCGAAGATATTTCTGTCACTTCCCTTGGAAACTAGAGGCATGAACCCACTATCGAGCATAAATACCCCCTCTTGGAGTCACTAGCAACTACTTGGCCAAGATAGCTATTAACAACGGAGAGCATGCAAGATCACAAACAACACAGACATGATAGAATCAATAAGACAAAACCATTAATCAATCTGACATAGTAATCTCAATATCCATCAGATCCCCGCAAACACAACATGCATGATTACAAATAGATTAGATCTTGATCATGAATGGACCTCACAAGATCTATACATGAAAGCACAGGGAGGAGATACAACCATCTAGATACTACGTGGACCCGTAGTCCAAGGTGGAACTACTCACGCTTCATACCGGAGGCTGGCATGATGAAGAAGTAGGCCTCTGGGATGATCTCCCCTCCGGCAGGGTGCCGGGAAGAGCTTCAGATCCCCCCAATCTAGGGATGATGGTGGTGGCGGCTACAGATGGTTTCGTGGAATATCGATCGGGAGCTTAGGGTTTAGGCATTGGGGGCTTCTTATAGGCGAAGAGGCGAGGCAGGAGGGCGGCCAGGGGGCCACACACTGCCCAGGCACGGGCCCACCCTAGGACGCGCCTGGGAGTGCAGCCGCCTGTGGCGCCCCTCCTTCTCTCCTCTGGACTCCGTGTTCTCCTCGGTGAAATATTGATTTTGTCTTTTGTCTTGTCCAATTCCGAGAATATTTCTTTACTAGCTTTTCTGGAACCAAAAACAACAGAAAACAGGCAACTGGCACTATGGCAACTTTTTAATAGGTTAGTACCAGAAAACATATGAAAAACACGTCAAAGTGTGGGAAAAACAAAGCAAAGCAGATACTAAACAAGTATGGAACATCAAAAATTATAGATACGTTTCCGACGTATAAAGCATCCCCAAGATTAACTCCTGCTCGTCCTCGAGTAGGTAAGTGATAAAAGAGTAATTTTTGAGGTGACATGCACCATCCAAACCAAGATCAAACCATTTGCAAGATTTGAAAGCTGGGATCAAAGAACTCTAAACATGCACATGAAAGATGGAGTTCTAACAATAAGACAAAGTAACTATGCATGCAACATGAAGGGCTACAAACAGATGCATAGGACACCTTCAAAGTTCATAAGAGTGAATAGATACAAATAGCACAAGAACAAGCAATATCAACAATATGAATCAATCAATAAGTTTTGGGACACTGCACATAGCACTAATAATGGCAACTATGCTCTCTTAACTGGTTTCTAAAGGTAGAAGGTGGAGACTCAATATAATAGTGGAAGAAAGGCCCTTCATAAAGGGAAGCAGGGACTTCAAGTTTCAAAAAGAGCTTCCAAGAATTATGTTACTTGTTAGATTTCATCTCTCATTACCCCTATCATAAGCCTCTTGAAGTGATTAAGTTTAAAGTGAACAAACTATGGAGTATATGCTTGACAAATTATAAGTTGGCAATATCATGTCCCTTGAATACGAGGGCCGCACCTCATGCTACTCAACTTTAGTCACCTGTAAGTTCTTGTCATAGTAAGTACATGTCTATCATAGAGAACCGCCAATAGGGTACCCCTTGGACATGGTACAGGAGCTTTACCATAACCAAAATGACAAGGCAAGCAGACAATGATAATATCATCAATCTTTTTATTTTTTATTTTCATTGGTTTTTATTGAGGATGCTTCACAAATTGCTCATTATGGTGATGATGCAATTTTCCACCATGATTAGGCACGTCTTAGGCTAGCGGCCTAGGCGTTTCTCTAACACAAAATACATAACTCCATAGACTTACAAGCTCCCTTTTTATTTCACACCGGCGACATCCATAGACAAAAGAGCATGATATCAACTGTGTACAAAGTACAAGTGCAATGTTGAAAATGTTACCCAAGAAAACATGGTTCCGCAAATTCCAATGTATAAGTGCAAGCATATACAACATAGATGACACAATGGTTCAAGTTTATTAGGGTAAAGGAATATAAAGTGTGTCATCAAGTTTGTGAGAGCTTTAATCACTAAGTTTTCACATAACAAAATACTTTTTAATTGGAAGATAGCTGAAAACAAGAATGCACTTGGAATGGTGTAACACACCATGCATAGGAATTTATAGTAGACACTTTGGAATAACTTGGTTTTTTGGGAGTTGGAAGCATGAGTAGAGCTTACTCATACAAGTGGAGGCTAGCAAAAGACTGGAAGAAACCAACTAAGAGATCAATAATGGCCATAATTATGCAGAGCGACAAAACATTACTAATCAAAGCATAGAGTGGTACTACAAGTCAAGGACTAAGTGATCATAGAGGCTATGGTGACTTGTTCATAGTCATAACATGGTGTGAGCATGTGCCAACTCAACCCAAACAAAACATCAAAGGAGAATACCACAATACTATGCTTTTGCATGCTAAAACAACGCAAGATTCTTTCAAGGCACACTAAGCAATCCCAATTGTTTGGAACAAGTCATGATACAACAATAATCACTAAGCATAAGGTCAAAACAACACCTCGCATGACATGCTAAGTCTAAGTCACAGTCAAAGCAAGCTCCTCTTGCACTTTCAAGCAAGAACTTTCTACTCCTTTCCAACACCAATCAACTTATTTGAAACAATACAGCGAGAACGGGGGTCAAAACTACTTTATTCAAGCAAACTTAACAAACTAAGGAAAGCAAACGAAAACTAAGATGCTCCAAGAACAACACAACAGTGCATGAAACAATAAAAACGAAGTGTCTAGAAAGACCTGAGCTTTTTATTGATGAAGAAGGGGATGCCTTGGGCATCCCCAAGCTTTGACGCTTGTACCTCTTGGATATTTCTTGGGGTGAAACTGGGGTGGAATACCCAAGCTTGAGCTTTTGTCTATTCTTCATGTCATTACATCATTCTCTCTCTACACCAGAAATTTTTCCTTCATACAAAACTTCACACAATCTTCATTAACAACATTAGTGTATTCAAAAGATAATAGACCTTTAGGCTTAGCTTTAGAACAGAAAAACTTTTCACTAAAAACACAAGCTACTGTAGAAACTCCTTCAAAAAGCTCAATTTCCCAAAAATAACCCAAAAAGGGATCAATAAGAAGCAAATGCAAATAATGGCAGAAATCTGTGAAAACAGACCAGCAGGTATAAACCGATTTTTTTAGAAAATCTTATGTTTCTCAAATCAAAAAGTGTTGAACTAACGAAAGTTATCTAACATACTGGGGGATTTATTCATAAATTTTCAGATCATTCCGACTTACCGAGACTCCTCACGAATTTTTATGGTGGAGGACAGAAATCTGTTTTGGGACAGCAACTCTCCTAAATCTTACTTCCCTCTCATTAGAGCTCATTCTTGGCACAAAAAGCAAACAAAAGGGATAAGGATAGGTCATTACTGAATTAATAACTTCCAAGACTCAAGAAAACTCTTGGGTTATCTCCCAACAAGTACTTTTCTTTAACGCCTTTAAGTTAGGTACAAGAAGCAAGAAATCAAGTATTTTCACATGAAAAACCATTAACATCAATACTTTCAAAGTCTTAAACTATGAAAGGTATCTCATCCAAATGAGTTTTGGAGGATCCCTTCTCATCTCTCTTGGGTTCACTACTTTCATCAAAAGGATTTTCAGGAACAATCCAATCAAAATTCTTTTCAAAGGCTTCATGCATCCCAACAAGCTTAAAGGGTATGGGTATCTTAAATTCCTCTCTAGATTTGGTTTTATCTGAAGTACCCACAACATCTACACATGAAACTAGCATATTGAAACGCTCAAAGACCTTTTTGGATTCCTTAGCAACATCTGATGGGTATTGTGTTGATGTGGAGCACTTCATCGGGAAACCCTAAGAGCAAGGTGTGAAGCAGCACAACAGCAAGTCTTATCTCAGTAAGAAACCAAGGTTATCGAACCAGTAGGAGGAAGGAAACATCTCAAAGGTGTTACAAGAAACGTGGAAACCTGCATAACACAAACTCAAGACTTTGCCTCAACGAACAGTGAGGTTATCAAGCTCACCGGTTTGCTGTAACAAAGGATTAACTGTATGGTGTGGAAGATGATGATGGTTTGCAGCAAGTAAACAGTAACAATGGAATATGTATCAATGGTAAAGATTGGACCGGGGTCCATAGTTCACTATAGGTGTTCTCCTTATAAAAACAAGCATGGCAGGCTGGGTAAACAAATTACAGCAGGGCAATTGACAGGACTGAGCAAGGCATAACAATGCAATACTCTACACAAGATCCTATGAGATTCGATTGGGAAACACAACAATATACATAGACCGCCATCCAACTGCATCCATGACTAGAAGTCTACCTTCAGGTTATCATCCGAACCCCTCCAGTATTAAGTTGCAAGCAACAGAAAACTTCTTTAAGCAAAGTGTGTAAGGTAAACAATCCACTTGTTCCATGAACAAGAGACCGGTGTTTTATCCCTAGTGGAAACATCACATCTACAACCAAAGAGATTTCTGTCACTTCCCTTGGAAACTAGAGGCATGAACCCGCTATCGAGCAAAAATACCCCCTGTTAGAGTCACTAGCAACTACTTGGCCAAGATAGCTACTAACAACGGAGAGCATGCAAGATCACAAACAACACGGACATGATAGAATCAATAATACAAAACCATTAATCAATCTGACATAGTAATCTCAATATCCATCAGATCCCCGCGAACACAACATGCATGATTATAAATAGATTATATCTTGATCATGAACGGACCTCACAAGATCTATACATGAAAGCACAAGGAGGATATACAACCATCTAGCTACTACGTGGACCCATAGTCCAAGGTGAAACTACTCACGCTTCATACCGGAGGCTGGCATGATGAAGAAGAAGGCCTCCGGGATGATCTCCCCTCTGGCAGGGTGCCGGGAAGAGCTTTAGATCCCCCGATCTAGGGACGATGGTGGCGACGGCTACATACGGTTTTGTGGAATATTGATCAGGTGTTTAGGGTTTCTACATCGGGGGGAATTTATAGGCAGGGGGTCCGCCAGGGCGGCTGCACTCCCCAGGCGCGAGGTGGGCCAACCCACGCGACCAGGGAGTGTGGCCCCCTGGTGAGCCTCCTCCGTCTTGTATTCTGGCTTCATGTTTCCCACAGTAAAATATTGATTTTGGATTTTGTCCCGTCCAATTCCGAGAATATTTCCATACTAGCTTTTCTAGAACCAAAAACAGAATAAAACAGGCAACTGACACTATGGCAACTTGTTAATAGGTTAGTACCAGAAAACATATAAAAACACCTCAAAGTGTGGACAAAGCAAAGCAAAGTAGATAGTAAATAAGCATGGAGCATCAAAAATTATAGATACGTTTCCGACGTATCAAGCATCCCCAAGCTTAACTCCTGCTCGTCCTCGAGTAGGTAAGTGATAAAAGAATAATTTTTGAGGTGACATGCACCATCAAAACCAAGATCAAACCATTTGCAAGCATTGAAAGCTGGGATCAAAGAACTCTAAACATTTGCATGAAATATGGAGTTCTAACAATAGGACAAAGTAACTATGTATGCAACATGAAATGCTACAAACAAAGATCATGAATAACATGCATTGAAAAACGTTTGTTTGTTTCACATAAAGAAAACATGGCACAGTGGCATTTAGCTTGTCCCTCAAAGAGTAGCAAATAGATGCATAGGACACCTTCAAAGTTCATAAGGGTTACTAGATACAAGTAGCACAAGAACAAGCAATATCAACAATATGCATCAATCAATAAGTTTTGGGACACTGCACATAGAACTAAGAATGACAACTATGCTCTCTTAATGGTGCCTAAAGGTAGAAGGTGGAGACTCAATATAATAGTGGAAGAAAGTGTAGGGTTTCGTAGCATGGAAAACAAAAATTTTCTACCGCATACAAACAAACAAGCCAAGATCTATCTACTAGATTGTAGCAACGAGTCGATGGAATAACTCACCCTCGAAGATTCCAAAGTGTTTAACGAGAGCCGATTCTCGTGGGTGATGTAGTCGTACTCTTCCCAATCTCAAGATCGCGTAGACGATCCTTACGGCGCTGCGTTCCGGCAGCGCTCCCGCAGTCGGTCACACGTTCGGTACTCGACGAAGACCTTTCTATCCCTTGTTCCAGCAGGCAGCGGAGGTTGTAGCACTCTCCTCATGATTCCGGCAGCAAAATGGCGTGGTACGGGAAGTAGAGGGGAGATCTCGCAGGGCTTCGCCTTAAGCCGAAGCGAGTATGGTGGACTATGAGAGAGCTCCTCGGTGATCTAGGGTTTAGACACACCAAGGAGGAGGCTTGGCCGGCGGCTAGGGTTAGCTAGGCGGCGGCGGCTTGCCCTAGGGCGGCGGCGGCTGCAGGAGGGCCGGCGTCTTAGGGCTAGGGTTTGTGGGTGGAGGTGTTGGGTGCTAGGAGGGGCAGCCCTGCCCCTCCTTATATAGGTGGAGGGGGTGTGCCAGGGGAGGCGAGTCCCTCCCCAACTCGGTTTCCCAAGGGGGCCGGCGGTGGAGGGGAGGAACTCCTCCCCAACTCGGTTTCCACCTTCCCCTCCACTTCCCAAAATAGCCGTTTGACTTTTCAAATTGGCGTTTGACTTTTCAAACTAGGATTTGATTAAACCCTTTATTTTGTTCAGCGATGACACCTAGTACATGATGCAATCATTCCAACTTGGTATGACACATTCATGTACCCTTCCCCTCCGGAGTGCCGGACATTCCGGAACCTTCTAGAACATTCCCGATGAAAACACCGGAACCATTCTCCAACCCCGAAACAGGACTTTCCTTATATGAATCTTATTTTCTGGACCATTCCGGATCTCCTCGTGATATCCCGGATCCCATCCAAAACTCCGAACAACATTCGGTCTCTTACTCATCATTCCATAACTACTCAAACAACGTCGAATCCTTAAGTGTGTCTCCCTACGGTTCGTGAATTATGCGGACATGATCGAGACACTTCTCCGAACAATAACCAATAGAGGAATCTGGAAATTCATATGGCTCCCACATATTTCTACGATTACTTTGCGATCGAATGAACCACTTACATATGATACCAAATTCCCTTTGTCTCACGATAGTTTACTTATCCGAGGTTATGGTCGTCGGTATCTCTGCATACCTAGTTCAACCTCGTTACTGATAAGTACTCTTTTCTCGTTCCCGTGATATGTGATCCCTTGTGAGCCAGTCACATGCTTGCAAGCTAATTGTATGACATTTCACCGAGAGGGCCCAGAGTATATCTATTCGTCATATGGATGGACAAGTCCCACTCTTGATCCATGTGTCTCAACCAATACTTTCCGAACACTCAATGCCACCTTTATAGCCACCCAGTTACGGTGTGGTGTTTGATGTCATCAAAGCATCTTTCTGGTGAAGGTGATATGCATGATCTCATGGTCGAAGGAATTAGGTTACTATGTATCAGAAAGCATATAGCAATTGAACTATTAAAATGACTTGATCTTTATGCTACGCTTATCTATAGGAGTATGTCCACCATATCATTCTCCTAACGATATGATCTTGTTGTTAATAACATCTCAATGTTCATGATAGGGAAACCACAATCATTTATTAACCAACAAGCTAGTATTATAAAGAGGCTTTACTAGGGACTCTATTTTAGTTTACAAATCACACAAGTATTAATGTTTCCTTGTTAATACTATTATAGCATGAATGTAAACATTTATCATAAACACAAAGATATAATAATAACTACATTTATTATTGCCTCTAGGGCATATCTCCAACAGTCTCCCAGTTGCACTAGAGTCATCTAATCTAGATTACATGGTAATATACCGAACACCCATGGCAGTTTGGTGTTGGTCATGTTTTGCCCTCGGGAGAGGTTTAGTCAACGGATCCGCCACATTCAGATCTGTGTGTACTTTGCAAATCTTTATGTCCCCATCTTGGACATGTTCTCGAATAGCGTGAAAACGTAGCTTGATGTGCTTCAGCTTCTTGTGTGACCTTGGTTCTTGCGCATTGGCTATGGTGCCCATGTTATCACAGTAGATAGCATTGGGTCCAGCGCACTAGGAACCACACCCAGCTCTGTAATGAACTCTTTCATCCATATCGCTTCTTGTGAAGCCTCCGAAGCAGCTATGTATTCCGATTCAGTTGAAGATCTCGCCACAACGCTTTGCTTTGCACTCCTCCAACTAACTGCTGCACCATTCAAAGTAAATACGTATCCAGATTGTGATTTAGAATCATCAGGATCGGTGTTCCAACTAGCATCGGTGTAACCATTAACAACGAGTTGTTCATCACCTCCATAAGAAAGAACCATATCCTTAGTTCTTCTCAAGTACTTAAGGATGTTTTTGACCGCTGTCCAATGATCCACTCCTGGATCACTTTGATATCTGCTAGTTAAACTAACAGCATATGCAATGTCGGGTCTAGTACATAGCATGGCATACATTAGAGATCCTATGGCTGAGGCATAGGGAGTCTTACTCATCCTTTCTCTATCTTCTGCCATTGTCGGACTTTGAGTTTTACTCAAGGTCGTATTGGGCAACATGGGCAAGAACCCTTTCTTGCTATCTTCCATTCCAAACCTCTTTAGAACTTTGTCCAAATATGTACTTTGTGACAATGATATTAGGCGTCTCGATCTATCTCTATAAATCTTTATGCCCAATATGTAAGCTGCTTCGCCAAGATCCTTCATTGAAAAACTATTCAAATATTCCTTGACACTATTAAGAAGGTCTACATCATTCCCAATCAACAATATGTCATCTACATATAGTATTAAGAATGCTACAGAGCTCCCACTCACTTTCTTGTAAATACAAGCTTCTCCATAAGTTTGTATAAAACCAAAACTTTTGATTACCTTATCAAAATGTTGATTCCAACTTCGGGATGCTTGCTTCAATCCATAGATGGACCGTTGAAGTTTGCATACCTTGTTAGCATCTTTAGGATCGACAAAACCTTTGAGTTGCATCATATACAACTCTTCATAAATGTCTCCATTGAGGAATGTTGTTTTGACATCCATCTGCCATATCTCATAATCATAATATGCAGCGATTGCTAACATAATCCTCATAGACTTTAGCTTCGCTACTGGTGAGAAAGCTCATCGTAGTCAACTCCTTGAATTTTTCGAAACCCTTTTGCGACAAGTCGAGCTTTATAGACAGTAACATTACCATCAGCATCTGTTTTATTCTTGAAAATCCATTTGTTCTCGACAGCCTTCCGGCCATCCGGTAAGTCCACCAAAGTCCATACTTGGTTTTCATACATGGATCCAATCTCGGATTTCATGGCTTCTTGCCATTTATTGGAATCTAGGCTCATCATCGCTTCCTCATATGTCGCAGGGTCATCGGTGTTGTCCACCAACATGACACTCATAACGGGATCATACCAATCAGGAGTGGCACGAGTTCTCGTTGACCTGCGAGGCTCTGTAGCAACTACAACCGAAGTTTCATGATTATCATCATTAGCTTCCTCTCTTATTGGTGCAGGTACCACAGGAACTTCTTCCGGTGCTGCGCTACTCGCAATTTTGAGAGAAGGTTCGACAACCTCGTCGAGTTCTACTTTCCTTCTAGTCACTTCTTTTGAGAGAAATTCCTTCTCTAGAAAGGATCCATTCTTGGCAACGAAGATTTTGCCTTCGGATCTATGATAGAAGGTATACCCAATAGTTTCCTTCGGGTATCCTATGAAGACGCATTTTTCCGCTTTGGGTTCAAGCTTGTCCGGCTGTAACTTCTTTACATAGGCTTCACAACCCCAAACTTTAAGGAACGACAATTTAGGTTTCTTCCCAAACCATAATTCATACGGTGTCGTTTCAACGGATTTAGATGGTGCCCTATTTAAAGTGAATGCGGATGTTTCTAATGCATAACCCCAAAATGATAGCGGTAAATCTATAAGTGACATCATAGAACAAACCATATCTAAGAGAGTTCGATTACGACGTTCGGACACACCATTACGCTGTGGTGTTCCCAGCGGTGTCAATTGTGAAAGTATTCCGCATTTCTTCAAATGCTCGCCAAACTCGTAACTTAGATATTCACCTCCACGATCAGAACGTAGAAATTTAATATTCTTGTTACGTTGATTCTCAACCTCACTTTGAAATTCCTTAAACTTCTCGAAAGTTTTGGACTTATGTTTCATGAAATAGATATACCCATATCTACTCAAGTCATCCATGAAGGTAAGAACATAACGATAACCACCGCGCGATGCTACACTCATTGGACCACACACATCGGTATGTATGATTTCCAATAAGTTTGTAGCTCGCTCCATCATACCAGAAAATGGAGTCTTAGTCATTTTACCCATCAGACATGCTTCGCATCTATCAAGTGATTCGAAATCAAGTGATTCAAGAAGTCCATCGGAATGGAGTTTCTTCATACGCTTCACTCCAATGTGACCAAGACGACAGTGCCACATATAGGTCGAGTTATCGCTCGATTTCAAACGTTTAGCCTCAATGTTGTTAATATGTGTATTTCCACTATCGAGATTCAATAAGAATAGACCATCTATCAAAGGTGCATGTGCATAAAACATATTACTCATATAAATCGAACAACCATTATTCTCGGACTTAAACAAGTAACCGTCTCGCAATAAACAAGATCCTGATATAATGTTCATGCTTAACACAGGCACCAAATAACAATTATTTAAGTATAAAACTAATCCCGATGGTAGATGAAGAGGTAGCATGCCGACCGCGATCACATCAACCTTTGATCTGTTTCCCACGCGCATCGTCACCTCGTTCTTCGCTAGCTTCCGTTTATTCTGCAGCACCTGTTTCGAGTTACAAATATGAGCAACCGAACCAGTATCAAATACCCAGGAACTACTACGAGTACTAGTGAGATACACATCAATAACATGTATATCGAATATACCTTTCTTCTTGATGTTGCCGTTCTTCAAATCCGCCAAGTACTTTGGGCAATTCCGCTTCTAGTGACCTTCTCCCTTGCAGTAAAAGCACTCAGTATCAGGCTTAGGTCCAGCCTTGGTCTTCTTCGCTGGCGCGGTAACTTTCTTACCACCCTTCTTGAAGTGTCCCTTTTGCTTAGACTTGCCTTTCTTGAATTTGGTGGTCTTATTGACCATCAACACTTGGTGCTCTTTCTTGATCTCCACTTCTGCAGATTTTAGCATGGCAAAGAGTTCTGGCAACTGTTTGTTCATGTTTTGCATATTGTAGTTCATCACAAAGTTCTTGTAACTTGGTGGTAGTGATTGGAGGATACGATAAATCCCCAAAGCATTAGGAATCACTATACCCAAGCTTTGAAGTTTGTTTGCGTGCCCAGACATCTTAAGCACATGCTCACTGACGGAGCTGCCCTCTTCCATCTTGTAGTTAAAGATCTTTTTAGAAGCCTCATAGCTCTCAATTGCCGCGTGAGTCTCAAAGATCAATTTGAGATCACGGACAATATCATGTGGGTCTGAATTCTTAAAACTTTTCTGAAGCTCCAATTCTAAACCATACAAGATAGCACACTGAACTGTGGAGTACTGAGTCTTCCGAGCGAGGTAAACATTCTTTACTTCATCGGTAGTAGTAGCTACATATGGGTCACCCAGCGGTGCATCCAGCACATAGGTCAAATTACCAGCTGTTAGGACAATCCTCAAATTGCGGAACCAATCCGCGAAGTTGCTTCCATTGTTTTTCAACTTTTCTTTCTCTAGGAACGCATTAAAATTGATGGTAGGGGCTGCCATTGATCTACAATATATTTGCAATAGTTTAGACTAAGTTTATGACAAATTGAGTTCTAATTAATAGTTAAATTAATCTAGGTGAACTTCCACTCAAAACAATATCCCTCACATTGTTTTAGTGATTACACGAACCAAATCCACCACATCAACACCGATCATCACGAGAGTTGATGTAGCTTCAATGGAGAACAATCGACATGTTCATCATATCTACTATATGATTCATGCTTTACCTTTCGGTGATCCGTGTTCCGAGACCATGTCTGTACATGCTAGGCTCGTCAAGATCAAACCTTAGCTTCCGCATGAGCAAATCTGGCTTGCTCACGTTGTATACACTTGCGGAATCTAACACACCCGATCATCACGTGGTGCTTCGAAACAACAAGCTTTAGCAGCGATGCTTACTAAGGGTGAACACTTTAGAACTTGAAATTCATGTGCATGAGGGATCATCTTATAATGCTACCATCGTTAACTAAGCAATACAAGATGAATAAAGGATTAACATCACATGCAATTCATAATATGTGATATGATATGGCCTTTCTTCTTTGTGCTTCCGATCTCCATCTTCAAGCACGAACATGATCTCCATCATCACCGGCATTGCATCAAGGTCCATGACGCTGCTCCATGGTTGTCGTCCACCGGCTTCAACTATTACAACTACTTTGAATAGACACGCGGGTTTTAACGGAATTTAAAGACAACCATATGGCTCCTGCAGGTTGCCAACTTACAATAAGGAACATTGCATACATCAAATATAATCACAATCATGACCATATCACATCACAGCACACCCCTGCAAAACAAAGTTAGACGCCTCTACTTTCTTTGCATGTTTTACGTGGTTTGGGGCTTTCAATAAGTGTCGTTCTAACTTACGAACAAGAACCACGACATTGATACTAGTATTGTCAATCACCCGTTGTAAATTGAATCTTAACTATGTTGGGAGAAACAGGCACCCGCAAAGCCACTTATGCAATACAAGTTGCATGTCAAGCATGGAGCAAGTCTCATGAACGATGTCATGTAAGGTTAGCCCGGGCCGCTTCATCCCACCATCCCGCAAGATGCAAAGTACACAAGAAGCAATCGACAACAAAAGCATCAACACCCACAATGACCATTGTGTTCTACTTGTGCAACAGATCTACATATAGACATGGCTCTGATACCACTGTAGGGTTTCGTAGCATGGAAAACAAAAAATTTCTACCGCATACAAACAAACAAGCCAAGATCTATCTACTAGATTGTAGCAACTAGTCGATGGAATAACTCACCCTCGAAGATTCCAAAGTGTTTAACGAGAGCGGATTCTCGTGGGTGATGTCGTCGTACTCTTCCTGATCTCAAGATTGCGTAGACGATCCTTCCGGCGCTGCGTTCCGGCAGCGCTCCCGCAGTCGGTCACACGTTCGGTACTCGACGAAGACCTCCCTCTCCCTTGTTCCAGCAGGCAGCGGAGGTTGTAGCACTCTCCTCGTGATTCCGGCAGCACAACGGCGTGGTACCGGAAGTAGAGGGGAGATCTCGCAGGGCTTCATCTTAAGCCGGAGCGAGTATGGTGGACTATGAGAGAGCTCCTCGGCGATCTAGGGTTTAGACACACCAAGGAGGAGGCTTGGCCGGCGGCTAGGGTTAGCTAGGCGGCGGCGGCTGCAGGAGGGCCGGCGGCTTAGGGCTAGGGTTTGCGGGTGGAGGTGTTGGGTGCTAGGAGGGGCAGCCCTGCCCCTCCTTATATAGGTGGAGGGGGCGCGCTAGGGGAGGGGAGTCCCTCCCCAACTCGGTTTCCCAAGGGGGCCGGCGATGGAGGGGATGAACTCCTCCCTAACTCGGTTTCCACCTTCCCCTCCACTTCCCAAAATAGCCGTTCGACTTTTCAAATTGGCGTTTGACTTTTCAAACTAGGATTTGGTTAAACCCTTTATTTTGTTCAGCGATGACACCTAGTACATGATGCAATCATTCCAACTTGGTATGAAACATTCATGTACCCTTCCCCTCCGGAGTGCCGGACATTCCGGAACCTTCTAGAACATTCCCGATGAAAACACCGGAACCATTCTCCAACCCCGAAACAGGACTTTCCTTATATGAATCTTATTCTCCGGACCATTCCGGATCTCCTCGTGATATCCCGGATCCCATCCGAAACTCGAAACAACATTCGGTATCTTACTCATCATTCTATAACTACTCAAACAACGTCGAATCCTTAAGTGTGTCTCCCTGCGGTTCGTGAATTATGCGGACATGATCGAGACACTTCTCCGAACAATAACCAATAGAGGAATCTGGAAATTCATATGGCCCCCACATATTTCTACGATTACTTTGCGATTGAATGAACCACTTACATACGATACCAATTTCCCTTTGTCTCATGATAGTTTACTTATCCGAGGTTATGATCGTCGGTATCTCTGCATACCTAGTTCAACCTTGTTACTGATAAGTACTCTTTTCTCGTTCTCGTGATATGTGATCCCTTGTGAGCCAGTCACATGCTTGCAAGCTAATTGTATGACATTTCACCGAGAGGACCCAGAGTATATCTATCCGTCATATGGATGGACAAATCCCACTCTTGATCCATGTGTCTCAACCAATACTTTCCGAACACTCAATGCCACCTTTATAGCCACCCAGTTACGGTGTGGTGTTTGATGTCATCAAAGCATCCTTCCGGTGAAGGTGATATGCATGATCTCATGGTCGAAGGAATTAGGTTACTATGTATCAGAAAGCATATAGCAATTGAACTATTAAAATGACTTGATCTTTATGCTACGCTTATCTATAGGAGTATGTCCACCATATCATTCTCCTAACGATATGATCTTGTTGTTAATAACATCTCAATGTTCATGATAGGGAAACCACAATCATTTATTAACCAACAAGCTAGTATTATAAAGAGGCTTTACTAGGGACTCTATTTTAGTTTACAAATCACACAAGTATTAATGTTTCCTTGTTAATACTATTATAGCATGTATGTAAACATTTATCATAAACACAAAGATATAATAATAACTACATTTGTTATTGCGTCTAGGGCATATCTCCAACAGAAAGGCCCTTCATAAAGGGAATCAGGGATTTCAAGTTTCAAAAAGAGCTTCCAAAAATATGGTACTTGTTAGCTTTCAGCCCTCATTGCCCCTATCATAAGCATCTTGAAGTGATTAAGGTTAAAGTGAACAAAGGTGGAGTATTGTCACATCCCAAGATTTTCCAAATCTTGTAATGTGAAAATAAATGAATAAAATAAAACTTTGTTTGATTTTCAGGGCCAGAAGAAACTTTTTGAATTTAATTGGAACTTCAAATCTATTTGAATTGAATAAAACCCTAAAGGGATTTATAAAGTTAAACATTTTAAATAAAGGAAAATAAATATTTTAGAATTGCTATTTTGGATCTTTTAAATAAAAGGATTTGGTTTTCAAATAAAATAGAAGATTTACAAATAAGGATTATTCCATAGGGCCAAACTTTTGAAATAAAACTTTTTGATTTAATAAAAATAGTAAAAGATTAATCAAAATAAATCAATATGGATTTAATATCCAAGTTTTATTAATAAAGGTTTACTGTTTCCAAAATAACAAAACTTATTTATTTATTTAAAATAAGTTTTTCTAAGTATTTATATTTTCAATAAAACCTACTGCTTGGTTTTGAAAATAAATAGATTTCAAAAGGAGTATTTGAATGAAACAAATTCTAATTTGATTTAATAACATTGGTCTATTTAATTAATCAATAATGGACCCTAGAATAAAATTATTATTTTGGTTTATGTTACTGAACAGAACCAGAATTCAATTGCATTGTTTGGTGATTATTTGAATCAATTTGAATGCTTGAAGTTGTTTGAATTTCAAAACAGAAAATGAGAACAGAAAAGGAAAAACAATTTGGAAGAAAAAAATAGAATCTGGACCAGCCCAGCCGGCCAAGCCCACGAGCCCAGAACCAGCCCAGCTTTCCCTCCCCGAAGAAAAACGATTCGTACTCAAATTCTAACCCATGCAGAGACTGACCGGTGGACCCTTCCCTCACTTCTTTTTCTCACTGACGACTGGACCCCACCTCTCATGTTCATCCTCCTCACCCGCGCGACCTCCTTCCCCCAAAACTCGCTGCCGTTGCTGCCATTCAATCCGCGCGTTCAATTCGCCATAATACCGAGCTTTAATCTCGCCGCGACCACGCACGTTAAAACGCCAGCGTCTTCTCCTCCTTTCTCCTCTGTCGCCCCATCTCGACACGCTCCCAGGCCGCCCCAATTTCTCCCCGAGCAGCTCTGTCTCCGATGAGCTTCCACCTTCAATTCCGGCCAGTACTTGCCACCTCCACCCTCACCGGCCACGCACACACACTCAGCACTTCCAGGCGCACCTTCATGTGCCCTCAGTTCGCCTGCGTGCGTCCCCTAATGCCGACAAGCACGACACAGAGCGTCGCCGCCGTCTGTCTCGCCTCCGTCAAGCTTCCCGGTAAACCTCGACCGCCCCTCTGCTTCTCGATCATGCGAGCAACTTCGCCTTGGTCTTACTCACCTAACCTTACCCTCGGTTAGCCTTCTCGTGACCTGTAGCGATGACTCCGACCACGACTGAGACCACCCGACGTTGTCCTCTACTCCGGCGAACAATCACAACTGTACCAGAGCACCCCCTGCCACGACAAGCACACGTCGAGCATCACCACGTCCTCGCGAATCTGGTGAGCAACCTCCCCTCTCTTCTAGTGTCCTGCCTCGCCAGCGCCGCCACTATCTGTCCGCTCTACCGCTCGCCGTTGTCCTAGCGCCGCCAGCTTTTGGCAAGGCAGTTAGAGCCGTTCGATCTAGATCGGGCGAGTATGATTAGATCACTTAAGTCGCGAAGGGGTATGCCCTCTGGACCACATGATCTAATTAGATCCAACGCACCGCGCTGCTGATCCGGCCGAACTGGTACCCACGAATAGCGATGCGCCGCGTGTCACCTGTTCTGTTTAAAACAGATTTGAAATCAAATTAGTTTGTGATTTTCAAACCTTTGTAACTTTTGATCCACACGTCCAAAAATTACAAACTTTATATCGTTGGAATCAGTGGAACAAACCCTAGCCAACCATGCCTTTGGTTTAGCAAATAGTATCTGTTAGCTTGTTGGTTTTTGCAGAAACTTTTGAATGCTTGTTAAGACTAGAAAAATGATTCAAAAATGTTTTTGAGTTTGAAACCTTGGAAAAATAGTTTATGGTGAACTTACTGACCCTAGGAACCAACCCATAGTTTGGAAATGAATTTGATAATGTCTAAGATGGATTAAATGATTTAACCCATTTCTAGCCAAATAAAAGAAAGGTTTTTGTTATGAAAATGTTTATGGAAAGAAAACTTTGAGAAAATGGTTTGGATCAAACCTACTGACCTAAAACACCAAGTTTTGAGAAACAACAACTTATTTGGTGAACCACATAGAGTTGTTGCTATTATAAAAATGTTTTCCACCACATAAAATATTGAAGGGATTTAAAAATGGTTCATGGACAAAACCCTTTTGCAAATGACTTTTCCACTTTGGAAAATGACCAATTTGGAACTTACAAAGTTTTAGAAGCCTAGGGGAGACCATCTTTACAAATAGAACCATCTCTTGCATGCTCACATGCATGACTTAGATCCCATAGTTTTATGTGTGTGAATTGTTTGATTGATTATTTGGAATGCTGGTTGATTTTGTGTTTGCTTGATTGATTGTAGTGAAATTAGCAAAGTGTGAGACTAGCAAGATCAAGGAGTGAACCATCATTCCCTACCAAAAAGGCAAGTTACACTATCATCCAAAGTCCTACTATTTTCATTATACTTAGTGGATTTTGAAAACATGCATGAAAAGATATTTCTATACTTATGCTATGCTAAATCCTAATAGGATTCCCTATACACTCCTTAGTGAAAATATTGTAGTTGATACATGCTTAGCCATGCTATATTTTGAAAAGAGATACATGTTGAGATTTTATGAAGTTGAGAAAAGGACTGGTGTTTTATATAATAAAACAAGGACTTAATGAACCACCTGGGTGGCCAAGGATACTTTGAGTTTTGGAGAAGGTGGCAACAAAAGGAACCATGTCTATGGCAATCTCTTTGTGTTGTGCTCCAAAGGAAACCACCCAGGAAACTTAGAGATTGAACATGTTTCTCCAATTGTGGCTTTCATGTGCAACCACATGCTATTATGGCTCTGGCTTAGTCAACTACATTGGGAAGACCCATACATTGTCTTCAGTTTACTGGACATGGGGATCTGGAATGCTTCATGGGTGCTGAAGACAAGCTAGCAATGGTGTATGGGAGGACCCTTTGGAAAGACTTCGTCACATTCTCAATCTGCCAGTACTCCATCTTGGTGAGTGCTAATCCAGTGGCCACTGGTGGCAAAAGGATGGGATTGTGACATGTGGGTAAAGTGTACTCCTTCTGCAGAAGATAATAAAATCTAAGTACTTAGCCGTGTCCCCGGTTATGGACAATACTAAGCAACTAAAGTTTGAACTATGGGAGATCTCGACATTCTAATTTCTAAAAGAAAACTTTTAAGAACTTGATGCACTTGGGGTTACCAAGGAGCACAAGGGACTTTGATAAAACTTGATGTACTTGGGGTTACCAAGGAACTCAAGAGATGAAAACATGATGCACTTGGGGTTACCAAGGAACTCATGAGATTTTGATAAAACTTGATGCACTTGGGGTTACCAAGGAGCTCAAGAGATTTTGACAAGGACTTGAACACTTGAGTTTCTACCAAGGAGTTCAAGGAACTTGGGAAATGAGATTTGACAAAGGACCAAAACCATTTTGAAAAGATAGGATAAATTATTGCTTTAAGCAAATGAGCCTTAAACTCTACTTAGCCAAAATTGCATGTATTGATAGGATCCACTTATATTCTACAAAGTAGTGAAACTTGCCAATACAATTCAAATGTATTGACCCTTGTGGCTGTAACTTGTAATGTTGCAGGTTTGATTGATTTTAGTGAAGATTGTTTGATTAGGATTACAAAGTCTACAACCAACATCTGCCTGTGGCACTTTGAAGATGAAGGACCCATACTTATAGTTATTCCGCTGCAATGTAATGTAATAGCCAAATGAGCTATGTATGATGTAATAAAATTATGTTATTCCTGGTTATAAAGTTATGTTATGACCTTTGTTTCTTGATATTACATCTTAACTGTGGATGCTAGCTATTGATCCAGGGACTAGCATTGTAAACACAGGGGACACCACCTTATGTTGTTTGTAAGGTTGGGACACTCCCTCTACAAGTATATGCTTGACAAAGTATAAGTTGGCAAGCTCATGAACCTTGAATACGAGGGCCACACCTCATGCTACTCAACTTCAGTCACCTGTAAGTTCTTGTCATAGTAAGTACATGTGTATCATAGAGAACCGCCAATGTGGTACCCCTTGCACATGGTACATGAGCTATCCCATAACCAAAATGACAAGGCAAGCCGACAATGAGCATCTCAGCGATCTTTTTATTTACTATGTGCATAGCTTTTTATTGAGGATGCTTCACAGAGTGCTCATTATGGTGATGCTTCAAGTTTCCACCATGATTAGGCATGGCTTTGGCTAGCGGCCCAGGCGTTTCTCTAACACAAAATACATAACTCCATGGACTTATGATACGTCCAAAACGTATCTACTTTCCCGAACAATTTTGCTATTGTTTCTCCTCTAAACTTGTGTGATTTGGATATAACTAACACGGACTGACGCTGTTTTTAGCAGAATTTCCTTGGTGTCTAGTTTTTGTGCAGAAAATCAACTATCAGGAAAAATCCCGGAAATTATGCCAAAAATCCTATTTCACCAGAAGATCCACGGAGCCAGAAGACGAGACAGAGTGGAGGCATGGGGGCCCCACACCCCTGCCAGGCGCGGGTGGGCCCAGCCCGCGCCTAGGGGGGTGCGGCCACCCCAGACAAACCTTCGATATCCCTCTTCGCCTATAAGTCACCCCTTGACCTAAAAACCGAGGGGGGTCGTTGGTTTCCAAAAAGAGTTCCGCTCTGCCGCCACCATCAGAAACCAAGATTCAGATCCCGGAAACTCCATTCTGGCACCCTGCCAGGACGGGGAATTTGGAGAGGATCATCGTCATCATCATCACCAACGCCTCTCCATCAACCATCGATGTTTCCCTCATCCATGAGTGAGTAATCCTCCGCTGTAGGCTATGGGGATGGTAGGGATTGGATGAGTTATATCATGTAATCGAATAAAATTGTTAGGGCATAGTGCCTAGTATCTCTATTAGTGCTATTTTACTTTGTTGCAACTTGTTGTGCTTAATGCTCGTCACTAGGGCCCGAATGCCATGATATTAGATCTGAACTTATTATTGAATCATTATGATAGTATTGTTTGTGATCTTATCTACAAGTTGTGTACACATATCATTGTTTGGATCCAAAGGCCCCGAAGTGACATAAATTGGGACAACCGGAGGGGATGGCTGTGGTGTGAGGATCACATGTGTTCATGGAGTGTTAATGCTTTGCTTCGGTGCTCTATTAAAAGGAGCACCTTAATTTCCAGTAGTTCCCTAGAGGCCCCGCTGCCACGGTTTGGCTGGACAGAAGATGTTGCGCAAGTTCTCATTGCAAGCACGCATGACTTTATATGGAGCACATGCCTATGATTGTTTAGTACTTGGATGCTTGTTCTTATTTATCTGCAATTTCCCTAGATCTTGAAGTTACATGTTTAGACTCGTCCATGCGACGCCCGTCCATCCATCCCTGTGCCTACCACACTCATATACTACTGTTTGCTACTACTGTTACTATTGCTCCTATTTTGGTACTGTTGTTGCTACTACAAACTGTTGCTACTGATAAACTTCTTTGAGCAAGAACTATTTCTAGGTCAGCTGAATTGACAACTTAGTTGTTAAGGCTTGCAAGTATTCTTTGGCTCCCCTTATGTTGAATCAATAAATTGGGTAATACTACCCGCGAAGATTGTCGCGACCCCATATACTTGTGGGTCATCAAGACTATTTCCTGGCGCTATTGCCGTGGAGCATAGCTTTATTTGTAAGTTCACTTGGATCTATTATTGTTCACTGCTACTCCTTTCGTCATGGGTAAGTCTCGTGATGTAAAGTTCCCTATTTTACCATCCACTACAAGAAGAGGTACCATCCTAAACACCTTTGTTGCTCTTGATTCACCGTATGTTATAAGTAAGCTTGTCACACCACCACCACATACTCATGCTACACACACTACTACTACTGCTGAATCTGAAACTGCTTTTGATGTTCATGATGTTACTTCTATTATGCTTGATGCGAGTGGTTCATTAGGTCCTTTCCTAGATGCTACTATGGCTAGTCTAGGAAATACTGAAACTCCTAGTGAAGACGTTGTTACACCTGTTAGCTAACCTGAGTCTAGAGAGAGTTATGATATTAATGATGCTTACATTGAGTTTACTGATGAATTTGTTGAAGAGTGCTGAAATACACATGGTGCTAGTGCTATTAAGAGTCTCCTTGCTAGACGTACCATTATTCCTAAACCGTCCTCTGATCCTAAGTTTGCCACCTCTCCCATAGATATTAAAGATAAAGATTATGATTTCTCTCTTGATTTATCCTATTTGGACATTTTTGAGAAAGTACCTTTTTGTGGGACTGAAAATGAGAGTGTTGTATCTCATATGAATGAGCTTTCTACTATGAGTGCTTTCTTCTCTGATGATTTTAAAATGCGCAAGTACTTCATTACAAAGATCTTCCCTTTTTCACTAAAAGGAGAAGCTAGGGCTTGGTTTAATAGATTACCTCCTGGTTCCATTGATAGCCCTGATTGCTTGATTGCTTCTTTCTTCCAGAAACATTTTCCTCCCATTGCTAGACATGCTGCTTTGCAGAGACTTTTTGATTTTAAACAGGGAGAAGAAGAGAAATTGCCCGAGTCATGGACAAGGTTCTGTGCCTTGATTCATGCACATCCTGGATGTTCATTGCCTAAGACTGAGCTTCTTGATATTTATTATAATGGACTAAATGATGATTTTAGGACATACCTAGATAGCTTTGCTGATTGTGTTTTGAGGAAAAGAACTCCTACAGATGCTGAAGAATTAATGGCTAAGATAAGCAAGAATTATGATTATTGGACTTCAACTGAGCTAAATACACCTGAGCCTATTACTCCTGAACCAGTTGTGCCTGAACCAGTTCCAACACCAACACCAAAGAAGAGGGGAGTTATTGCATTGAATGATGAAGTGATGAAAGAAGCTAAGAAATGTCTAAAGGAAAAAAGTAATAGAGATGAAGATGTGAAGAATCTACCTCCTATAGAATAATTATGTAAGCCAATTCCCCACTCATCTACTATTGAGGTACACTCTATCCACTTTAATGAAGGTGATATTCCCTATGGTAAGCCTCCTGATCAATGCTTAGAGGAACTTGACACATTTATTGTTAAACAAGGTAATTTTAATAAACAAGTTCATAATCATTTATTGGAAAACTCTAGAGCTATCAATGAGTTGAAAGATATTATGAAAAGAACTTATAATGATATTAAAATGCTTTGTAAACACTTTCAAATGGTTCAAACCCAATTTGATCAACTTGCTAAGGTACAAAAAGGTATGCTAGTTAATGCCTCAGGAGATAAACATGCTTATGGAATTAGAACTAGGAGTGGTATAGCTACTCAAGATCCTTTATATCCTGAAGACACCCTAAAAGAATTGAGCAGGATTCTCAACAAGGTGAAAGTAGTGGTAGTCCTCGTAAGAGAAAGAAAAAGAAACATAAGGTAGTTGAGGAACCACTTGAACCTGCTGTAGATCCCAATAGTATATCTGTCTCTGATGCTGAAACTAAGAGTGGTAATGTTAAAAATGATGCTCCTGATAAGGAGGAAGTTGAGGAAGAACCTGAGAAGCACACTAAGAACACCAGGTACACTAAGGAAGATTTTATTGCTAATAAACATGGTAAAGAGAGAGAACTTGGGTGCAGAAACCTATGCCTTTTCCAGGTAAGAAACACGTGTCAAAGGAGGAAGAACACTACAACAAGTTTTGTGAGTGGATGAAACCTTTATTTTTGCAAATTCCTTTGACTGATGCTATTAAGTTGCCTCCTTATTCAAAGTTTATGAAGGATATTGTCTCTAATAAAAGGAAGATTCCTAGTGAGGAGATTTATACTTTGCTTGCCAATTATTCCTTCAATGGTAAGGTTCCAAAGAAACTTGGTGATCCAGGTATACCAACTATTCCTTGCTCTATTAAGAATAATTATGTTAGAACTGCTTTATGTGATTTGGGAGCTGGAGTTAGTGTTATGCCTTTCTCTCTCTACAAGAGACTCCAGCTAGAAAAGTTGATACCAACTGATATATCTTTGCAATTGGCTGATAAGTCAACTACTATTCCTGTTGGTATATGTGAAGATGTTCATGTTCAAGTGGCTCATAATTGCTTGGTTTTAACTGATTTTGTTGTGCTTGAGATGCCTGAAGATGATAATATGTCTATTATTCTTGGGAGACCTTTTCTTAATACTATAGGTGCTGTCATTAATTGTAATGAAGGAAAAGTAACATTCAATATTAATGACAAAGAGCATACTGTCTATTTCCCCAAGAAGGTTGCTAAGAGCTATTGCCTGAATTCCATTGAAAATATTGAGAGCATCAAGGTTGGAGAAATATATTGTCCCATTCCACAAGAAAATTTTGAAACTATTATGATTGGGACCATTGCTATCAATTATGAGGTAACATAATCACCTTGTGGAATGCAAAGTTTTGTTTCATATAAGATTCTTTTGGTAACAATACTTGATAAACCTTGTTAACAAAAGGATTTTAATAAACAAAATAATGCTTTCACTATGGTTATACTTGCTTTCTTTTATTCTTCTCCTTCCTAGTTTTTGCCTTTTCTCTTGCTAGCTTTGGTTTTGCTATTTGTTTGCTTGTTAGATTGTCTTAGAACTTCTGTAGTTTGGTTTTTGGTTTGCTTTTGCTTCTTCTAAAAAAAACTGTTCCTGCGAGAGAATCAATTTTCATACCCTGAAAATTGGCCAAAAATAAAGTTTCCCGAAAAATCCCTAAAAATTCAAAATAAATTTTTCCTCGAAAAAAGGGGAAGAGGAACACCTGGAGTGACCCAGGGGGGCACCCCAGTCCATCACACCCCTGGTGGGCGCGGCCGACCCCCAGGTGGCGCCTGGCTGGGTTGTGGCCCACCTGGGCCCCTCCAAGGTGCCTCCTCCCATCCATCTTCTTTCTCTCTCCTGAAAAACACCGGAAAACTTTATCAAACTCGAGTTCCTACTGTTCTTACTCGCAATTTTCGATCTCCTTGCTCAGCCCATCTTTGTTGCTGATTTTTGGATGGATTGCTCCTTGGTATGTGCCTCCTCCGCTTGTCCAATTAGATTTGTGATTGGTAGATTGTATCTTGAGTATTTTTCTGCTATAGGTGATAGGTTGTGTGATCTTACATGCTTTTTCTATTCTTAGAGAATTCATTTTGATGCATGTGTAGCTCTCTAGCAAGTTCCTATAGTAGTTTCTCATCATTTATCAACTTGGAAATCACTTGGTTTGATGTTTGTCTAAAAAATTCAGAAAAAGAGGTCATGGACAACCACACATTTGGTGAAATATTTGAGAGTGATGCACCTAGAAGGGCAAGGCCTTCAAGATCATCCTCCCGATCTAGGCCCTCATACAATGAAGATCTCATTACACCGCGATTTGGTGATGAGGGAGATGAGGGAGATGCTCACCCTTCCACCTTTCCTTGCCTAACATTTTTGCGGGTTGTTGGGATTCTTGATGATTTTATAACCTTGGTTCTGAGGGCTAGACTAACAATATTTATGCAGGATGAGAGCGTGCAATATGCAACGCTCACTAAAACATTTGTGGAGAGCTTTTCTTTTACTAACAGCTTGTTCAAGTCAGACGTGTCTTTCAAAATTTATGGTAGGTCTTACAACATGACATTGAAGAAATTTTGTGAGGCCCTGGGACTTGGTACAGCTAGGTCAGCAAAGAAGATTCTAGCTCAACCCGCTGATTTGTTGGAGCTCTATCGCGGGATAACCAATGATGATGACCGTAGAGCTCAATGGGGAAAGATAAGAAATATTCAACTCCTAGCCATCAGGTACTTTGCTTACTATCTTGCCACTAGTGTTCCTGGTAGGGAGAACACTAGTAATATTTCCAACTATCATTTGGCATTCTTAGCTGCTGCGCTCAACAATGAAACTAAGTACAATCTTGGTTCTCTTATTGCTCGTTGCTTAGCTGCTAAGGGACCCATTTATGGGGGAATTATTGTTGCACGTGTTGCTGCTTCCTTGGACCTTGCTATTGATCCAAATGATACAGTTTTGGCCCCTCAGAGGCTTGATCTTGCTGCCATGAAGGCACATCACTTTGTCACTACTGGCTCTACCCTTGAGAGCTTGGGTTATAAAATGTTGTTTATTGTCGGGGAAGAGAGAGAGATCCCTCTCCCCAAACCACTTTGTTCAGTATTTCATAGGGAGCTTTGTCACGCTCCAAGGAGATGGATGACAAGCTGCACATTCTTGGCTTCCATGGACGCTATCAGGGGGACACGCCCTCATATGACCCCTCTATGTACTACAAGGGTGATCCTCAAGTTCGTACCAGGACGAAGGGGCCTCCTCGTCGTACTACGGAGGTGCACCTTCTTGGGCACCATGTAGTTGAGCCCCACTTAGCCCAAAATCCTAAGCTTGGGGGTAGGTATACCGACATCACACTCATTTATATATCATGTTCGGTCAGTTCTTTGTAAATCCATTATTTCGCTTTCTTTTTGGTTTTTGTTTCTTCTTTCTTAAAACACAAAAATACCAAAAATATTTTCATTGTTTCTCTTGGTTTGTTTCTTTTCTTTTTAGCTTTGGTTTGCCTTGAAGAAAAAATCCAAAAAGATTTTTGCTTTGTTTGCTTGCTTTGAAAAATCGAAAACACCAAAAATATTTGTTGTTCTTCTTTGGTTTTGTGAGTTCTTTGCAGGGTTCAGCCGTCCTCAGTGGAGTTTTGGTTTCATGTTATTATTCAAGTCACACAAGTGAAGGGCAATAATGAAGATTAAGACAACTCGAGGTGTGTTAAGAGGCTGGTAACGAACTCTATTTGTTTTCATTTTTGTACATATATTCATCATGGTGAGCATGCTTAGTATGTTCATGTAAGGTGTATGTTATTGATGGATTCTTAGTAGTTCTTGCTTGTCTGTGATTAGCTCCAGCTTGCTAATAGTTTGTAGCATGTCATATGAATGTTTGCTTGCATTGTTTTATTCATATTTTGGTATGATATTGTGGTATCCTCCTCTGAATTTTTCATGTGAATCGACTTGGCACATGCTCACGCATGCATATGACTAAACAATAGTCAGTAAGCCTCGATGATTTATTTTTCCTCAGAGTTCTTGTATCACTTTCATGCCATAATTAGTCATATTTTGTTGCATGCATGATTATGACAGTTATTGCTCTCTCTTTTTTCGCTCTCTCTCTCTATTGCTAGCCTTCACTTTCGCTGAGTATGAGCTCTACTTGTGCTTCCAACTCCCCAAAACCAAAATTTCCAACAGTGTCCACCTTACCTACCTATTAGCATCATTTGCTATTTTAGTGCATACTCTATATGCCTTGTTTTCTTCCAAATAAAATGTTTGTCTATTTTGAGAAAGTTAGTTAGTAAAGCTCTCACAAACTTGATGGCACACTTTATTCCTTGCACTTAATAATCCTGAACCATTGTGACCTGTCCATGAAAGTTATATGCATGCAAATTATAGGCTAGGAGTTAGCAGAATCGTGTTGTCACGGGGAACGCTTTCAACACTTATGGATACATATCCAGTTGATACCTTGCTCTTTTGTTTGCGGATGTCGACGGTGTGAAATAAAAGGGGAGCTTGTGAGTTCATGGAGTATATATATGTGTTAGAGAAACGCCTGGGCCACTAGCCTAAGCCATGCTTATTCATGGTGGAAACTTGCACCACCACCATAATGAGCATTCTGTGAAGCATCCTCAATAAAAAGCTATGCACATAGTAAATAAAAAGATTGCTGAGATGCTCATTGTCTGCTTGCCTTGTCATTTTGACCACGGGATAACTCATGTATCATGTGCAAGGGGTACCCCGTTGGCGGTTCTCTATGATATGCATATATGTACAATGACAAGAACTTGCAGGTAACCAAAGTTGAGTAGCATGCGGAGCGGCCCTCGTACTCAAGGGACATGGTATTTCCAGTTTATGGTCTATCAAGCATATAACTCATATTGGACCTCACTTTCACCTTAACCATATGAAGATTCCTATGATAGGGGAAATGAGAGCTCAAAGCTAATGAGTACCTTCCTTTTAGCATTAGGAAGCCTTTCAAACTTTTCAAAACCTTTTTCACTCCCTTGTTGAGTCACCACTTATTCTATGAGCATCTTCTTGAGAGGATAGTTGTCATTATTGTGTTTGTTCCAAAGCTTGGTTAATTATGTCTTGACTTTAATGCTTGTATCTCTGACATTTTTACTTCTAGTCTTCACTTGAACTTCAGAGGTGCCTTGACATTTATATCATGCTCTATAGACAAAGGAAAGCGAGATACCACTCTATCATACCTTATTATGAGCATTGCAATGTTGCTTATGTTTATGTTCCATGCTACTTATTATTATTGAGTTGGTTTCTCTTCATAGATTGCAATGACTATTTAGTAGACTTGGTTGCATACTTCTTATTATGAATGGTTTAAGTATCTACTCTTGTGCTGAGAATATATACATCATGTGAAGCAAATGTGTTCGTGAAAGTTTTTTATCGCACTCAGTTTTCAACTGAATTGCTTGAGGACAAGCAATAAGCTAAGCTTGGGGGGAGTTGATACGTCCAAAATGTATCTACTTTCCTGAACACTTTTGCTATTGTTTCTCCTCTAAACTTGTGTGATTTGGATACAACTAACACGGACTGACGCTGTTTTCAGTAGAATTGCCTTGGTGTCTAGTTTTTGTGCACAAAATTAACTATCAGGAAAAATCCCGAAAAATATGCCAAAAATCCTATTTCACCAGAAGATCCACGGAGCCAGAAGACGAGACGGAGTGGAGACCTGGGGGCCCACACCCCTGCCAGGCGCGGGTGGGCCCAGCCCGCGCCTAGGGGGGTGCAGCCACCCCAGGCACCCCTTCGGTCTCCCTCATTGCCTATAAGTGACCCCTTGACCTAAAAACCGAGGGGGGTTTGTCGTTTTTCTAGAAAGAGTTCTGCTCCGATGCCACCATCAGAAACCAAGATTCGGATCCAGAAACTCCATTCTGGAACCCTGCCGGGACGGGGAATTTGGAGAGGATCATCGCCATCATCATCACCAACGCCTCTCCATCAACCATCGATGTTTCCCTCATCCATGAGTGAGTAATCCCCCGCTGTAGGCTATGGGGATGGTAGGGATTGGATGAGTTCTATCATGTAATCAAATAAGATTCTTAGGGCATAGTGCCTAATATCTCTATTAGTGCTATTTGACTTTGTTGCAACTTGTTGTGCTTAATGCTTGTCACTAGGGCCCGAGTGCCATGATCTCAGATCTGAACTTATTATAGAATCATTATGATAGTATTGTTTGTGATCTTATCTACAAGTTGTGTACACATATCATTGTTTGGATCCAAAGGCCCCGAAGTGACAGAAATTGGGACAACCGGAGGGGATGGATGTGGTGTGAGGATCACATGTGTTCATGGAGTCTTAATTCTTTGCTCCGGTGCTCTATTAAAAGGAGCACCTTAATTGCCAGTAGTTCCCTAGAGGCCCTGCTGCCACGGGCTGGCTGGACAGAAGATGTTGTGCAAGTTCTCATTGCGAGCAGGCATGACTATATATGGAGCACATGCCTATGATTGTTTAGTACTTGGATGCTTTGTTCTTATTTATATGCAATTGCCCTAGATCTTGAAGTTACATGTTTAGACTTGTCCATGCAACGCCCGTCCATCCATCCCTGTGCCTACCGCACTCATATCCTACTGTTTGCTACTACTGTTACTATTGCTCCTGTTTTGCTGCTGATGTTGCTACTACAAACTGTTGCTACTGATAAACTTCTGTGAGCAAGAACTATTTCCAGGTGCAGCTGAATTGACCACTCAGTTGTTAAGGCTTGCAAGTATTCTTTGGCTCCCCTTGTGTAGAACCAATAAATTGGGTAATACTACCTACGAAGACTGTTGCGATCCCCTGTACTTGTGGGTCATCAACTTACAAGCTCCCTCTTTATTTCACACTGGCGACATGCATAGACAAAAGAGCATGATATCAACTGTGTACAGAGTACAAGTGCAATGTTGAAAACGTTCCTCGTGATAGCATGGTTCTGCTAATTCCAACGTATAAGTGCAAGCATATACAACATAGATGACACAACGGTTCAAGTTTATTAGGGGCAAGGAATATAAGGCGTGCCATCAAGTTTGTGAGGGCTTTAATAACTAAGTTTTCACATAACAAAATACTTTTTAATTGGAACATAGCTGAAAATAAGAATATACTTGGAATGGTGTAACACACCATGCATAGGAGTTTATAGTGGACACTTTGGAATAACTTGGTTTTTTGGGAGTTGGAAGCATGAGTAGAGCTTACCCATACAAGTGGAGGCTAGCAAAAGACTGGGAGCAACCAACTAAGAGAGCAATAATGGCCATAATAATGTAGTGCGACAAAACATTACTAATCAAAGCATAGAGTGGTACTACAAGTCAAGGACTAAATGATCATAGAGGCTATGGTGACTTGTTCATAGTCATAACATGGTGTGAGCATGTACCAAGTCAACCCAAACAAAGCATCAACGGAGAATACCACAATACTATGCTTTTATATGCTAAAACAATGCATGATTCTTTCAAGGCACACTAAGCAATCCCATTTGTTTGGAACAAGTCATGCTATAGAAATAATTACTAGGCATAAGGTCAAAACAACACCTATCATGTCATGCTAAAGTCTAAGTCACAGTCAATGCAAGCTCCTCTTGCACTTTCAAGCATGAACTTTCTACTCATTTCCAACACCAATCGACTTATTTGAAACAACACAGCGAGAACAGGGGTCCAAACTACTTTATTCAAGCAAAATAAACAAACTAAGCAAACCAAACGAAAACTAAGACGCTCCAAGAACAACACAACAGTGCATGAAACAATAAAAAACGAAGTGTCTAGAAAGACCTGAGCTTTTTATTGATGAAGAAGGGGATGCCTTGGGCATCCCCAAGCTTTGACGCTTGTACCTATTGGATATTTATTGGGGTTACACCAGGGTGGAATCCCCAAGCTTGAGCTTTTGTCCATTCTTCATCTCATTACATCATTCTCTCTCTACACCTAAAATTTTTCCTTCATACAAAACTTCACACAATCTTCATTAGCAACATTAGTTTATTCAAAAGATAATAGACCTTGGGTTTAGCTTTAGAACAACAAAATTTTTCACTAAAAACACAAGCTATTGTAGCAACTCCTTCAAAAAGCTCAATTTCCCCAAAAAGAACTCAAAACGGAATCAATAAGAAGCAAATGCAAATAATAGCAGAAATCTGTCAAAACAGACCAGCAGATGGTAACCATTTTTTATAAAATCTTATGTTGCTCAAATCAAAAAGTGTTGAACTAACTAAAGTTATCTAACATATTAGGGGATTTATTCATAAATTTGCAGCTCAATCCGACTTACAGAGACTCCTCACGAATTTTTATGGTGGAGGAAAAAAATCTGTTTCGGGACAGCAACTCCCCAAATCTTACTTACCTCTCATTAGAGGTCATTCTTGGCACAAAAAGCAAACAAAAAGGTCATTACTGCAGTAATAACTTCCAAGACGCAAGGAAACTCTTGGGTTATCTCCCAATAATTACTTTTCTTTAACGCCTTTAAGTTAGACATGATAGTTTGAGAAGATGCTCATATGAGAAATATGAATTGAAGTAAAAGAGAGCATCAAGAAGAAAATTCAAAAAACATTTAAGTATAACCCACTTCCTATGCATAGGAATATTGTAAGAAAATAAATTAAAGAAGCACATAGTAACAAGAATGGGTAGATAAAACAAGAGCAACTTCAAAACTTTCAGCATATAGAGAGGTGTTTCAGTACCATGAAAACTTCTACAACCATATTTTCCTCTCTCATAATAATTTTCAGTAGCATGATGAATAAACTCAACAATATATCTATCACATAAAGCATGCTTTTCATGATCTACAAACACATAATTTCTATCAAGCTCAAAAATAGTGGGATAAAAACCTTCACAAGTTTTACCCAAAGTAGATATTTCAAAAGGATCCACAAGAACATAGCATTCATCCTCCTTTGGTAAGCATGGGGGACAATCAAATAATATAAGAGGAAAATAGTTACTCTCATTAGAAGGTAGGCATGGGTAGATCCATTCTTCCTCCTCTTGTTCATCACTCTCCTCCTCTTTTTCATCTAATGAGCTTCCAGTTTCAACAATTTCTTCTTCCATAGGCTCCTGCAAGGCATTAGTCTCTTCCATTTATGGAGAACACCTATTAATATTCAAGAATATAGCCATTTTCTTCCTTGTAATTATCAAAGCAAAATTTAAGTATCTCATAAACCTCATATTCATAAGGTGCATCATCAGTATTTTCAAGCAAACTGGCAAGTTCAAATGCACCCTTGAAAGCAATAAATTCTTCAATTTGTTCCACATCATAAAAGTCATAATTTCCTTTAACATAAGAATATATGGTAACATTATCATTATACTCACATTGAAAAGGCAGGTTTTTATACCTCCTACAACAACAAGATTTATCAAAGCAATAAGTAACATTAAGTAGACACACGTCTCTAGCAATAGTATTCAACTTATCAAGTTGTTCCATAAGTGTTTCCCTTTTTGTGACAAACGGTGTTCCTTATAATAATACTTTTGTTCTTCCGTGAACCCACCTTGCCAATAAGAACTAGTTTCAGAGAAACCATCCATTGATAGAAAGCATGACCAAGCAGGGCAACAACAGACCAGCAACTAGAGCAGGAACTAAATTTTTTGTGTTTTTGATAAGAGAAAGCAAACCAAACTAAACTTTTTTTTTGGATTTTTTGATAAAAAGAGGCAAACAAAACCAAGAAAAAGAAACAATCAAATTAAAAACAAAGTAAAGAGAGGGGTTGAGGAGGACTCCCCTTGTGAAGACGTCCTTAGCCTCCCCGGCAACGGCACCAGAAAACTTTGATGGGTGTTGTGTTGATGTGGAGCACTTCATCGGGAAACCCCAAGAGCAAGGTGTGAAGAAGCACAGAAGCAAGTCTTCCCTTAGTAAGAAACCAAGGTTATCGAACCAGTAGGAGGAAGGAAACGTCTCAAAGGTGTTGCAAGCAACATGGAAACCTGCACAACACAAACTCAAGACTTTGCCCCAACAAACAGTGAGGTTGTCAAGCTCACTGGTTTGTTGTAACAAAGGATTAACTGTATGGTGTGGAAGATGATGATGGTTTGCATCAAGTAAACAGTAACACTGGAAGATGTATCAATGGTAAAGATTGGACCGAGGTCCGTAGTTCACTAGAGGTGTTCTCCTTAGATAAATAAACATGGCATGCTGGGTAAACAAATTACAGTAGGGCAATTGACAAGACTGAGCAAGGTAAACAATGCAATACTAGATAAAAAGATCCTATGAGATTCGATTGGGCAATACAACAATATACATAGACCGCCATCCAACTGCATCTATGACTAGAAGTCCACCTTCAGGTTATCATCTGAACCCCCTCCACTATTAAGTTGCAAGCAACAGACAACTGCTTTAAGCAAAGTGTGTAAGGTAAACAATCCACTAGTTCCATGAACAAGAGACCATTGTTTTCTCCCTAGTGGCAACAGCACATCTACAACCGAAGAGATTTCTATCACTTCCCTTGGAAACTAGAGGCATGAACCCACTATCGAGCATAAATACCCCCTCTTGGAGTCACTAGCAACTACTTGGCCAAGATAGATACTAACAACGGAGAGCATGAAAGATCACCAACAACATACACATGATAGAATCAATAAGACAAAACCATTCATCAATCTGACATAGTAATCTCAATATCCATCGGATGCCCGCAAACACAACATGCATGATTACAAATAGATTAGATCTTGATCATGAACAGATCTCACAAGATCTAGACATGAAAGCACAAGAAGGAGATACAACCATCTAGCTACTACATGGACCCGTAGTCCAAGGTGGAACTACTCACGCTTCATACCGGAGGCTGGCATGATGAAGAAGAAGGCCTCTGGGATGAACTTCAGATCCCCTCGATCTAGGGACGATTGTGGCGGCGGCTATAGACGGTTTCGTGGAATATTGATCGGGTGTTTAGGGTTTCTGCATCGGGGGGACTTTATAGGCGAAGAGGCGAGGCAGGGGGGCCGCCAGGGCAGCTACACCCCCCCAGGCGCGGGGTGGGCCCACCTGCGCGGCTAGGGGGTGTGGCCCATGGTGATCCTCCTCCGTCTCGTATTCTGTCTTCATGTTGCCCATGGTAAAATATTGACTTTGGCTTTTGTCCCGTCCAATTCCAAGAATATTGATTTTCTGCCTTTCTGGAACCAAAAACATAAGAAAACAGGCAACTGGCATTGTGGCAACTTGTTAATAGGTTAGTACCAGAAAACATATAAAAACACCTCAAAGTGTGGACAAAGCAAAGCAAAGTGGATAATAAACAAGCATGGAGCATCAAAAATTATAGTTACATTTCCGACGTATCAACATCATCAAACTCTTTTAATAAAGTTTCAAGAATAAATTCTCTCTTTTCAGCATTCTTTTCTTCGTTTAGTTTTAGGAACCAAATTTGCATCATGGGGTTAAGTCTAACAAACCTAGCCTCCAACATATGAAGTAAATAAGATGCAGCAATTTCATAATTAGGAGCAAGTTCTGCTATAGATATATCCTCAATATCCTCATGCTTTCTAACATTATTAAAGAATTCTTCAATATTTTCTTTCCCAATTATAGAGCCACTACCTATCGAAAGGTCCTTCAGGGCGAACTTGGGGAACAACATGGTGAGCTAGAGCAAGGTGGCAACTAGAGTAGGAACTAATTTTTTTATGTTTTTAATAAGAGAAAGCAAACCAAATTAAACTAATTTTTTGGAGTCTTTGATAAAAAGAGGCAAACAAAACCAAGAAAAAGAAACTAAGAAAACTAAGAAAACTAAAAACAAAGTAAATAGAAAGGTTGAGGATGACTCCCCTTGTGAAGACGTCCTTAGCCTCCCCGGCAACAGCGCCGGAAAAAGTCTTGATGGCACTGCGTCAACGTGGAGCGCTTCGTTGGGAAACCCCAAGAGCAAGGTATGATGCAGCACAGCAACAAGTTTTCCCTCAGTAAGAAACCAAGGTTATCGAACCAGTAGGAGGAAGGAAACGTCCCAAAGGTGTTGCAAGCAACATGGAAACTGATAAGTCGGAAACGTATCTATAATTTTTGATGCTCCATGCTTGTTTAGTATCTACTTTGCTTTGATTTGTCTACACTTTGAGATATTTTTTACATGTTTTCTGGTACTAACCTATTAACAAGTTGCCACAGTGCCACTTGCCTGTTTTCTGTTGTTTTTTGTTTCACAAAAGCTAGTAAAGAAATATTCTCGGAATTGGATGGGACAAACGTTAAAGTCAATTACTTTCCGTGGGGAACAGGAAGTCCAGAGGGGAGACGAAGAAGCGGGCCAGGGCGGACAAACCTCCCCTAGGCGCGGGTGGGCCCAGCCCCACGCCTGGGTAGGGTTTGACCCCCCTGGCTGCCTCCTCAGCCTCCCCCTTCGCCTATAAGAAGCCCCCGATGCAAAAACCCTAAGTATCCGATCAAATCTCCATGAAACCTTCTATAGCCTCCATCACCGTCGTCCCTAGATTGGGGGGTCTGAAGTTCTTCCCGGCACCCTACCGGAGGGGAGATCATCCCGGAGGCCTTCTCTCCGGTATGATGTGTGAGTAGTTCCACCTTGGACTATGGGTCCATGTAGTAGCTAGATGGTTGTATTTCCTCCTTGTGCTTTCATGTATAGATCTTGTGAGCCCCGTTCATGATTAAGATCTAATCTATTTATAATCATGCATGTTGTGTTTGCGGGGATCCGATGGATATTGAGATTATTATGTTGGTTTGATTAATGGTTGTGTCTTTATGATTCTATCATGTCTGTGTTATTTGTGATCTTGCATGCTATCCGTTGTTAGTAGCTATCTTGGCCAAGTAGTTGCTAGTGACTCCAAGAGGGGGTATTTATGCTCGATAGTGGGTTCATGCCTCTAGTTTCCAAGGGAAGTGACAATAATCTCTTCGGTTGTAGATGTCTTGTTGCCACTAGGGAGAAAACACCGGTCTCTTGTTCATGGAACATGTGGACTGTTTACCTTACACACTTTGCTTAAAGCAGTTGTCTATTGCTTGCAACTTAATACTGGAGGGGGTTCGGATGATAACCTGAAGGTAGACTTCTAGTCATAGATATAGTTGGATGGCAGTCTATGTATCTTGTTGTATTGCCCAATAGAATCTCATAGGATCTTTCTGACTAGTAATTGCATTGTTATGCCTTGCTCAGTTCCTGTCAATTGCCCTGCTATAATTTGTTTACCCTTCATGCCATGTTTATCTAAGGAGAGCACCTCTAGTGAACTATGGACCCCGGTCCAATCTTTACCATTGATACATCTTCCACTGTTACTTGTTTACTTGCTGCAAACCATTACCTTAGACACCATACGTTTAATCCTTTGTTACAGCAAACCGGTGAGCTTGACAACCTCACTGATTCGTTGGGGCAAAGTCTTGAGTTTATGTTGTGCAGGTCTCCGCATGTGACAAACAATTACAGATAGTTCATTGTAAAGTGTTACATCGATACTAGTTTTGTCACAAGATACAAAATTAAGTTTATATCAACTTAAACTATGTCACATCCCAAGATTTTCCAAATCTTGTAATGTGAAAAATAAATAAACAAAACAAATAATTGTTGAAATTTAGGGTGAAAAGAAACTTTTATTTCTAAATGGAAACTTAAAATCCCATCTTGAACAAACTTTGGTTAATGTTTGAATCTAACTAAATTCAAATCAAGTGGAATGCATTCCTCATAAAATCCATCTTGAAATTTAAACACTTGGAGAATAAACCAAAACTCTAAAACCCTAATGGAAGAAAATCATTTTCAAGTTATCTCTAAGACTATGGATTTGATCCATATAAAAATTGGTCAAACAAACATTTCAAATTGATCAAGAATGACTATTAGAAATATTATAAAACCATATGAATTGGATTCACTTAATTTGGAGCCATAGATAAAATCTTATGAATTTAATAAGATAAGGAAATTGAATTTCCAAAGCTAATAAAGCATCTATCTATAAATCCATACCAAATGGTGAACAAATAATCCTAAATATATTTAAAAGGATAAATAAATATTAAATAAGATTTTATAAATTGGAATCACCAAGTTTGGATCTATAAATAAAAAGCTATGGATTTTATAAGATAAAGAAAGAAATTATTAAATGAGGAATATTTAAAGACCAAATTAAAACTTGGCCAAGACCATAAACAATTGGAATGTAATCCAAATCCAAATAAAATAAAAGGATAAGGAATTTCCAAATAAAATAAAATGGCATTAACCAAATCCTATTCTATTTGAGTAAAGATAAAATCCCTATTAGAAATGATTAATTAAAACATGGGGTATTTACAACGGGCACTTGATAGTTCAAGCATCAACGTTGTGGTTCTTGTTCGTAAGTTAGAACGACACTTATTAAAAGCCCCAAATCACGTAAAACATGCAAAGAAAATTAGAGGCGTCTAACTTTGTTTTGCAGGGGTGTGCTGTGATGTGATATGGCCATGATTGTGATTATATATGATGTATGCAATGTTCCTTATTGTAAGTCGGCAACCGGTAGGAGCCATATGGTTGTCTTTTAATTTCGTCTAGACATGCGTGTCTATTATTCAAAGTAGTTGTAATAGTTGATGCTGGTGGACGACAACCATGAAGCAGCGCCATTGACCTTGACGCCACGCCGGTGATGATGGAGATCATGTTCGTGCTTGAAGATGGAGATCGGAAGCACAAGAAAAAAGGCCATATCATATCACATATTTTGAATTGCATGTGATGTTAATCCTTTTATGCATCTTGTATTGCTTAGTTTGCGACGGTAGTATTATAAGATGATCCCTCTCAAAAAATATCAAGTTATAGAGTGTTCGTCCTTAGTAGACACTATTGCCAAAGCTCGTTGTTTCGAAGCACCACGTGATGATCGGGTGTGTTAGATTCTGCGAGTGTATACAATGGGAGCAAGCCAGATTTGCTTATGCGGAAGCTAAAGTTTGATCTTGACGAGCCTAGCATGTATAGACATGGTCTCGGAACACGGAATACCGAAAGGTAAAGCATGAGTCATATAGATGATATGATGAACATGATGATTATTCGCCTTTGAAACTATACCATGTCACATGATGATCAGACTTAGTGTAGTAAATTTGGTTCATGTGATTAGTAAAACAATGTGAGGGATATTGTTTTGAGTGGGAGTTCAATAGAAATATGATTAAAAGTTGAACACTATTTATCATAAATTAAATCAAAGTAAATTTGCATAGTTGTTGTAGTCATTGGCATTCGTTTACCACCTTGCACTTAGTTATAATTGAGATAATAGAACTATAGAATTCTGGTTAGTTACTTTACGAACTGGTATCGTATTGTTTTGAAGTGTTAATCTAAAGTTTAAAAGTCCTATTGCAAACTTTCAGTAAGTTCCGGTTACTCCGTGAAGTTTAATAATTGGTATTAAATCAAGAGTGACAATTTGTAAGATCCCTCCTTTGTAAAGGAAAGGATCCCTATGATTGCAATGCTAGTCCCTGGATCAATGCTAGCATCCACAGTTTAAGATGAAGTACACAAATACAAAGGTCGTTTATTACGTTCATTCCAGGGATAAAACATAGTCTTTACAACTCAGGGCCAAAGGCCTAATACAAGAGTTTATGGAATAAGTAAATAAACATAAGTCTTCATCTTCATGTGCCACAGGCAAGCATGTTGAGTGTAGACTCATGACTCCTAATCATCATCGGAGTAACCTGCAACATTACAAGTTACAGCCACAGAGGGTCAATACTTTGGAATAGTATTGGCAAGTGATACCTTAGTAAATTTTAAGTGGACTATATTACTATATGCATTTTGGCTAAGTGTAGCTTGGCTTGCTTTGCTCAAAATAGGTTTTTCCTATTAGTTGAAATCACTAAGTATTTCTTTGTCAAAAACTTCCCAAGAAACCACCAATAGACATTGGGGTCCTTCACCCTTGTTCACCCACAAGTTTTACTTAGAAGTTGGAGTGATGAGATTCTTATAGCTTCCATGTCTTGATTCTCAAGTTGTCCATTGCCATGGACTTGGCTAAGTACTTAGATTTTCCATCTGCAGAGGTTGTGCACTTTCCCACCAGACTTGGTTTTCCCAAGACAGGACCTTTCAGAAGCCTTTCCTTAGTCAAATGGACGCGCTCCAACCTATCATTCCCACTACCACCAACTGTCCAAGTGACTAAGTTCTAGCAACCTATATGATCATGGCAGAGCCCATATTGCCAAGTGGTTGCACTGTAAGCTTTCTCAACACTTGGCCTCCAAATCCCTTTGTGCCTGGGTGGCATACCACAAGTGAGATACACAAGCCAAATCCATGGCCTTGTGTAACCACTCAACCAAAAACCACCATTCAAGTCCCATTCCACCCAGGAAGTTCATTGACTTAGTTGTTTTATTAAGAAAAGCATGAGTCCCAAAGGACATAGAATTATTTCACCATAGCATGTACATAATTTTACCAACCCTTGTTTTTCTACTAGCTAGGCTAAGCATGGCATAGTAACTTAACTTAGGAAAATTCCCTAGCAATTCTACAATTCTACACTACATAGGATTTCCCAACATGGCATTTTGCAAAAGTAGCATGGAAGTCTTAGCAAAATAACTCTAATGCTTATTCAAAATAAAGGGTGGAAATATAATGAAGTATCACTTGCCTTGGTAATGGGGAGAGTAGCACTCTTCACAATCACAGTCACTAGCAAAATCTACACAAAAGTTGTAGCATACAATTACACACAATTTATATACAAACAAAAATATGAATGCATGCATGCAAGAAATTTCTAAGTGATGTTTTTGAAAACTCTACCAAGCAAGTGTATGATACAGAAACAAAACAAGTCACAAAGTTAGCTAACTAAACTTATTTAGTTCTAAAACAAATTGCTAAACAAAAACTATGCCCAAAAATGGACCTAAACATGTTTCTACATACAAAGTCATTTTAACAGATACTATTCATTAAACACATTGCAGATTCAGAAAGGCCTTGATTCACTGATTCTAACGGTATATAAAATTTGCAAAAATCTAACGTGGGAATCTCAAGTTATAGCCATTTGAAATCTGGATCTAAATCTGATTTGAATTCTGTTTTTGATTTAAACTCTAGCCACACGTCGTGTTTCTATTGGCGCGTACCGCTTCGGCTGGATCGAGCTCTGCGGGCCGTAGGATCTAAGTGAGATCTGGCGGCTCAGATGCGCGCTTACCTCTTCGCCCACGTTCTAATCTACGCCGTAGGATCTACATCTGACGCTCCTAATCGTCCTGACCATACACGAGCGGCGCTAGCGGCGTTGACTGGCGGCGGCGCGTCTGACCGCGGCGGTGCTGGCGCTCTAGGTCGCCTGGGAAGGAAGGGAGGCGCTTACCAGAACCGCTGTGGCGTGCTGAAGCTTGACGTGGTGTTGGTTTGCGAAGGGGTGCGCGGGAACGGTCTCTGGAGCTCGTCGGAGTTGCGGGCGGCGTCGGTAGCTTGCAGACGTGGTCCTTGCCGAGGTTTGGCGTCGCCCTAGCACGAACCAGTGGCATCAGGATTTGCGCAAGACATAGGCGAGCAAGCTCGCGTGAAGGAGGGGGCAAGGGGCGCTCGGGTTTTACCTTAATTGGTCGCCGGAGTTTATCGGCGACGCAGGTGGTTTCGGTCGCGAACGGAGACGACGACCTGGGTTATGAGCAGGCAAAAGGAAGGTATCAGCGTAAGCGCGAGATCATTCAGAACATCCTCGTTTGAACCAGAGAGAGAGGGGTGGTCGAGGCTCACCGTAATTGGCCGCCGGAGTTTTCGGTACTGCGGGGTTTCGAGGGCAATTGCACGCAGCCTGATGGCGGAGTTAGCGAGGAGAGGGGGGTAAATGCTTGCGGGGCAGAGGGGTTTAAGTAAGCCTAGGTGCGACAGGAAACGCTTGCGGAATAATGGGCAATTACACCGCGCCATTACCGGCCTTGACAGCAGCAGCGACGTGGTCGCGGGCGTGGTTTGGGGAAGACGAGGGTGACATGGACGGGGCCCGCTGGTCAGCGAAATAAACAGAAGGGCGTGGGGTCTGGCTGTCTGTGGCTGAATGGGTGTGCTCTCATGTGAGAGAAAAAAAAGAGATGCCCCGGGTGGCTTGCTGGGCCTGCTCCGTTGCTGGGCTAAAATGGCAGTGCTCGGCCTTTTTTATTTGTTTGCTTCTTTTCTTTTTCTGAAACGATTTTCTAAATTGGTTTTGATATGAATTCAAACTCTTTTTGAATTCAAACTTTTCCTGGGTTTTTGCAGGGTGCAGTAGTCTCCAATTTAGGCATAAGATCATGTGGTTGCTTTGCAAAGGCTTGGTCAAGCTTGGAGATAAAAAATAACAGAGGCTAGGCACTTGGTTTGTAAAGTTGAAAAATGGTTTTTGAATCTATTTCCAATTTGAAAAACTTGGTTTAAATTCTACACTCAAACCTATCCTCCTAGAGGGCAACTTGGTTTATAAACAATCAAACTCTCAAATGGTGTTAGCCATTTGATTTAAATCTGCTCACATAAAATCATAGCACTATGTGCTTCTGTTTTTCTGAAATGAGTTTGAAATTTGATCTCAAATCTATATGCATGCATGAATGATATGCAAACTTTGAAATTATGATTTTAGGGATGTTACAAATCTAACCCCCTTAAGGTGAATCTCGCCCTCGAGATTCGGATTGGCTAGCAAATAGGTGAGGGTGGTCTTTCCGAAGATCATCTTCTCTTTCCCATGTTGCTTCCTCTTCGGTATGATGGTTCCATTGCACTTTGCAAAACTTGACAGTCTTTGTTCTAGTGACTCTTTCTGCAGTCTCAAGAATCTTGATAGGCTTTTCCTCATAAGTGAGATCACTTTCTAGTTGAACTTCTTCCAAAGGTATGGTATCCCTCAAAGAAGACTCTTCCATTTCTGGGTGACATTTCTTAAGCTGACTCACATGAAATACATTATGGACTGCTGATAAAGATGTTGGCAGTTCAATTTCATAAGCAACTTCGCCCTTGCGACTCAGAATCTTGAATGGCCCAACATATCTTGGTGCCAACTTTCCTTTGACTCCGAATCTTTTCACTCCACGGAGTGGTGATACTCTAAGATAAGCTCTATCACCAACTTCGTAGGTGACTTCTCTACGCTTAGGATCTGCGTAGCTTTTCTGTCGGGACTGTGCTACCTTCAACCTGTCCTTAACCAATTTGACCTTCTCTTTGGCTTCTTTGATAAGATCTGGCCCAAATAAACTTCTTTCTCCCACACCATTCCATAACAATGGGGTGGTACATTTTCTTCCGTAGAGAAACTCAAACGGTGCCATCTCAATGCTGGCTTGATAGCTGTTGTTATAAGAAAATTCTGCGTAAGGCAGACTTTCATCCCAACTTGCTCCATAATCTAGGGCACATGCCCTCAACATGTCTTCCAGAATTTGATTAGTCCTTTCCGTTTGTCCATCGGTTTGAGGATGAAAAGCAGTACTGAATTCCAACCTCGTTCCCAATGGCTCATGTAACTGTCTCCAAAAATGGGAAGTGATTTGGGTTCCCCTATCGGACACAATACTCTTAGACACACCGTGAAGGCATACAATTCTACTCATGTAGATTTTGGCTAACTTGGCACTTGTATAAGTTGTCTTCACGGGTATGAAATGGGCCACTTTAGTTAAACGATCCACTACTACCTATATGGAATCATATCCTGATCTGGTCCTTGGTAATCCGGTGATGAAATCCATACCAATTTTGTCCCATTTCCAATCAGGAATAGGTAGTGGTTGAAGTAAACCGGCTGGTTTTTGATGCTCCGCTTTTACTCTACTACACACATCACACAAAGCAATATGCTCGGCGATGTCCCTCTTGAGATTGTTCCACCAAAATCTTTCTTTCATGTCCATGTACATTTTGGTGTTACCCGGGTGAATGGAATACGGAGAGTTGTGCGCTTCTTGCAAAATCAGTTTCCATAACTCCGGATCTTGTGGAACATAGATACGTTTCCCATGCCATAATGTACCCTGTTCGTCTTCATGGAAATTTTTAGCTCTCCCTTGGCCAATATTTTCCTTAATCCTTTCAATTTCCTTATCGGTCTTCTGAGCTTCTCGGATCTTGTCCAACAAAGTGGGTTGAACATCCAAAGACATGAGATGTCCTTCAGGCACAATCTCCAATCCGAGTTCTTTGAATTGAGCACACAAATCATCTGGCAATTCACCTTTGGTAAGGCCATTCACAAATACCTTACGACTTAGAGCATCTGCTACAACATTTGTGTAAGACCCCTCCTTTATAAAGGAAAGGATCCCTGTATTGCAATGCTAGTCCCTGGATCAATGCTAGCATCCACAGTTTAAGATGAAGTACACAGGTACAAAGGTCATTTATTACAGTCATTCCAGAGATAAAACATAGTCTTTTACAACTCAGGGCCAAAGGCCTAATACAAGAGTTTATGGAATAAGTAAATAAACATAAGTCTTCATCTTCATGTGCCACAGGCAAGCATGTTGAGTGTAGACTCATGACTCCTATTCATCATCGGAGTAACCTGCAACATTACAAGTTACAGCCACAGAGGGTCAATACTTTGGAATAGTATTGGCAAGTGATACCTTAGCTTATTTAAAGTGGTCTATAATACTATATGCATTTGGCCAAGTGGAGCTTAGGCTTGCATTGCTCAAAATAGATTTTTCCTTATCATTTGAAAACACTAAGTTTTTTTTTGCTTGACAAAATCTTTCCCAAGGCATCTACCAATCAAAGACTGAAGATCCTTCCCAAGGCATCTACCAATCAAAGACTGAAGATCCTTCCCAAGGCATCTACCAATCAAAGACTGAAGATCCTTTAACCCTTGTTCAACCACAAGTTTTACTTAGAAATTGGGATGAGGAGATTCTTGATAGCTTCCATGTCTTGATGCTCAAATTGTCCTTTTCCAGGGACATGGCTAAGTACTTAGATTTTACACTCTGTAGAG
Source organism: Avena sativa (assembly GCA_916181665.1). Taxonomy (NCBI): domain Eukaryota; kingdom Viridiplantae; phylum Streptophyta; class Magnoliopsida; order Poales; family Poaceae; genus Avena; species Avena sativa. The sequence continues at coordinate 36,814,503 of OV702289.1, read as the reverse complement.
GTGGTGCACTTTCCCCACAAGACTTGGTTTCACCAAGACAAGATCTTTCAGAAGCCTTCCCTTAGACCAACATGGACGCGCTCCAACTTATCAAACCCCTACCACCCACTGTCCATTTGGCTAAGTTATTGCAACCTATATGATCCAGGCAGAGCCCATATTGCCAAGTGGCTGCACTTGAAGCTTCTCAACGTTTGACATCTCAAATCTCTTTGTTCCTGGGTGGCCATCCACAAGTGAGATACACAAGCCAAGTCCATGGCCTTGTGAACCACTCAACACAAACCATTCCTTCCATTCCTCCCAGGTGATTCATTCACTTAGTTGTTTTATTAAACAAAACATAAGTCCACAGACTTAGTAATTTTTCATAGCATGAATATATATTCCACCCTTGTTTTCTATTAGCTAAGCTAAGCATGAAAGTAATAGGAATCTTAACTTAGGAAATTTCTACTAAGGCTTCATCTACTAGGTTTTCCCATAGCAAGGTCTATACTTAGCAAAATAAAATCCATGCAAGATTTACTTAGCAAAAACACTAATGCATAGTGAAAGTAATGGGACAAAAGATATGAAGCATCACTTGCCTTGGTAATGAGGAGAGTAGCACTCTTCACAGTCACAATCACTAGCAAAATCTACACAAAATTGTAGCATATAATTACACACAATTTATATACAATCAAAAATAATATGAATGCATGCATGCATGAATTTACTAAGTGGGGATTTTGAAAACTCTATCAAGCATGTGCATGTTTACAGAAACATAACAAGACACAAAATTTGCCAAAACAACTTATTTAACCCTAAAACAAATTACTAAACTAAAACCATACTCAAAATAGCCTTAAACATGTTTCTACAAACAAAGTCATTCTAATGGTTACTATTTGTTAAACACATTGGATATTCAGAAAGGTCTTGTTTCACTGAATCCAACGGTATAAAGTTTGCAAAAATCCAATGTGGCAATCAAAAGTTATAGGCATTTGAATTTGGATCAAATTCTGATTTTTAATCTGTTTTTAGATCTAACCCTAGCCACGCGTCGCGTTGTGATTGGCGCGTACCGATTCGCCCGGATCGTGCTCTGCAGCCGCAGGATCTAATCAGATCGCACGTTCCAGATCGCGTACCGCTTCGCCGATAAGTGAATCTATCCTAGCGCTTGGATCTAGATCTAACGGCGCGCGAGCAAGCGACCATGTCCTGGCGGCGCGCTGCGTCAGCGAGCGGCGGAGCGCTCGGTCTACGGCGGCGCTAGCATTCCAGATCGTCCGCGAGAGGGAGAAGGGTCATACCAGGTTCGCAAGAAGTTGCTGAAGCTCAAGGTAGCGTCGGTTTGCGAAGGGGCGTGCTGTCTCGGCGATGATTCCTCGTCGGAGTTGAGTCTGGCGACAGGTGGTTCTGTTCGGGGTCGGAGGCGACGTTGTCGATCACTAGGAAGCAAACGGAGGGTGTGGTTAGATGCAGAAGATCACGAAGAACACGCGTGTGTGAAAGACAAGGCTTGGGGCGGTCTGGACTTACCACTGGAGGTCGTCGGAGTCGAGGTTGTCGTCGGTGCTTGCGGTGTCGAGTGGAAACGACGACCTGGGGCAGTACAGGATGAACTAGTGGGGTCAGGAGGTGTGCAAGGAGATTGCGAAGTGGCTCGCTTGAACCAGAGGGAAAGGGGCGCACAGGGCTCACCTGATTTGATCGCCGGAGTGAGCTCTGTCTGCGGCGGTGTGGGGTTGATTGAGGGCAGCCTGGTGGCGGAGAGGTGGTGCTAAGTGAGGGGAAATGGCCGCGGTGCAGAGGGGATCTTATAGCCAGAGGCTCGACAGGAAACGCTCGTGGATTAATGCCCAATTAAGCTCGGTATCACTGCTGCAACGGCCAGCGGCGGAGATCGTGCGCGGATTCAGGGGGAAGACGATGCTGACGTGGAGGAGGCCCGCTCGTCAGCGAAGTGCGCGAGGTGGAGGTGGGGTCTGTCTGCCAGCGACTGACTGCGTGCGCTCGCGCGTGAGAGAGGGAAAAGAAAAGTCCCGGGTGGGCTTGTTGGGCTCGATTTGAAGCTAGGCCAGAAACCTGGCGCGGCGGCCCTTTTCATTTGTTTAAACCTTTTCTTTTTCTATTTTGGTTTTCAGGAATGATTTAAATATGAATTCAAATCCTTTTTGAATTCAAACAATTATGAGGATTTTTGTAGGGTACTGGGGTTTCAAAATCAGTCATTTAACCATATGGTTACCTTGCAAGGGCTTGGTCAAGCTTGGGCTTAATACAAACAGAGACTTTGCCTCTGGTTTGCAAATGTTGATAAAACAAAATAGGGTTTTGAAATTTATTTCTAAGTTGAAAACTTTGGTCAAACTTTTACACCTAAACTTTCCAACAATGGAGGCAAGCAAACAAGTTCCTAAACATTCAAGTTTTCAAAGGGTGATGGTCATTTGAATTAAATCTGCTCACATGAAATCATAGCACCAAGCTTCTGTTTTTCTGAAATGATTTTGAGAAAAAACCCTAAATGATGAAAGATGCATGGATGATATGAATGAGTTTTTGAAACACGAATTTAGGGATGTTACAAATCTAACCCCCTTAAGATGAATCTCGCCCTCGAGATTCGGATTGGCTAGCAAATAGGTGAGGGTGGTCTTTCCGAAGATCATCTTCTCTTTCCCATGTTGCTTCCTCTTCGGAATGATGATTCCATTGCACTTTGCAAAACTTGATAGTTTTTGTTCTTGTGACTCTTTCTGCGGTCTCAAGAATCTTGACAGGCTTTTCTTCATAGGTGAGATCACTTTCTAGTTGAACTTCTTCAAAAGGTATGGTATCCTTCAAAGAAGATTCTTCCATTTCTGGGTGACATTTCTTGAGCTGACTCACATGAAAAACATTATGGACTGCTAATAAAGATGCTGGCAGTTCAATTTCATATGCAACTTCTCCCTTGCGACTTAGAATGTTGAATGGTCCAACATATCTTGGTGCCAACTTTCCTTTGACTCCAAATCTTTTCACTCCACGAAGTGGCGATACTCTAAGATAAGCTCTATCCCCAACTTCGTAGGTGACTTCTCTACGCTTAGAATCTGCGTAGCTTTTCTGTCGAGACTGTGCTATCTTCAACCTGTCCCTAACCAATTTGACCTTTTCTTCGGCGTCTTTGATAAGATCTGGTCCAAACAAACTTCTTTCTCCCACACCATTCCATAGCAATGGGGTGGTACACTTCCTTCCGTAGAGAAACTCAAATGGTGCCATCCCAATACTAGATTGATAACTGTTATTGTAAGAGAACTCTGCGTAAGGCAGACTTTCATCCCAACTTGCTCCATAGTCTAGGGCACATGCCCTCAACATGTCTTCAAGAATTTGATTAGTCCTTTCTGTTTGTCCATCAGTTTCAGGATGAAAAGCAGTTCTGAATTCCAACCTCGTTCCTAAAGATTCATGAAGTTGTCTCCAAAAGTGAGAAGTGAACTGAGTTCCTCTATCAGACACAATACTCTTAGGCACACCGTGAAGGCATACAATTCTGCTCATGTAGATTTTGGCTAACTTGGCACTGGTATAAGTTGTCTTTACGGGTATAAAATGAGCCACTTTAGTTAGGCGATCCATTACTACCCATATGGAATCGTACCCTGACCTGGTCCTTGGTAACCCGGTAATGAAATCCATACCAATATTTTCCCACTTCCATTCAGGAATAGGCATTGGTTGAAGCAAACCTGCTGGTTTCTGATGCTCCGTTTTCACTCTACTACACACATCACACAAAGCAATGTGTTCGGCTATGTCCCTTTTGAGATTGTTCCACCAAAATCTTTCTTTCATATCCATGTACATTTTGGTGTTTCCCGGGTGAATAGAATATGGAGAGTTATGGGCTTCTTGTAGAATCAGTTTCCGCAATTCCGGATCTTGTGGAACACAAATACGTTTCCCGTGCCATAAAGTACCTTGTTCATCTATGTGGAAACTTTTAGCTTTCCCTTGGCTAATCCTTTCCTTAATCTCTTCGATTTCTTTATCCGTCTTTTGGGCTTCTTTAATTTTATCCAACAGAGTGGGTTGAACATCCAAGGACATGAGATGTCCTTCTGGCACAATCTCTAACCTGAGTTCCTTGAATTGCTTACACAAGTCATCTGGCAATTCACCTTTGGTAAGGCTATTTACAAACGCCTTACGACTTAGAGCATCTGCTACTACATTTGCTTTACCGGGGTGGTATTGCAAACTCAAGTCGTAATCCTTGATAAGTTCTAGCCATCTCCTTTGTCTCATATTGATTTCCTTCTGGGTGAAGATATACTTCAAACTCTTATGATCGGTGAATACTTCACAAGGTTTTCCCAAAAGGTAGTGTCTCCATGTTTTGAGTGCATGGACAACAACGGCTAACTCTAAATCATGAGTAGGATAGTTTACTTCATGAGTTTTGAGTTGTCTCGAGGCATAGGCCAGAACTTTTCCGCCCTGCATAAGTACGACACCTAATCCTTGATGAGAAGCATCACAATACACTTGGAAATCCTTTTCCAAATCTAGTAGGCACAGAACTGGTGCTGACACAAGTCTCTTCTTTAATTCTTGAAAGCTGAGTTCACAACCTTCAGACCAAGCAAATTTCTTATCTTTCTTTAACAATTCTGTCATTGGTTTAGCAACCTTTGAAAAATTTTCAATGAATCTTCTGTAGTAACCTGCTAAACCAAGGAAACTACGAACCTCTTTTACGTTCTTAGGAGATTCCCATTCTGTCACAGCTGAAACTTTAGCAGGATCAACTGCTACACCATCCCTTGTCATAACGTGACCAAGAAATCCAACTTCCTCTAACCAAAACTCACACTTGCTGAATTTGGCATAAAGCTTATGTTCCCTTAGTTTCTCAAGTATCAAGCGTAGATGTCTTTCATGATCTTCCTTGCTCTTGGAGTAGACTAAGATGTCATCGATGAAAACGACAACGAACTTGTCGAGAAATTCCATGAACACTTTGTTCATCATATTCATGAAGTATGCTGGAGCGTTGGTTAAACCAAAAGGCATCACAGTGTACTCATACAATCCATACCTTGTGGTGAATGCTGTTTTAGGTATGTCTTGCTCTCTTATCTTGAGTTGAAAATAGCCTGACCGAAGATCAATCTTCGAGAACACACATGCTCCTTCTAGCTGATCAAACAAATCGTTGATTCTTGGCAAAGGATATTTGTTCTTGATGGTTACCTCGTTGAGAGAATGGTAATCTATGCATAATCTTTGAGTTCTGTCTCTCTTTTCTACGAGCAAAACTGGAGCTCCCCAAGATGAAGAACTTGGCTGGATGAATCCTTTCTGCAATTGTTCTCCAAGTTGTTTCTTGAGTTCCTTAAGTTCGTCAACTGGCATCTTATAAGGCCTCTTTTCTCTTGGTCCAGAACCTGGTACCAAATCTATTATAAACTCTACATCTCTATCTGGTGGAATTCCCGGTAACTCTTCCGGAAACACATCCGATATTCACACACAATTGGCACAGAGTCCATGCTAACCCCCTTAAGAGAATTCAGCTTACTTCCTTTAGATTTAAAATTGGACTTGAATTTATCCTCTTACCTTCAGGGGTTGTGAGTGCAACTGTGCGATTGGCACATTCTAGTACTCCCTCATACTTAGCCATACAATCCATTCCCAAAATCACATCTAATCCTTGGGAATTTAGGATTATTAGGTTCACTGGAAACTTATGTTTTCCGATCTCTATGACTAGATCCCGGCATCCAAGACTCACTATCATATCTCCACCCGGAGAGCTAACTTTTATTGGACACCCAATGTTTTCAAATGCAAAACTGTTTCTATCAACAAATGCTTTTGATATGAATGAATGAGATGCACCAGTGTCAAAGAGTACAAATGCTAAGATGGAATTGAGTCTGAACTTACCAGCAACAGCATCAGGCTCTTCATAGACCTCCTCCACATTTATGTGGTTAACCTGTCCTTTCTGAAAAGGATTGGGCTTGTTAGGTCCTTCAACTTTCTTTTCAGGGCACTCATTAGCATAATGCCCCAGCTTCTTGCATTTGTAGCATTCGACCTGACTGATGTCCGTTTTAGGCTGGTTTCTACTTCCACTTCCACTTCCACTATGGTGGCTCTTATGTCCACTCTTGTGATTCTTGTACTTATCATTGTCATGACTGCGATGATGCCTGTTGTCATGAGGGTTGTGGTTGTGGTGCTTGTTAAATTTCCCATGCTTGTGGGATCCTGAGCTGACACTATCATCATAGTGAGATCGTTTATGGGACGATCCCGAGCTGTGCTTGTCAGAGTGTTTCCTCTTTCTACTCTCGACTTGCTTCATTTTATTCTCCACAATAACAGCCTTGTCACACAGCGACTGATAAGTTGGAACATATGCCACAGACAGCTGCAGATTCAGCTCATCATTCAAGCCTTCCAGAAACTTTTCCTTTCTTTTGGCATCTGTGTCAACCTCATCCGGTGCATAGCGCGCCAGATTGTTGAACTCTTCAATATATTCAGCCATGCTGTGGTGGCGCTGCTTCAGGTTGTGAAACTCCTTCTTTTTCAGGCTCATCATTCCTGGTGAGATATGTGTAGTGCGAAAGCCATCTTCAAAGATAGCCCAAGTCACCTCATCAATAGGAGTGGTGATCTGGAAGTTGTCCCACCATGCGGCGGCTGGTCCTTCCAATAGATGTGCTGCGAACCTGACTTTTTCAGCATCCTTGCAGCCCACGGTCACTAAGTCTTTGTTCACAGAACGTAGCCAATCATTGGCCACCATGGGATCAGTCGTTCCCAAAAACTTAGCTGGCCTCAGACGCAGAAATCTGGTGAGCATATCAAAACCCGGAGGGTTGTTGTTGTTGTTATTGGGGTTATTGTTGTTCTGGTTTTGGATGAGTGTCGTCATCATTTGCATAAGCTGTGTCTGCGCATTCATCATCTGTTGCATTTCCGGGGTAATGTTGTTGGGGTTGGGGTTGGGGTTTGCGCGACGGGGAGGCATCTGTGGTTTATTCAAGGTAAGAATGAGATACCCATAGATGTTTTATGCACAATACATCACGTAAGAAAACACATAGCATGCAACAAAAGGATCAAAGTTCAACAACAATATAACAAAAGTCTCAAAGTAGAAACACACAAGTGGCAAGCCATCCACATGTCGGATGGTCCAATAATAAGTTCACAAATAACAAGTACGGTAAATAGAGATAACTGAGTAGTCAAGTCTACTCGCCAGCATCAATCTCCTCCTCGACAAAGGTAAGACCTGCGTTCTCCATTGCGGTCTTGTTCTCCTCGATGGTAGTTGTCAAGGAGTCGGTCTTGGCCTTGAGAGCCCTCTTCTGGGAACGAAGTCTCTCAATCACTGTCTGCTGCTGCTCTAACTCGAAGTCCTTGGACTGCAGTTCCTTGGTCATGTCCCGAATCTTCTTGTTCCTATCCTGGACACGTTTCTCTTGACTCTTGAACTTACGGTCCTGGGTCTCGAACCTCGCCTCCATCTCCTTGACTATCTCGTCCTGCTGCGCGAAGAGCTTGTCCTTCTCGCGAAGCTGCACCTGGAGCTCGTCATTGCTAAGCATGACGTTGGTCCTGTCAGTATCCACATGCCTAATAAGAGTCTCTAAGTCCTGGAGGTACAGGCGTATCGGCTCTGCTGCGGCCCTCGAGTCGTCCTCAAAGTCGATGGACTCTCCGTCATCATCACGCCTTCCGAAGGTGTGGAAGTGAGTGCCTCTAACCTGTCGGGAGTGACGGCCTAACGGACGTCCTATCAGATCCTGCATGACAACCTCCATGCCTCTCTCCCTGTCATCGTGCATAAGCTTGAAGACGATGGCCTCCGTAGTAGGCTCTGTCTGGCGTCCTGGCTGGTTCACCTTGAAGCCCCCAGAGGTCCTTCCTCTCAAACTTGGTGAGTGGGTGTACCGTAATGGTGGGAAGAGGGAGATCGAGCAAGGTAGTAAGCTCTACGATACGAGGACCAAAACGGGTAACCTGGAACTCCTCAACAGTGCTGATGGTAATAGGCATCTATTTATAAGATTTAAAAAGTTAGAACAACACAATTTAAAATAAACAAGACAAACACTCATACATAACCATGGAACACAAAAATCACACAAGTCATGCATACATAAATACATTACATCAACCAAGGTTCAAACTTATTTAAGGTATCATTTGGAAAATAAGGTGATAGGTCGTGGTCCAACTAACGAAGTGCGTTTACAAACCTATCTCACTGGATCTGGTGGCTAACACAATGTTCCTAGAGGCAATCAGCCTATCTTGTTCACATGCTTCTATCACTAAGTCTATAATATCTCCCCTTAAGGTTTGGTTGGTGACTTCCAACTCTTGGGTAAGTTCCTTTTCTTTCTCTAAGTCTTTTTGGAGGTTGAGCATCTTGCACTTAACTCTAGCACTGAGTTCTTTGATAGTCTTCCAAGCTGCTTCTCTTGCTGACTCAAAGAATGTGGTGTGCATCATAGTGTTGGTGTACATGCAGAAACCTCTTTCTTTGTGGTTGTCTTCCTTGTTTTTGTACAAGTGAAGTTGCACCCACCAATACTCCACTCCTTCCTCCATCACCGGAAAGCCCATGTACACAGCTGCACCATGTGCTTCCATTGCCTCCATGAGGTCCTTGAGAATCTTGGGAAACTCAGTCTCACACTCCAAGGTCATGGTCATGAGTGGTCCTTTCTTCACGGCTTCGTTGATGGAGTTCATCTACAAATAGAGATGAGAATGAGAAGATTAGAAAAGTTTACGAGAAGAATAGACAAGTGTAGAAGTAGTCAAAAAAAATTCCTTAGTGGTTTCCAATCCTAGGGTCATAATCCTACAGGCAACACAGTGCTCTGATACCATCTGTAAGACCCCTCCTTTATAAAGGAAAGGATCCCTGTGATTGCAATGCTAGTCCCTGGATCAATGCTAGCATCCACAGTTTAAGATGAAGTACACAGGTACAAAGGTCGTTTATTATAGTCATTCCAGAGATAAAACATAGTCTTTTACAACTCAGGGCCAAAGGCCTAATAAAAGAGTTTATGGAATAAGTAAATAAACATAAGTCTTCATCTTCATGTGCCACAGGCAAGCATGTTGAGTGTAGACTCATGACTCCTATTCATCATCGGAGTAACCTGCAACATTACAAGTTACAGCCACAGAGGGTCAATACTTTGGAATAGTATTGGCAAGTGATACCTTAGCTTATTTAAAGTGGTCTATAATACTATATGCATTTGGCCAAGTGGAGCTTAGGCTTGCATTGCTCAAAATAGATTTTTCCTTATCATTTGAAAACACTAAGTTTTTTTTTGCTTGACAAAATCTTTCCCAAGGCATCTACCAATCAAAGACTGAAGATCCTTCCCAAGGCATCTACCAATCAAAGACTGAAGATCCTTCCCAAGGCATCTACCAATCAAAGACTGAAGATCCTTTAACCCTTGTTCAACCACAAGTTTTACTTAGAAATTGGGATGAGGAGATTCTTGATAGCTTCCATGTCTTGATGCTCAAATTGTCCTTTTCCAGGGACATGGCTAAGTACTTAGATTTTACACTCTGCAGAGGTGGTGCACTTTCCCCACAATACTTGGTTTCACCAAGACAAGATCTTTCAGAAGCCTTCCCTTAGACCAACATGGACGCGCTCCAACCTATCAAACCCCTACCACCCACTGTCCATTTGGCTAAGTTATTGCAACCTATATGATCCAGGCAGAGCCCATATTGCCAAGTGGCTGCACTTGAAGCTTCTCAAGTGAGATACACAAGCCAAGTCCATGGCCTTGTGAACCACTCAACACAAACCATTCCTTCCATTCCACCCAGGTGATTCATTCACTTAGTTGTTTTATTAAACAAAACATAAGTCCACATACTTAGTAATTTTTCATAGCATGAATATATATTCCACCCTTGTTTTCTATTAGCTAAGCTAAGCATGAAAGTAATAGGAATCTTAACTTAGGAAATTTCTACTAAGGCTTCATCTACTAGGTTTTCCCATAGCAAGGTCTATACTTAGCAAAATAAAATCCATGCAAGATTTACTTAGCAAAAACACTAATGCATAGTGAAAGTAATGGGACAAAAGATATGAAGCATCACTTGCCTTGGTAATGAGGAGAGTAGCACTCTTCACAGTCACAATCACTAGCAAAATCTACACAAAATTGTAGCATATAATTACACACAATTTATATACAATCAAAAATAATATGAATGCATGCATGCATGAATTTACTAAGTGGGGATTTTGGAAACTCTATCAAGCATGTGCATGTTTACAGAAACATAACAAGACACAAAATTTTCCAAAACAACTTATTTAACCCTAAAACAAATTACTAAACTAAAACCATACTCAAAATAGCCTTAAACATGTTTCTACAAACAGTCATTCTAATGGTTACTATTTGTTAAACACATTGGATATTCAGAAAGGTCTTGTTTCACTGAATCCAATGGTATAAAGTTTGCAAAAATCCAACGTGGCAATCAAAAGTTATAGGCATTTGAATTTGGATCAAATTCTGATTTTAATCTGTTTTTAGATCTAACCCTAGCCACGCGTCGCGTTGTGATTGGCGCGTACCGATTCGCCCGGATCGTGCTCTGCAGCCGCAGGATCTAATCAGATCGCACGTTCCAGATCGCGTACCGCTTCGCCGATAAGTGAATCTATCCTAGCGCTTGGATCTAGATCTAACGGCGCGCGAGCAAGCGACCATGTCCTGGCGGCGCGCTGCGTAAGCGAGCGGCGGAGCGCTCGGTCTACGGCGGCGCTAGCGTTCCAGATCGTCCGCGAGAGGGAGAAGGGTCATACCAGGTTCGCAAGAAGCTGCTGAAGCTCAAGGTAGCGTCGGTTTGCGAAGGGGCGTGCTGTCTCGGCGATGATTCCTCGTCGGAGTTGAGTCTGGCGACAGGTGGTTCTGTTCGGGGTCGGAGGCGACGTTGTCGATCACTAGGAAGCAAACGGAGGGTGTGGTTAGATGCAGAAGATCAGGGAGAACACGCGTGTGTGAAAGACAAGGCTTGGGGCGGTCTGGACTTACCACTGGAGGTCGTCGGTGCTTGCGGTGTCGAGTGGAAACGGCAACCTGGGGCAGTACAGGATGAACTAGTGGGGTTAGGAGGTGCGCAAGGAGATTGCGAAGTGGCTTGCTTGAACCAGAGGGAAAGGGGCGCACAGGGCTCAACTGAATTGATCGCCGGAGTGAGCTCTGTCTGCGGTGGTGTGGGGTTGATTGAGGGCAGCCTGGTGGCGGAGAGGTGGTGCTAAGTGAGGGGAAATGGCCGCGATGCAGAGGGGATCTTATAGCCAGAGGCTCGACAGGAAACGCTCGTGGATTAATGCCCAATTAAGCTCGGTATCACTGCTGCAACAGCCAGCGGTGGAGATCGTGCGCGGATTCAGGGGGAAGACGATGCTGACGTGGAGGAGGCCCGCTCGTCAGCGAAGTGCGCGAGGTGGAGGTGGGGTCTGTCTGTCAGCGACTGACTGCGTGCGCTCGCGCGTGAGAGAGGGAAAAGAAAAGTCCTGGGTGGGCTTGTTGGGCTCGATTTGAAGCTGGGCCAGAAACCTGGCGCGCGGCCCTTTTCATTTGTTTAAACCTTTTCTTTTTCTATTTTGGTTTTCAGGAATGATTTAAATATGAATTCAAATCCTTTTTGCATTCAAACAATTCTGGGGATTTTTGTTGGGTACTGGGGTTTCAAAATCAGTCATTTAACCATATGGTTACCTTGCAAGGGCTTGGTCAAGCTTGGGCTTAATACAAACAGAGACTTTGCCTCTGGTTTGCAAATGTTGATAAAACAAAATAGGGTTTTGAAATTTATTTCTAAGTTGAAAACTTTGGTCAAACTTTTACACCTAAACTTTCCAACAATGGAGGCAAGCAAACAAGTTCCTAAACATTCAAGTTTTCAAAGGGTGATGGTCATTTGAATTAAATCTGCTCACATGAAATCATAGCACCAAGCTTCTGTTTTTCTGAAATGATTTTGAGAAAAAACCCTAAATGATGAAAGATGCATGGATGATATGAATGAGTTTTTGAAACATGAATTTAGGGATGTTACAATTTGCTTTACCGGGGTGGTATTGCAAACTCAGGTCATAATCCTTGATAAGCTCTAACCATCTTCTTTGTCTCATATTGATTTCCTTTTGGGTGAAGATATACTTCAAACTTTTGTGGTCCGTGAACACTTCACAACGTTTTCCCAAAAGGTAATGTCTCCATGTTTTGAGTGCATGGACGACAGAGGCTAACTGTAACATCCCTAAAATCATGATTTTAAAGCTTGCATATCATTCATCCATGCATATAGATTTGAGATCAAATTTCAAACTCATTTCAGTAAACAGAAGCACATGGTGCTATGATTTTATGTGAGCAGATTTAATTCAAATGGCCATCACCATTTGAATGTTGGAAGTTTAGGAACTTGGTTACTTGCCTTCATTGTTGAAAAGATTGTGTGTGGAATTTAGACCAAAATTTTCAACTTAGAAATAGATTCAAAACCCCCTTTTTGAACTTTTGCAAACCAGATGCAAAGTCCCTGAATATTTCTATACTCCAAGCCTATGCAGAGTAACCACATGCTTAATACCCATTTTAGAGACTACTGCACCCTACAAAAACCCCAGAAAAGTTTGAATTCAAAAAGAGTTTGAATTCAAATCAAAACCATTCCTGAAAAATCGAAATAGAAAAGGAAAAGGAATAAACTAAAGAAAAAGGCCGTGCGCCAGGGATCTAGCCCAGCAACGAATCAAGCCCAACAAGCCCACCCGGGGCATTTCCTTTCCTCTCTCACGCACGAGCGCACGCATTCGATCACTGACAGCCAGACCCCACGCCCCCTCGGTTTATTTCGCTGACCAGCGGGCCCCGTCCACGTCAGCTTCGTCTTCCCCTGATTCTGCGCACGACCTCCGCCGCTGGCCGTTGCAGCACTGATTTGGCGAGCTTAATTGGCATTGATACAGCGAGCGTTTCCTGTCGAGCCTCGGGCTATAAGATATCCCCCTCCTCACGACCATTTTCCCCCAATCAATTTTGCCTTCACGCCACCAGGCTGCCCACGACTTGCACGAACCTGCCGCTGTTCCGACGACTGCGCCGGCGAATTCCGGTGAGTCTAGTGTTCCCCTCCGTCTCTAGCTCATGCTATCTTGTTCAGTGAGTTTCTGTGCACCTACTGACACACCCCGTTTGCCTTCGCATGAATCGTAGCTCCAGCAACATCGACGACTGGCCGCCACCATCTTCTGCACGAACTCCGGCGACCTCCCTCCGTAAGTAGCCACCGCCCCTTGCCCTCTGACTGATACGCCTAGAATCCTCATCGTCTTGCGCATCTAACAGTACCCCTATTTTGGTTTAGCGCGACGAGGAACCTCGCCAACGTCAACGACTGACTGTGCCGACGTCTGTCTCTACTCCGACGAGCAATCATCGCCGTGTCAGCGCGCCCCTTCGCAAACCAACACCACGTCGAGCTTCAGCACGCCACTGCGGTCCTGGTAAGCACCTTCTTGCTTCCCCGGGCGACCTAGAGCGCCGGCACCGCCGTAGTCAGACGCGCCGCCGCCAGTCAACGCCGCTACCGCCGCCCGTGTATGGTCAGGACGATTAGGAGCGTCAGATGTAGATCCTGCGGTGTAGATTAGAACGTGGCCGAAGAGGTACGCGCGCATCTGAGCCGCCAGATCCCACTTAGATCCTGCGGTCCGCGTCTGTCGATCCAACCGAAGCGGTACGCACCAATAGAAACGTGATGCGTGTCTAGGGTTAGTTCAAAAACAGAATTCAAAATCAGATTTGGATCAAATTTTCAAATGGCTATAACTTTTGATTCCCACATTGGATTTTTGCAAACTTTATACCGTTGGATTCAGTGAGCCAAGACCTTTCTGAATATCCAATGTGTTTAACAAATAGTAACTGTTAAAATGACTATTTATGCAGAAACATGTTTAAGGCTATTTTGAGTATAGATTTAGTTTAGTAATTTGTATTAGTGCCAAATAAGTTTGATTGGCAAACTTTGTGTCCTGTTATGTTTCTTTATCATGCAATTGCTTGGTAGGGTTTTCAAAAAAAATCATCAATTAGTAATTTCTTGCATGCATGCATACATAATTTTGTTTGTGTTTAAATTGTGTGTATAATTGTGTGTTACAAATTTTATGTGTAGATTTTGCTAGTGACTGTGACTGTGAAGAGTGCTACTCTCCCCATTACCAAGGCAAGTGATATTTCATGAATATTTCATTCCTATATTTTATACTAGCATTAGATATTTTGCTAAGACATGCATGCTACTTTTGTCAAATGATTTGTTGGGAAATCCTATGTAGTTTAGAGAGGTAGAATTGCTAGGGAATTTTTCCTAAGATAAGTTGCCATGCCATGCTTAGCCTAGCTATTAGCAAACAAGGGTTGGTATAATCTATTCATGCTATATTGACTGTATTTCTAAGTCATGAGACTTGTGTTTTCTTAATAAAACTACTAAGTCAATAAACCTCCTGGGTGGAATGGAAAGAATGGTTTATGTTGAGTGGTTACACAAGGCCATGGATTTGGCTTATGTATCTCACTTGTGGTATGCCACCCAGGCACAAAGGGATTTGGAGGCCAAGTGTTGAGAAAGCTTACAGTGCAACCACTTGGCAATATGGGCTCTGCCTTGATCATATAGGTTGCTAGAACTTAGTCACTTGGACAGTTGGTGGTAGTGGGATGATAGGTTGGAACGCGTCCATTTGACTAAGGAAAGGCTTCTGAAGGGTCCTGTCTTGGGAAACCAAGTCTGGTGGGGAAAGTGCACAACCTCTGCAGGTGGAAAACCTAAGTACTTAGCCAAGTCCATGGCAATGGACAAATTGAGCATCAAGACATGGAAGCTACAAGAATCTCATCACTCCAACTTCTAAGTAAAACTTGTGGGTGAACAAGGGTAAGGACCCCAATGTCTATTGGTGGTTTCTTGGGAAAAGTTTTGTCAAAGAAAACTTAGTGATTTCAACTAATAGGAAAAACCTATTTTGAGCAAAGCAAGCCAAGCTACACTTAGCCAAAATGCATATAGTAATATAGTCCACTTAAAATAAACTAAGGTATCACTTGCCAATACTATTCCAAAGTATTGACCCTCTGTGGCTGTAACTTGTGATGTTGCAGGTTACTCCGATGATGAATAGGAGTCATGAGTCTACACTCAACATGCTTGCCTGTGGCACATGAAGATGAAGACTTATGTTTATTTACTTATTCCTTAAACTCTTGTATTAGGCCTATGGCCCTGAGTTGTAAAAGACTATGTTTTATCTCTGGAATGAATGTAATAAACGACCTTTGTATCTGTGTACTTCATCTTAAACTGTGGATGCTAGCATTGATCCAGGGACTAGCATTGCAATCACAGGGATCCTTTACCTTTACAAAGGAGGGATCTAACACTAACTCTAAATCATGAGTAGGATAGTTTACTTCATGAGTTTTGAGTTGTCTCGAGGCATAGGCCACAACTCTACCGTCTTGCATAAGTACGGCACCCAAACCTTGATGAGACGCATCACAATAAACTTGGAAATCCTTTTCCAAATCTGGCAGACATAGAACTGGTGCTGTTACAAGTCTCTTCTTCAATTCTTGAAAGCTGACTTCACAACCTTCAGACCAAGCAAACTTCTTGTATTTCTTTAATAATTCAGTCATGGGCTTAGCAACCTTTGAGAAATTTTCAATGAACCTTCTGTAGTAACCTTCTAAGCCAAGGAAACTACGAACTTCTTTCACATTCTTTGGAGATTCCCATTCTGTCACAGCTGAAACTTTAGCAGGATCAACTGCTACACCATCCTTTGTCATAACATGACCAAGAAAACCAACCTCTTCTAACCAGAACTCACACTTGCTGAATTTGGCATAAAGTTTATGCTCTCTTAACTTCTCAAGTATCAAGCGTAAGTGTCCTTCATGTTCCTCTTTGCTCTTGGAGTAGACTAAGAAGTCATCGATGAAAACGACAACGAACTTGTCAAGAAATTCCATGAACACCTTGTTCATCATATTCATGAAGTATGCTGGAGCATTGGTTAAGCCAAAAGGCATCACGGTATATTCATACAAGCCATACCTTGTTGTGAATGCTGTTTTAGGTATGTCTTGCTCTCTTATCTTGAGTTGAAAATAGCCTGACCGGAGATCAATCTTTGAGAAAACACATGCTCCCTCTAGCTGATCAAACAAGTCGTTGATTCTTGGCAAAGGATATTTGTTCTTGATAGTTACCTCATTGAGCGAACGGTAATCTATGCATAACCTTTGGCTTCTATCTTTCTTCTCCACGAACAATACTGGGGCTCCCCAAGATGAAGAACTTGGTTGAATAAATCCTTTCTGCAACTGTTCTCCTAGTTGCTTTTTGAGTTCCTTCAGTTCATCAACTGACATTTTGTACGGTCTCTTTGCTATTGGTCCAGAACCGGGTACCAAATCTATCAGAAATTCCACATCTCTATCTGGTGGCATTCCTGGCAACTCTTCTGGAAACACATCCGGATACTCACATACAATTGGCACACTGTCCATGCTAACCCCCTTAAGAGAATTTAGCTTACTTCCTTTGGATTCAAAGTTTGACCTGAATTTTATTCTTTTTCCTTCTGGGGTTGTGAGTGCAACAGTACGATTAGCACAATCTAGTACTCCTTCATACTTAGCCATCCAATCCATTCCCAATATTACGTCTAGTCCTTGGGAATCTAGGATTATCAGGCTCACTGGAAACTTATGCTTTCCAAACTCTATGACAAGATCCCGGCATCCAAGACTTACTATCATATCTCCACCCGGAGAACTAACTTTTATTGGACACCCAATGTTTTCAGATGCAAACCCATTTCTATCAACAAATGCTTTTGATATGAATGAATGAGATGCACCAGTGTCAAAGAGTACAAATGCTGGAATGGAATTGAGTCTGAACTTACCAGCAACAGCATCAGGCTCCTCATAGACCTCCTCCACATTGATGTGGTTAACCTGTCCTTTCTAAAAAGGATTGGGCTTGTTAGGTCCTTCAACTTTCTTCTCAGGGCACTCATTAGCATAATGCCCCAGCTTTTTGCATTTGAAGCACTCAACCTGACTGATGTCCCTTTTTGCAGGCTGACTTCCACTTCCACTACCATTTCCACTGTGGTGGCTCTTATGTCCACCCTTGTGGTTCTTATACTTGTCATTGTCATGACTGCGGTGATGCTTGTTGTCATGACGGTTGTGGTTGTGGTGCTTGTTGAATTTCCCATGCTTATGGGATCCTGTGCTTCCACTGTCGTCATAGTGAGATCGTTTGTGAGACGATCCTGAGTTGTGCTTGTCGGAGTGTTTCCTCTTCCTACTCTCGACTTGCTTCATTTTATTCTCCAAAATAGTAGCCCTGTCACACAGAGACTGATAAGTTGGAACATATGCCACAGACAACTGCAGATTCAGCTCATCGTTCAAGCCTTCCAGAAACTTCTCCTTTCTTTTGGCATCTGTGTCAACCTCATCCGGTGCATAACGCGCCAGATTGTTGAATTCTTCTATATACTCAGCCACGCTGCGGTGGCGCTGCTTCAGGTTGTGAAACTCCTTCTTTTTCAGACTCATCATTCCTGATGAAATATGAGCAGTGCGAAAGCCATCTTCAAAGATAGCCCAAGTCACCTCATCTAAAGGAGTGGTGATTTGGAAGTTGTCCCACCATGTGGCGGCTGGCCCTTCCAATAGATGTGCTGAGAACCTGACCTTTTCAGCATCCGTGCAGCCCACGGTCACTAAGTCTTTGTTCATAGAACGTAGCCAATCATTGGCCACCATGGGATCAGTTGTCCCCGAAAACTTAGCTGGCCTCAAACGCAGAAATCTGGTGAGCATATCAAAACCCGGAGGGTTGTTGTTGTTGTTGTTATTGTTGTTGTTGTTATTGGGGTTGTTGTTGTTGTTATTCTGGTTTTGGATGAATGTTGTCATCATCTGCATAAGCTGTGTTTGGGCATTCATCATCTGTTGCATTTCTGGAGTGATGTTGTTGGGGTTGGGGTTTGCGCGACGGGGAGGCATCTGTGGTTGGTTCAAATAGAGATAAGAATGAGATACCCATAGATGTTTTATGCACAATACATCACAAGCAAACACATAGCATGCAACTCAAGGATAAAAGCTCAACAACAGAATAACAAAGTTCTCGAAATAAAACACACAAGTGGCAAGCCATCCACATGTCGGATGGTCCAATAACAAGTTCACAAATAGCAAGTACGATAATAAAAGATAAACGAGTAGTCAAGTCTACTCATCAGCATCAATCTTCTCCTCGACAAAGGTAAGACCTGCGTTCTCCATCGCGGTCTTGTTCTCCTCAATCGTAGTGGTCAAGGAATCGATCTTGGCCTTAAGTGCCCTCTTCTGGGAGTGAAGCCTCTCAATCACCATCTGCTGCTGCTCTAGCTCGAAATCCTTGGACTTCAGTTCCTCGGTCATGTCCCGGATCTTCTTGTTCCTATCCTGGACGCGTTTCTCCTGACTCTTGAACTTGTGGTCCTGGGTCTCGAACTTCGCCTCCATTTCCTTGACTAACTCGTCCTGCTGTGCGAAAAGCCTGTCCTTCTCGCGAAGCTGCACCTGGAGATCATCATTGCTGAGCATGACGTTGGTCCTGTCCGTGTCCACGTGCCTGATGAGAGACTCTAAGTCCTGGAGATAGAGACGTATCGGCTCTGCTGCGTCCCTCGAGTCGTCCTCGAAGTCAATGGACTCTCCATCATCATCACATCTTCCGAATACGTGGAAGTGGGTGCCTCTAACCTGTTGGGAGTGACGGCCTAACAGACGTCCTATCAGGTCCTGCATGACGACCTCCATGCCTCTCTCCCTGTCATCGTGCATAAGCTTAAAGACGATGGCCTCCGTAGTAGGCTCTGTCTGGCGTCCGGGCTGGTTCACCTTGAAGCCCCAGAGGTCCTTCCTCTCGAACTTGGTGAGTGGGTGCACCATGATGGTGGGAAGAGGGAGATCGAACAAGGTGGTAAGCTCAACGATACGAGGACCAAAACGGGTAACCTGGAACTCCTCAACAGTGCTGATGGTAATAGGCATCTATTTATAAGATAGAAAAGTTAGGACAACACAATTTAAGATAAAACAAGACAATCATTTCATACATATCCATGGAGCACAAAATCACACAAGTCATGCATACATGATTCCATTACATCAATCAAGGTCCAATTTATTTAAGGTATCATTTTGGAAAATAAGGTGATAGGTGGTGGTCCAACTAACGTAGTGCGTTTACAATCCTATCTCACTGGATCTGTTGGCTAACACAATGTTCCTAGAGGCAATCCACCTATCTTGTTCACATGATTCCATCACTAAGTCTATAATATCTCCCCTTAAGGTTTGGTTGGTGGCTTCCAACTCTTGAGTAAGTTCCTTCTCTTTCTCTAAGTCCTTTTGGAGGTTGAGCATTCTGCACTTGACTCTAGCACTTAGTTCTTTGATAGTCCTCCAAGCTGCTTCTCTTGCTGACTCAAAGAATGTGGTGTGCATCACAGTGTTGGTGTACATGCAGAATCCTCTTTCTTTGTGGTTGTCTTCCTTGTTTTTGTACAAGTGAAGTTGCACCCACCAATACTCCACTCCTTCATCCATCACTGGAAAGCCTTTGTAAACAGCCGCACCATGTGCTTCCATTGCCACCATGAGGTCCTTGAGAATTTTGGGAAACTCAGTTTCACACTCCAAGGTCATGGTCATGAGTGGTCCTTTCTTCACGGCTTCGTTGATGGAGTTCATCTACAAATAGAGATGAGAATGAGGAAATTAGAAAAGTTTACGAGAAGAATAGACAAGTGTAGAAGTAGTTGAAAATTTTTCCTTAGTGGTTTCCAATCCTAGGGTCATAATCCTACAGGCAACACAGTGCTCTGATACCATCTGTAAGATCCCTCCTTTGTAAAGGAAAGGATCCCTATGATTGCAATGCTAGTCCCTGGATCAATGCTAGCATCCACAGTTTAAGATGAAGTACACCGATACAAAGGTCATTTATTACATTCATTCTAGGGATAAAACATAGTCTTTACAACTCAGGGCCAAAGGCCTAATACAAGAGTTTATGGAATAAGTAAATAAACATAAGTCTTCATCTTCATGTGCCACAGGCAAGCATGTTGAGTGTAGACTCATGACTCCTAATCATCATCGGAGTAACCTGCAACATTACAAGTTACAGCCACAGAGAGTCAATACTTTGGAATAGTATTGGCAAGTGATACCTTAGTAAATTTTAAGTGGACTATATTACTATATGCATTTTGGCTAAGTGTAGCTTGGCTTGCTTTGCTCAAAATAGGTTTTTCCTATTAGTTGAAATCACTAAGTATTTCTTTGTCAAAAACTTCCCAAGAAACCACCAATAGACATTGGGGTCCTTCACCCTTGTTCACCCACAAGTTTTACTTAGAAGTTGGAGTGATGAGATTCTTGTAGCTTCCATGTCTTGATGCTCAAGTTGTCCATTGCCATGGACTTGGCTAAGCACTTAGATTTTCCATCTGCAGAGGTTGTGCACTTTCCCCACCAGACTTGGTTTTCCCAAGACAGGACCTTTCAGAAGCCTTTCCTTAGTCAAATGGACGCGCTCCAACCTATCATTCCCACTACCACCAACTGTCCAAGTGACTAAGTTCTAGCAACGTATATGATCATGGCAGAGCCCATATTGCCAAGTGGTTGCACTGTAAGCTTTCTCAACACTTGGCCTCCAAATCCCTTTGTGCCTGGGTGGCATACCACAAGTGAGATACACAAGCCAAATCCATGGCCTTGTGTAACCACTCAACCAAAAACCACCATTCAAGTCCCATTCCACCCATGAAGTTCATTGACTTAGTTGTTTTATTAAGAAAAGCATGAGTCCCAAAGGACTTAGAATTATTTCACCATAGCATGTACATAATTTTACCAACCCTTGTTTTTCTACTAGCTAGGCTAAGCATGGCATAGTAACTTAACTTAGGAAAATTCCCTAGCAATTCTACAATTCTACACTATAGGATTTCCCAACATGGCATTTTGCAAAAGTAGCATGCAAGTCTTAGCAAAATAACTCTAATGCTTATTCAAAATAAAGGGTGGAAATATAATGAAGTATCACTTGCCTTGGTAATGGGGAGAGTAGCACTCTTCACAATCACAGTCACTAGCAAAATCTACACAAAAGTTGTAGCATACAATTACACACAATTTATATACAAACAAAAATATGAATGCATGCATGCAAGAAATTTCTAAGTGATGTTTTTGAAAAGTCTACCAAGCAAGTGTATGATACAGAAACAAAACAAGTCACAAAGTTAGCTAACTAAACTTATTTAGTTCTAAAACAAATTGCTAAACAAAAACTATGCCCAAAAATGGACCTAAACATGTTTCTGCATACAAAGTCATTTTAACAGATACTATTCGTTAAACACATTGCAGATTCAGAAAGGCCTTGATTCACTGATTCCAACGGTATAAAATTTGCAAAAATCTAACGTGGGAATCTCAAGTTATAGCCATTTGAAATCTGGATCTAAATCTGATTTGAATTCTGTTTTTGATTTAAACTCTAGCCACGCGTCGTATTTCTATTGGCGCGTACCGCTTCGGCTGGATCGAGCTCTGCGGGCCGTAGGATCTAAGTGAGATCTGGCGGCTCAGATGCGCGCTTACCTCTTCGCCCACGTTCTAATCTACGTCGTAGGATCTACATCTGACGCTCCTAATCGTCCTGACCATACACGAGCGGCGCTAGCGGCGTTGACTGGCAGCGGCGCGTCTGACCGCGGCGGTGCTGGCGCTCTAGGTCGCCTGGGAAGGAAGGGAGGCGCTTACCAGAACCGCTGTGGCATGCTGAAGCTTGACGTGGTGTTAGTTTGCGAAGGGGTGCGCGGGAACGGTCTCTGGAGCTCGTCGGAGTTGCGGGCGGCGTCGGTAGCTTGCAGACGTGGTCCTTGCCGAGGTTTGGCGTCGCCCTAGCACGAACCAGTGGCATCAGGATTTGCGCAAGACATAGGCGAGCAAGCTCACGTGAAGGAGGGGGCAAGGGGCGCTCGGGTTTTACCTTAATTGGTCGCCTAAGTTTATCGGCGGCGCAGGTGGTTTCGGTCGCAAACGAAGACGACGACCTGGGTCACGAGCAGGCAAAAGGAAGGTATCAGCGTAAGCGCGAGATCATTCCGAACATCCTCGTTTGAACCAGAGAGAGTGGGGTGGTCGAGGCTCACCGTAATTGGCCACCGGAGTTGTCGGTACTACGGGGTTTCGAGGGCAATTGCGAGCAGCCTGGTGGCGGAGTGAGCGAGGAGAGGGGGAAATGCTTGCGTGGCAGAGGGGTTTAAGTAAGCCTAGGTGCGACAGGAAACGCTTGCGGAATAATGGGCAATTACACCGCGCCATTACCGGCCTTGACAGCAGCAGCGACGTGGTCGCGGGCGTGGTTTGGGGAAGACGAGGGTGACGTGGACGGGGCCCGCTGGTCAGCGAAATAAACAGAAGGGCGTGGGGTCTGGCTGTCTGTGGCTGAATGGGTGTGCTCGCGTGTGAGAGAGAAAAAAAGAGATGCCCCGGGTGGCTTGCTGGGCCTGCTCCGTTGCTGGGCTAAAATGGCAGCGCTCGGCCTTTTTTATTTGTTTGCTTCTTTTCTTTTTCTAAAACGATTTTCTGAATTGATTTTGATATGAATTTAAACTCTTTTTGAATTCAAACTTTTCCTGGGTTTTTGCAGGGTGCAGTAGTCTCCAATTTAGGCATAAGATCATGTGGTTGCTTTGCAAAGGCTTGGTCAACCTTGGAGATCAAAAATAACAGAGGCTAGGCACTTGGTTTGTAAAGTTGAAAAATGGTTTTTGAATCTATTTCCAATTTGAAAAACTTGGTTTAAATTCTACACTCAAACCTATCCTCCTAGAAGGCAACTTGGTTTATAAACAATCAAACTCTCAAATGGTGTTAGCCATTTGATTTAAATCTGCTCACATAAAATCATAGCACTATGTGCTTCTGTTTTTCTGAAATGAGTTTGAAATTTGATCTCAAATCTATATGCATGCATGAATGATATGCAAACTTTGAAATTATGATTTTAGGGATGTTACACAATTCTAGTGTTAGTATATAAGTATCATGTTTGTCTCCATGATTCTTGATATTCAAAAGATTGTTTTAATATCAAGGTTATCTAGGATCCGAAAGAGTTTTTTCAGAAACCATGATGTGTGGAAGATATTGCGATATCTGAAATGATGTTTTGGTTGCAACATGAGAGAGTATAATATGGCAAAGTTTATGTTCTCATATTTGATGAGAATTTGAAAAAGGTTGGAGACGCTTGTCTT
Organism: Avena sativa; assembly: GCA_916181665.1. Classification (NCBI taxonomy): domain Eukaryota; kingdom Viridiplantae; phylum Streptophyta; class Magnoliopsida; order Poales; family Poaceae; genus Avena; species Avena sativa. Next base: position 36,790,985 of record OV702289.1, on the reverse strand, counting down.
CCTAATCCTCCAAAAGGTTTTGGAGAGCAACATTATACTCGCGATTCACCGTTATAAGCTAAAAGTAGCTTTATCATGAATAGTTCCATGATAAGGGTGAATATTTGATAAAATGTTTACTACACTAAAAGATTACTAAAGAATGGAATTTGAAAGAACACCAAGTATTTGATGATGGTGATCTACTTCAAAGTGCAAGTCCGAAGACATTGGTATTTAACTATACATGCTTTGGACTATGTGTCATGTGTATGGCTCCACTATTGATGTTGATAGATTCTTTCAAACAGAAAAGGAAATACTGAAAGAGAATCTCATAAATATATGGCAGAAAATAAAAGACTAGAATTGTTCAACTTAGGTATATAGAGGATATACATGTTATGGCTATATTCTTTGCTTATTAAACAATGTGGTTCTTAAGTATTGGATACTGAATTTGTTGGTGTGAATCATCATACGAAACAACACAATTCATGAACTACAATGGCATAAGTAACTAGCAAAAGAATATGTGATGATGTTCACCGAGAACAAATAAAGGGTTGTTGTGTTGCTCGTTAACATCAAAGCTTGCCTTAAAGATTTGTTTTATCAGGTTTTATGAGAAGAAAATGGTTGTTCAAATAATTGCCGTAATCCATAAAAGATGGATGATTTACAAATCTCGTTGGATAAATCACATCCATAAAAATATTGCTAAAAATGTCGAAAGACAATTGATAAGAAAGATCACTTAGGAAGTGGCATCGCCGTTTAAATTATATTGGAAAGAAAACATGAAGAAACTCCATGTGGATGGAATTTTGTAGTCTTTTGATTTTTGATCACATGACACATGTGAAATTTTCCTAGAGATAATTAAAACTCCGCTCATAGGCCAAAGGGAACATATGACTAGCTTATTGGAACTTGTACATATTGTTGTATGAAGTTTATTATGTGTAGTCAAGAGCGATAGATTTCAACTTCATATGCTTTCTCCAAAAATTTGAGTGAATATATGAATATTTACTTAATAAGGATGAAGTATGAAACATTTGAAAAGTTTAAAGACTTTCAAGATGACGTGCAAAATCAATGTAACAAGAAAATAAAGAATTTATGATAAGATCATAAAGGAAGATATTTGAGTTATCAAGTTTAGCATAACACCTAAGATTTGAGGAATCGTTCCATGGATTTGCGTTTCTCGAAACACCATATGAGTATGGAATAATCGAGATATGCAATTAAACCTTGTTTAACATGGTAAGATCAAAGGTGTAATTGATAAAACTGTCATTATATTTTAAAGATTAAAGCTTTAGAGACTACTGTTTTTCCACTAAAAAGAGCTCCATCATAATCCATTGAAATGGCACCATATAAAGTTATGGTTTGGGATAAAACCCAAGTTGTCCTTTCTTAAACATTGGTATGCTATGCATAAGAAAGATGTTTGTAACCAAAATCGGATGAACATATCTTTGTATGTTATTTTGAATAATCGTTGAGTATTCCTCCATAACACCAAATACAAAAATGTTTGTCGCTTAGAACGTCAAGTTTCTTTGAGAAAGGAATTTTCCGTGAAAAGTTAAGTGGGAGGACAATAGAACTTTGATAAGGTTAAAAGAACCTTAGCTATATGTGCAAAGTTGCGCAACACTGAAAAGTGTTTCGGAGGCAGCAACAATGCTCATGGCTCACGTGCCTCAAAGGTTGTGGTCACGGAGGTCTAAGTTCCTATTGAAGCAAGTAGGTCGGGTAACCAATCAAATACCAAGATTTGAGAGTTAAATCATTATTTGACAATAATGATCTGACTACATGAAAAGAAGCAATGATGGGCCCTGACTCCGTCAAATGGTTTGAAGACATAAAATCCATGATAGTTCCATATACGAGAGATCAAGCTTTGAACTTGAAAGACCCTCTGAAAAGGTGCAAGACCTTACAGTCTATTTGGATCTCATGGATGTTTCACATCTGTGAAATTATCGACATGTCGGGAAAGAGTTCACGACAATGTTCAAAGAGTTGACTATGACAAGATCCGATCTTTCATAGCGATATTTAGTCTGGACGGATTAAAGTATCAACCACTACATATAATTTGGTATATGGTAGATGAATAAACAAAACAAAGTTCTTCTAAAAGAATGGTTACCTGGGACGTGTGCATGACACGGTCCAAAGGGTTTTGTTAATTCAAAGGATGCTAAAAGCATATGCAAACTTCAATGGTTGAAATAAGCATCACGGAGTTAGAATCTTCACTATGATGAAACTGTTAAAAGAGTTTAATTTCATCAGAGACGATGAAGATGCTTGCATTTGCAAGAAATTAAGTGGGAGCGGTAAGACATGTTTCTAATACATTATGTGGAAGACATATTGTTGATTGGAAATGATGTATCTTTTTATTGACACAGGTTAAGAATTTCATCTCGATGAAAGGCTTAGGAAGAACCCAAATATTTGGCATCAATGTATATATGGATAAATTGAGACGCTAATATGGTTGTGCCAAAGGTACATAGATGAGATATTGAATGAGTTCAATATAGAAATTACAAGAAATGTTCTTGTTGCACAGGAAGGATTGAATGAAGATTCAAGTATTTTTGATACTTGATATATAAAATCATAAAGAGTACTTTATCAATCATGCTGTGATGTGTACAAATCTAGATATGTCCTATGCTCTAAATGTTATGAGCGTATACCAGAATGATTAATAAGATGATTATTGGACGATAGTAAAGATATTCTTATGATCTTTTAGAGAATATATTATTTTGTAGAAGTGACAAATAGATGGTTAGTTCATTGTAAAAGTATTACACTGATACTAGTTTTGTCACAAAGTACAAATTAAGTTTATCTCTATCTAAATTAAGGGTGGCACAATATGATGGAAAGTAAGTTCCATAATGGATTTGGATGAGTTCCAAAGTTAAGACATTATGACAGATACTACAACAAAAGGCTAAGTATATGACTGCTATAATAGCAGCAAAAGAGGGAATTTCTGTCAAGTAGTTTGTTATCAAACTAGGTGTGGTTCACAGCGGGATAGTACTATGAAGATATATTGTACGACAATATTATCAACATGTTTTAACCCCAAGGAACTAAAGGTCTCACCAAAGGACCAAATTTATACAAAGCCATCTCATTAGAGAATGAGTGATGCGTAGAGACACAAAGACATGCAATTACACACGAACCTGAAAGTGTCGGATCCGGAGATCAGTTGACCACTAGCAATCGTGTAAATACAACACCGGAAAGCCATAGGTGTTGAATGCACAAAGGTTTGAAACTAGATTATTGACTCTAATGCAAGTGGGAGACTGTTGGAGATATGCCCAAGAGGCAATAATAAAGTGGTTATTATCATATCTTCATGCTTATGATAAATGTTTACATACCATGCTATAATTGTATTAGCCGGAAACATTAATACTTGTGTGATTTGTAAACATAAAAGAGTCCCTAGTAAAGCCTCTTGTTAAACTAGCTTGTTGGTTAATATATGATCATGGTTTCTTGATCATGAACATAGAGATGTTATTAACAACAGGGTCATATCATTAGGAGAATGATGTGATGGACATACTCCTATAGTTAAGCGTAGCATAAAAGATCAAGTCATTTAATATAGTTCACTTGCTATAAGCTTTCTGATACATAGTAACCTAATTCCTTCAACCATGAGATCATGCTAATCACCATCACCGGAAGGATGCTTTGATGACATCAAACACCACACCATAACTAGGTGGCTATAAAGGTGACATTGAATGTTCGAAAAGTATGTGTTGAGGCACATGGATCAAGATTGGGATTTTTCAATCCATATGACGGATAGATATACTCTGGGCCCTCTCGGTGGAACATAATCCAATTAGCTTGCAAGCATGTGACTGGCTCACAAGGGATCACATATCACGGGAACGAGAAAAAAGTACTTATCGGTAACGAGGTTGAACTAGGTATGCAGAGATACCGACGATCAAACCTCGAATAAGTAAAGTATCATGAGACAAAGGGAAATTGGGAAATTAGTATTGTATGTAAATGGTTCATTTGATCACGAAGTAATCGTAGAAATATGTGGGAGCCATATGAATTTCCAGATTCCTCTATTGGTTATTGACCGGAGAAGAGTCTCGATCATGTCTGCATAATTCATGAACCGTAGGAAGACACACTTAAGGATTCGATGTTGTTTAGTAGATATGGAATGTGAGTAAAGAGATCGAATGTTGTTCGGAGTCTCGGATGGGATCCGGGATATCACGAGGAGATTCGGAATGGTCCGTAGAATAAGAGTCATATAAGGAAAGTCCAATTTCGGAGTTCGGGAATGATTCCGATGTTTTCACCGGAATGTTCTAGAAGGGTCTAGAAGGTTCACCGATACGGAAGGGGAAGGGTACATGGATGTGTCATGACAAATTGTAATGGTTGCATCATGTCCTAGGTCACTTGGCTGGACACTTGGAAGAGAGAAATCAAACTCTAATTGAATGTCAAAAAGGCAGTTTGAAAAAGTCAAATCCCAACATGGTTTCCGAGTTAGGACAGGTTTCTGAGTTAGGGAGGGTTTCCACCTGGGTTGGGAACACCCTTGGACGCCCCCCACCTATATAAGTAGGGGTAGGCGTGCAACCCAAGGTATCCCCTTTGCCCTAGGCGCCCAAGAAACCCTAGGTTAGCCACCGCCCCCTCTCTAGTTGCGACCAATCTAGATCTCCTCTAAACCACTACCGACTAGCTAAACTCTAGTTGCTAGCTACCTCTAAACCTCGGCCCTCTAAACCCTAGATCGCTGGGGATCCCTCTACTCCACCATACTCGCTCCGGCTTAGGCGAAGCCCTGTGGGATCTCCCCTCTACTTCCGACACCACGCCGTCGTGCTGCCGGAATTGCGAGGAGAGAGCTACAACCTCCGCTGCCTGCTGGAACAAGGGAGAGGAAGGTCTTCATCGAGTACCATACGTGTGACCGACTGCGGGAGCGCTGCCGGAACGCGGCGCCGGAAGGATCGTCTACGCGATCTTGAGATCGGCAAGTGAACGACTACATCACCCACGAGAATCTGCTCTCGTTAACCACTTTGGATCTTCGAGGGTTAGTACTCTATCAACTTGTTGCACCGATCTAGTAGATAGATCTTGGCTTGATCATAGATTAGATCTTGATTGTGTGTTCATGCGGTAGAATTTTTTTGTCTTCCATGCTACGAACCCCTACATTCCCTGCCATATGACATATAATTAGAGAACGCATATAGTTACAGCTACATCTATACAATAATAATTCTTTCACTGCAACCTAATCAACAAAACCATGTTAAAGACCAAGATTTACTTGACAAACAAAATACGAGAACAGGGAAGCATTTAATTTGAATGATATATGTAAACACAAGGATACTATATCCATTTGTAGGAAAACAGGGTTCTCGTGCATGTCAAACCTACCTGCAATTCCATTCAATCGCGACCGTGCAAGGCCGCTCGGCGTCACAGTTGCTCAGAGTGTCGTCATGGTGCTAGCTGGTCTCGATCCCATGCCACCAATCCAAAATTTCAATATTGCCAAATATGGAAAAGGAAGAGCACATGAGTACCTTATAGAATACATATTCATAAGAATCAAATGTATATTCATAAAAATAACGCTTATTTTAAGCTCAACATAGCTCTTGCCTACTGGTATTTGTATAAATCTATTTGTGCACTTGGTTGCACATTTACCATATGTATGGTACCAAGACAACCTGGTAAATATTTACTTGGTAACATGAGTAAATATTAACTTGTTTAAAGTTTATCGAATCTATGAAACATACTTCTAGAACTAACTGTATAAACACAAAGCACTGCACATTATACTGTAAAATCACAGGAAAAATCAGCTAATTAAGATCGAGCATAGACCAACAGATACCAGTACCAAGATGGAGGCACCTAAACCAAACAAACATGATGGTACCAAAAAAATGCATTGGCCTGTCATAACCAATCTAGCACAACTACGACTCGATAGGCTATTCCAAATCCAACAAAGGGAGGTGGTACAAATCCAACAAAAGTAACCATGTAAAATTCCAAAAAGAAAAACCTAGACACCAAGAATATTGTCATTAACATTCCAATAACAAGTTCAATAGGCTATGCCTGCAGAAGGGTAAACAGAGCAGTAGAACAGACCAAACACATGACAATCTCAACCAGCTCCACAGAAGCCAAGGGTGATTGCTCCACTGCTTCTATGATTAACATATCCGAGAAACAATCATACACACATATAGTTGTAGAGGGGGAAATAAATGAAAAGGACATGAAAGGGATGCAGTAAATAAGATCAAGCCATGACCTCGTAATCTCCACAACTGGCGGGTTGAGGAAACCTACATACCTAAAGATGCTCCTCCTGGCCACCAGGCCGATGGAGGAGAAGGTGCCACGGAAGAGAATGTCGTTGTGCTGAGGATCATGGTATAAGAAGAGGTCGATGCTGCTGCCGTGCACCTCCGCCCGTGCTCTCTCCTTCCGCCAGTTCACTAGCTAAATAATACCAATCTGGCAAGTAGATAGTAGTGAATAATAAGTTTGTGCATGTAACTCATATTTCCAGATTTTTACTCAAAAGGTTACGTGATACACCATGGTATTGAACAAATACAAAAAAATGAAAAATAAATCTAGACAAACAAATTTGGCATAAGCTACCTTCCAGCAATTGAACAAGCTATTAGTGTTAGCTGCCCATTCTTCACCTCTAAATCTGGATGGCATAATCTAGTGCTAGCTGCCCAACTTGATCTCTAAATCTTGAGCTGTAGAATGTGAACCTGGGATAAATCAGAAATAATAAGCAATCTCAATCTTTAACTCTAAATCTTGAGCTGTATAGCATGTAAACTTGGAACAAATCAGAAACAATGAGCAAGCAATTGGAGAATATCAAGCAAACCTGAGTCAAATTGCTATGCGATCCTGCTACTTCCATTCCTTAAATATGTGATTTCTGAAACTGTATTTGCAAAGATCTGAACAAAGACAAACCTCAAAGGAACCTTTTTGCAGATGGCACATCTGGATGTCCGTTCATCCCTGCACTAGCAGTATTCTCTACAGAAACTGATGTGCCCTTCTCGACCAGTTTACTCCCTATAGGTAAATCAAAATCAAAACGAAAATCACCTCAAGGATTTAAGTGAGACATACATGAGACAGAGGAGGGAGAGGCAGGAGGTCGTACATGCCGGTGAGCGGCACATATCGTCCGACATCAAGCAGAGTGGCGGCGGCATGATCTGCGCTCCACTCGTCTATGCATGTCGTCGTCCTCCACCTAGAGCTTGGGCGAGCTCCTGTGACGGAGCTGACGTAGGGACAAGGATCAGGCGGCTAGGGCTTCGAGGAATTCCTTCTCCATGTGCACACCCTCCGTTCTCCTCCCCATGGTCCGGCAATACAGAAGAGGCAAGGTGAGATGGCGCTGGTAGCTGGCGGTGGAGGATGCGGCCGGAATCGACCGGGATCTAGAGAAATCAACGGCGGCTAAGCAGCAGCAGCTCGGCATGGCTGACCGGGCGTGGTGAGGAGGCAAGGTTGAGCCGGAGGTAAGCAGGCCGGCTACTTACTGCTTAGAGAGAGGAGGTGAGACGGGAAAGAGATAAAGAGCAGAGATAGGGGAGGGAAAGGCCAAGGCAGGTACCTACGGGCGAGCACGGCCGCTGCCGATCACCATAGCACCAGGGATGCACCGACGGATTTCGCGCTGCTCGAGCCCCTCCGGATCAGCTTGTCCCCATGGTCGACGGCCTCCCGTGCTCCTCCTAACTTATGGCGGCGGCCGCTTCCTCCCATGCTCCTCCACACAGACTGGTGACAAGGATGGGCTGGAGCAAGAGGCGCCGGACAGGAGGAGGCCAGGAGGGAAGGTGTGCGAGGATGGCGGCTGGGATGGGAGGAGGTGGAGGATGGTCAGGCACGAGGCAGCAGGCCCGGTGATAGGGTTGGCTAGAACGAATTGGCAATTTTACCCCTTAGTGGGCAGCATAAACACGGGATTCCTCCGCGTCGCTGTCCTCTCTTTGTAGTCACACACAATGACACGTAGAGGAGGTCTCCGACCGACGGACCAGCCAAAACGCATGCCCTCAAATCAGTGAGAGAGGCTAGGATTCTATAGGTGAATGAAGAAGCAGGATGAAAAAGGACGATCCTGATCACTTTGGCAGCTCAATCAGACGGCCAAGAGGGCACATGGCTCCTATGAGCTCCTTTGGGGGCTAGAATATTTCTTCTTGATGTGACATAGTTAGAAGGAAAAATATCAAACTTGGTATATTGATTCTGTCTAAAAAAAATCACAAAATGACATATCTCATTCGAGGTTTCCTGACTTTCGGGTCAAATGACCAATATTATGGCTAGAATGAAGGCATAGTTTGTGATAATATGTCCATATTGTGCATACATGTGCATCATGGGATGACGAACAACGTTGCAGTAGGAAGATTTCCTTTTCGTCGCACCAAAAAACCATTTTCTATTTTCCGAGTGCAAAAAACGAGGGGTTTTATGAAGCAACCACCAAATGGCTAATTCAAAATGCTACCACCATATTTTTTAAAAATACTAGACCACCTTACATGGAAAAATATGCTAACAGGGGATCTCAAACCTTTTCGTTTATCCCTGGTGAAAAAGATAAATTCTTCTCAAATCGGTAGGAAGTGGGTCAGATATGAAGTACAGGTACATGATCTAATGCTCATGATTTTTTAAAAAATCATTTCTAGGTTCACAATATGTTGTTTCATCAGAAATCCACTTCAAGTTTAGCGAGTCTCAGCCCCGAGCTAAGAATCTTTATGCCCGTCGTTCGACAAAGTTTGACGATAGTTTAAAACGGGCATAAGAAATTCAAAAACGATCCAAACAATGCGAAACCTTCGAGTAGTGTCATATTATGTGACATATTTAGAAGGAAAAATATCAAACTTGGTATATTGATTATGTCTCAAAAAAACCTTCACAAAATGACCTATCTCATTCAAGGTTTCCTGGCTTTTGGGTTAAATAACCAATGTTATGGCTAGAATGAAGGCATAGTTTGTGATGATGTGTTTATATTGTGCATACATGTGCATCATGGGATGGCGAACAATGTTGCAGTAGAAAGATTTCTTTTTTGTCGCACAAAAAGCCATTTTCCATTTTCCGAGTGCAAAAAACGGGCGGTTTTGTGAAGCAACCACCAAATGGATAATTCAAAATGCTAGACCACCTTACATGAAAAATGTCCTAACAGGGGGATCTCAAACCTTTCCATCTATCTCTGGTGAAAAAGATAAATTTCTGATAAATCGGTAGGAAGTGGGTCGGATATGAACTACAGGTACATGATCTGATGCTCATGATTTTTTACAAAAATCATTTTTAGGTTGACAATATACTGTTTCATCAGAGATCCACTTCAAGTTTAGCGAGTCTCAGCCCCGAGCTAAAAAGCTTCATGCCCGTCGTTCGACAAAGTTTGACGATAGATTAAAACGGGCATAAGAAATTCAAAAACGATCCAAACAATGCGAAACCTTCGCGTGGTGTCATATTATGTGACATAGTTAGAAGGAAAAATATCAAACTTGATATATTGATTCTGTCTCAAAAAACCTTCAAAAAATTACCTATCTCATTCGAGGTTTCCTGGCTTTCGGGTCAAATGACCAATGTTATGGCTAGAACGAAGGCATGTGTGCATACATGTGCATCATGGGATGGCGAACAATGTTGCAGTAGGAAGATTTCCTTTTTGTCGCACCAAAAATCCATTTTCCATTTTCAGAGTGCAAAAAATGGGTGGTTTTGTGAAGCAACCACCAAATGGCTAATTCAAAATGTTAGACCACCTTACATGGATAATGTTCTAACAGGGCTCAAACCTTTCTGTCTATCCCTGGTGAAAAAGACAAATTCCTAGCGAATCGGTAGAAAGTGGGTCAGATATGAACTACAAGTACATGATCTGATGCTCATAATTTTTTACAAAAATCATTTTTAGGTTAAGAATATGTTATTTCATCAGAGATCCACTTCAAGTTTAGCGAGTCTCATCCCCGAGCTAAGAATCTTTGTGCATGTCGTTTTAAACGAGAAAATGAAATTATGGTAAGAATCACGGCATAATTTGTGATAAGTTTATTGTCGTGGTATTGCCGATGAGTACGCCATGGAAGGGTCCTCACAGAGCATGTTTAGAGAGGTGGGGGAAGGCGGCAAGTTGGCGGGTACGAGGTAACACAGCTTATTCAGGTTCAGATTCCACGACGGTGGCAAAATCCTACTCCTGCTATAAATCACTGTAATAGAAATACGTCGAGTTATAGGGCTTGGTTCACTATGCGCGATAAGAGTTGTGTTGTGACCTGAAGGCTCCTCTAGGTCCGGCTTATATATTCACCATATCCTAGGGTTACAGGAAAAGTCCTAGCCGAACAGGTTACAGAGTCCTACACAGAATACAACTAGTCTTACGTGTCTTGTACTCCAAGGCTCTGGGTACGTCGGTGACTCCACCGTAGCCTTACTTTATCCGGCATGGGCCTCCCTTCTGGATACTTATAACTGGGCCACCTAGCAGGCCATGGGCCTTGCTACTGATGGTGCTGCGTCAACATGGAGAAAGGTATGATGCAGCACAGCAACAAGTTTTCCCTCAGTAAGAAACCAAGGTTATCGAACCAGTAGGAGGAACGAAACGTCCCAAAGGTGTTGCAAGCAACGTGGAAACCTGCACAACACAAACTCAAGACTTTGCCCCAACTAACAGTGAGGTTGTCAATCTCACCGGTTGTTGTAACAAAGGATTAACTGTATGATGTGGAAGGTGATGATGGTTTACAGCAAGTAAACAGTAACATTGGAAGATATATCAATGGTAAAGATTCGACCGGGGTCCATAGTTCACTAGAGGTGTTCTCCTTAGATGAACAAACATGGCATGCTAGGTAAACAAATTACAACAGGACAATTGACAGGATTGAGCAAGGCATAACAATGCAATACTAGACACAAAGATCCTATAAGATTCGATTGGTTTATACAACAATATACATAGACCGCCATCCAACTGCATCTATGACTAGAAGTCCACCTTCAGGTTATCATACGACCCCCCTCCAATATTAAGTTGCAAGCAACAGACAACTTCTTTAAGAAAAGTGTGTAAGGTAAACAATCCACTTGTTCCATGAACAAGAGACCGTTGTTTTCTCCCTAGTGGCAACAGCACATCTACAACCGAAGATATTTCTGTCACTTCCCTTGGAAACTAGAGGCATGAACCCACTATCGAGCATATATACCCCCTCTTGGAGTCACTAGCAACTACTTGGCCAAGATAGCTATTAACAACGGAGAGCATGCAAGATCACAAACAACACAGACATGATAGAATCAATAAGACAAAACCATTAATCAATCTGACATAGTAATCTCAATATCCATCAGATCCCCGCAAACACAACATGCATGATTACAAATAGATTAGATCTTGATCATGAATGGACCTCACAAGATCTATACATGAAAGCACAGGAAGGAGATACAACCATCTAGCTACTACGTGGACCCGTAGTCCAAGGTGGAACTACTCACGCTTCATACCGGAGGCTGGCATGATGAAGAAGTAGGCCTCTGGGATGATCTCCCCTCCGGCAGGGTGCCGGGAAGAGCTTCAGATCCCCCCAATCTAGGGACGACGGTGGTGGCGGCTACAGATGGTTTCATGGAATATCGATCGGGAGCTTAGGGTTTAGGCATTGGGGGCTTCTTATAGGCGAAGAGGCGAGGCAGGAGGGCGGCCAGGGGGCCACACACTGCCCAGGCACGGACCCACCCTAGGCCGCGCCTGGGAGTGCAGCCGCCTGTGGCGCCCCTCCTTCTCTCCTCTGGACTCCGTGTTCTCCTCGGTGAAATATTGATTTTGTCTTTTGTCCTGTCCAATTCCGAGAATATTTCTTTACTAGCTTTTCTGGAACCAAAAACAGCAGAAAACAGGCAACTGGCACTATGGCAACTTTTTAATAGGTTAGTACCAGAAAACATATGAAAAACACGTCAAAGTGTGGGCAAAACAAAGCAAAGCAGATACTAAACAAGCATGGAACATCAAAAATTATAGATACGTTTCCGACGTATAAAGCATCCCCAAGATTAACTCCTGCTCGTCCTCGAGTAGGTAAGTGATAAAAGAGTAATTTTTGAGGTGACATGCACCATCAAAACCAAGATCAAACCATTTGCAAGATTTGAAAGCTGGGATCAAAGAACTCTAAACATGCACATGAAAGATGGAGTTCTAACAATAAGACAAAGTAACTATGCATGCAACATGAAAGGCTACAAACAGATGCATAGGACACCTTCAAAGTTCATAAGAGTGAATAGATACAAATATGTCACATCCCAAGATTTTTCAAATCTTGTAATGTGAAAAATAAATGAATAAAATAAAACCTTGTTGATTTTCAGAGTGAGAAGAAACTTTTTGAATTCAAAGGGGAACCTTCAAACCTATTTGGATCAAATAAATCTTAAAGGGATTTAAAAAGATAAACATTTAATAAAGGAAAATAAAAATATTTGGAATTACTATTTGAATCTTTTAATAAAAAGATTTGTTTTCAAAAGAAAAGGATAGAAATAAAATAAGTATTATTTTAAAGAGCCAAACTAAAACTTGGCCAAGCCTTTAAAATAAAACATTTCTACTTGGTAAAAATAGCAAAGGTTTACTCAAATAAAATAATAAGGATTTAATATCCAAGTTTATTAAAAATAAAAGGTTTTACTATTTTAAGTAAAACATCAAAAACTTATTTATTTGTTTTAAACAAGTTTTCCAAATATCTTATATTCTCAAATAAAACCTACTATTTTGGTTTTGGAAATAATTAGTTTTCAAATGGATATTTTAAATAAAACAAATTCTATTTTGATTTAATAAACAAGGTCTACTTATTTAATTAATAATGGACCCTAAAATAAAAAAATATTATTTTATTTTAAGAATTGGCTTATGTTGTTAAACACAACCAAATTCAAATGAAAAGTGTGATGGATGTTTGAATTGATTTGAATATTGATTTGTTGTTTGATTTTCAAAACAGGAAATAGATTTGGATAAAGATAAAACAATCAGGAAGAGAAAAAATAGAATCTGGTCTTAGCCCAACTGGCCAAGCCGAACAGCCCAGTACCAGCCCACTCTCTCCCTCCCGAAGGAAAACGTTTCGCACTCAGTTTTTAACCCGCGCAGACAATGACTGGTGGACCCCAAGTCCCTCTCTCACTCCACTGACGAAACGGCCCCACACCCGAGCCTTCTTCCTCACCCGCAGTGACCTCCTCTCCCCAAACCTCGCTGCCGTTCCCTGTGAATCAAACCTCGAGTAAATTCACTTAATTGCTGCAGTGATTCCTCTCAACAATCTCGCCTTCTTAAGCGCCAGCATCTCCTCTTCGATTTCCCCCAGTCGCCTCACTCTAACACGCCCCCAGGCTGTTGAATTTCGCTCAAACACTCCCACTGCTCCGACGAGCTCCCTTCTCCAATTCCGGCGAACCCAGCCACCGCCTTGCCTCCCCGACCAAGCACACATACTCCCTACTCCTAGGCGCTTCTCCCTGTATCTCCCATTCACTCGCGGGCGCCCCAGAACGTCGGCTCCGTCTTCAACTGACCACGCCGCCGCGTCTGCCCCTCTCCGGCGAAGTCCCCTGGTAAGCACAGACCACCCCGTGCCCTTTCCTTCACGCACACAGCTTCGCCTTGATCTTGCGCTTCTAACCGCATCTTCGTTTTGCTTCGGGGCGAACCACAGCGTCACCTCCGACCACGACCGCGTGCAATCGTCGCCAGACCCAACTCCGATGAGCGATTTCTCCTGTCCCCGTGCGCCCCTTGCCAAGACGACTCCACGTTGAGCTTCCCTAGGCTTCTGCGATCACAGTGAGCATACTCCCCCCCTTCTAGCTTACTACATCGCCAGTCACCCCGTCGTCTGACCGTCGCCGCCGCGCGCAGCCGTCGAGCGCCGCCAGTTAGTGGCAATTAGATAGCAGCCATTAGATCGATATCGCAGGGCTAAGATTAGAACTGAGCGAAGCGGTATGAGCTAGCCTAAGCCGTGCGATCTGCTTAGATCCAACGAACCACAGAGCATGATCCACCCGAACCGGTACCAGCGAATAAGAAAGCGACGCGTGGCACCAGACGATTTAAAACAGAATTTGAAAACATATTTAGATGCAGATTTGAAAACCCTATAACTTTTGATCCACACGTCCGAAAATTACAAACTTTATATCAATGGAATCAGTGGAACAAGTCCTAACCAACCATGCAATTTGTTTAGTAAAAAGTTTCTGTTAAAATGTTTGTTTTTGCAGAAACATTTGTATGCTTGTTTAGATTAGAAAAATTATTCAAAAATGTTTTTGAGGTTGAAAACCTTTGCAAATTGGTTTGTTGTGAACTTACTGACCCTAGGAACCAACCCATGGTTTTAAAAATAGATTTTGTGAATTTTAGAAATAAAAACTTGACTTAGCCATTTCTAACCAAATAAAAATATTGTTTTTGCTATAGAAAAATGACTTTGGAGTAAAAACCTTGGGAAACTGATTTAGATCAAACCTACTGACCCTAAACACCAAGTTTTGAGAAACAACAACTTATTTGGTGAACAACATAAAGTTGTTGCTTTGATAAAAATATTTTCCACCACATAAAATAATGAAAGGATTTAAAAATGGTTTATGAACAAAACCCTTTTGCAAATGACTTTGCCACTTTAAGAAGTGACCACCTTGAGCCTTACAAAATTTAGAGCCTAGTGGAAACCATCTTTGCAAAATAAAACTATCCCTTGCATGCTTACATGCATGACTTAGATTCCTTTGTTCTATGTGTGTGAATTGTTGATTGATTATTGGTTTGGAATGCTAGTTGATATTGTGTTTGCTTGATTGATTGTAGTGAAATTAGAAAAGTGTGAGACTAGCAAGATCAAGGAGTGAACCAACATTCCCTACCAAAAGAAAGGCAAGTAACACTATCATTTAAAGTCCTACTATTTTCATTATACTTAGTGGATTTTGAAACATGCATGAAAAGAATATCTATACTTATGCTATGCTAAATCCTAATAGGATACCCTATACATTCCTTAGTGAAAACCATGTAGTTGTTACATGCTTAGCCATGCTATAATTTGAAAAGAGTTACATGTTGGGATTTTATGAAGTTGAGAAAAGGACTTGTGTTTTTTGATATAATAAAACAAGGACTCAATGAACCACCTGGGTGGACAAGGATACTTTGAGTTTTGGAGAAGGTGGCAACAAAAGGAACCATGTCTATGGCAATCTCTTTGTGTTGTGCTCCAAAAGAAAACCACCTAGGAAACTTAGAGATTGAACATGTTTCTCCAATTGTGGCTTTCGTGTGCAACCACATGCTATTTATGGCTCTGGCTTAGTCAACTACATTGGGAAGACTCATGCATTGTCTTCAGGTTACTGAAAATGTGGACCTGGAATCCTACATGGGTACTGAAGACAAGCTAGCAATGGTGTATGGGAGGACCCTCTGGAAAGACTTCGTCACATTCTCAATCTGCCAGTACTCCATCTTGGTGAGTACTAATCCAGTGGCCACTGGTGGCAACAAGATGGGATTGTGACATGTGGGTAAAGTGTGCAACTTCTGCAGAAGATAATAAAAATCTAAGTACTTAGCCGTGTCCCCGGTTATGGACAATACTGAGCAACTAAAGCTTGAAGCTATGGGAAATCTCGACATTCTAATTTCTAAAAGAAAAACTTTTATGTGATAACAAAAGACTTGATGCACTTGGGGGTACCAAGGAGCTCAAGAGATTTTGATAAAACTTGATGCACTTGGGGTTACCAAGGAGCACAAGAGATTTTTGACAAGGACTTGAATACTTGGGGATACCAAGGAGTTCAACGGTTTTTGATAAAGAGATTTGACAAAAGATCAAAACCATTTTGAAAAGATAGGATAAAGTATTGCTTTCTGCAAATGAGCCTAAAACCCTACTTAGCCAAATATGCATGTAATGATAGAATCCACTTATATTCAACATAGTAGTGAAACTTGCCAATACAATTCAAATGTATTGACCATTGTGGCTGTAACTGGTAATGTTGCAGGTTTGATTGATTTTAGTGAAGATTGATTGATTAGGATTACAAAGTCTACAACCAACATGTCTGCCTGTGGAATTTTGAAGATGAAGGACCCCATGCTTATAGTTATTCCGCTGCAATGTAATGTATTAGCCAAATGAGCTATGTAAGGTGTAATAAAATTATGTTATTCCTAGTTATAAAGTTGTATATGACCTTTGTTACTTGATATTACATCTTAACTGTGGATGCTAGCTATTGATCCAGGGACTAGCATTGTAAACACAGGGGACTCTACCTTAATTAAAGGTTGGGACCCTTACAAAATAGCACAAGAACAAGCAATATCAACAATATGAATCAATCAATAAGTTTTGGGACACTACACATAGCACTAATAATGGCAACTATGCTCTCTTAACTGGTTTCTGAAGGTAGAAGGTGGAGACTCAATATAATAGTGGAAGAAAGGCCCTTCATAAAGGGAAGCAGGGACTTCAAGTTTCAAAAAGAGCTTCCAAGAATTATGTTACTTGTTAGATTTCATCTCTCATTACCCCTATCATAAGCCTCTTGAAGTGATTAAGTTTAAAGTGAACAAACTATGGAGTATATGCTTGACAAATTATAAGTTGGCAATATCATGTCCCTTTAATACGAGGGCCGCACCTCATCCTACTCAACTTTAGTCACCTGTAAGTTCTTGTCATAGTAAGTACATGTCTATCATAGAGAACCGCCAACAGGGTACCCCTTGGACATGGTACAGGAGCTTTACCATAACCAAAATGACAAGGCAAGCAGACAATGATAATCTCATCAATCTTTTTATTTTTTATTTTCATAGGTTTTTATTGAGGATGCTTCATAGATTGCTCATTATGGTGATGATGCAATTTTCCACCATGATTAGGCACGTCTTAGGCTAGCGGCCTAGGCGTTTCTCTAACACAAAATACATAACTCCATAGACTTACAAGCTCCCTTTTTATTTCACACCGGCGACATCCATAGACAAAAGAGCATGATATCAACTGTGTACAAAGTACAAGTGCAATGTTGAAAATGTTACCCAAGAAAACATGGTTCCGCAAATTCCAACGTATAAGTGCAAGCATATACAACATAGATGACACAATGGTTCAAGTTTATTAGGATAAAGGAATATAAAGTGTGTCATCAAGTTTGTGAGAGCTTTAATCACTAAGTTTTCACATAACAAAATACTTTTTAATTGGAAGATAGCTGAAAACAAGAATGCACTTGGAATGGTGTAACACACCATGCATAGGAATTTATAGTAGACACTTTGGAATAACTTGGTTTTTTGGGAGTTGGAAGCATGAGTAGAGCTTACTCATACAAGTGGAGGCTAGCAAAAGACTGGAAGCAACCAACTAAGAGATCAATAATGGCCATAATTATGCAGAGCGACAAAACATTACTAATCAAAGCATAGAGTGGTACTACAAGTCAAGGACTAAGTGATCATAGAGGCTATGGTGACTTGTTCATAGTCATAACATGGTGTGAGCATGTGCCAACTCAACCCAAACAAAACATCAAAGGAGAATACCACAATACTATGCTTTTGCATGCTAAAACAACGCAAGATTCTTTCAAGGCACACTAAGCAATCCCAATTGTTTGGAACAAGTCATGCTACAACAATAATCACTAAGCATAAGGTCAAAACAACACCTCGCATGACATGCTAAAGTCTAAGTCACAGTCAAAGCAAGCTCCTCTTGCACTTTCAAGCAAGAACTTTCTACTCCTTTCCAACACCAATCAACTTATTTGAAACAATACAGCGAGAACGGGGGTCAAAACTACTTTATTCAAGCAAACTTAACAAACTAAGCAAAGCAAACGAAAACTAAGATGCTCCAAGAACAACACAACAGTGCATGAAACAATAAAAACGAAGTGTCTAGAAAGACCTGAGCTTTTTATTGATGAAGAAGGGGATGCCTTGGGCATCCCCAAGCTTTGACGCTTGTACCTCTTGGATATTTCTTGGGGTGAAACCGGGGTGGAATACCCAAGCTTGAGCTTTTGTCCATTCTTCATCTCATTACATCATTCTCTCTCTACACCAGAAATTTTTCCTTCATACAAAACTTCACACAATCTTCATTAACAACATTAGTGTATTCAAAAGATAATAGACCTTTAGGCTTAGCTTTAGAACAGCAAAACTTTTCACTAAAAACACAAGCTACTGTAGAAGCTCCTTCAAAAAGCTCAATTTCCCAAAAATAACCCAAAAAGGAATCAATAAGAAGCAAATGCAAATAATGGCAGAAATCTGTGAAAACAGACCAGCAGGTAGAAACCGATTTTTTTAGAAAATCTTCTGTTTCTTAAATCAAAAAGTATTGAACTAACGAAAGTTATCTAACATACTGGGGGATTTATTCATAAATTTTCAGATCATTCAGACTTACCGAGACTCCTCACGAATTTTTATGGTGGAGGACAGATATCTGTTTTGGGACAGCAACTCCCCTAAATCTTACTTCCCTCTCATTAGAGCTCATTCTTGACACAAAAAGCAAACAAAAGGGATAAGGAGAGGTCATTACTAAATTAATAACTTCCAAGACTCAAGAAAACTCTTGGGTTATCTCCCAACAAGTACTTTTCTTTAACGCCTTTAAGTTAGGTACAAGAAGCAAGAAATCAAGTA
Organism: Avena sativa; assembly: GCA_916181665.1. NCBI lineage: Eukaryota > Viridiplantae > Streptophyta > Magnoliopsida > Poales > Poaceae > Avena > Avena sativa. The sequence goes on along the minus strand of OV702289.1, from coordinate 36,772,063 downwards.
TTTTCACATGAAAAAGCATTAACATCAATACTTTCAAAGTCTTAAACTATGAAAGGTATCTCATCCAAATGAGTTTTGGAGGATCCCTTCTCATCTCTCTTGGGTTCACTACTTTCATCAAAAGGATTTTCAGGAACAATCCAATCAAAATTCTTTTCAAAGGCTTCATGCATCCCAACAAGCTTAAAGGGTATGGGTATCTTAAATTCCTCTCTAGATTTGGTTTTATCTGAAGTACCCACAACATCTACACATGAAACTAGCATATTAAAACGCTAAAAGACCTTTTTGGATTCCATAGCAACATCTGATGGGTGTTGTGTTGATGTGGAGCACTTCGTCGGGAAACCCTAAGAGCAAGGTGTGAAGCAGCACAACATCAAGTCTTATCTCAGTAAGAAACCAAGGTTATCGAACCAGTAGGAGGAAGGAAACATCTCAAAGGTGTTACAAGCAACGTGGAAACCTGCATAACACAAACTCAAGACTTTGCCTCAACGAACAGTGAGGTTATCAAGCTCACCGGTTTGCTGTAACAAAGGATTAACTGTATGGTGTGGAAGATGATGATGGTTTGCAGCAAGTAAACAGTAACAATGGAAGATGTATCAATGGTAAAGATTGGACCGGGGTCCATAGTTCAATATAGGTGTTCTCCTTATAAAAACAATCATGGCATGCTGGGTAAACAAATTACAGCAGGGCAATTGACAGGACTGAGCAAGGCATAACAATGCAATACTATACACAAGATCCTATGAGATTCGATTGGGAAATACAACAATATACATAGACCGCCATCAAACTGCATCCATGACTAGAAGTCTACCTTCAGGTTATCATCTGAACCCCTCCAGTATTAAGTTGCAAGCAACAGAAAACTTCTTTAAGCAAAGTGTGTAAGGTAAACAATCCACTTGTTCCATGAACAAGAGACCGGTGTTTTCTCCCTAGTGGCAACATCACATCTACAACCAAAGAGATTTCTGTCACTTCCCTTGGAAACTAGAGGCATAAACCCACTATCGAGCAAAAATACCCCCTCTTAGAGTCACTAGCAACTACTTGGCCAAGATAGCTACTAACAACAGAGAGCATGCAAGATCACAAACAACACGGACATGATAGAATCAATAATACAAAACCATTAATCAATCTGACATAGTAATCTCAATATCCATCGGATCCCCGCAAACACAACATGCATGATTACAAATAGATTATATCTTGATCATGAACGGACCTCACAAGATCTATACATGAAAGCACAAGGAGGATATACAACCATCTAGCTACTACGTGGACCCATAGTCCAAGGTGAAACTACTCACGCTTCATATCGGAGGCTAGCATGATGAAGAAGAAGGCCTCCGGGATGATCTCCCCTCTGGCAGGGTGCCGGGAAGAGCTTCAGATCCCCTGATCTAGGGACGATGGTGGCGACGGCTACATACGGTTTCATGGAATATTGATCAGGTGTTTAGGGTTTCTACATCGGGGGGACTTTATAGGCAGGGGGTCCGCCAGGGCGGCTGCACCCCCCAGGCGCGAGGTGGGCCCACCCACGCGACCAGGGGGTGTGGCCCCCTGGTGAGCCTCCTCCGTCTCGTATTCTGGCTTCATGTTTCCCACAATAAAATATTGATTTTGGATTTTGTCCCGTACAATTCCGAGAATATTTCCATACTAGCTTTTCTGGAACCAAAAACAGAATAAAACAGGCAACTGACACTATGGCAACTTGTTAATAGGTTAGTGCCAGAAAACATATAAAAACACCTCAAAGTGTGGACAAAGCAAAGCAAAGTAGATAGTAAATAAGCATGGAGCATCAAAAATTGTAGATACGTTTCCGACGTATCAAGCATCCCCAAGCTTAACTCCTGCTCGTCCTCGAGTAGGTAAGTGATAAAAGAATAATTTGTGAGGTGACAAGCACCATCAAAACCAAGATCAAACCATTTGTAAGCATTGAAAGCTGGGATCAAAGAACTCTAGACATTTGCATGAAATATGGAGTTCTAACAATAGGACAAAGTAACTATGTATGCAACATGAAATGCTACAAACAAAGATCATGAATAACATGCATTGAAAAACGTTTGTTTGTTTCACATAAAGAAAACATGGCACAGTGGCATTTAGCTTGTCCCTCAAAGAGTAGCAAATAGATGCATAGGACACCTTCAAAGTTCATAAGGGTTACTAGATACAAGTAGCACAAGAACAAGCAATATCAACAATATGCATCAATCAATAAGTTTTGGGACACTGCACATAGAACTAAGAATGACAACTATGCTCTCTTAATGGTGCCTAAAGGTAGAAGGTGGAGACTTAATATAATAGTGGAAGAAAGTGTAGGGTTTCGTAGCATGGAAAACAAAAAAATTCTACCGCATACAAACAAACAAGCCAAGATCTATCTACTAGATTGTAGCAACGAGTCGATGGAATAACTCACCCTCGAAGATTCCAAAGTGTTTAATGAGAGCCGATTCTCGTGGGTGATGTAGTCGTACTCTTCCCGATCTCAAGATCGCGTAGACGATCCTTCCGGCGCTGCGTTCCGGCAGCGCTCCCGCAGTCGGTCACACGTTCGGTACTCGACGAAGACCTTCGTCTCCCTTGTTCCAGCAGGCAGCGGAGGTTGTAGCACTCTCCTCGTGATTCCGGCAGCACAACGGCGTGGTACCGGAAGTAGAGGGGAGATCTCGCAGGGCTTCGCCTTAAGCCGGAGCGAGTATGGTGGACTATGAGAGAGCTCCTCGGCGATCTAGGGTTTAGACACACCAAGGAGGAGGCTTGGCCGGCGGCTAGGGTTAGCTAGGCGGCGGCGGCTTGCCCTAGGGCGGCGGCGGCTGTAGGAGGGCCGGCGGCTTAGGGCTAGGGTTTGCGGGTGGAGGTGTTGGGTGCTAGGAGGGGCAGCCCTGCCCCTCCTTATATAGGTGGAGGGGGCGTGCCAGGGGAGGGGAGTCCCTTCCCAACTCGGTTTCCCAAGGGGGACGGCGGTGGAGGGGAGGAACTCCTCCCCAACTCGGTTTCCACCTTCCCCTCCACTTCCCAAAATAGCCGTTTGACTTTTCAAATTGGCGTTTGACTTTACAAACTAGGATTTGATTAAACCCTTTATTTTGTTTAGCGATGACACCTAGTACATGATGCAATCATTCCAACTTGGTATGACACATTCATGTACCCTTCCCCTTCGGAGTGCCGGACATTCCGGAACCTTCTAGAACATTCCTGATGAAAACACCGGAACCATTCTCCAACCCCGAAATAGGACTTTCCTTATATGAATCTTATTTTCCGGACCATTCCGGATCTCCTCGTGATATCCCGGATCCCATCCAAAACTCCGAACAACATTCGGTCTCTTACTCATCATTCCATAACTACTCAAACAACGTCGAATCCTTAAGTGTGTCTCCCTACGGTTCGTGAATTATGCGGACATGATCGAGACACTTCTCCGAACAATAACCAATAGAGGAATCTGGAAATTCATATGGCTCCCACATATTTCTACGATTACTTTGCGATTGAATGAACCACTTATACGATACCAATTTCCCTTTGTCTCACGATAGTTTACTTATCCGAGGTTATGATCGTCGGTATCTCTGCATACCTAGTTCAACCTCGTTACTGATAAGTACTCTTTTCTCGTTCCCGTGATATGTGATCCCTTGTGAGCCAGTCACATGCTTGCAAGCTAATTGGATGACATTTCACCGAGAGGGCCCAGAGTATATCTATTCGTCATATGGATGGACAAGTCCCACTCTTGATCCATGTGTCTCAACCAATACTTTCCGAACACTCAATGCCACCTTTATAGCCACCCAGTTACGGTGTGGTGTTTGATGTCATCAAAGCATCCTTCTGGTGAAGGTGATATGCATGATCTCATGGTCGAAGGAATTAGGTTACTATGTATCAGAAAGCATATAGCAATTGAACTATTAAAATGACTTGATCTTTATGCTACGCTTATCTATAGGAGTATGTCCACCATATCATTCTCCTAACGATATGATCTTGTTGTTAATAACATCTCAATGTTCATGATAGGGAAACCACAATCATTTATTAACCAACAAGCTAGTATTATAAAGAGGCTTTACTAGGGACTCTATTTTAGTTTACAAATCACACAAGTATTAATGTTTCCTTGTTAATACTATTATAGCATGAATGTAAACATTTATCATAAACACAAAGATATAATAATAACTACATTTATTATTGCCTCTAGGGCATATCTCCAACAGTCTCCCACTTGCACTAGAGTCATCTAATCTAGATTACATGGTAATATACCGAACACCCATTGCAGTTTGGTGTTGGTCATGTTTTGCCCTCGGGAGAGGTTTAGTCAACGGATCCGCCACATTCAGATCTGTGTGTACTTTGCAAATCTTTATGTCCCCATCTTGGACATGTTCTCGAATAGCGTGAAAACGTAGCTTGATGTGCTTCAGCTTCTTGTGTGACCTTGGTTCTTGTGCATTGGCTATGGCGCCCATGTTATCACAGTAGATAGACATTGGGTCCAGCGCACTAGGAACCACACCCAGCTCTGTAATGAACTCTTTCATCCATATCGCTTCTTGTGAAGCCTCCGAAGCAGCTATGTATTCCGATTCAGTTGAAGATCTCGCCACAACGCTTTGCTTTGCACTCCTCCAACTAACTGCTGCACCATTCAAAGTAAATACGCATCCAGATTGTGATTTAGAATCATCTGGATCGGTGTTCCAATTAGCATCGGTGTAACCATTAACAACGAGCTGTTCATCACCTCCATAAGAAAGAACCATATCCTTAGTTCTTCTCAAGTACTTAAGGATGTTTTTGACCGCTGTCCAATGATCCACTCCTGGATCACTTTGATATCTGCTAGTTAAACTAACAGCATATGCAATGTCAGGTCTAGTACATAGCATGGCATACATTAGAGATCCTATGGCTGAGGCATAGGGAGTCTTACTCATCCTTTCTCTATCTTCTGCCTTTGTCGGACTTTCAGTTTTACTCAAGGTTGTATTGGGCAACATGGGAAAGAACCCTTTCTTGCTATCTTCCATTCCAAACCTCTTTAGAACTTTGTCCAAATATGTACTTTGTGACAATGATATTAGGCGTCTCGATCTATCTCTATAAATCTTTATGCCTAATATGTAAGCTGCTTCGCCAAGATCCTTCATTGAAAAACTATTATTCAAATATTCCTTGACACTATTAAGAAGGTCTACATCATTCCCAATCAACAATATGTCATCTACATATAGTATTAAGAATGCTACAGAGCTCCCACTCACTTTCTTGTAAATACAAGCTTCTCCATAAGTTTGTATAAAACCAAAACTTTTGATTACCTTATCAAAACGTTGATTCCAACTTCGGGATGCTTGCTTCAATCCATAGATGGACCGTTGAAGTTTGCATACCTTGTTAGCATCTTTAGGATCGACAAAACCTTTGGGTTGCATCATATACAACTCTTCATAAATGTCTCCATTGAGGAATGCTGTTTTGACATCCATCTGCCATATCTCATAATCATAATATGCAGCGATTGCTAACATAATCCTCACAGACTTTAGCTTCGCTACTGGTGAGAAAGTCTCTTCGTAGTCAACTCCTTGAATTTGTCGAAACCCTTTTGCGACAAGTCGATCTTTATAGACAATAACATTACCATCAGCATCTGTTTTCTTCTTGAAAATCCATTTGTTCTCGACAGCCTTCCGGCCATCCGGTAAGTCCACCAAAGTCCATACTTGGTTTTCGTACATGGATCCAATCTCGGATTTCATGGCTTCTTGCCATTTATTGGAATCTGGGCTCATCATCGCTTCCTCATATGTCGCAGGGTCATCGGTGTTGTCCACCAACATGACACTCATAACGGGATCATACCAATCAGGAGTGGTACGAGTTCTCGTTGACCTACGAGGCTCTGTAGCAACTACAACCGAAGTTTCATGATTATCATCATTAGCTTCCTCTCTTATTGGTGCAGGCACCACAGGAACTTCTTCCGGTGCTGCGCTACTCGCAATTTCGAGAGAAGGTTTGACAACCTCGTCGAGTTCTACTTTCCTTCCAGTCACTTCTTTCGAGAGAAATTTCTTCTCTAGAAAGGATCCATTCTTGGCAACGAAGATTTTGCCTTCGGATCTATGATAGAAGGTATACCCAATAGTTTCCTTCGGGTATCCTATGAAGACGCATTTTTCCGCTTTGGGTTCAAGCTTGTCCGGCTGTAACTTCTTTACATAGGCTTCACAACCCCAAACTTTAAGGAACGACAATTTAGGTTTCTTCCCAAACCATAATTCATGCGGTGTCGTTTCAACGGATTTAGATGGTGCCCTATTTAAAGTGAATGCGGCTATTTCTAATGCATAACCCCAAAATGATAGCGGTAAATCTGTAAGTGACATCATAGAACGAACCATATCTAAGAGAGTTCGATTACGACGTTCGGACACACCATTACGCTGTGGTGTTCCCGGCGGTGTCAATTGTGAAAGTATTCCGCATTTCTTCAAATGCTCGCCAAACTCGTAACTTAGATATTCACCTCCACGATCAGAACGTAGAAATTTAATCTTCTTGTTACGTTGATTCTCAACCTCACTTTGAAATTCCTTAAACTTCTCGAAAGTTTTGGACTTATGTTTCATGAAATAGATATACCCATATCTACTCAAGTCATCCGTGAAGGTAAGAACATAACGATAACCACCGCGCGATGCTACACTCATTGGACCACACACATCGGTATGTATGATTTCCAATAAGTCTGTAGCTCGCTCCATCATACGAGAAAATGGAGTCTTAGTCATTTTACCCATCAGACATGCTTCGCATCTATCAAGTGATTCGAAATCAAGTGATTCAAGAAGTCCATCGGAATGGAGTTTCTTCATACGCTTCACTCCAATGTGACCAAGACGACAGTGCCACATATAGGTCGAGTTACCGCTCGACTTCAAACGTTTAGCCTCAATGTTGTTAATATGTGTATTTCCACTATCGAGATTCAATAAGAATAGACCATCTATCAAAGGTGCATGTGCATAAAACATATTACTCATATAAATCGAACAACCATTATTCTCGGACTTAAACAAGTAACCGTCTAGCAATAAACAAGATCCCGATATAATGTTCATGCTTAACGCAGGCACCAAATAACAATTATTTAAGTATAAAACTAATCCCGATGGTAGATGAAGAGGTAGCATGCCGACCGCGATCACATCAACCTTTGATCCGTTTCCCACGCGCATCGTCACCTCGTTCTTCGCTAGCTTCCGTTTATTCTGCAGCACCTGTTTCGAGTTACAAATATGAGCAACCGAACCAGTATCAAATACCCAGGCACTACTACGAGTACTAGTGAGATACACATCAATAACATGTATATCGAATATACCTTTCTTCTTGATGTTGCCGTTCTTCGAATCCACCAAGTACTTTGGGCAATTCCGCTTCTAGTGACCTTCTCCCTTGCAGTAAAAGCACTCAGTATCAGGCTTAGGTCCAGCCTTGGTCTTCTTCGCCGGCGCGGTAACTTTCTTACCACCCTTCTTGAAGTGTCCCTTTTGCTTAGACTTGCCTTTCTTGAATTTGGTGGTCTTATTGACCATCAACACTTGGTGCTCTTTCTTGATCTCCACTTCTGCAGATTTTAGCATGGCAAAGAGTTTTGGCAACTATTTGTTCATGTTTTGCATATTGTAGTTCATCACAAAGTTCTTGTAACTTGGTGGTAGTGATTGGAGGACACGATAAATCCCCAAAGCATTAGGAATCACTATACCCAAGCTTTGAAGTTTGTTTGCGTGCCCAGACATCTTAAGCACATGCTCACTAACGGAGCTGCCCTCTTCCATCTTGCAGTTAAAGAACTTTTCAGAAGCCTCATAGCTCTCAATTGCCGCGTGAGTCTCAAAGATCAATTTGAGATCACGGACGATATCATGTGGGTATGAATTCTCAAACCTTTTCTGAAGCTCCGATTCTAAACCATACAAGATAGCACACTGAACTATGGAGTACTGAGTCTTCCGAGCGAGTTAAACATTCTTTACTTCATCGGTAGCAGTAGCTGCAGGTGGGTCACCCAGCGGTGCATCCAGCACATAGGTCAAATTACCAGCTGTGAGGACAATCCTCAAATTGCGGAACCAATCCGCGAAGTTGCTTCCATTGTTTTTCAACTTTTCTTTCTCTAGGAACGCATTAAAATTGATGGTAGGGGCTGCCATTGATCTACAACATATTTGCAATAGTTTAGACTAAGTTTATGACAAATTGAGTTCTAATTAATAGTTAAATTAATCTAGGTGAACTCCCACTAAAAACAATATCCCTCACATTGTTTTAGTGATCACACGAACCAAATCCACCACATCAACACCGATCATCACGAGAGTTGATGTAGCTTCAATGGCGAACAATCGACATGTTCATCATATCTACTATATGATTCATGCTTTACCTTTCGGTGATCCGTGTTCCGAGACCATGTCTGTACATGCTAGGCTCGTCAAGATCAAACCTTAGCTTCCGCATGAGCAAATCTAGCTTGCTCACGTTGTATACACTTGCGGAATCTAACACACCCGATCATCACGTGGTGCTTCGAAACAACAAGCTTTAGCAGCGGTGCTTAATAAGGGTGAACACTTTAGAACTTGAAATTCATGTGCATGAGGGATCATCTTATAATGCTACCACCGTTAACTAAGCAATACAAGATGCATAAAGGATTAACATCACATGCAATTCATAATATGTGATATGATATGGCCTTTCTTCTTTGTCCTTCCGATCTCCATCTTCAAGCACGAACATGATCTCCATCATCACCGGCATTGCATCAAGGTCCATGACGCTGCTCCATGGTTGTTGTCCACCGGATTCAACTATTACAACTACTTTGAATAGACACGCGGGTTTTAACAGAATTTAAAGACAACCATATGGCTCCTGCCGGTTGCCAACTTACAATAAGGAACATTGCATACATCAAATATAATCACAATCATGGCCATATCACATCACAGCACATCCCTGCAAAACAAAGTTAGACGCCTCTAATTTCTTTGCATGTTTTACGTGGTTTGGGGCTTTCAATAAGTGTCGTTCTAACTTACGAACAAGAACCACAACATTGATACTAGTATTGTCAATCACCCATTGTAAATTGAATCTTAACTATGTTGGGAGAAACAAGCACCCGCAAAGCCACTTATGCAATACAAGTTGCATGTCAAGCGTGGAACAAGTCTCATGAACGATGTCATGTAAGGTTAGCCCGGGCCGCTTCATCCCACCATCCCGCAAGATGCAAAGTACACAAGAAGCAATCGACAACAAAAGCATCAACGCCCACAATGACCATTGTGTTCTACTTGTGCAACAGATCTACATATAGACACGGCTCTGATACCACTGTAGGGTTTCGTAGCATGGAAAACAAAAAAATTCTACCGCATACAAACAAACAAGCCAAGATCTATCTACTAGATTGTAGCAACGAGTCGATGGAATAACTCACCCCCGAAGATTCCAAAGTGTTTAACGAGAGCGGATTCTCGTGGGTGATGTAGTCGTACTCTTCCTGATCTCAAGATCGAGAAGACGATCCTTCCGGCGCTGCGTTCCGGCAGCGCTCCCGCAGTCGGTCACACGTTCGGTACTCGACGAAGACCTTCCTCTCCCTTGTTCCAGTAGGCAGCGGACGTTGTAGCACTCTCCTCGTGATTCCGGCAGCACAACGGCGTGGTACCGGAAGTAGAGGGGAGATCTCGCAGGGCTTCGCCTTAAGCCGGAGCGAGTATGGTGGACTATGAGAGAGCTCCTCGGCAATCTAGGGTTTAGACACACCAAGGAGGAGGCTTGGCCGGCGGCTAGGGTTAGCTAGGCGGCGGCGGCTGCAGGAGGGCTGTCGGCTTAGGGCTAGGGTTTGCGGGTGGAGGTGTTGGGTGCTAGGAGGCGCAGCCCTGCCCCTCCTTATATAGGTGGAGGGGGCACGCCAGGGGAGGGGATTCCCTCCCCAACTCGGTTTCCCCAGGGGGCCGGCGGTGGAGGGGAGGAATTCCTCCCCAACTCGGTTTCCACCTTCCCCTCCACTTCCCAAAATAGCCGTTTGACTTTTTAAATTGGCGTTTGACTTTTCAAACTAGGATTTGATTAAAACCTTTATTTTGTTCAGCGATGACACCTAGTACATGATGCAATCATTCCAACTTGGTATGACACATTCATGTACCCTTCCCCTCCGGAGTGCCGGACATTCCGGAACCTTCTAGAACATTCCCGATGAAAACACCGGAACCATTCTCCAACCCCGAAACAGGACTTTCCTTATATGAATCTTATTCTCCGGACCATTCCGGATCTCCTCGTGATATCCCGGATCCCATCCGAAACTCCGAACAACATTCGGTCTCTTACTCATCATTCCATAACTACTCAAACAACGTCGAATCCTTAAGTGTGTCTCCCTACGGTTCGTGAATTATGCGGACATGATCGAGACACTTCTCCGAACAATAACCAATAGAGGAATCTGGAAATTCATATGGCTCCCACATATTTCTACGATTACTTTGTGATCGAATGAACCACTTACATACGATACCAATTTGCCTTTGTCTCACGATAGTTTACTTATCCGAGGTTATGATCGTCGGTATCTCTGCATACCTAGTTCAACCTTGTTACTAATAAGTACTCTTTTCTCGTTCCCGTGATATGTGATCCCTTGTGAGCCAGTCACATGCCTGCAAGCTAATTGGATGACATTTCACCGAGAGGGCCCAGAGTATATCTATCCGTCATATGGATGGACAAATCCCACTCTTGATCCATGTGTCTCAACCAATACTTTCCGAACACTCAATGCCACCTTTATAGCCACCCAGTTACGGTGTGGTGTTTGATGTCATCAAAGCATCCTTCCGGTGAAGGTGATATGCATGATCTCATGGTCGAAGGAATTAGGTTACTATGTATCAGAAAGCATATAGCAATTGAACTATTAAAATGACTTGATCTTTATGCTACGCTTATCTATAGGAGTATGTCCACCATATCATTCTCCTAACGATATGATCTTGTTGTTAATAACATCTCAATGTTCATGATAGGGACACAATCATTTATTAACCAACAAGCTAGTATTATAAAGAGGCTTTACTAGGGACTCTATTTTAGTTTACAAATCACACAAGTATTAATGTTTCCTTGTTAATACTATTATAGCATGAATGTAAACATTTATCATAAACACAAAGATATAATAATAACTACATTTATTATTGCCTCTAGGGCATATCTACAACAGAAAGGCCCTTCATAAAGGGAATCAGGGATTTCAAGTTTCAAAAAGAGCTTCCAAAAATATGGTACTTGTTAGCTTTTAGCCCTCATTGCCCCTATCATAAGCATCTTGAAGTGATTAAGGTTAAAGTGAACAAAGGTGGAGTATATGCTTGACAAAGTATAAGTTGGCAAGCTCATGTACCTTGAATACGAGGGCCACACCTCATGCTACTCAACTTCAGTCACCTGTAAGTTCTTGTCATAGTAAGTACATGTGTATCATAGAGAACCGCCAATGGGGTACCCCTTGCACATGGTACATGAGCTATCCCATAACCAAAATGACAAGGCAAGCCGACAATGAGCATCTCAGCGATCTTTTTATTTACTATGTGCATAGCTTTTTATTGAGGATGCTTCACAGAGTGCTCGTTATGGTGATGCTTCAAGTTTCCACCATGATTAGGCATGGCTTTGGCTAGTGGCCCAGGCGTTTCTCTAACACAAAATACATAACTCCATGGACTTATGATACGTCCAAAACATATCTACTTTCCCGAACAATTTTGCTATTGTTTCTCCTCTAAACTTGTGTGATTTGGATATAACTAACACGGACTGACGATGTTTTTAGCAGAATTTCCTTGGTGTCTAGTTTTTGTGCAGAAAATCAACTACCAGGAAAAATCCCGGAAATTATGCCAAAAATCCTATTTCACCAGAAGATCCACGGAGCCAGAAGACGAGACAGAGTGGAGGCCTGGGGTCCCCACACCCCTGCCAGGCGCGGGTGGGCCCAGCCCGCGCCTAGGGGGGTGCGGCCACCCCAGACAAACCTTCGGTCTCCCTCTTCGCCTATAAGTCACCCCTTGACCTAAAAACCGAGGGGGGGTCGTTGTTTTCCAAAAAGAGTTCCGCTCCACCGCCACCATCAGAAACCAAGATTCAGATCCCGGAAACTCCATTCTGGCACCCTGCCAGGACGGGGAATTTGGAGAGGATCATCGCCATCATCATCACCAACGCCTCTCCATCAACCATCGATGTTTCCCTCATCCATGAGTGAGTAATCCCCCGCTGTAGGCTATGGGGATGGTAGGGATTGGATGAGTTATATCATGTAATCGAATAAGATTGTTAGGGCATAGTGCCTAGTATCTCTATTAGTGCTATTTTACTTTGTTGCAACTTGTTGTGCTTAATGCTCGTCACTAGGGCCTGAATGCCATGATATTAGATCTGAACTTATTATTGAATCATTATGATAGTATTGTTTGTGATCTTATCTGCAAGTTGTGTACACATATCATTGTTTGGATCCAAAGGCCCCGAAGTGACATAAATTGGGACAACCGGAGGGGATGGCTGTGGTGTGAGGATCACATGTGTTCATGGAGTGTTAATGCTTTGCTTCGGTGCTCTATTAAAGGAGCACCTTAATTTCCAGTAGTTCCCTAGAGGCCCCGCTGCCACGGTTTGGCTAGACAGAAGATGTTGCGCAAGTTCTCATTGCAAGCACGCATGACTTTATATGGAGCACATTCCTATGATTGTTTAGTACTTGGATGCTTGTTCTTATTTATCTGCAATTTCCCTAGATCTTGAAGCTACATGTTTAGACTCGTCCATGCGACGCCCGTCCATCCATCCCTGTGCCTACCACACTCATATACTACTGTTTGCTACTACTGTTACTATTGCTCCTATTTTGGTATTATTGTTGCTACTACAAACTGTTGCTACTGATAAACTTCTGTGAGCAAGAACTATTTCCAGGTCAGCTGAATTGACAACTCAGTTGTTAAGGCTTGCAAGTATTCTTTGGCTCCCCTTAGGTCGAATCAATAAATTGGGTAATACTACCCGCGAAGATTGTCGCGATCCCATATACTTGTGGGTCATCAAGACTATTTCCTGGCGCTGTTGCCGTGGAGCATAGCTTTATTTGTAAGTTCACATGGATCTATTATTGTTCACTGCTACTCCTTTCGTCATGGGTAAGTCTCGTGATGTAAAGTTCCCTATTTTACCATCCACTACAAGAAGAGGTACCATCCTAAACACCTTTGTTGCTCTTGATTCACCGTCTGTTATAAGTAAGCTTGTCACACCACCACCACATACTCATGCTACACACAGTACTACTACTACTACTGAATCTGAAACTGCTTTTGATGTTCATGATCTTACTTCTATTGTGCTTGATGCGAGTGGTTCATTAGGTCCTTTCCTAGATGCTACTATGGCTACTCTAGGAAATACTGAAACTCTTAGTGAAGACGCTGTTACACCTGTTAGCTAACCTGAGTCTAGAGAGAGTTATGATATTAATGATGCTTACATTGAGTTTACTGATGAATTTGTTGAAGAGTGCTGAAATACACATGGTGCTAGTGCTATTAAGAGTCTCCTTGCTAGACGTACCATTATTCCTAAACCGTCCTCTGATCCTAAGTTTGCCACCTCTCCCATAGATATTAAAGATAAAGATTATGATTTCTCTCTTGATTTATCCTATTTGGACATTTTTGAGAAAGTACCTTTTTGTGGGACTGAAAATGAGAGTGTTATATCTCATATGAATGAGCTTTCTACTATGAGTGCTTTCTTTTCTGATGATTTTAAAATGCGCAAGTACTTCATTACAAAGATCTTCCCTTTTTCACTAAAAGGAGAAGCTAGGGCTTGGTTTAATAGATTACCTCCTGGTTCCATTGATAGCCCTGATTGCTTGATTGCTTCTTTCTTCCAGAAACATTTTCCTCCCAGTGCTAGACATGCTGCTTTGCAGAGACTTTTTGATTTTAAACAGAGAGAAGAAGATAAATTGCCCGAGTCATGGACAAGGTTCTGTGCCTTGATTCATGCACATCCTGGATGTTCATTGCCTAAGAATGAGCTTCTTGATATTTATTATAATGGACTAAATGATGATTTTAGGACATACCTAGATAGCTTTGCTGATTGTGTTTTGAGGAAAAGAACTCCTACAGATGCTGAAGAATTAATGGCTAAGATAAGCAAGAATTATGATTATTGGACTTCAACTAAGCTAAATACACCTGAGCCTATTACTCCTGAACCAGTTGTGCCTGAACCAGTTCCAACACCAACACCAAAGAAGAGGGGAGTTATTGCATTGAATGATGAAGTGATGAAAGAAGCTAAGAAATGTCTAAAGGAGAAAAGTAATAGAGATGAAGATGTGAAGAATCTACCTCCTATAGAAGAATTATGTAAGCCAATTCCCCACTCATCTACTATTGAGGTACACTCTATCCACTTTAATGAAGGTGATATTCCCTATGGTAAGCCTCCTGATCAATGCTTAGAGGAACTTGACACATTTATTGTTAAACAAGGTAATTTTAATAAACAAGTTCAGAATCATTTATTGGAAAACTCTAGAGCTATCAATGAGTTGAAAGATATTATGAAAAGAACTTCTAATGATATTAAAATGCTTTGTAAACACTTTCAAATGGTTCAAACCCAACTTGATCAACTTGCTAAGGTACAAAAAGGTATGCTAGTTAATGCCTCAGGAGATAAACATGCTTATGGAATTAGAACTAGGAGTGGTATAGCTACTCAAGATCCTTTATATCCTGAAGACACCCTAAAAGAATTGAGCAGGATTCTCAACAAGGTGAAAGTAGTGGTAGTCCTCGTAAGAGAAAGAAAAAGAAACATAAGGTAGTTGAGGAACCACTTGAACCTGTTGTAGATCCCAATAGTATATATGTCTCTGATGCTGAAACTAAGAGTGGTAATGATAAAAATGATGCTCCTGATAAGGAGGAAGTTGAGGAAGAACCTGAGAAGCACACTAAGAACACCAGGTACACTAAGGAAGATTTTATTGCTAATAAACATGGTAAAGAGAGAGAACCTTGGGTGCAGAAACCTATGCCTTTTTCAGGTAAGAAACACGTGTCAAAGGAGGAAGAACACTACAACAAGTTTTGTGAGTGGATGAAACCTTTATTTTTGCAAATTCCTTTGACTAATGCTATTAAGTTGCCTCCTTATTCAAAGTTTATGAAGGATATTGTCTCTAATAAAAGGAAGATTCCTAGTGAGGAGATTTCTACTTTGCTTGCCAATTATTCCTTCAATGGTAAGGTTACAAAGAAACTTGGTGATCTAGGTATACCAACTATTCCTTGCTCTATTAAGAATAATTATGTTAGAACTGCTTTATGTGATTTGGGAGCTGGAGTTAGTGTTATGCCTTTCTCTCTCTACAAGAGACTCCAGCTAGAAAAGTTGATACCAACTGATATATCTTTGCAATTGGCTGATAAGTCAACTACTATTCCTGTTGGTATATGTGAAGATGTTCATGTTCAAGTGGCTCATAATTGCTTGGTTTTAACTGATTTTGTTGTGCTTGAGATGCCTGAATATGATAATATGTCTATTATTCTTGGGAGACCTTTTCTTAATACTATAGGTGCTGTCATTAATTGTAATTAAGGAAAAGTAACATTCAATATTAATGACAAAGAGCATACTGTCTATTTACCCAAGAAGGTTGCTAAGAGCTATTGCCTGAATTCCATTGAAAATATTGAGAGCATCAAGGTTGGAGAAATATATTGTCCCATTCCACAAGAAAATTTTGAAACTATTATGATTGGGACCATTGCTATCAATTATGAGGTAACATAATCACCTTGTGGAATGCAAAGTTTTGTTTCATATAAGATTCTTTTGGTAACAATACTTGATAAACCTTGTTAACAAAAGGATTTTAATAAACAAAATAATGCTTTCACTATGGTTATACTTGCTTTCTTTTATTCTTCTCCTTCCTAGTTTTTGCCTTTTCTCTTGCTAGCTTTGGTTTTGCTAGTTGTTTGCTTGTTAGAGTGTCTTAGAACTTCTGTAGTTTGGTTTTTGGTTTGCTTTTGCTTCTTCTAAAAAAAACTGTTCCTGCGAGAAAATCAATTTTCATACCCTGAAAATTGGCCAAAAATAAAGTTTCCCGAAAAATCCCTGAAAATTCAAAATAAATTTTTCCTCGAAAAAAGGGGAAGAGGAACACCTGGAGTGACCCAGGGGGCACCCCAGTCCATCACACCCCTGGTGGGCGCGGCCAACCCCCAGGTGGCGCCTGGCTGGGTTGTGGCCCACCTGGGCCCCTCCAAGGTGCCTCCTCCCATCCATCTTCTTTCTCTCTCCCGAAAAACACCGGAAAACTTTATCAAACTCGAGTTCCTACTGTTCTTACTCGCAATTTTCGATCTCCTTGCTCAGCCCATCTTTGTTGTTGATTTTTGGATGGATTGCTCCTTGGTATGTGCCTCCTCCGCTTGTCCAATTAGATTTGTGATTGGTAGATTGTATCTTGAGTATTTTGCTGCTATAGGTGATAGGTTGTGTGAGCTTACATGCTTTTTCTATTCTTAGAGAATTCATTTTGATGCATGTGTAGCCCTCTAGCAAGTTCCTATAGTAGTTTCTCATCATTTATCAACTTGGAAATCACTTGGTTTGATGTTTGTCTAAAAAATTCAGAAAAATAGGTCATGGACAACCACACATTTGGTGAAATATTTGAGAGTGATGCACCTAGAAGGGCAAGGCCTTCAAGATCATCCTCCCGATCTAGGCCCTCATACAATGAGGATCTCATTACACCGCGATTTGGTGATGAGGGAGATGAGGGAGATGCTCACCCTTCCACCTTTCCTTGCCTAACCTTTTTGCGGGCTGTTGGGATTCTTGATGATTTTATAACCTTGGTTCAGAGGGCTAGACTAATAATCTTTATGCAAGATGAGAGCGTGCAATATGCAACGCTCACTAAAACATTTGTGGAGAGCTTTTCTTTTACTAACATCTTGTTCAAGTCAGACATTGAAGAAATTTTGTGAGGCCCTAGGACTTGGTACAGCTAGGTCAGCAAAGAAGATTCCAGCTCAACTCGCTGATTTGTTGGAGCTCTATCGTGGGATAACCAATGATGATGACCGTAGAGCTCAACGGGGAAAGATAAGAAATATTCAACTCCCAGCCATCAGGTACTTTGCTTACTATCTTGCCACTAGTGTTCCTGGTAGGGAGAACACTAGTAATATTTCCAACTATCATTTGGCATTCTTAGCTGCTGCGCTCAACAATGAAACTAAGTACAATCTTGGTTCTCTTATTGCTCGTCGCTTAGCTGCTAAGGGACCCATTTATGGGGGAATTATTGTTGCACGTGTTGCTGCTTCCTTGGACCTTGCTATTGATCCAAATGATACAGTTTTGGCCCCTCAGAGGCTTGATCTTGCTGCCATGAAGGCACATCACTTTGTCACTACTGGCTCTACCCTTGAGAGCTTGGGTTATAAAATGTTGTTTATTGTCGGGGAAGAGAGAGAGAGATCCCTCTCCCCAAACCACTTTGTTCAGTATTTCACAGGGAGCTTTGTCACGCTCCAAGGAGATGGATGACAAGCTGCACATTCTTGGCTTCCATGGACGCTATCAGGGGGACACACCCTCATATGACCCCTCTATGTACTACAAGGGTGAGTCCTCGAGTTCGTACCAGGACGAAGGGGCCTCCTCGTCGTACTACGGAGGTGCACCTTCTTGGGCACCATGTAGTTGAGCCCCACTTAGGCAAAATCCTAAGCTTGGGGGGAGGTATACCGACATCACACTCATTTATATATCATGTTCGGTCGGTTCTTTGTAAATCCATTATTTCGCTTTCTTTTTGGTTTTTGTTTCTGCTTTCTTAAAACATAAAAATACCAAAAATATTTTCGTTGTTTCTCTTGGTTTGTTTCTTTGCTTTTTAGCTTTGGTCTGCCTTGAAGAAAAAATCCAAAAAGATTTTTGCTTTGTTTGCTTGCTTTGAAAAATCGAAAACACCAAAAATATTTGTTGTTCTTCTTTGGTTTTGTGAGTTCTTTGCAGGGTTCAGCCGTCCTCAGTGGAGTTTTAGTTTCATGTTATTATTCAAGTCACACAAGTGAAGGGCAATAATGAAGATTAAGACAACTCGAGGTGTGTTAAGAGGCTGGTAACGAACTCTATTTGTTTTCATTTTTGTACATATATTCATCATGGTGAGCATGCTTAGTCTGTTAATGTAAGGTGTATGTTATTGATGGATGCTTAGTAGTTCTTGCTTGTCTGTGATTAGCTCCAGCTTGCTAATAGTTTGTAGCATGTCATATGAATGTTTGATTGCATTGTTTTATTCATATTTTGGTATGATATTGTGGTATCCTCCTCTGAATGTTTCATGTGAATCGACTTGGCACATGCTCACGCATGCATATGACTAAACAATAGTCAGTAAGCCTCGATGATTTATTTTTCCTCAGAGTTCTTGTATCACTTTCATGCCATAATTAGTCATATTTTGTTGCATGCATGATTATGACAGTTATTGCTCTCTCTTTTGTCGCTCTCTCTCTCTCTCTATTGCTAGCCTTCACTTTCACTGAGTATGAGCTCTACTTGTGCTTCCAACTCCCCAAAACCAAAATTTCCAACAGTGTCCACCTTACCTACCTATTAGCATCATTTGCTATTTCAGTGCATACTCTATATGCCTAGTTTTCTTCCAAATAAAATGTTTGTCTATTTTGAGAAAGTTAGTTAGTAAAGCTCTCACAAACTTGATGGCACACTTTATTCCTTGCACTTAATAATCCTGAACCATTGTGACCTATCCATGAAAGTTATATGCATGCAAATTATAGGCTAGGAGTTAGCAGAATCGTGTTGTCACGGGGAACGCTTTCAACACTTATGGATACATATCCAGTTGATACCTTGCTCTTTTGTTTGCGGATGTCGACGGTGTGAAATAAAAGGGGAGCTTGTAAGTTCATGGAGTATATATATGTGTTAGAGAAACGCCTAGGCCGCTAGCCTAAGCCATGCTTATTCATGGTGGAAACTTGCACCACCACCATAATGAGCATTCTGTGAAGCATCCTCAATAAAAATCTATGCACATAGTAAATAAAAAGATTGCTGAGATGCTCATTGTCTGCTTGCCTTGTCATTTTGATCATGGGATAACTCATGTATCATGTGCAAAGGGTACCCCGTTGGCGGTTCTCTATGATATGCATGTATGTACAATGACAAGAACTTGCAGGTAACCAAAGTTGAGTAGCATGCGGAGCGGCCCTCATACTCAAGGGACATGGTATTTCTAGTTTATGGTCTATCAAGCATATAACTCATATTGGACCTCACTTTCACCTTAACCATATGAAGATGCCTATGATAGGGGCAATGAGAGCTCAAAGCTAATGAGTACCTTCCTTTTAGCATTAGGAAGCCTTTCAAACTTTTCAAAACCTTTTTCACTCCCTTGTTGAGTCACCACTTATTCTATGAGCATCTTCTTGAGAGGATAGTTGTCATTATTGTGTTTATTCCAAAACTTGGTTAATTATGTCTTGACTTTAATGCTTGTATCTCTGACATTTTTACTTCTAGTCTTCACTTGAACTTTAGAGGTGCCTTGACATTTATATCGTGCTCTATAGACAAAGGAAAGCGAGATACCACTCTATCATACCTTATTATGAGCATTGCAATGTTGCTTATGTTTATGTTCCATGCTACTTATTATTATTGAGTTGGTTTCTCTTCATAGATTGCAATGACTATTTAGTAGACTTGGTTGCATACTTCTTATTATGAATGGTTTAAGTATCTACTCTTGTGCTGAGAATATATACATCATGTGAAACAAATGTGTTCGTGAAAGTTTTTTTATCGCACTCAGTTTTCAACTGAATTGCTTGAGGACAAGCAATAAGCTAAGCTTGGGGGGAGTTGATACGTCCAAAACGTATCTACTTTCCTGAACACTTTTGCTATTGTTTCTCCTCTAAACTTGTGTGATTTGGATACAACTAACACGGACTGACGCTGTTTTCAGTAGAATTGCCTTGGTGTCTAGTTTTTGTGCACAAAATTAACTATCAGGAAAAATCCCGAAAAATATGCCAAAAATCCTATTTCACCAGAAGATCCACGGAGCCAGAAGACGAGACGGAGTGGAGGCCTGGGGGCCCACACCCCTGCCAGGCGCGGGTGGGCCCAGCCCGCGCCTAGGGGGGTGCGGCCACCCCAGGCACCCCTTCGGTCTCCCTCATTGCCTATAAGTCACCCCTTGACCTAAAAACCGAGGGGGGTTTGTCGTTTTTCTAGAAAGAGTTCTGCTCCGACGCCACCATCAGAAACCAAGATTCGGATCCAGAAACTCCATTCTGGCACCCTGCCGGGACGGGGAGTTTGGAGAGGATCATCGCCATCATCATCACCAACGCCTCTCCATCAACCATCGATGTTTCCCTCATCCATGAGTGAGTAATCCCCCGCTGTAGGCTATGGGGATGCTAGATATTGGATGAGTTCTATCATGTAATCGAATAAGATTCTTAGGGCATAGTGCCTAATATCTCTATTAGTGCTATTTGACTTTGTTGCAACTTGTTGTGCTTAATGCTTGTCACTAGGGCCCGAGTGCCATGATCTCAGATCTGAACTTATTATAGAATCATTATGATAGTATTGTTTGTGATCTTATCTGCAAGTTGTGTACACATATCATTGTTTGGATCCAAAGGCCCCGAAGTGACAGAAATTGGGACAACCGGAGGGGATGGATGTGGTGTGAGGATCACATGTGTTCATGGAGTCTTAATGCTTTGCTCCGGTGCTCTATTAAAAGGAGCACCTTAATTGCCAGTAGTTCCCTAGAGGCCCTGCTGCCACGGGTTGGCTGGACAGAAGATGTTGTGCAAGTTCTCATTGCGAGCAGGCATGACTATATATGGAGCACATGCCTATGATTGTTTAGTACTTGGATGCTTGTTCTTATTTATATGCAATTGCCCTAGATCTTGAAGCTACATGTTTAGACTCGTCCATGCGACGCCCGTCCATCCATCCCTGTGCCTACCACACTCATATACTACTGTTTGCTACTACTGTTACTATTGCTCCTGTTTTGCTGCTGCTGTTGCTACTGATAAACTTCTGTGAGCAAGAACTATTTCCAGGTGCAGCTGAATTGACCACTCAGTTGTTAAGGCTTGCAAGTATTCTTTGGCTCCCCTTGTGTAGAACCAATAAATTGGGTAATACTACCTACGAAGACTATTGCGATCCCCTATACTTGTGGGTCATCAACTTACAAGCTCCCTCTTTATTTCACACTGGCGACATCCATAGACAAAAGAGCATGATATCAACTGTGTACAGAGTACAAGTGCAATGTTGAAAACGTTCCCCGTGATAGCATGGTTCTGCTAATTCCAACGTATAAGTGCAAGCATATACAACATAGATGACACAATGGTTCAAGTTTATTAGGGGCAAGGAATATAAGGTGTGCCATCAAGTTTGTGAGGGCTTTAATCACTAAGTTTTCACATAACAAAATAGTTTTTAATTGGAACATAGCTGAAAATAAGAATATACTTGGAATGGTGTAACACACCATGCATAGGAGTTTATAGTGGACACTTTGGAATAAC
This sequence comes from Avena sativa, assembly GCA_916181665.1. NCBI lineage: Eukaryota > Viridiplantae > Streptophyta > Magnoliopsida > Poales > Poaceae > Avena > Avena sativa. The sequence continues at coordinate 36,750,197 of OV702289.1, read as the reverse complement.
TTGGTTTTTTGGGAGTTGGAAGCATGAGTAGAGCTTACCCATACAAGTGGAGGCTAGCAAAAGACTGGGAGCAACCAACTAAGAGAGCAATAATGGCCATAATAATGTAGAGAGACAAAACATTACTAATCAAAGCATAGAGTGGTACTACAAGTCAAGGACTAAATGATCATAGAGGCTATGGTGACTTGTTCATAGTCATAACATGGTGTGAGCATGTACCAAGTCAACCCAAACAAAGCATCAACGGAGAATACCACAATACTATGCTTTGATATGCTAAAACAACGCATGATTCTTTCAAGGCACACTAAGCAATCCCATTTGTTTGGAACAAGTCATGCTATAGAAATAATTACTAGGCATAAGGTCAAAACAACACCTAGCATGTCATGCTAAAGTCTAAGTCACAGTCAATGCAAGCTCCTCTTGCACTTTCAAGCATGAACTTTCTACTCATTTCCAACACCAATCGACTTATTTGAAACAACACAGCGAGAACAGGGGTCCAAACTACTTTATTCAAGCAAAATAAACAAACTAAGCAAACCAAACAAAAACTAAGACGCTCCAAGAACAACACAACAGTGCATGAAACAATAAAAAACGAAGTGTCTAGAAAGACCTGAGCTTTTTATTGATGAAGAAGGGGATGCCTTGGGCATCCCCAAGCTTTGACGCTTGTACCTATTGGATATTTATTTGGGTTACACCGGGGTGGAATCCCCAAGCTTGAGCTTTGTCCATTCTTCATCTCATTACATCATTCTCTCTCTACACCTGAAATTTTTCCTTCATACAAAACTTCACACAATCTTCATTAGCAACATTAGTTTATTCAAAAGATAATAGACCTTTGGGTTTAGCTTTAGAACAGCAAAACTTTTCACTAAAAACACAAGATATTGTAGCAACTCCTTCAAAAAGCTCAATTTCCCCAAAAAGAACTCAAAACGGAATCAATAAGAAGCAAATGCAAATAATAGCAGAAATCTGTCAAAACAGACCAACAGGCAGTAACCATTTTTTCTAAAATCTTCGGTTGCTCAAATCAAAAAGTGTTGAACTAACTAAAGTTATCTAACATACTGGGGGATTTATTCATAAATTTGCAGCTCAATCCGACTTACAGAGACTCCTCACGAATTTTTATGGTGGAGGAAAAAAATCTGTTTCGGGACAGCAACTCCCCAAATCTTACTTACCTCTCATTAGAGGTCATTCTTGGCACAAAAAGCAAACAAAAAGGTCATTACTGCAGTAATAACTTCCAAGACGCAAGGAAACTCTTGGGTTATCTCCCAATAATTACTTTTCTTTAACGCCTTTAAGTTAGACATGATAGTTTGAGAAGATGCTCATATGAGAAATATGAATTGAAGTAAAAGAGAGCATCAAGAAGAAAATTCAAAAAACATTTAAGTATAACCCACTTCCTATGCATAGGAATATTGTAAGAAAATAAATTAAAGAAGCACATAGTAACAAGAATGGGTAGATAAAACAAGAGCAACTTCAAAACTTTCAGCATATAGAGAGGTGTTTCAATACCATGAAAACTTCTACAACCATATTTTCCTCTCTCATAATAATTTTCAGTAGCATGATGAATAAACTCAACAATATATCTATCACATAAAGCATGCTTTTCATGATCTACAAACACATAATTTCTATCAAGATCAAAAATAGTGGGATAAAAACCTTCACAAGTTTTACCCAAAGTAGATATTTCAAAAGGATCCACAAGAACATAGCATTCATCCTCCTTTGGTAAGCATGGGGGACAATCAAATAATATAAGAGGGAAATAGTTACTCTCATTAGAAGGTAGGCATGGGTAGATCCATTCTTCCTCCTTTTGTTCATCACTCTCCTCCTCTTTTTCATCTAATGAGCTTCCAGTTTCAACAATTTCTTCTTCCATAGGCTCCTGCAAGGCATTAGTCTCTTCCATTTATGGAGAACACCTATTAATATTCAAGAATATAGCCATTTTCTTCCTTGTAATTATCAAAGCAAAATTTAAGTATCTCATAAACCTCATATTCATAAGGTGCATCATCAGTATTTTCAAGCAAACTGGCAAGTTCAAATGCACCCTTGAAAGCAATAAATTCTTCAATTTGTTCCACATCATAAAAGTCATAATTTCCTTTAACATAAGAATATATGGTAACATTATCATTATACTCACATTGAAAAGGCAGGTGTTTATACCTCCTACAACAACAAGATTTATCAAAGAAATAAGTAACATTAAGTAGACACACGTCTCTAGCAATAGTATTCAACTTATCAATTTGTTCCATAAGTGTTTCCCTTTTTGTGACAAACGATGTTCCTTATAATAATACTTTTGTTCTTCCGTGAACCCACCTTGCCAATAAGAACTAGTTTCAGAGAAACCATCCATTGATAGAAAGCATGACCAAGCAGGGAAACAATAGACCAGCAACTAGAGCAGGAACTAAATTTTTTGTGTTTTTGATAAGAGAAAGCAAACCAAACTAAACTTTTTTTTGGATTTTTTGATAAAAAGAGGCAAACAAAACCAAGAAAAATAAACAAGCAAACTAAAAACAAAGTAAAGAGAGGGGTTGAGGAGGACTCCCCTTGTGAAGACGTCCTTAGCCTCCCCGACAACGGCACCAGAAAACTTTGATGGGTGTTGTGTTGATGTGGAGCACTTCGTCGGGAAACCCCAAGAGCAAGGTGTGAAGAAGCACAGAAGCAAGTCTTCCCTCAGTAAGAAACCAAGGTTATCGAACCAGTAGGAGGAAGGAAACGTCTCAAAGGTGTTGTAAGCAACATGGAAACCTGCACAACACAAACTCAAGACTTTGCCCCAACGAACAGTGAGGTTGTCAAGCTCACTGGTTTGTTGTAACAAAGGATTAACTGTATGGTGTGGAAGATGATGATGGTTTGCAGAAAGTAAACAGTAACACTGGAAGATGTATCAATGGTAAAGATTGGACCGAGGTCCATAGTTCACTAGAGGTGTTCTCCTTAGATAAATAAACATGGCATGCTGGGTAAACAAATTACAGTAGGGCAATTGACAAGACTGGGCAAGGTAAACAATGCAATACTAGACAAAAAGATCCTATGAGATTCGATTGGGCAATACAACAATATACATAGACCGCCATCCAACTGCATCTATGACTAGAAGTCCACCTTCAGGTTATCATCTGAACCCCCTCTTGTATTAAGTTGCAAGCAACAGACAACTGCTTTAAGCAAAGTGTGTAAGGTAAACAATCCACTTGTTCCATGAACAAGAGACCATTGTTTTCTCCCTAGTGGCAACAACACATCTACAACCGAAGAGATTTCTATCACTTCCCTTGGAAACTAAAGGCATGAACCCACTATCGAGCATAAATACCCCCTCTTGGAGTCACTAGCAACTACTTGGCCAAGATAGATACTAACAACGGAGAGCATGCAAGATCACCAACAACATACACATGATAGAATCAATAAGACAAAACCATTCATCAATCTGACATAGTAATCTCAATATCCATCGGATGCCCGCAAACACAACATGCATGATTACAAATAGATTAGATCTTGATCATGAACAGAGCTCACAAGATCTAGACATGAAAGCACAAGAAGGAGATACAACCATCTAGCTACTACATGGACCCGTAGTCCAAGGTGGAACTACTCACGCTTCATACCGGAGGCTGGCATGATGAAGAAGAAGGCCTCTGGGATGAACTTCATATCCCCTCGATCTAGGGACGATTGTGGCGGCGGCTACAGATGGTTTCGTGGAATATTGATCGGGTGTTTAGGGTTTCTGCATCGGGGGGACTTTATAGGCGAAGAGGCGAGGCAGGGGGCCGCCAGGGCAGCTGCACCCCCCCAGGCGCGGGGTGGGCCCACCTGCGCGGCTAGGGGGTGTGGCCCATGGTGATCCTCCTCCGTCTCGTATTTTGTCTTCATGTTGCCCATGGTAAAATATTGACTTTGGCTTTTGTCCCGTCCAATTCCAAGAATATTGATTTTCTGCCTTTCTGGAACCAAAACCAGAAGAAAACAGGCAACTGGCACTGTGGCAACTTGTTAATAGGTTAGTACCAGAAAACATATAAAAACACCTCAAAGTGTGGACAAAGCAAAGCAAAGTAGATAATAAACAAGCATGGAGCATCAAAAATTATAGTTACATTTTCGACGTATCAACATCATCAAACTCTTTTATTAAAGTTTCAAGAATAAATTCTCTCTTTTCAGCATTCTTTTCTTCGTTTAGTTTTAGGAACAAAATTTGCATCATGGGGTTAAGTCTAACAAACCTAGCCTCCAACATATGAAGTAAATAAGCTGCAGCAATTTCATAATTAGGAGCAAGTTCTGCTATAGATATATCCTCAATATCCTCATGCTTTCTAACATTATTAAAGAATTCTTCAATACTTTCTTTCCCAATTATAGAGCCACTACCTATCGAAAGGTCCTTTAGGGCGAACTTGGGGAACAACATGGTGAGCTAGTGCAAGGTGGCAACTAGAGTAGGAACTAATTTTTTTATGTTTTTAATAAGAGAAAGCAAACCAAATTAAACTAATTTTTTGGAGTCTTTGATAAAAAGAGGCAAACAAAACCAAGAAAAAGAAACTAAGAAAACTAAGAAAACTAAAAACAAAGTAAAGAGAAAGGTTGAGGATGACTCCCCTTGTGAAGACGTCCTTAGCCTCCCCGGCAACAGCGCCAGAAAAAGTCTTGATGGCGCTGCGTCAACGTGGAGCGCTTCGTTGGGAAACCCCAAGAGCAAGGTATGATGCAGCACAGCAGCAAGTTTTACCTCAGTAAGAAACCAAGGTTATCAAACCAGTAGGAGGAAGGAAACGTCCCAAAGGTGTTGCAAGCAACATGGAAACTGATAAGTCGGAAACGTATCTATAATTTTTGATGCTCCATGCTTGTTTAGTATCTACTTTGCTTTGATTTGTCTACACTTTGAGGTACTTTTTACATGTTTTCTGGTACTAACCTATTAACAAGTTGCCACAGTGCCACTTGCCTGTTTTCTGCTGTTTTTTGTTTCACAAAAGCTAGTAAAGAAATATTCTCGGAATTGGATGGGACAAACGTTAAAGTCAATTACTTTCCGTGGGGAACAAGAAGTCCAGAGGAGAGATGAAGAAGCGGGCCAGGGCGGACAAACCTCCCCTAGGCGCGGGTGGGCCCAGCCCCGCGCCTAGGTAGGGTTTGACCCCCCTGGCTGCCTCCTCAGCCTCCCCCTTCGCCTATAAGAAGCCCCCGATGTAGAAACCCTAAGTATCCGATCAAATCTCCACGAAACCTTCTATAGCCGCCATCACCATCGTCCCTAGATTGGGGGGTCTGAAGTTCTTCCCGGCACCCTACCGGAGGGGAGATCATCCCGGAGGCCTTCTCTCTGGTATGATGTGTGAGTAGTTCCACCTTGGACTATGGGTCCATGTAGTAGCTAGATGGTTGTATTTCATCCTTGTGCTTTCATGTATAGATCTTGTGAGCCCCGATCATGATCAAGATCTAATCTATTTGTAATCATGCATGTTGTGTTTGCGGGGATCCGATGGTTATTGAGATTATTATGTTGGTTTGATTAATGGTTGTGTCTTTATGATTCTATCATGTCTATGTTGTTTGTGATCTTGCATGCTATCCGTTGTTAGTAGCTATCTTGGCCAAGTAGTTGCTAGTGACTCCAAGAGGGGGTATTTATGCTCGATAGTGGGTTCATGCCTCTAGTTTCCAAGGGAAGTGACAATAATCTCTTCGGTTATAGATGTGTTGTTGCCACTAGGGAGAAAACACCGGTCTCTTGTTCATGGAACATGTGGACTGTTTACCTTACACACTTTGCTTAAAGAAGTTGTCTATTGCTTGCAACTTAATACTGGAGGGGGTTCGGATGATAACCTGAAGGTAGACTTCTAGTCATAGATATAGTTGGATGGCAGTCTATGTATCTTATTGTATTGCCCAATAGAATCTCATAGGATCTTGCTCAGTTCCTGTCAATTGCCCTGCTATAATTTGTTTACCCTTCATGCCATGTTGTTTATCTAAGGAGGGCACCTCTAGTGAACTATGGACCCCGGTCCAATCTTTACCATTGATACATCTTCCACTGTTACTTATTTACTTGCTGCAAACCATTACTTTACACACCATACGTTTAATCCTTTGTTACAGCAAACCGGTGAGCTTGACAACCTCACTGATTCGTTGGGGCAAAGTCTTGAGTTTATGTTGTGCAGGTCTCCGCAGGTGACAAACAATTACAAATAGTTCATTGTAAAGTGTTACATCGATACTAGTTTTGTCACAAGATACAAAATTAAGTTTATATCAACTTAAACTACGTCACATCCCAAGATTTTCCAAATCTTGTAATGTGAAAAATAAATAAACAAAATAAATAATTGTTGAATTTAGGGTGAAAAGAAACTTTTGTTTCTAAATGGAAACTTAAAATCCCATCTTGAACAAACTTTGGTTAATGTTTGAATCTAACTAAATTCAAATCAAGTGGAATGCATTCCTCATAAAATGCATCTTGAAATTTAAACACTTGGAGAATAAACCAAAACTCTAAAACCCTAATGGAAGAAAATCATTTTCAAGTTATCTCTAAGACTATGGATTTGATCCATATAAAAATTGGTCAAACAAACATTTCAAATTGATCAAGAATTACTATTAGAAATATTATAAAACCATATGAATTGGATTCACTTAATTTGGAGCCATAGATAAAATCTTATGAATTTAATAAGATAAGGAAATTGAATTTCCAAAGCTAATAAAGCATCTATCTATAAATCCATACCAAATGGTGAGCAAATAATCCTAAATATATTTAAAAGGATAAATAAATATTAAATAAGATTTTATAAATTGGAATCACCAAGTTTAGATCTATAAATAAAAAGATATGGATTTTATAAGATAAAGAAAGAAATTATTGAATGAGGAATATTTAAAGACCAAATTAAAACTTGGCCAAGACCATAAACAAATGGAATGTAATCCAACTCCAAATAAAATAAAAGGATAAGGAATTTCCAAATAAAATAAAATGGCATTAACCAAATCCTATTCTATTTGAGTAAAGATAAAATCCCTATTAGAAATGATTAATTAAAACAGGGAAAAATAATTTGAATTTACCCAAGTGGAATAAAAGTCATTTAATTGACTTAAATGAAATAAAAGAATCATTTAAATAAAGTTATATGAAATTAAAAACCCATATTTAATTTCATTGGAATAAAGATAAGTACCCAATTTAAAATGATTAATAAATCATATTAACATTATTCCAAATAATTCAAGGTGAATTATTTGACATTCAAATAAACAAATAAAACCTACTAAAAATATTTGGAAAGATTTAGAATTCAAATGGAGTTTGAAAACATTATTAAATCTTATTTGAATTAATACAAGAGCCTATTTTTAAAAAAATAATTAAAAGACCCTAAAAAGAATAAAAGATTTATTCTAAATATGACTTCAGAATGAATTATTAATCACTATTAAAATCTACTCAAAGTTTTGTTGAAGTTTGAATTCAAATTGTTGTTTGAATTGATTAAACAAAATCAAAACAGAAATGGAAATAGAAAAAGAAAAATAATAGAAGAGGAAAAAATATAAAACAGAGCAGCCCAACCCAACCCAGCTAGCCCACTAAGCCCAGCAAGCCCATCTCCCCCCCCCCCCCCCGCAGTGAACCGTTTTTCACTCACGAATAGAACCGCACAGTGGATGACAACCAGACCCCACCCCCACTCTCTCTCACTCGCTGACGTCAGGCCCCACCGCCAGCTCCCCTTCGTTCTCACCCGCGCGCAAACCTCGCCGGCGGTTTCTGCCCGTTAAAAGCTCGCGTCAATGATCGTTATTGCCGCGTTGATTCAGTCCAGTGACCACACAGTATGAAACGCCATGCTCCTCTCTCCCTTTCCCCCAAACCAGAACCACCAGAGAGCCACCAGGCTGCTCGGAATCATCTCCGAACCATCACTGTCTCCGACATCTTCTGGCGACAATTTCGGCCATCCTCCACCGCGTCTTGCCCCCTCGACCACGCTCACTTGCTCCCCCATCTCCTGGCGAACCTCCCTGTAGCTCTAGCTCGCTCGCTCCAGTGTGCTCTACATCGTCGACAACGTCTTCAACAGAAAGTTGTCGTCGTCTGCCACCTCTCCGGCAAAGCCCCCTGATAACATCCGACGACGCCTCCTCCTCTCCTTGACCCACATGACTTCGTGACTCTCTTGCGCGTCTAACGCTGTTCTCCTCTTGACTTAGCATACTCCGTAGCATCGCCCTCGACGACGATAGAGAGCAACCGTCGCCAGGGAGAATTCCGGCGAGCAATTGTCGACCACCCCGTGCGCCCCTTGCCTCCTCGCAAACACGTTGAGCTTCAGCATGCCGTGACGACCTCGGTGAGCTTTTCCTCTGCCCTTTTGCATCATGTATCGCCGGCTCTGCCGTAGCCAAAGCGCGCGCCGCCACACGCCGCCGCCAGCGCCGCTGCTTCTTGGTCAAAGCGTTGAGGTCCGTAGGATCTTGATCTGACGAATGAGATTAGATTTAACCCGAAGGGGTAGGTATCCACCTGAGCCGTGCGATCCCACTTAAATCCAACGGATATCATCTGTCAATCCAACCGAAACGGTATCAGCCAGTGAAATCACGTCACGTGGCCAGAGTTGAATTAAAACAGAAATTATGTTCTATTAGATGTTCAATCTTGTAAATTTCATAACTTTCAAACCACATGTCCAAATTTTGCAAATTTTATATCAATGAAATCAGCAAGACAAGTACTTTCCAACCATGCACTTTATTTAGTAAATTGTTTCTGTTAAATTGTTTGTTTTTGCAGAAACTTGTGTAGGCATATTTTGGGTATAAAATTCTTTCTAAAATTATTTTGGGGATAAAATCTTTGGAAAATGGTTTGTTTTGAACCTACTGACCATAGAAATCAATTTGTGGTTTCAAAAATATATTTGGTAAAGCAAGAGAATAAAACTTTGAATTAAAGCATTTCTAGTCAAATAAAAATATTGTTTAATTGTTGAAAACACTTTTGGAGGAAAACCTTTGGGAAATGTTTTCATTTAAACTCTCTGACCCCAAACACCAAGTTTTATGATTTAAAAATGTATTTGGTGAACCCTATAAAGAATATTACTTTGCTAAAGGCATTTTTCAACCACATAAAATATTGATTTGATTTCAAAATGGTTTATTGTTAAAATCTTTTACAAATGGTTTTGCCACTTTTATAAAATGACCAATAGGTGTTTTAGAATGTTTATAACCTATTACAAACCACTTTTCCAAATAAAACAATCTTTGGCATGCTTGCATGCATTGTTTTGTTTCTATTATTTTATTTTATATTTGCTTGAATGATAGATTGAAATTGTACCTTGCTTGATTGAATTGTAGTGATTTGAAGAGTGTGAATATTACAAGGACAAGGAGTGAACTTATATTCTCTACCAAAAAGGCATGTGATGCTTCATACTTTTGTCCCATTATTTTCACTATGCATTAGTGATATTTCTAAGTAGGACTTGCATGGAATTTTTGCTAAGTATAAACTATGCCATGGGAAATCCTAGTAGATGAAACCTTAGTAGAAATTTCCTAAGTTAAGATTCCTACTACTACCATGCTTAGCTTAGCTAGTAGAAAACAAGGGTGGAATATATTCATACTATGGTATATTTCTAAGTCAAGAACTTATGTTTTGTTTAATAAAACAACTAAGTGAATGAATCACCTGGGTGGAATGGAAGGAATGGTTTGTGTTGAGTGGTTACACAAGGCCCATTTCTATGGTTTACCTTGTGTATCTCACTTGTGGATGGCCACCCAGGAACAAAGAGATTTGAGATGTCAAATGTTGAGAAGCTTCAAGTGCAGCCACTTGGCATTATGGGTTCTTCCTGGATCATATAGGTTGCAATAACTTAGCCAAATGGACAGTTGGTGGTAGGGGTTTGATAGGTTGGAGCACGTCCATTCTGGTCTAAGGGAAGGCTTCTGAAAGATCTTGTCTTGGTGAAACCAAGTCTTGTGGGGAAGTGCACAACCTCTGCAGAGTGAAAAATCTAAGTACTTAGCCATGTCCCTGGTGTTGGAGATATGCCCAAGAGGCAATAATAAAGTGGTTATTATCATGTCTTCACACTTATGATAAATGTTTACATACCATGCTATAATTGTATTAACCGGAAACATTAATACTTGTGTGATTTGTAAACTAAAATAAGAGTCCCTAGTAAAGCCTCTTGTTAAACTAGCTTGTTGGTTAATATATGGTCATGGTTTCCTGATCATGAACATAGAGATGTTATTAACAACAGGATCATATCATTAGGAGAATGATGTGATGGACATACTCCTATAGATAAGCGTAGCATAAAGATCAAGTCATTTCAATAGTTCAATTGCTATATGCTTTCTGATACATAGTAACCTAATTCCTTCGACCATGAGATCATGCATATCACCTTTACCAGATGGATGCTTTGATGACATCAAACACCACACCGTAACAGGGTGGCTATAAAAGTGGCATTGAGTGTTCGGAAAGTATTGGTTGAAACACATGGATCAAGAGTGGGATTTGTCCATCCATATGACGGATAGATATACTCTGGGCCCTCTCGGTGGAATGTCATCCAATTAGCTTGCAAGCATGTGACTTGGTCACAAGGGATCACATATCACGGGAACGAGAAAAGAGTACTTATCAGTAACGGGGTTGAACTAGGTATGCAGAGATACCGACGATCATAACCTCGGATAAGTAACATATCGTGAGACAAAGGGAAATTGGTATCGTATGTAAGTGGTTCATTCGATCGCAAAGTAATCGTAGAAATATGTGGGAGCCATATGAATTTCCAGATTCCTCTATTGGTTATTGATCGGAGAAGTGTTTCGATCATGTCCACATAATTCACGAACCGTAGGGAGACACACTTAAGGATTCGACGTTGTTTGAGTAGTTATGGTATTATGAGAAAGAGACCGAATGTTGTTCGGAGTCTCGGATGGGATCCGGGATATCACGAGGTGATCCGGAATGGTCCGGAGAATAAGATTCATATAAGGAAAGTCCCGTTTCGGAGTTCGGGAATGATTCCGGTGTTTTCATCGGGAATGTTCTAGAAGGTTCCGGAATGTCCGGAGTTCCGGAAGGGGAAGGGTACATGAATGTGTCATTGCATGTTGGAATGATTGCATCATGTACTAAGTGTTCTCGCTGTCCAAAATAAAGGGTTTATTTAAATCCTAAATTGAAAAGTCAAACGGCTAGTTTGAAAGTCAAACGGCAAGTTTTTGGAAAGTGGAAAGAGGAGGAAAAGAGGGAAACCGAGTTGGAGAGGGAGACCTCCTCCAACCGGCGGCCAACTCCAATGCCGAGTTGGGGAGGGACTCCACTCCCTCCCCCTGGCGCGCCAGCCCCCTCCCACCTATATAAGGAGGGGCAGGGCTCCCCTCCACACACACACAAGTTCCTATCCTCTAAACTAAACCCTAGACCTAAACCCCGGTTTAGAGCTATTTCGGTTTAGAGCCTTCTAATTGGTTTAGAGCCTTCTAATTGGTGTGTCTAATTACTAGACCACTAATAGCCTCTCTCATAAGCTCCACCATACTCGCACCGGCTTAAGGCGAAGCCCTGCGGGATTTCCCCTCTACTTCCGGTACCACGCCGTTGTGCTGCCGGAATCACGAGGAGAGTGCTACAACCTCCGCTGCCTGCTGGAACAAGGGAGAGGAAGGTCTTCGTCGAGTACCGAACGTGTGACCGACTGTGGGAGCGCTGCCGGAACGTGGCGCCGGAAGGATCGTCTACGCGATCTTGAGATCGGAAAGAGTACGACTACATCATCCACGAGAATCGGCTCTCGTTAACCGCTTTGGAATCTTCGAGGGTGAGTTCCTCTATCGACTCGTTGCTACAATCTAGTAGATAGATCTTGGCTTGTTTGTTTGTATGCGATAGAAAATTTTTGTTTTCCATGCTACGAACCCCTACAGTGGTATCAGAGCCGTGTCTATATGTAGATCTGTTGCACGAGTAGAACACAATGGTCATTGTGGGCGTTGATGCTTTTATTGTAGATTGCTTTTTGTGTACTTTGCATCTTGCGGTATGTTGGGATGAAGCGGCCCGGGCTAACCTTACATGACATCGTTCATGAGACTTGCTCCACGCTTGACATGCAACTTGTATTGCATAAGTGGCCTTGCGGGTGCCTGTTTCTCCTAGCATAGTTTAGATCCAATTTACAACGGGTAATCAACAATGCTAGTATCAATGTTGTGGTTCTTGTTCGTAAGTTAGAACGACACTTATTGAAAGCCCCAAACCACGTAAAATATGCAAAGAAAGTAGAGGCGTCTAACTTTGTTTTGCAAGGGTGTGCAGTGATGTGATATGGCCATGATTGTGATTATATTTGATGTATGCAATGTTCCTTATTGTAAGTTGACAACCGGCAGGAGCCTTATGGTTGTCTTTAATTTTGTTAAGACCTGCGTGTCTATTCAAAGTAGTTGTAATAGTTGAAGCTGGTGGACGACAACCATGAAGAAGCATCATTGACCTTGATGCTATGCCGGTGATGATGGAGATCATGTTCGTGCTTGAAGATGGAGATCGAAAGCACAAAGAAGAAAGGCCATATCATATCACATATTATGAATTGCATGTGATGTTAATCCTTTATGCATCTTGTATTGCTTAGTAGACGACGGTAGCATTATAAGATGATCCCTCATGCACATAAATTTCAAGTTCTAAAGTGTTCACCCTTAGTATGCACCGTTGCCAAAGCTTGCTGCTTCGAAGCACCACGTGATGATCGGGTGTCTTTGATTCCGCGGGTGAATACAACATAAGCAAGCCAGATTTGCTTATGCGGTAGCTAAGGTTTGATCTTGACGAGCCTAGCATGTACAGACATGGCCTCAGGAACACGGATTACCGAAAGGTAGAGCATGAGTCATATAGTAGATATGATGAACATGTTGATTGTTCGCCATTGAAGCTACATCAACTCTCGTGATGATCGGTTTTGATGTGGTGGATTTGGTTCGTGTGATCACTAAAACAATGTGAGGGATATTGTTTTGAGTGGGAGTTCACCTAGATTAATTTAATTATTAATTAGAACTCAATTTATCATAAACTAAATCAAAGTGAAATTGCATAGTTGTTGTAGTCATTGGCATCCGTTTACCACCTTGCGCTTAGTTATAATTGAGATGATAGAACTATAGAATTCTGGTTAGTTACTTTACGAACTGGTATCGTATTGTTTTGAAGTGTTAATCTAAAGTTTAAAAGTCCTATTGCAAACTTTCAGTAAGTTCCGGTTACTCCATGAAGTTTAATAATTAGTATTAAATCAAGAGTAACAATTCCAAGTGTTAGTATATAAGTATCATGTTTGTCTCCATGATTCTTGATATTCAAAGGATTCTCTTAATATCAAGGTTATCTAGGATCTGAAAGAGTTGTTTCAGAAACCATGATGTGTGGAAGATATTGTGATATCTGAAACGAAGTTTTGGTTGCAACATGATAGAGTATAATATGGCAAAGGTCATGTTCTCATATTTGATGAGAGTTTGCAAAAAGGTTGGAGACACTTGTTGTCCTAATCCTCCAAAAGGTTTTGGATAGCAACATTATACTCATAATTCATCGTTATAAGCTAAAAGTAGCTTGATCATGGATGATTCCATGATAAGGGTGAATATTTGATATAGGTAAAATGTTTACTACACCAAGAGATTACTAAAGAAAGGAATTTGAAAGAACACCAAACATTTGATGATGGTGATCTACTTCAAAGTGCAAGTCCAAAGACATTGGTATTTAACTATACACGCTTTGGACTATGTGTCATATGTATGACTCCACTATTGATGTTGATAGATTCTTTCAAACAGAAAAGGAAATATTGAAAGAGAATCTCATAAATATATGGCAGAAAAGAAAAGACTAGAATTGTTCAGTTTAAGTATATAGATGATATACATGGTATGGAAATATTCTTTGCTTATTAAACAATGTGGTTCTTAAGTATTTGATACTGAATTTGTTGGTGTGAATCGTCATACGAAACAACACAATTCATGAACTACAATGGCCTAAGTAACTAGCAAAAGAATATGTGATGATGTTCATCGAGAACAAAATAAAGGGTTATTGTGTTGCTCGTTAAACATCAAAGCTTGCCTTCAAGATTTGTTTTATCAGGTATTATGAGAACAAAAGGGTTGTTCAAATAATTTCCGTAATCCATAAAAGATGGATGATTCACAAATCTCGTTGGAGAAATCACATCCATAAAACTAGTGCTAAAGATGTCGAAAGACAAATTGATTGAAAGATCACTTAGGAAGTGACATCGCTGTTTGAATTATATTGGAAAGATAACATGAAGAAACTCTATGTGGATGGAATTTTGGAGTCTTCTGATTTTTGATCAAATGACGCTTGTGAAACTTTCCTAGAGATAATTAAAACTTCGTTCATAGGCCAAAAGGGAACGAATGACTAGCTTATTGGAACTTGTACATATTGTTGTACGAAGTCCGTTATGTGTAGTCAAGAGCGATGGATTTCAACTTCATATGCTTTCTCCGAAAATTTGAGTGAATATATGAATATTTACTTAATAAGGATAAAGTATGAAACACTTGAAAAGTTCAAAGACTTTCAAGATGAAGTGCAAGATCATTGTAACAAGAATATAAATAGTTTATGATAAGATCATAAAGGAAGATATTTGAGTTACAAGTTTAGCATAATACCTAAGATTTAAGGAATCGTTCCGTGGATTTGCATTTTCCCGAAACACCATAAGAGTATGGAGCGTTCGAGATATGTAATTAAACCTTGTTTGACATGGTAAGATCGAAAGGTGTAATTCATAAAACTGCCATTGTATTTTAAAGATTAAAAGCTTTAGAGATTACCGTTTTTCCACTGAAAAGAGCTTCATCATAATCCGTTGAAATGACACCATATAAGGTTATGGTTTGGGATAAAACCCAAGTTGTCCTTTCTTAAACATTGGTATGCTATGCATAAGAAAGATGTGTGCAACCAAAGTCGGATGAACCTGTCTTTGTATAAACTGTTCCTCCATAAAACACCGGAGACAAAAGTGTTTGTTGCTTAGAACGTCAAGTTTCTTTGAGAAGAAATTTTTCGTGAAAAGTTAAGTGGGAGGACATTAGAACTTTGATAAGGTTAAAAGAACCTTAGCCGTATGTGCAGAGTTGCGCAGCGCCGAAAAGTGTTCCGGAGGCGGCAACAATGCTCATGGCTCACGTGCCTCAAAGGTTGTGGTCACGGAGATCTAAGTTCCTATTGAAACAAGTAGATCGGGTAAACAATCAAATACCAAGATTTGAGGGTTGAATCATTATTTGAGAATAATGAACCGACTACATACAAAGAAGCGATGATGGGCCCTGACTCCGTCAAATGGCTTGAAGCCATAAAATCCGTGATAGTTCCATACACGAGAAATCAAGTTTTGAACTTGAAGGACCCTCGAGAAAGGTGTAAGACCTTACAGTTGTGTCTGGATCTATAAAGAAATAGACATGGATGTTTTACATCTATGAAATAATCAACATATTGGGAAAGAGTTCACAACAATGTTCAAAGGTTGACTATGACAAGATTTGATCTTTTATAGTGATATTTAGTCTAGACGGATTAATGTAGCAACCACTACATATAATTTTGTTATATGGTAGTTGAATAAACAAAACAAGTTCTTCTAATAGAATCGTTACCTAGGACATGTGCATAACACGGTCCATAGGGTTTTGTTAATTCAAAGGATGCTAAAAAGCATATGCAAACTTCAATGGTTGATGTAAGCATAGCGGAGTTGGAATCTTCACTGTGATGAAACTGTTAAAGGAGTTTAAAAGTTCATCAGAGACGATGGAGATGCTTGCATTTGCAAGAAATTAAGTGGGAGCGCTAAGACATGTTTCTAATACATTATGTGGAAGACATATTGTTGATTGGAAATAATGTATCTTTTATTAACACATATTAAGAATTTCATCCCGATGAAAGACTTAGGCAAAACCCAAATATTTGGCATCAATAGACGCTAATATGGTTGTGCAAGAAGTACATAGACAAGATATTGAATGAGTTCAATATAGAAACTACAAGAGAAGGTTCTTGTCGCACAGAAAGGATTGAATGAGTTCAATGTTGATGATATATTCAAGTGTATTGACATTTGGTAAAGTGAAACAAATAATCAAGTATAGATTGATACTTGATGTATGAAATCACAAAGAGTATTTATATCAATCATATTGTGATATGTACAAATCCAGATATGTCCTATGCTCTAAATGTTGAGAGCATATACCAGAATGATTCGTAAGATGATCATTGGACAATAGTAAGGATATTCTTATGATCTTCTGAAAGAACTAAGAGTATAATATTTGTAGAAGTGACAAATAGATGGTTAGTTCATTGTAAAAGTACTACATTGATACTAGCTTTGTCACAAAGTACAAATTAAGTTTATCTCAATCTAAACTAAGGGTGGCACAATATAATGGAAAGTGAGTTCCATAATGGATTTGGATGATTTCCAAAGTTAAGACATTGTGACAGATACTACAACAAAAGGCTAAGTATATGACTGCTATTATAGCAGCAAAAGAGGGCATTTGTGTCAAGAAGTTTGTTATCAAACTAGGTGTAGTTCACAGTGGGATAATACTATGAAGATATATTGTGCGACAATATTATCAACATGTTTTTAACCCCAAAGAGCTAAAGGTCACACCGAAAGACCAAATTTATACAAAGCCATCTCATTAGAGAATGAATGATGCGTAGAGACGCAAAGACATGCAATTACACACGGACCTGGAAGTGTCAGATCCGGAGATCAGTTGACCACTAGCAATCGTGTACATACAACACTGGAAAGCCATAGGTGTTATATACACAAAGGTTCGAAACTAGATTATTGACTCCAGTGCAAGTGGGAGACTGTTGGAGATATGCCCAAGAGGCAATAATAAAGTGGTTATTATCATGTCTTCACACTTATGATAAATGTTTACATACCATGCTATAATTGTATTAACCGGAAACATTAATACTTGTGTGATTTGTAAACTAAAATAAGAGTCCCTAGTAAAGCCTCTTGTTAAACTAGCTTGTTGGTTAATATATGGTCATGGTTTCCTGATCATGAACATAGAGATGTTATTAACAACAGGATCATATCATTAGGAGAATGATGTGATGGACATACTCCTATAGATAAGCGTAGCATAAAGATCAAGTCATTTCAATAGTTCAATTGCTATATGCTTTCTGATACATAGTAACCTAATTCCTTCGACCATGAGATCATGCATATCACCTTTACCGGATGGATGCTTTGATGACATCAAACACCACACCGTAACAGGGTGGCTATAAAAGTGGCATTGAGTGTTCGGAAAGTATTGGTTGAAACACATGGATCAAGAGTGGGATTTGTCCATCCATATGACGGATAGATATACTCTGGGCCCTCTCGGTGGAATGTCATCCAATTAGCTTGCAAGCATGTGACTTGGTCACAAGGGATCACATATCACGGGAACGAGAAAAGAGTACTTATCAGTAACGGGGTTGAACTAGGTATGCAGAGATACCGACGATCATAACCTCGGATAAGTAACATATCGTGAGACAAAGGGAAATTGGTATCGTATGTAAGTGGTTCATTCGATCGCAAAGTAATCGTAGAAATATGTGGGAGCCATATGAATTTCCAGATTCCTCTATTGGTTATTGATCGGAGAAGTGTTTCGATCATGTCCACATAATTCACGAACCGTAGGGAGACACACTTAAGGATTCGACGTTGTTTGAGTAGTTATGGTATTATGAGAAAGAGACCGAATGTTGTTCGGAGTCTCGGATGGGATCCGGGATATCACGAGGTGATCCGGAATGGTCCGGAGAATAAGATTCATATAAGGAAAGTCCCGTTTCGGAGTTCGGGAATGATTCCGGTGTTTTCATCGGGAATGTTCTAGAAGGTTCCGGAATGTCCGGAGTTCCGGAAGGGGAAGGGTACATGAATGTGTCATTGCATGTTGGAATGATTGCATCATGTACTAAGTGTTCTCGCTGTCCAAAATAAAGGGTTTATTTAAATCCTAAATTGAAAAGTCAAACGGCTAGTTTGAAAGTCAAACGGAAAGTTTTTGGAAAGTGGAAAGAGGAGGAAAAGAGGGAAACCGAGTTGGAGAGGGAGACCTCCTCCAACCGGCGGCCAACTCCAATGCCGAGTTGGGGAGGGACTCCACTCCCTCCCCCTGGCGCGCCAGCCCCCTCCCACCTATATAAGGAGGGGCAGGGCTCCCCTCCACACACACACAAGTTCCTATCCTCTAAACTAAACCCTAGACCTAAACCCCGGTTTAGAGCTATTTCGGTTTAGAGCCTTCTAATTGGTTTAGAGCCTTCTAATTGGTGTGTCTAATTACTAGACCACTAATAGCCTCTCTCATAAGCTCCACCATACTCGCACCGGCTTAAGGCGAAGCCCTGCGGGATTTCCCCTCTACTTCCGGTACCACGCCGTTGTGCTGCCGGAATCACGAGGAGAGTGCTACAACCTCCGCTGCCTGCTGGAACAAGGGAGAGGAAGGTCTTCGTCGAGTACCGAACGTGTGACCGACTGCGGGAGCGCTGCCGGAACGTGGCGCCGGAAGGATCGTCTACGCGATCTTGAGATCGGAAAGAGTACGACTACATCATCCACGAGAATCTGCTCTCGTTAACCGCTTTGGAATCTTCGAGGGTGAGTTCCTCTATCGACTCGTTGCTACAATCTAGTAGATAGATCTTGGCTTGTTTGTTTGTATGCGATAGAAAATTTTTGTTTTCCATGCTACGAACCCCTACACCTGGCAATGGACAATTTGAGCATCAAGACATGGAAGCTATCAAGAATCTCCTCATACAAATTTCTAAGTTAAAAACTTGTGGTTGAACAAGGGTTGAAGGATCACCAATTTCTATTGGAAGATGCCTTGGGTGATTTTGACGAGCAAAAACTTAGTATTTTTCAAATGATAAGGAAAATCTATTTTGAGCAATGCAAGCCTAAGCTCCAGTTAGCCAAATGCATATAGATGATAGACTCCACTATACTACCATAGTATCACTTGCCAATACAATTCAAATGTATTGACCCTTGTGGCTGTAACTTATTATGTTGCAGGTTTGTTTGATGTTAGTGAAGTTTATTGATTAGGATTACAAGTCTACAACCAACATGACTGCCTGTGGCACTTTGAAGATGAAGGACCCCATGATATTGTTATATTCTGCTGCATTGTAATGAAATAGCCAAATGATCTATGTAAGATGTAATAAATTATTTTATTCCTGGTTATAAAGTTGTATTATGACCTTTGTTTCTTGATATTACATCTTAACTGTGGATGCTAGCTATTGATCCAGGGACTAGCATTGTAAACACAAGGATCTCTACCTTATTAAAGGTTGGGAACCTTACAGATGGTATCAGAGCAATGTGTTGCCTGTAGGATTTGTAACCCTAGGATTGGACAAAACCCCTTAGAAAAATAGGAGTTGTATTCGTTCCAAAACTTATTTACAAACAATCTTGTAAACTCTTTCCTCAACCAATTTTGGTTTTGATTCTACATCTCTTATATTTCAAATTTGATGGACAAAGCCTTCCCCATGGCCAAAGACTTCAACTTCATTTTCACCAAGGACTTCAACTTTGGATATCACTAAGGACTACAAGTGAGACAAGAAATGTTACTCAAGACTTGAAGACTAAGGAGGCACAACTTAGAAAGAACCATCATCACCTTTGAAGTTTTGTGAACAAGATCCTTGTATCCTTGGAGAATTTCTTGAATCTTGGTCACAAAAATATAGTTGGACCAATCAAGAAGGATGGAATGATCTCAAGTGAACCATATAGCTGGACCACCATATTAAGTTTAGTTCAAACCCACAAACTTATGTGGTGTAACAAAAATATTTTGTTGCCTAAAAATGTGCTTGAAACTTGTTGTTTGGAGTGGAATGATTGTTTTTGATTTCTTGCATTACTTGTGTGAATTGTGATGTGTGTGATTAGAATTATTCCCTTAGAAATATTTTTCCCATTCTAATCCCAATCCAACCCAAACAGATGACTACTCCAAGAAACTCCAACATCAAGGATGGTGACAACAACAACAACAACCAAGAGATCAACATGAGGGAACTCATAGTAACCCAAACCCAGTTGAACCAAGTGACAGCTCAATTTTTAGCCAACACCAGTGAGTTATATCCAACCATGAAAAGGTTTTTGGAAACCCAAACCCAATTGTTGCATAAGGTGACAGATCAAATGATCAACATGGGAGGCAACTCTTCCCAAGGAGTTTGTGACAACAAGAATGTCAAGGATGATATTCTAGAAGGAACCCAAGCTTGCAATATTTGTGGAGACAAGGATCACACTTCCAAAGAGCATGAAGATCAATGCCCCAATTGTGAAGAGAAACATCCAACTAATCAATGCCTCACATCTCAAGCTACTTGTTTCCTATGTGAAGGAAATAATCATGTCCCTATTCAATGCCCCATCTATTCCATAGTTCAACAAAGGAAACAAGGTGGAGTGCAACAACTGATTGCAGACTACCATGAGAGAACAACTTCTACCAAGAAGGATGAAGACAAAGGAAAATCTCAGCTTGCACCTCCATGCAATATGACTCAATTTGATGGACCAAAGAGGAGACATATGTATTATCCAAGGAAAAGAGCAAGGAGACCAGGAAACTTTCCCACCTTTGAGATAAGATATGAAGAGCATGAACTAGAAGCACTCCTAGCTTTGGAGAAACCCAAGAAGAAGAAGGACAAAAGCCAAGTGCAGTGTTGCCATTGCAAAGAGATGGGACACTATGCCAATGAATGTCAAGAGGAGAAGAAGAAGTATAAGGAAATGAGCCAAGTGTGGTGCAACAACTACAAAGAGTTAGGCCATTATGTGTCAACTTGTCCACAGAAGATACGTGAAGAACTCAATCTTATCACATGTTACAATTGTGGTAACCAAGGACATTATGCAAGCAATTGCCCAGAAAAGGTGAAGCACAAGATAAATCCTATGAAGGATCTCAGCCTTGTCACATGTTTCAAGTGTGGAAACAAAGGACACTATGCAGATGTTTGCCCAGAGAGGTTTCAACAAGATCCCAAGCAAGCCAAGAAGTAATCTAGATGGAAAAATTTTAAGGGTGGTAGTACCCTAGTTGTTTTGAGCCAGTTTGTAACCCCTATCCTTACCAAATATCGGGACGAGATTTATTTTAAGGGTGGTAGCCTGTCACATCCCAAGATTTTCCAAATCTTGTAATGTGAAAAATAAATAAACAAAATAAATAATTGTTGAAATTTAGGGTGAAAAGAAACTTTTGTTTCTAAATGGAAACTGAAAATCCCATCTTGAACAAACTTTGGTTAATGTTTGAATCTAACTAAATTCAAATCAAGTGGAATGCATTCCTCATAAAATGCATCTTAAAATTTAAACACTTGGAGAATAAACCAAAACTCTAAAACCCTAATGGAAGAAAATCATTTTCAAGTTATCTCTAAGACTATGGATTTGATCCATATAGAAATTGGTCAAACAAACATTCCAAATTGATCAAGAATGACTATAAGAAATATTATAAAACCATATGAATTGGATTCACTTAATTTGGAGCCATAGATAAAATCTTATGAATTTAATAAGATAAGGAAATTGAATTTCCAAAGCTAATAAAGCATCTATCTATAAATCCATACCAAATGGTGAGCAAATAATCCTAAATATATTTAAAAGGATAAATAAATATTAAATAAGATTTTATAAATTGGAATCACCAAGTTTGGATCTATAAATAAAAAGATATGGATTTTATAAGATAAAGAAAGAAATTATTAAATGAGGAATATTTAAAGACCAAATTAAAACTTGGCCAAGACCATAAACAAATGGAATGTAATCCAAATCCAAATAAAATAAAAGGATAAGGAATTTCCAAATAAAATAAAATGGCATTAACCAAATCCTATTCTATTTGAGTAAAGATAAAATCCCTATTAGAAATGATTAATTAAAACAGGGAAAAATAAGTTGAATTTACCCAAGTGGAATAAAAGTCATTTAATTAAATTAAATTAAATAAAAGAATCATTTAAATAAAGTTATATGAAATTAAAACCCCATATTTAATTTCATTGGAATAAAGACAAGTACCCAATTTAAAATGATTAATAAATCATATTAAAATTATTCCAAATAATTCAAGGTGAATTATTTGACATTCAAATAAACAAATAAAACCTACTAAAAAGATTTGGAAAGATTTAGAATTCAAATGGAGTTTGAAAACATTATTAAATCTTATTTGCATTAATACAAGAGCCTATTTTTTAAAAAATAATTAAAAGACCCTAAAAAGAATAAAAGATTTATTCTAAATATGACATCAGAATGAATTATTAATCAGTATTAAAATCTACTAAAGTTTTGTTGAAGTTTGAATTCAAATTTTTGTTTAAATTGATTAAACAAAATCAAAACAGAAATGGAAATAGAAAAATAAAAATAACAGAAGAGGAAAAAATATATAAAACAGAGCAGCCCAACCTAGCTAGCCCACTAAGCCCAGCAAGCCCATCTCCCACCCCCCCACCCGCAGTGAACCTTTTTCACTCGCGAATTGAACCGCACAGTGGGTGACAACCAGACCCCACCCCCACTCTTTCTCACTCGCTGACGCCAGGCCCCACCGCCAGCTCCCCTTCGTTCTCACCCGCGCGCAAACCTCGCCGGCGGTTTCTGCCTGTTAAAAGCTCGCGTCAATGATCGTTACTGCCGCGTTGATTCAGTCCAGTGACCATCCAGTATTAAACGCCATGCTCCTCTCTCTCTTTCCCCCAAACCAGAACCACCAGAGAGCCACCAGGCTGCTCGGAATCATCTCCGAACCGCCACTGTCTCTGACATCTTCCGACGACAATTCCGGCCATCCTCCACCGCGCCTTGCCCCCTCGACCATGCTCACTTGCTCCCCATCTCCTGGAGAACCTCCCCGTAGCTCCAGCTCGCCCGCACGTGCTCTGCATCGTCGACAACGTATTCAACAGAACGCCACCATCGTCTGCCACCTCTCCGGCGAAGCCCCCTGGTAACATCCGACCGCGCCTCCTCCTCTCCTTGACCCACATGACTTCGTGACTCTCTTGCGCATCTAACGCTGTTCTCCTCTTGACTTAGCATACTCCGTAGCGTCGCCCTCGACGACGACAGAGAGCAACCGTTGCCAGGGAGAATTCCGGCGAGCAATTGTCGACCACCCCATGCGCCCCTTGCCTCCTCGCGAACACGTTGAGCTTCAGCACGCCGCCATGACCTCGGTGAGCTTTTCCTCTGCCCTTTTGCGTCCTGTATCGCCGGCTCCGCCGTAGCCAGAGCACGCGTGTCAACACCCGGATTTTTAATCCCAGATGCCCGTTATGCCATACATCGCAATCCCAGGATTACCATTTTTGCGAGACATAACAGAATTGGATACCATAGTACATCATCCATTACAAACCATACATAAGGTCTTACACAAATAAGGATCTCATGATCCAGTTCTTTATACAACTCAAGAAGCGGAATACGTAATAATAACGGTAGCATAGGCGAAGCTCCATCTTCGGGGTTCACAGGCAATGCTGACGATGGGAGATGATCCTAGTTGTCGTAACCTTCCTGGGGTCCGTCCTCCAGGTACTCTTCTTCATAGTATGGCCACGGGAATAGCCAGGGACAAAGCCATGAGTACTCTTTAAGTACTCGCAAACTAATACTAACAAGTGAAAGGGGTTTTTGATAATAGGACACTAGGCTCTAGGGTTGTTTTGCAAAAGCCAGATTTATCTCTACTAAGTTTAGAAGCAACGAATAACTAGT
Source organism: Avena sativa (assembly GCA_916181665.1). Lineage (NCBI taxonomy): Eukaryota > Viridiplantae > Streptophyta > Magnoliopsida > Poales > Poaceae > Avena > Avena sativa. The sequence goes on along the minus strand of OV702289.1, from coordinate 36,726,075 downwards.
CACAATTTTATAACTCCAACTTGTATTTCATATCACAACCCTGTTGTGGTCAAGTCAAAGTCTCAATCCATTTCAAAAGTCATTTTGAAAAGTCTGATGGGGGAACAGTATGGCCACTCCAACTGTCCATAACCGCGGACGCGGGTATTCGAATAGTTTGACACTCTGCAGAGATTGTATACTTTCACCACAACATTCGATACATCCGTCAGGAACAAATCCTGAATTCACCATACTCAGTATGCGGATAATCAATCCTAACCTTTCAATTACACGCCCTAGTATAAGCACCTCTCCTGTGAGTTTGGCCTCCCAACCATGACCAACTGTCATCTTGGGTACTGCACAGGTGGACAATCTTCACAAGGTAGCCTCAGCTCAGACCTTGGCCGTGAGGGAACAAATACTAAGGTATATAAGTTTCCAATCAAGCCCTACCCAATCTTCGGGTATTGTGGTTGTACGATAAAATTGGAATGGTATCGCATCCAGACAACCATCACTTTTATAAAGGGCTAAGGCTCATGCCTCAACATTTTCATCACCAAAATCATCAGGTGTTCGGAAACACATGTCCAAAACATTTCAATAGAATGATCCATCATTCCAAGGTTTTCATAACCATTTTTCCACCAAGTATTCCCATCTAATGTTGATCAAGTTTTATGCTTAGCACTAGCATCTACAAGTGGGGGTAGCACTAATGAGGGGTGGTAAACTAGTGGAGTTTTAACTAAGTTCAATCTCATGCCTTGGGATGACATCAAGATTATCTAGCTTAGGCCAAATTTAATGCTCTTTATGCAACCTTCACATATTTTTCTAGTATCTATCATTCTCTTAAGTAAACTCTAAGTAAGAGCTTTGATAAAGAAATAAAGTAAGAAGCTTGCAAGTAAAACTAGGATGGGTTTATCAAGTGGATATGATCATATATGCTTTAGGCATATAATTGGCATGAGCAAGTATTAGCTTGCATAGGTATCAGTATAAGCTTGCTAAATTGCAAGTGTTAGCTTGCACATTAAACTAGTAGTATTAGGCTTGCCTTGTGCAGAGCAGTGGTTGAAGTTCTCCTCGGCTTCTTCTTTGTAGTATCCTCCTTCCTCCTCGTATCCTTGGTCGGTACTAGCGTCTATAAATAAATACGATGTACACAATCACCAAAAAATAGTTAACTACTTGCAATCATCACACACAAGGTATGGTTGAATGTGATTTTTGAGAGTTGAAATCAACTCAAAAGCTATTATGGTTTAAATTTGAAAAATGTTTGAATGCAGAAAAGCTTTTGCCTTGTTATTTTTACCATGGTTGATCTATAGATCCAAATGACTTGAATCCAACGGGCTTGGATTCAGCATTCCCAGACCTTTCTAACAAAATTGGTTTCATTCAATTTGGTGTGCTGAATCGACCTAGGTTGATTTTTGAAACTGGGTACAGAAGTGTGTTTGAAATAAAATGGAAAAGGTTTAATTCAAATAACTGGGCTGCACGGGAAAAGTTAACGGGCCGGCCTGCTAAGCGTAGCGCTTCCGCGGGTTGTTTAAGTGGTTGTTCCCACTCGTCAGTGAGATAGGGGGGCGAAGTGGTACGGGGCAACGGGGTGCGTTCGATCTGGCTCTAATCCAACGGCTGGGAGTCATCGTCGACGTTGGGCAACACCGGCGAGACAGAAACCTAGCGCGGCCAGTGGGGGTGTAACATCCCTAAAATCATAATTTCAAAGTTTGCATATCATTCATGCATGCATATAGATTTGGGATCAAATTTCAAACTCATTTCAGAAAAACAGAAGCACATAGTGCTATGATTTTATGTGAACATATTTAAATCAAATGGCTAACACCATTTAAGAGTTTGATTGTTGATGAACCAAGTTTGTTGCCTTCTATGAGGATAGGTTTGAGTGTAGAATTTAAACCAAGTTTTTCAAATTGGAAATAGATTCAAAAACCATTTTTCAATTTTACAAACCAAGTACCTAGCCTCTGTTATTTTTGATCTCCAAGCTTGACCAAGCCTTTGCAAAGCAACCACATGATCTTATGCCTAAATTGGAGACTACTGCACCCTGCAAAAACCCAGGAAAAGTTTGAATTCAAAAAGAGTTTGAATTCATATCAAAACCAATTCCGAAAATCGTTTCAGAAAAAGAAAAGAAGAAAACAAATAAAAAAAGGCCGAGCGCTGCCATTTTAGCCCAGCAACGGAGCGGGCCCAGCAAGCCCACCCGGGGCATCTCTTTTCTTCTCTCACGCGCGAGCACAACCATTCAGCCACTGACAGCCAGACCCCACGCCCCTTCTATTTATTTCGCTGACCAGCGGGCCCCGTCCACGTCACCCTCGTCTTCCTCAAACCACGCTCGCGACCACGTCGCTGCTGCTGTCAAGGCCGGTAATGGCGCGGTGTAATTGCCCATTATTTCGCAAGCGTTTCCTGTCGCACCTAGGCTTACTTAAACCCTCTGCCCCGCAAGCATTTCCCCCCTCTCCTCGCTCACTCCGCCACCAGGCTGCACGCAATTGCCCTCGAAACCCCGCCGTACCGACAACTCCGACGGCCAATTACGGTGAGCCTCGACCACCCCTCTCTCTCTGGTTCAAACGAGGATGTTCGGAATGATCTCACGCTTACGCTGATACCTTCCTTTTGCCTGCTCGTGACCCAGGTTGTCATCTCCGTTCGCGACCGAAACCACCTGCGCTGCCGATAAACTCCGGCGACCAATTAAGGTAAAACCCGAGCGCCCCTTGCCCCTCCTTCACGCGAGCTTGTTCGCCTATGTCTTGCGCAAATCCTGATGCCACTGGTTCGTGCTAGGGCGACGCCAAACCTCGGCAAGGACCACGACTGCAAGCTACCAACGTCGCCCGTTACTCCGACGAGTTCCTGAGACCGTGCCAGCGTGCCCCTTCGCAAACCAACACCACGTCGAGCTTCAGCACGCCACTGCGGATCCGGTAAGCGCCTCCCTTCCTTCCTAGGCGACCTAGAGCGCCAGCACCGCCGCGATCAGACGCGCCGCCGCTAGTCAACGCCGCTAGCTCCGCCCGTGTATGGTCAGGACGATTAGGAGCGTCAGATGTAGATCCTACGGCGTAGATTAGAACATGGGCGAAGAGGTAAGCGCGCATCTGAGCCGCCAGATCTCACTTAGATCCTACGGTCCGCGTTTGTCGATCCAAACGAATCGGTACGCGCCAGTAATACTGCGACACGTGTCTAGGGATGATTCAAAAACAGAATTCAAAAACAGATTTAGATCCAGAATTCAATTGGCTATAACTTGAGATTTCCATGTTAGAATTTTGCAAACTTTATACCGTTGGAATCAGTGAGTCAAGACCTTTCTGAATCTGCAATGTGTTTAACAAATAGTATCTGTTAAAATGACTTTGTATGCAGAAACATATTTAGGTATATTTTGAGCATAGATTTAGTTTAGTAAATTATTTTAGGGTTAAATAAGTTTAGATAGCAAACTTTGTGACTTGTTATGTTTCTGTATTATGCACTTGCTTGGTACAATTTTCAAAATCATCACTTAGTAGATTCTTGCATGCATATATTCATATTTTTGATTGTATATGATTTGTGTGTAATTGTATGCTACAAATTTTTGTGTAGATTTTGCTAGTGACTGTGATTGTGAAGAGTGCTACTCTCCCCATTACCAAGGCAAGTGATACTTCATGACATTTTCCACCCTTTAATTTGAATATGCATTAGAATTATTTCTGCTAAGTCTTGCATACTACTTTTGCCAAATGCTATGTGGGAAATCCTATGTAGTATAGAATTGTAGAATTGCTAGGGAATTTTTCCTAAGTTAAGATACTATGCCATGCTTAGCCTAGCTAGTAGAAAACAAAGGGTTGGTAAAGTATGTACATGCTATAGTGAAATAATTCTAAGTCCTTTGGGACTCATGCTTTTCTTAATAAAACAACTAAGTCAATGAACTTCCTGGGTGGAATGGGACTTGAATGGTGGTTTTTGGTTGAGTAGTTACACAAGGCCATGGATTTGGCTTGTGTATCTCACTTGTGGTATGCCACCCAGGCACAAAGGGATTTGGAGGCCAAGTGTTGAGAAAGGTTACAGTGCAACCACTTGGCAATATGGGCTCTGCCTTGATCATATAGGTTGCTAGAACTTAGTCACTTGGACAGTTGGTGGTAGTGGGAATGATAGGTTGGAGCGCGTCCATTTGACTAAGGAAAGGCTTCTGAAAGGTCCTGTCTTGGGAAACCAAGTCTGGTGGGGAAAGTGCATAACCTCTGTAGATGGAAAAATCTAAGTACTTAGCCAAGTCCATGGCAATGGACAAATTGAGCATCAAGACATGGAAGCTACAAGAATCTCATCGCTCCAACTTCTAAGTAAAACTTGTGGGTGAACAAGGGTGAAGGACCTCAATGTCTATTGGTGGTTTCTTGGGAAAAGTTTTGACAAAGAAAAACTTAGTGATTTCAACTAATAGGGAAAACCTATTTTCAAGCAAAGCAAGCCAAGCTACACTTAGCCAAAATGCATATAGTAATATAGTCCACTTAAACTTTACTAAGGTATCACTTGCCAATACTATTCCAAAGTATTGACCCACTGTGGCTGTAACTTGTGATGTTGCAGGTTACTCCGATGATGAGTAGGAGTCATGAGTCTACACTCAACATGCTTGCCTGTGGCACATGAAGATGAGGACTTATGTTTATTTACTTATTCCACAAACTCTTGTATTAGGCCTTTGGCCCTGAGTTGTAAAAGACTATGTTCTATCTCTGGAATGAATGTAATAAACGACCTTTGTATCTGTGTACTTCATCTTAAACTGTGGATGCTAGCATTGATCCAGTGACTAGCATTGCAATCACAGGGATCCTTTCCTTTACAAAGGAGGGATCTTACAGATGGTATCAGAGCACTGTGTTGCCTGTAGAATTATGACCCTAGGATTGGAAACCACTAAGGAAAATATTTCAACTACTTCTACACTTGTCTATTCTTCTCGTAAACTTTTCTAATTTCCTCATTCTCGTCTCTATTTGTAGATGAACTCCATCAACGAAGCCGTGAAGAAAGGACCACTCATGACCATGACCTTGGAGTGTGAAACTTTGTTTCCCAAAATTCTCAAGGACCTCATGGTGGCAATGGAAGCACATGGTGCTGCTGTTTACAAAGGCTTTCCAGTGATGGATGAAGGAGTGGAGTATTGGTGGGTGCAACTTCACTTGTACAAAAACAAGGAAGACAACCACAAAGAAAGAGGATTCTGCATGTACACCAACACTGTGATGCACACTACATTCTTTGAGTCAGCAAGAGAAGCAGCTTGGAGGACTATCACAGAACTAAGTGCAAGAGTCAAGTGCAGAATGCTCAACCTCCAAAAAGACTTAGAGAAATAGAAGGAACTTACCCAAGAGTTGGAAGCCACCAACCAAACTTTAAGGGGAGATATTATAGACTTAGTGATGGAATCATATGAACAAGATAGGTGGATTTCTTCTAGGAACATTGTGTTAGCCCCCAGATCCAGTGAGATAGGATTGTAAACACACTTCGTTAGTTGGACCACCACCTATCACCTTATTTTCCAAATGATACCTTAAATAAGTTTGGACCTTGATTGATGTAATGGATTCATGTATGCATGACTTGTGTGATTTTTGTGTTCCAAAGATATGTATGAAATGTTTGTCTTGTTTTATTTTAAATTGTGTTGTCCTAACTTTTCTATCTTATAAATAGATGCCTATTACCATCAGCACTGTTGAGGAGTTTCAGGGTACCCGTTTTGGTCCTCGTATCATTGAGCTTACCACTTTGCTCAATCTCCCTCTTCCCACCATCATGGTGCACCCACTCACCAAGTTCGAGAGGAAGGACCTCTGGGGCTTCAAGGTGAACCAGCCCGGACGCCAGGAAGAGCCTACTACGGAGGCCATCGTCTTCAAGCTTATGCATGATGACAGGGAGAGAGGCATGGAGGTAGTCATGCAGGACCTGATAGGACATCTGTTAGGCCGTCACTCCCGACAGGTTAGGGGCACCCACTTCCACGTCTTCGGAAGACGTGATGAGGATGGAGAGTCCATCGACTTTGAGGATGACTCGAGGGATGCAGAAGAGCTGATACGTCTCTATCTCCAGGACTTAGAGTCTCTCATCAGGCACGTGGACACGGACAGGACCAACGTCATGCTCAGCAATGACGAGCTCCAGGTGCAGCTTCGCGAGAAGGACAAGCTTTTCGCACAGCAGGATGAGATAGTCAAGGAAATGGAGACGAAGTTCGAGGCCCAGGACCGCAAGTTCAAGAGTCAGGAGAAACGCGTCCAGGATAGGAACAAGAAGATCCGGGACATGACCGAGGAACTGAAGTCCAAGGATTTCGAGCTAGAGCAGCAGCAGATGGTGATTGAGAGGCTTCGCTCCCAAAGGAGGGCTCTCAAGGCCAAGATCGATTCCCTGACCACTACGATTGAGGAGAACAAGACCACGATGGAGAACGCAGGTCTTACCTTTGTCGAGGAGGAGATTGATGCTGACGAGTAGACTTGACTACTCGTTTATCTTTCATTATCGTACTTGTTATTTGTGAACTTATTATTGGACCATCCGACATGTGGATGGCTTGCCACTTGTGTGTTTTATTTCGAGCACTTGTTATCTGGTTGTTGAACTTTTATTTTGTGTTGCATGCTTTGTGTTTGCTTGTGATGTAACGTGCATAAAACATCTATGGGTATCTCATTCTTATCTCTATTTGAACAAACCACAGATGCCTCCCCGCCGCGCAAACCCCAACCCCAACAACATCACTCCAGAAATGCAACAGATGATGAATGCTCAGACACAGCTTATGCAGATGATGACAACGTTCATCCAAAACCAGAATAACAACAATAACAACCCCAATAACAACAACAACAACAACAACAATACCAACAACAACCCTCCGGGTTTTGATATGCTCACCAGATTTCTGCGTTTGAGGCCAGCTAAGTTTTCGGGGACAACTGATCCCATGGTAGCCAATGATTGGCTACGTTCTGTGAACAAGGACTTAGTGACCGTGGGCTGCACGGATGCTAAAAAGGTCAGGTTCGCAGCGCATCTGTTGGAAGGGCCAGCCGCCACATGGTGGGACAACTTCCAAATCACCACTCCTTTAGATGAGGTGACTTGGGCTATCTTTGAAGATGGCTTTCGCACTGCTCATATCTCATCAGGAATGATGAGCCTGAAAAAGAAGGAGTTTCACAACCTGAAGCAGCGCCACCGCAGCGTGGCCGAATATATAGAAGAGTTCAACAATCTGGCGTGCTATGCACCGGATGAGGTTGACACAGATGCAAAAAGAAAGGAAAAGTTTCTAGAGGGCTTGAATGATGAGCTAAACTTACATTTGTCTGTGGCATATGTTCCAACATATCAGTCTCTGTGTGACAAGGCTGCTATTTTGGAGAATAAATTGAATCAAGTCGAGAGTAGGAAGAGGAAACACTCCGACAAACACAACTCGGGATCGTCTCACAAGCGATCTCAGTATGATGACAGTGGAAGCTCAGGATCCCATAAGCATGGGAAATTCAACAAGAACCACAACCACAACCGTCATGATAACAAGCATCACCGCAGTCATGACAATGATAAGTACAAGAACCACAAGAGTGGACACAAGAGCCACCACAGTGGAAATGGTAGTGGAAGTGGAAGTCAGCCTGCAAAAAGGGACATCAGTCAGGTTGAGTGCTTCAAATGCAAGAAGCTGGGGCATTATGCTAATGAGTGCCCTGAGAAGAAAGTTGAAGGACCTAACAAGCCCAATCCTTTTCAGAAAGGACAGGTTAACCACATCAATGTGGAAGAGGTCTATGAGGAGCCTGATGCTGTTGCTGGTAAGTTCAGACTCAATTCCATTCCAGCATTTGTACTCTTTGATACTGGTGCATCTCATTCATTCATATCAAAAGCATTTGTTGATATAAATGGGTTTGCATCTGAAAACATTGGGTGTCCAATAAAAGTTAGTTCTCCGGGTGGAGATATGATAGTGAGTCTTGGATGCCGGGATCTTGTCATAGAGTTCGGTAAGCATAAGTTTCCGGTGAGCCTGATAATCCTAGATTCCCAAGGATTGGATGTAATTTTAGGAATGGATTGGATGGCTAAGTATGAAGGAGTGCTTGATTGTGCTAATCGTACTGTTTCACTCACAACCCCAGAAGGGAAAAGAATAAAGTTCAGGTCAAACTTTGAATCCAAAGGAAGTAAGCTTAATTCTCTTAAGGGGGTTAGCATGGACAGTGTGCCAATTGTGTGCGAGTATCCGGATGTATTCCCGGAAGAATTGCCAAGAATGCCACCAGATAGCGATGTGGAATTTCTGATAGATTTGGTACCAGGTTCTGGACCAATAGCAAAGAGACCATACAAAATGTCAGTTGATGAACTGAAAGAGCTCAAGAAGCAACTAGGAGAACAGTTGCAGAAAGGATTTATCCAACCAAGTTCTTCATCTTGGGGAGCCCCAGTTTTGTTCGTGGAGAAGAAAGATAGAAGCCAAAGGTTATGCATAGATTACCGATCACTCAACGAGGTAACTATCAAGAATAAATATCCTTTGCCAAGAATCAATGACTTGTTTGATCAGCTAGAGGGAGCTTGTGTGTTCTCGAAGATTGATCTCTGGTCAGGCTATTTTCAGCTCAAGATAAGAGAGCAATACATACCTAAAACAACATTCACCACAAGGTATGGATTGTATGAGTATACCGTAATGCCATTCGGCTTAACCAATGCTCCAGCATACTTCATGAACATGATGAACAAGGTGTTCATGGAATTTCTTGACAAATTCGTTGTCATTTTTATCGATGACATCTTAGTCTACTCCAAGAGCAAAGAGGAACATGAAGGACACTTGCGCTTGATACTTGAGAAGTTAAGAGAGCATAAACTTTATGCCAAGTTCAGCAAGTGTGAGTTCTGGTTAGAGGAAGTTGGTTTTCTTTGTCATGTTATGACAAAGGATGGTGTGGCAGTTGATCCTGCTAAAGTTTCAGCTGTAACAGAATGGGAATCTCCCAAGAACGTGAAAGAAGTACGCAGTTTCCTTGGCTTAGCAGGTTACTACAGAAGATTCATTGAGAATTTCTCAAAATTTGCTAAGCCCATGACTGAATTGTTAAGGAAAGACAAGAAGTTTGCTTGGTCTGAAGGTTGTGAAGTCAGTTTCCAAGAATTGAAGAAGAGACTTGTAACAGCACCAGTTCTATGTCTACCAGATTTGGAAAAGGATTTCCAAGTATATTGTGATGCGTCTCATCAAGGTTTGGGTGCCGTACTTATGCAAGACGGTAAAGTTGTGGCCTATGCCTCGAGACAACTCAAAACTCATGAAGTAAACTATCCTACTCATGATTTGGAGTTAGCCTCGGTCGTCCATGCACTCAAAACATGGAGACATTACCTTTTGGGTAAGCGTTGTGAAGTGTTCAGGGACCACAAAAGTTTGAAGTATATCTTCACCCAAAAGGAAATCAATATGAGACAAAGAAGATGGTTAGAGCTTATCAAGGATTATGACCTGAGTTTGCAATACCACCCCGGTAAAGCAAATGTTGTAGCAGATGCTCTAAGTCGTAAGGTATTTGTGAATGGCCTTACCAAAGGAGAATTGCCAGATGATTTGTGTGCTCAATTCAAAGAACTCAGATTGGAGATTGTGCCTAAAGGACATCTTATGTCTTTGGATGTTCAACCCACTTTGTTGGACAAGATCCGAGAAGCTCAGAAGACCGATAAGGAAATTGAAAGGATTAAGGAAAATATTGGCCAAGGGAGAGCTAAAAGTTTCCATGAAGACGAACAGGGTACATTATGGCATGGGAAACGTATCTGTGTTCCACAAGATCCGGAGTTGCGGAAACTGATTCTGCAAGAAGCCCACAACTCTCCGTATTCTATTCATCCGGGTAACACCAAAATGTACATGGACATGAAAGAAAGATTTTGGTGGAACAATCTCAAGAGAGACATCGCCGAACATATTGCTTTGTGTGATGTATGTAGTAGAGTAAAAGCGGAGCATCAGAAACCAGCAGGTTTGCTTCAACCACTACCTATTCCTGATTGGAAATGGGACAAGATTGGTATGGATTTCATTACCGGATTACCAAGGACCAGATCAGGATATGATTCCATATGGGTAGTAGTGGATCGCTTAACTAAAGTGGCCCATTTCATACCCGTGAAGACAACTTATACAAGTGCCAAGTTAGCCAAAATCTACATGAGTAGAATTGTATGCCTTCACGGTGTGCCTAAAAGTATTGTGTCCGATAGGGGAACCCAATTCACTTCCCATTTTTGGAGACAGCTACATGAGTCATTGGGAACGAGGTTGGAATTCAGTACTGCTTTTCATCCTCAAACCGATGGACAAACAGAAAGGACTAATCAAATTCTGGAAGACATGTTGAGGGCATGTGCCCTAGATTATGGAGCAAGTTGGGATGAAAGTCTGCCTTACGCAGAATTTTCTTATAACAACAGCTATCAAGCCAGCATTGAGATGGCACCGTTTGAGTTTCTCTACGGAAGAAAATGTACCACCCCATTGTTATGGAATGGTGTGGGAGAAAGAAGTTTATTTGGGCCAGATCTTATCAAAGAAGCCGAAGAGAAGGTCAAATTGGTTAAGGACAGGTTGAAGATAGCACAGTCCCGACAGAAAAGCTACGCGGATCCTAAGCGTAGAGAAGTCACCTACGAAGTCGGTGATAGGGCCTATCTTAGAGTATCACCACTCCGTGGAGTGAAAAGATTCGGAGTCAAAGGAAAGTTGGCACCAAGATATGTTGGGCCATTCAAGATTCTGAGTCACAAAGGCGAAGTTGCTTATGAAATTGAACTACCAGCATCTCTATCAGCAGTCCATAATGTATTTCATGTGAGTCAACTTAAGAAATGTCACCCAGAAATGGAAGAATCTTCTTTAAAGGATACCATACCTTTGGAAGAAGTTCAACTAGAAAGTGATCTCACTTATGAGGAAAAGCCTATCAAGATTCTTGAGACTGCAGAAAGAGTCACTAGAACAAAGACTATCAAGTTTTGCAAAGTGCAATGGAACCATCATACCGAAGAGGAAGCAACATGGGAAAGAGAAGATGATCTTCGGAAAGACCACCCTCACCTATTTGCTAGCCAATCCGAATCTCGAGGGTGAGATTCACCTTAAGGGGATTAGATTTGTAACATCCCTAAAATCATAATTTCAAAGTTTGCATATCATTCATGCATGCATATAGATTTGGGATCAAATTTCAAACTCATTTCAGAAAAACAGAAGCACATAGTGCTACGATTTTATGTGAACATATTTAAATCAAATGGCTAACACCATTTGAGAGTTTGATTGTTGATGAACCAAGTTTGTTGCCTTCTATGAGGATAGGTTTGAGTGTAGAATTTAAACCAAGTTTTTCAAATTGGAAATAGATTCAAAAACCATTTTTCAATTTTACAAACCAAGTACCTAGCCTCTGTTATTTTTGATCTCCAAGCTTGACCAAGCCTTTGCAAAGCAACCACATGATCTTATTCCTAAATTGGAGACTACTGCACCCTGCAAAAACCCAGGAAAAGTTTGAATTCAAAAAGAGTTTGAATTCATATCAAAACCAATTCAGAAAATCGTTTCAGAAAAAGAAAAGAAGCAAACAAATAAAAAAGGCCGAGCGCTGCCATTTTAGCCCAGCAACGGAGCAGGCCCAGCAAGCCCACTCGGGGCATCTCTTTTCTTCTCTCACGCGCGAGCACAACCATTCAGCCACTGACAGCCAGACCCCATGCCCCTTCTGTTTATTTCGCTGACCAGCGGGCCCCGTCCACGTCACCCTCGTCTTCCTCAAACCATGCTCGCGACCACGTCGCTGCTGCTGTCAAGGCCGGTAATGGCGCGGTGTAATTGCCCATTATTTCGCAAGCGTTTCCTGTCGCACCTAGGCTTACTTAAACCCCTCTGCCCCGCAAGCATTTCCCCCCCTCCTCTCCTCGCTCACTCCACCACCAGGCTGCGCGCAATTGCCCTCGAAACCCCGTCGTACCGACAACTCTGGCGGCCAATTACGGTGAGCCTCGACCATCCCTCTCTCTGTGGTTCAAACGGGGATGTTCGGAATGATCTCACGCTTACGCTGATACCTTCCTTTTGCCTGCTCGTGACCCAGGTTTTCGTCTCCGTTCGCGATCGAAACCACCTGCGCCGCCGATAAACTTCGGTGACCAATTAAGGTAAAACCCGAGCGCCCCTTGCCCCTCCTTCACGCGAGCTTGTTCGCCTATGTCTTGCGCAAATCCTGATGCCACTGGTTCGTGCTAGGGCGATGCCAAACCTCGGCAAGGACCACGACTGCAAGCTACCAATGCCGCCCGATACTCCGACGAGTTCCTGAGACCGTGCCAGCGCGCCCCTTCGCAAACCAACACCACGTCGAGCTTCAGCACGCCACTGCGGATCCGGTAAGCGCCTCCCTTCCTTCCCATGCGACCTAGAGCGCCAGCATCGCCGCGATCAGACGCGCCGCCGCCAGTCAACGCCGCTAGCGCCGCCCATGTATGGTCAAGACGATTAGGAGCGTCAGATGTAGATCCTACGGCGTAGATTAGAACGTGGGCGAAGAGGTAAGCGCGCATCTGAGCCGCCAGATCTCACTTAGATCCTACGGTCCACGTTTGTCGATCGAAACGAATCGGTACGCGCCAGTAATACTGCGACACGTGCCTAGGGATGATTCAAAAACAAAATTCAAAAACAGATTTAGATCCAGAATTCAATTGGCTATAAATTGAGATTTCCACGTTAGAATTTTGCAAACTTTATACCGTTGGAATCAGTGAGTCAAGACCTTTCTGAATCTGCAATGTGTTTAACAAATAGTATCTGTTAAAATGACTTTGTATGCAGAAACATATTTAGGTATATTTTGAGCATAGATTTAGTTTAGTAAATTATTTTAGGGTTAAATAAGTTTAGATAGCAAACTTTGTGACTTGTTATGTTTCTATATTATGCACTTGCTTGGTAGAATTTTCAAAATCATCACTTAGTAGATTATTGCATGCATATATTCATATTTTTGATTGTATATGATTTGTGTGTAATTGTATGCTACAAATTTTTGTGTAGATTTTGCTAGTGACTGTGATTGTGAAGAGTGCTACTCTCCCCATTACCAAGGCAAGTGATACTTCATGACATTTTCCACCCTTTAATTTGAATATGCATTAGAATTATTTCTGCTAAGTCTTGCATACTACTTTTGCCAAATGCTATGTGGGAAATCCTATGTAGTATAGAATTGTAGAATTGCTAGGGAATTTTTCCTAAGTTAAGATACTATGCCATGCTTAGCCTATCTAGTAGAAAACAAAGGGTTGGTAAAGTATGTACATGTTATAGTGAAATAATTCTAAGTCCTTTGGGACTCATGCTTTTCTTAATAAAACAACTAAGTCAATGAACTTCCTGGGTGGAATGGGACTTGAATGGTGGTTTTTGGTTGAGTGGTTACACAAGGCCATGGATTTGGCTTGTGTATCTCACTTGTGGTATGCCACCCAGGCACAAAGGGATTTGGAGGCCAAGTGTTGAGAAAGGTTACAGTGCAACCACTTGGCAATATGGGCTCTGCCTTGATCATATAGGTTGCTAGAACTTAGTCACTTGGACAGTTGGTGGTAGTGGGAATGATAGGTTGGAGCGCGTCCATTTGACTAAGGAAAGGCTTCTGAAAGGTCCTGTCTTGGGAAACCAAGTCTGGTGGGGAAAGTGCATAACCTCTGCAGATGGAAAAATCTAAGTACTTAGCCAAGTCCATGGCAATGGACAAATTGAGCATCAAGACATGGAAGCTACAAGAATCTCATCGCTCCAACTTCTAAGTAAAACTTGTGGGTGAACAAGGGTGAAGGACCTCAATGTCTATTGGTGGTTTCTTGGGAAAAGTTTTGACAAAGAAAAACTTAGTGATTTCAACTAATAGGGAAAACCTATTTTCAAGCAAAGCAAGCCAAGCTACACTTAGCCAAAATGCATATAGTAATATAGTCCACTTAAACTTTACTAAGGTATCACTTGCCAATACTATTCCAAAGTATTGACCCACTGTGGCTGTAACTTGTGATGTTGCAGGTTACTCCGATGATGAGTAGGAGTCATGAGTCTACACTCAACATGCTTGCCTGTGGCACATGAAGATGAGGACTTATGTTTATTTACTTATTCCACAAACTCTTGTATTAGGCCTTTGGCCCTGAGTTGTAAAAGACTATGTTCTATCTCTGGAATGAATGTAATAAACGACCTTTGTATCTGTGTACTTCATCTTAAACTGTGGATGCTAGCATTGATCCAGGGACTAGCATTGCAATCACAGGGATCCTTTCCTTTACAAAGGAGGGATCTTACAGGGGGTTGCTGGGGGCTCACCGGGGTGCAGGCGAGGGTCGGCGAGGCGGGCGAACGACAAAGTCGACGACGACGAATCTCCTGGTACCGGTGGCTCCTCCTGGGAAGGCTCCAATCGCTAGCTTCCTTCTTCTCCAGAGGCGGCGGGCTCCGGTGAAATTCCGGTGATGTGCTGCTCGCCTTACTCCGGGAATGGTGTGGCACGATCAGTGATGAGAGGGGAGTAGAATGGTGTGCTCAATTCGGCTGGGGGTGGCCTCTATTTATAGTCGAGCGAGGGGACCGAGGGGGCGCACGGTGAGCTCGTCGGGGGCGATGGTACAGACGGCTATTGGCATGGGCGAAGGTAGGGGATGGTGCGGTGTTCCCTGGCGATGCTCAATGATACGATGGCGAGACGTGGGGCGGTGCGGGTTGGTCTGGAACCCGCGACGCTCTACGCGGCAGAGGCGGTGTCTTCGACGGCGAGCGGTGGTGTACGGAATGGGGCGGCGAACGGGGATGTCTGGCAGTCTCCAGGGTCGGTGGCGATCGTGTATGCACGCGGCGAGGGCGGCGCGCGGTCTGTGGGCTTTGGTCGAGGGTGGCGCTCTGGCGCATGCTCGGCACAGTTGGCAGAGGCACGGGCGCGACGTTCCTGGGTGTTCTGGTCGGTGTCTTCGAGGCAGGGCTGGTCGAGAGGGGGCGGTGAAGCATGGGTGATCTCCCAGACAAGGTTGGCATGGCTAGTCTCCTCCCTAGCTTGATGTCGACATGTGGGTGGCAAGGGTGGCTTCGGCTGTTCACCATTGATGGTTTTGGCAAGCTCACAGTGGTGCTAGTGCTTGGTTAATCTTGCTAGATGATCTACTGAGCTGGTTGTGAGCTAGATAGGGAACCAGTTAGGCAAGAATCACTGCTCACAATAGTGTTTGGATTTTGTTTGATTTGTGTCTGCCAAGTGTTTGATGAAATGGACGCATGAATTCAAGTTTTGAATTTTGAAAAGATTTTTGGTGGGTGTGCTAGATTGGTGCTGGTGAGTCTGCAGATGCTTGGGTTTTGAAAGTTGAGCTTGTTTGAGTGGTTTTTGAAAAAGTGGGATCTTCCCATATGATAAAGATTCAATTTTGAATTGTCATTTAAACTATGCATTTGAAAGTTTCTGAATGATCACAAAGTGGGCCTTGATACTTTGTTATGAGTACAATCAAGGGGTGCAAAGACCAGAAAAGTTTCTGTTAGGTTCTGAAAGTTTGAGACAGCCAAAGTAGGCATGGGAGTTAAATTGGTCAAAATGACCATTCCTTTATTTTATTTGTTTTGCTTCACTTGTCTTTGGGAAAAGTGTGGGAAATGTTTAGATGATGTTTATTTCACCTAAGAAACATTTTACAAGCAAAGAAACACACAAACAAGGTGGTTCAAAATAATTTCAAATTAAATGCATACACATATGCATGCTTTCAAAATTTTATTTATAAAAGTTTTTGTTAACCCTAATTTTGATGATTAGAGTTTGATGATTTAAGTTTAGTATTTTTGGGATGTTACAAACCTTCCCCCCTTAAACAAAATCTCTTCCCGAAACTTGAAAAAGGATGAAAAGATTACCTAGGATTTGAAGAGATCGGGAAACTCCGTCCTGATGTGATCTTCGCGCTCCCAGGTAGCTTCCTCTTCTGTGTGGTTGCTCCACTAAATCTTGAGAAACTTGATGCTTCGGGTTCGGGTAGTTCGAAAATCTTCTTCCAAAATACGGATGGGTACTTCGGGATAGGTCAGGTCATCGTTGATCTCTATGGTCCGGTGATCGATATTTTTGAACACTTCGGTCTTCTCTAGGACTTCGAGACACTTGCGAAGTAACGAGATATGGAACACACTGTGCACGGCGGACATCTCTTCAGGTAGTTCCAATTGATACGATACCTCTCCTCGATGGTTCAGAATCTTGAAAGGTCTGATATATCTGGGGGCTAACTTTCCCTTGAGTTGGAAACGCTGCATTCCCTTCAATGGCGACACTTTCAGATAAACAAAATCTCCTATGTTGAAGGCGAGGTCTCTACGTCTCTTGTCGGCGTAACTCTTCTGTCTGGACTGGGCGGTCTTGAGGTGCTCACGAATCTTGTGAACCTTCTCTTCTGCTTCTCGTAGGATGTCGGGTCCGAAAATCTGACTCTCTCCTACTTCCGACCAGTTCAAAGGGGTGCGACACTTCCTTCCGTACATGAATTCAAATGGGGCCATTTGCAAACTGGCTTGATAACTGTTGTTGTATGAAAATTCTGCAAACGACAGACAGTCTTCCCACTTGGATCCATATTCTAACACACATGCTCTCAGCATATCTTCGAGTATTTGGTTTACTCGCTCTGTTTGGCCATCAGTCTGAGGGTGATACGCGGTGCTGAAATCTAGGCGGGTTCCTAAACCTTCTTGGACTTTCTTCCAGAATCTCGAGGTAAACTGAGTTCCTCGATCCGATACGATGTTCTTGGGGACTCCATGCAAACTAATGATTCTAGCGATGTACAACTCTGCTAGTTTCGAACTCTGATATGCGGTCTTGACAGGTAAGAAATGGGTGACTTTGGATAATCTGTCCACTATGACCCAGATAGAGTCATTTCCCCTACTAGAAGTAGGCAGTCGAGTGATAAATTCCATTCCAACAGAATCCCATTTCCATTCCGGAATCTGCAAGGGTTGCAACAATCCAGCGGGTCTTTGATGTCCTGCCTTGACTCGCTGACATATATCACACTTGGCGATATAGCTTCCGATTTCTCTCTTCATCTTATGCCACCAAAATTGCTCTTTTAAATCTTGATACATCTTAGTTCCTCCGGGATGGATAGAATAAAGAGTATCATGAGCCTCCTTCAGAATCACTTCTTTCAACTCAGAATCTGCTGGTACACAAAGGCGCCCTTTGTACCACAGAACTCCTTCTTCGTCTTCGGTGAATCCAGGTACTTTGCCTGTACCGATACGACGCTTGATTCCATCGATACTAGCATTTCCTTTCTGCGCCTCTTTAATCTGACTGATCAAAGTGGGCTGGAGTTCTATGCTAGCCAAAAATCCTTCACTTACTAATTCCATTCGAAAATCTTCCATCTCCTTGTGCAAACTTGGTTGCTCCTTCAAAATCATGGAGTTCAAGCGGCATGGCAATCTGCTAAGGGCATCTGCTACCACATTGGTTTTACCAGGGTGATAGTGAATGTCCAGATCGTAATCCTTGATTAGCTCAATCCATCTTCTCTGTCTCATATTCAGCTCCTCCTGAGTGAATATATACTTCAGGCTCTTGTGATCCGAATAGATCTCACAACGGTTTCCCATCAGGTAATGCCTCCACATCTTTAAGGCTAGAACTACGGTTGCGAGTTCGAGGTCATGGGTTGGGTAATTTTTCTCATGTTGTTTCAGTTGTCGAGATAGATAAGATATAACCTTGCCTTCTTGCATTAGCACACATCCGAGACCGATCTTGGATGCGTCACAATATACATCGAAGGGCTTCGTGATATCCGGCATGATCAAGATTGGGGCTGAAATCAATCTCCTCTTGAGTTCTTGAAAACTCGCTTCACACTTGCCTGTCCATTCAAACTTCTTGTCCTTCTTCAGAAATTGGGTCATGGGTCTAGCGATACTAGAGAATCCTTCTACGAATTTGCGGTAATATCCCGCCAATCCGAGAAATGCACGAACTTGGGTTTGAGTGGTTGGGGCTTGCCAATCTTCTACATCTTTCACTTTGGCAGGGTCAACGGCAATTCCTCCGGCTGATACAATGTGACCGAGGAATCCTACCTCCTGTAACCAGAATTCACATTTGCTAAACTTTGCATACAGCTGATGCTCTCTAAGGGTTCCAAGAATGGTCCTTAGGTGTAGCTCATGCTCTTCTTCTGATTTGGAATAAATCAGAATGTCATCGATGAAAACAACGACAAACTTATCCAGGAAGTCCATAAAAATCTTATTCATGAGATTCATGAAACAAGCGTGGGCATTGGTTAGTCCGAAAGACATGACTGTATACTCATACAATCCATATCTGGTGGTAAAGGCAGTCTTTGGAATATCCTCTGCACGAATTTTGAGTTGATGATAGCCAGTTCTAAGATCAATCTTAGAAAACACCTTGGCACCGGTCAACTGATCAAACAAATCTTCTATCTTAGGAAAGGGGTACTTCTTATTGATGGTGACATCATTCAATTTCCGATAATCCGTACACAAACGGTTACCTCCATCCTTCTTGTCCACAAATAAGACAGGTGATCTCCAAGGTGACGCACTTGGTTGAATTAATTCAATTTCCAACATGGAATCCAGTTGCTTCTTCAGTTCTGCGAGCTCTGACGGGTTCATACTATAGGGTCTCTGGGCTATGGGTCTGGTTCCAGGAATTAGTTCGATGATAAACTCGATATCCCGATCTGGGGGCATACCGGGCAAAACATCTGGAAATACATCGGGGTATTCACAGACTATCCGGACTTGGTCAATGGTAGGTTGGGCTATACTCTTGTTGCACTTGAATTAGCGAGGTAAGGTTTCAGATATATGCTCGACTGATATTCCGGATGTACTGGTCATGGTTATGGCTTTCTTGGCACAGTCAATCAATCCTTTATGTTTGGACATCCAATCCATTCCTAGTACTGCTTCCAAACCTTTAGTTCCGAGTACTATCAGATTTGCATAAAAATCTATGCCATGGTTTCGGATAGGTACGGCTTTGCAAATTTGCCTAGCCTTGGTGATTGATCCGGGAATTTGAACAATCATAACATGCTTCAGTTTGGTTGGTTGAATTTTACTAGTGCATGCAAATTCTTCGGTGACAAATGAATGCGATGCACCAGAATCAAACAACACTCTTGCAAGTACTGAATTAACCGAAAACATACCCAGCACGACGTTTGGCGCTTCCTAAGCTTCTTCAGCATGCATGAGGAAAAGACGGCCATTGCGGTTGAGCGAATTCCCTGGGGCAAACCTTCTTCCTGGCTGAACCCGACGCTGCTGCTGAGCTGGGGCATTGGCATTGGGTGCTGTAGCATTCTTCTTGTTGGGGCACTCGTTGGAATAGTGGCCTTTATTTCCACAGTCATAACAAGTCACTTGCGACTTGTCTTTTGATGCTATAGGCACAACATTGCTTCCAGTCCTAGGGGCAGTGTTGGTGTTGGCGGTAGTATTGTTGTTGTTGAACTTGGGAGGGGCACGATTGAAATTGCTAGCGTTGCCGGGGTTGTTGTGATTTCCTCCGGGCCTAGGGTTTCCACGGTTGGGATAGGTCGGACGGTTCATCGGGGGTCTGTTGGCTCTTGGGGCAAATCCTGGAGATGGGTTGGCGCGATACTTTGGGGTCTGATGGGTTCCTGGTTGATGCATCATGCGACGCTTGCGGTTCTCATTGGCTTGGTTGATCTTTCCTTCCATATGGATAGCTGAGTCGACAAGGGCTTCAGTATCCGCAAAGGGGATATTGACTAACACAGTCTGCATCTCGTCATGCAGACCATTCAGGAATCTTTCTTTCTTCTTGGCTTCAGTGTCGATCTCATCCGGGGCATACCTAGCTAATGACAAGAATTTGTCACGGTATTCCACTACAGTCATCCTTCCTTGCTTCAGCTCTCTGAACTCGTCTCTCATTCTCTTGATCAAACCTGGTGGCACATGGGTTCTGCTAAACTTGACCTTGAATTCCTCCCAGGTCATCATCTGGCCTCCGGTCATTGCGCGAACACTGTTCCACCATGCCCTGGCATCTCCGGCTAGATAGTGGGTGGCAAACAGAACTTTCTCGTTGGCTTCCACTCCGGTGACTTCTAGGTTATTTTCCATGGTTTGCAACCAATCATCGGCGTCTAGGGGTTCTTCCGACTTAGTGAAAACAGGTGGGTTGGTATTCTGGAAATTCTTGAGCTTAGATCCATGGTTGTCCTGATTTCCGTGGCCTTGGTTGTTGTGGGCTAGCTGAGCTATCTGTTTCAGGGTGGCTAGGTTGGCTTGACGTTCCGCTCTTTCAGCTTCGCGGTCAGAAGTCTACATTTGCAGAATCTGCAACATCGGGTCCGGGGATGAACCACTTCCTCCATGTGGCATCTGAAGATTGAGATAGATCGTGAGAAAAGAGGGAAATTTCTAAGGTTTTGGGTCTTTGAAAAGTTTTTAAAGTTTGACTCAGATTTTTCTAGCAACTTGCTTTTCATTCATTCATAGAACACAGTACAACACACACCACAACAAAGAAAAACAGATGGTTTTAAGAACCATTCTGGAATCTACGATACAGTGGGACCGAATACTACTCACTATGCTAGTGCTCAAGTGCTACTACTCCTCGGAATCTGTGGCTTCATCGTCCTCATCATCCTCGATGAAGGCGAAATCATCCTCATCGGTGAAGAAATCCATAGCCTGATCCTCCAGAAAATCATCATCATCGCTGAGATAGGAGTAGGGGTCTCTACGAAGATCCTCTCTAGCATTCTCCCTTTCTTCCAACTGCATGTCTCTCTCGTGGATGGTCTCCTCCAAATATGAGATGCGGTGGTGAAGACGGGCAATGATGCGCTCCTTCTTGTCGAGCTGACGGCTGCGAGACTTGCAATCTTTTGCTAACATGGCGATGGTCTGATCCTTCGTCTTGATGATGGCAGACTTGTGGTTGGAGTAGTCACGGAAGTTGTCCAACTCCTGCTGACGATCGTACATCATGAAGCTAAGGTGGTCCAATTGAGTCTTTAGCTCGGGGTGGTATGGGGCTTCCAGTGGTTGTCCATTTGCATCACGCCTTGGGCAAAACTCAAAGCGAGTACCCTTGATCTGATTGATGCTCTGCCCACACAGACGGGAAAGAGCTTCCTGCATGGCCCTGGCAAGTCCATCGAGCCAGTTGTTCTCTCTTAAGGTAAACTGAATTCCCTCAGCAGTGGGAGGTTCAATCTTTCCTCGGATACTTGCAACAATTTGTCACTGCAGATCTTCTCCTCCTTGATCATTGAGCTGAGCTCCGAAGAACTCGGGGTGCGGACGCTCCAGAAGTTCCGAAAGCTGGTCCAAATCCCTCTCAAAGATAAGGTCTCCTCCATTCCCCAACTGATAAAACTTGTTGTACTTCACGTCCATCTAGAAGAATATAAGATGAGTAAGTTAGTAGAGTGATCAAGTGTGTCAAGATTTTATGTATTTTGCAAGGGTTTTTGAGGAACAGGAATTTTCATGAAAGAATCAAAGGGATAAGAATGAGAATAAGTTTTTGTAAATATTTGTTTTCTTTGGTTTTGAAACTAAGTTTTTGATTCAACGTCCAGTCTAACTAGGGTCTCCTATGGTCAGGATGGATCTGATACCAACTTGTCAACACCCGGATTTTTAATCCCAGATGCATGTTATGCCATACATCGCAATCCCAGGATTACCATTTTTGCGAGACATAACAGAATTGGATACCACAGTACATCATCCATTACAAACCATACATAAGGTCTTACACAAATAAGGATCTCATGATCCAGTTCTTAATACAACTCAAGCAGCGGAATACGTAATAATAACGGTAGCGTAGGCGAAGCTCCATCTTCGGGGTTCATAGGCAATGCTGACGATGGGAGATGTTCCTAGTTGTCGTAACCTTCCTGGGGTCCATCCTCCAGGTACTCTTCTTCATAGTCTGGCCACGGGAATAGCCAGGGACAAAGCCATGGGTACTCTTTAAGTACTCGCAAACTAATACTAACAAGTGAAAGGGGTTTTTGATAATATGACACTAGGCTCTAGGGTTGTTTTGCAAAAGCTAGATTTATCTCTACTAAGTTTAGAAGCAACGAATAACTAGTCACAATTTTATAACTCCTAGGTGGGAACTTGTATTTCATATCACAACCCTGTTGTGGTCAAGTCAAAGTCTCAATCCATTTCACAAGTCATTTTGAAAAGTTTGACGGGGGAACAGTATGGCCACTCCAACTGTCCATAACCGCGGACGCGGCTATTCGAATAGTTTGACACTATGCAGAGATTGTACACTTTCACCACAACATTCGATACATCCGTCAGGAACAAATCCTGAATTCACCATACTCAGTATGCGGATAATCAATCCTAACCTTTCAATTACACGCCCTAGTATAAGCACCTCTCCTGTGAGTTTGGCCTCCCAACCATGACCAACTGTCATCTTGGGTACTGCACAGGTGGACAATCTTCACAAGGTAGCCTCAGCTCAGACCTTGGCCGTGAGGGAACAAATACTAAGGTATATAAGTTTCCAATCAAGCCCTACCCAATCTTCGGGTATTGTGGTTGTACGATAAAATTGGAATGGTATCGCATCCAGACAACCATCACTTTTATAAAGGGCTAAGGCTCATGCCTCAACATTTTCATCACCAAAATCATCAGGTGTTCGGAAACACATGTCCAAAACATTTCAATAGAATGATCCATCATTCCAAGGTTTTCATAACCATTTTTCCACCAAGTATTCCCATCTAATGTTGATCAAGTTTTATGCTTAGCACTAGCATCTACAAGTGGGGGTAGCACTAATGAGGGGTGGTAAACTAGTGGAGTTTTAACTAAGTTCAATCTCATGCCTTGGGATGACATCAAGATTATCTAGCTTAGGCCAAATTTAATGCTCTTTATGCAACCTTCACATATTTTTCTAGTATCTATCATTCTCTTAAGTAAACTCTAAGTAAGAGCTTTGATAAAGAAATAAAGTAAGAAGCTTGCAAGTAAAACTAGGATGGGTTTATCAAGTGGATATGATCATATATGCTTCAGGCATATAATTGGCATGAGCAAGTATTAGCTTGCATAGGTATCAGTATAAGCTTGCTAAATTGCAAGTGTTAGCTTGCACATTAAACTAGTAGTATTAGGCTTGCCTTGTGCAGAGCAGTGGTTGAAGTTCTCCTCGGCTTCTTCTTCGTAGTATCCTCCTTCCTCCTCGTATCCTTGGTCGGTACTAGCGTCTATAAATAAATACGATGTACACAATCACCAAACAATACTTAACTACTTGCAATCATCACACACAAGGGTCCTATAGATGATCTAGCATCATCACTAACATTACAAGATTAAAGCTTGGTTTAATTCCTTTTATTTTTAGAAAAGTCATTTCTACTCATTGAAAAACTACTTAAGATTTAATATTCTCCAAACCAAATATGGGATCATGTTGACACATGTCATCACCACATATTGTAGTTCATGGGAATGTGTTTTAAAGTGGTGTCACAATTTAATAAGGTTTTTCCCTTTTATTTTAATTAATTAAAGTGGCTAGAAATGCCTATGGGGAATTCTTTTATTACTTGAACATTATTTCTGTAAGTAAACCTATATATTTTTATATAATCTGAAAGGTATGGTTAAATGTGATTTTTGAGAGTTGAAATCAACTCAAAAGCTATTATGGTTTAAATTTGAAAAATGTTTGAATGCAGAAAAGCTTCTGCTTTGTTATTTTTACCATGGTTGATCTATAGATCCAAATGACTTGAATCCGACGGGCTTGGATTCAGCATTCCCAGACCTTTCTAACAAAATTGGTTTCATTCAATTTGGTGCACTGAATCGATCTAGGTTGATTTTTGAAACTGGGTACAAAAGCGTGTTTGAAATAAAATGGAAAAGGTTTAATTCAAATAACTGGGCTGCGCGGGAAAAGTTAACGGGCCGGCCTGCTAAGCGTAGCGCTTCCGTGGGCTGTTTAAGTGGTTGTCCCCACTCGTCAGTGAGACAGGGGGCGAAGCGGTACGGGGCAACGGGGTGCATTCGATCTGGTTCTAATCCAACGGCTGGGAATCATCATCGACGTTGGGCAACACCGGCGAGACAGAAACCTAGCATGGCCAGTGGGGGTTTCTGGGGGCTCACCGGGGTGCATGCGAGGGTCGGCGAGGCGGGCGAACGACGAAGTCGGCGACGACGAATCTCCTGGTACCGGTGGCTCCTCCTGGGGCGGCTCCAATCGCTGGCTTCCTTCTTCTCCAGAGGCGGCGGGCTCCGGTGAAATTCCGGCGATGCGCTGCTCGCCTTGCTCCGGGAACGGTGTGGCACGATCAGTGATGAGAGGGGAGTAGAATGGTGTGCTCAATTCGGCTGGGGGTGGCCTCTATTTATAGTCGAGCGAGGGGACCGACGGGACGCACGGTGAGCTCGTCGGGGGCGATGGTACAGACGGCTATTGGCATGGGCGAAGGTAGGGGACGGTGCGATGTTCCCTGGCGATGCTCAACGATACGATGGCGAGACATGGGGCGGTGCGGGTTGGTCTGGAACATGCGACGCTCTGCGCGGCAGAGGCGGCGTCTTCGACGGCGAGCGGTGGCTGTACGGCATGGGGTGGCGAACGGGGATGTCTGGCGGTCTCCTGGGTAGGTGTCGATCGTGTATGCACGCTGCGAGGGCGGCGCGCGGTCTGTGGGCTTTGGTCGGGGGTGGCGCTCTGGCGCATGCTCGGCACGGTTGGCAGAGGCACAGGCGCGGCGTTCCTGGGTGTTCTGGTTGGTGTCTTCGAGGCAGGGCTGGTCGAGAGGGGGCGGTGAAGCATGGGTGATATCCCAGACAAGGTTGGCACGGCTAGTCTCCTCCCTAGCTTGCTGTCGACATGTGGGTGGCAAGGGTGGCTTCGTCTATTCACCATTGATGGTTTTGGCAAGCTCATAGTGGTGCTAGTGCTTGGTTAATCTTGTTAAATGATCTACTGAGCTGGTTGTGAGCTAGATAGGGAACCAGTTAGGCAAGAATCACTGCTCACAATAGTGTTTGGATTTTGTTTGATTTGTGTCTGCTAAGTGTTTGATGAAATGGCCGCATGAATTCAAGTTTTGAATTTTGAAAATATTTTTGGTGGGTGTGCTAGATTGGTGCTGGTGAGTCTGCATATGCTTGGGTTTTGAAAGTTGAGCTTGTTTGAGTGGTTTTTGAAAAAGTGGGATCTTCCCATATGATAAAGATTCAATTTTGAATTGTCATTTAAACTATGCATTTGAAAGTTTCTGGATGATCACAAAGTGGGCCTTGATACTTTGTTATGAGTACAATCAAGGGGTGCAAAGATCCAGAAAAGTTTCTGTTAGGTTCTGAAAGTTTGAGATAGCCAAAGTAGGCATGGGAGTTAAATTGCTCAAAATGACCATTCCTTTATTTTATTTGTTTTGCTTCACTTGTCTTTGGGAAAAGTGTGGGAAATGTTTAGATGATGTTTATTTCACCTAAGAAACATTTTACAAGCAAAGAAACACACAAACAAGGTGGTTCAAAAGAATTTCAAATTAAATGCATACACATATGCATGCTTTCATAATTTTATTTAGAAAAGTTTTTGTTAACCCTAATTTTGATGATTAGAGTTTGATGATTTAAGTTTAGTATTTTTGGGATGGTACAGCGCGCCGCCACACGCCGCCGCCAGCGCCGCTGCTTCTTGGTCAAAGCGTTGAGGTCCGTAGGATCTGGATCTGACGAATGAGATTAGATTTAACCCGAAGGGGTATGTATCCACCTGAGCCGTGCGATCCCACTTAAATCCAACGGCTGTCATCTGTCAATCCAATCGAAACTGTATCGGCCAGTGAAATCACGTCACGTGGCTAGAGTTGAATTAAAACAGAAATTATGTTCTATTAGATGTTCAATCTTGTAAATTTCATAACTTTCAAACCACACGTCCATATTTTGCAAATTTTATATCAATGAAATCAGCAAGACAAGTACTTTCCAACCATGCACTTTGTTTAGTAAATTGTTTCTGTTAAATTGTTTGTTTTTGCAGAAACTTGTGTAGGCATATTTTGGGTATAAAATTCTTTCTAAAATTATTTTGGGGATAAAATCTTTGGCAAATGGTTTGTTTTGAACCTACTGACCATAGAAATCAATTTGTGGTTTCAAAAATATATTTGGTAAAGCAAGAGAATAAAACTTTGAATTAAAGCATTTCTAGTCAAATAAAAATATTGTTTAATTGTTGAAAACACTTTTGGAGGAAAACCTTTGGGAAATGTTTTCATTTAAACTCTCGGACCCCAAACACCAAGTTTTATGATTTAAAAATGTATTTGGTGAACCCTATAAAGAATATTACTTTGCTAAAGGCATATTTCAACCACATAAAATATTGATTTGATTTAAAAATGGTTTTTAGTTAAAATCTTTTGCAAATGGTTTTGCCACTTTTATAAAATGACCAATAGGTGTTTTAGAATGTTTATAACCTATTAGAAACCACTTTTCCAAATAAAACAATCTTTGGCATGCTTGCATGCATTGTTTTGTTTCTATTATTTTATGTGATATTTGCTTGAATGATAGATTGAAATTGTACCTTGCTTGATTGAATTGTAGTGATTTGAAGAGTGTGAATATTACAAGGACAAGGAGTGAACTTATATTCTCTACCAAAAAGGCAAGTGATGCTTCATACTTTTGTCCCATTATTTTCACTATGCATTAGTGATATTTCTAAGTGGGACTTGCATGGAATTTTTGCTAAGTATAAACTATGCCATGGGAAATCCTAGTAGATGAAACCTTAGTAGAAATTTCCTAATTTAAGATTCCTACTACTACCATGCTTAGCTTAGCTAGTAGAAAACAAGGGTGGAATATATTCATACTATGGTATATTTCTAAGTCAAGGACTTATGTTTTGTTTAATAAAACAACTAAGTGAATGAATCACCTGGGTGGAATGGAAGGAATGGTTTGTGTTGAGTGGTTACACAAGGCCCATTTCTATGGTTTACCTTGTGTATCTCACTTGTGGATGGCCACCCAGGAACAAAGATATTTGAGATGTCAAATGTTGAGAAGCTTCAAGTGCAGCCACTTGGCATTATGGGCTCTGCCTGGATCATATAGGTTGCAATAACTTAGCCAAATGGACAGTTGGTGGTAGGGGTTTGATAGGTTGGAGCGCGTCCATTCTGGTCTAAGGGAAGGCTTCTGAAAGATCTTGTCTTGGTGAAACCAAGTCTTGTGGGGAAAGTGCACAACCTCTGCAGAGTGAAAAATCTAAGTACTTAGCCATGTCCTTGGCAATGTACAATTTAAGCATCAAGACATGGAAGCTATCAAGAATCTCCTCATACCAATTTCTAAGTTAAAAACTTGTGGTTGAACAAGGGTTGAAGGATCACCAATTTCTATTGGAAGATGCCTTGGGTGATTTTGACGAGCAAAAACTAAGTATTTTCAAATGATAAGGAAAATCTATTTTGAGCAATGCAAGCCTAAGCTCCACTTAGCCAAATGCATATAGATGATAGACTCCACTATACTACCATAGTATCACTTGCCAATACAATTCAAATGTATTGACCCTTGTGGCTGTAACTTATTATGTTGCAGGTTTGTTTGATGTTAGTGAAGTTTATTGATTAGGATTACAAGTCTACAACCAACATGACTGCCTGTGGCACTTTGAAGATGAAGGACCCCATGCTATTGTTATATTCTGCTGCATTGTAATGAAATAGCCAAATGATCTATGTAAGATGTAATAAATTATTTTATTCCTGGTTATAAAGTTGTATTATGACCTTTGTTTCTTGATATTACATCTTAACTGTGGATGCTAGCTATTGATCCAGGGACTAGCATTGTAAACACAAGGATCTCTACCTTATTAAAGGTTGGGAACCTTACAGATGGTATCAGAGCAATGTGTTGCCTGTAGGATTTGTAACCCTAGGATTGGACAAAACCCCTTAGAAAAATAGGAGTTGTATTCGTTCCAAAACTTATTTACAAACAATCTTGTAAACTCTTTCCTCAACCAATTTTGGTTTTGATTCTACATCTCTTCTATTTCAAATTTGATGGACAAAGCCTTCCCCATGGCCAAAGACTTCAACTTCATTTTCACCAAGGACTTCAACTTTGGATATCACTAAGGACTACAAGTGAGACAAGAAATGTTACTCAAGACTTGAAGACTAAGGAGGCACAACTTAGAAAGAACCATCATCACCTTTGAAGTTTTGTGAACAAGATCCTTGTATCCTTGGAGAATTTCTTGAATCTTGGTCACAAAAATATAGTTGGACCAATCAAGAAGGATGGAATGATCTCAAGTGAACCATATAGCTGGACCACCATATTAAGTTTAGTTCAAACCCACAAACTTATGTGGTGTAACAAAAATATTTTGTTGCCTAAAAATGTGCTTGAAACTTGTTGTTTGGAGTGGAATGATTGTTTTTGATTGCTTGCATTACTTGTGTGAATTGTGATGTGTGTGATTAGAATTATTCCCTTAGAAATATTTTTCCCATTCTAATCCCAATCCAACCCAAACAGATGACTACTCCAAGAAACTCCAACATCAAGGATGGTGACAACAACAACAACAACCAAGAGATCAACATGAGGGAACTCATAGTAACCCAAACCCAGTTGAACCAAGTGACAGCTCAATTTTTAGCCAACACCAGTGAGTTAGATCCAACCATGAAAAGGTTTTTGGAAACCCAAACCCAATTGTTGCATAAGGTGACAAATCAAATGATCAACATGGGAGGCAACTCTTCCCAAGGAGTTTGTGACAACAACAATGTCAAGGATGATATTCTATAAGGAACCCAAGCTTGCAATATTTGTGGAGACAAGGATCACACTTCCAAAGAGCATGAAGATCAATGCCCCAATTGTGAAGAGAAACATCCAACTAATCAATGCCTCACATCTCAAGCTACTTGTTTCCTATGTGAAGGAAATAATCATGTCCCTATTCAATGCCCCATCTATTCCATAGTTCAACAAAGGAAACAAGGTGGAGTGCAACAACTGATTGCAGACTACCATGAGAGAACAACTTCTACCAAGAAGGATGAAGACAAAGGAAAATCTCAGCTTGCACCTCCATGCAATATGACTCAATTTGATGGACCAAAGAGGAGACATATGTATTATCCAAGGAAAAGATCAAGGAGACCAGGAAACTTTCCCACCTTTGAGATAAGATATGAAGAGCATGAACTAGAAGCACTCCTAGCTTTGGAGAAACCCAAGAAGAAGAAGGACAAAAGCCAAGTGCAGTGTTGCCATTGCAAAGAGATGGGACACTATGCCAATGAATGTCCAGAGGAGAAGAAGAAGTATAAGGAAATGAGCCAAGTGTGGTGCAACAACTGCAAAGAGTTAGGCCATTATGTGTCAACTTGTCCACAGAAGATACGTGAAGAACTCAATCTTATCACATGTTACAATTGTGGTAACCAAGGACATTATGCAAGCAATTGCCCAGAAAAGATGAAGCGCAAGATAAATCCTATGAAGGATCTCAGCCTTGTCACATGTTTCAAGTGTGGAAAAAAGGACACTATGCAGATGTTTGCCCAGAGAGGTTTCAACAAGATCCCAAGCAAGCCAAGAAGTAATCTAGATGGAAAATTTTTAAGGGTGGTAGTACCCTAGTTGTTTTGTGCCAGTTTGTAACCCCTATCCTTCCCAAATATCGGGACGAGATTTATTTTAAGGGTGGTAGCCTGTCACATCCCAAGATTTTCCAAATCTTGTAATGTGAAAAATAAATAAACAAAATAAATAATTGTTGAAATTTAGGGTGAAAAGAAACTTTTGTTTCTAAATGGAAACTGAAAATCCCATCTTGAACAAACTTTGGTTAATGTTTGAATCTAACTAAATTCAAATCAAGTGGAATGCATTCCTCATAAAATGCATCTTGAAATTGAAACACTTGGAGAATAAACCAAAACTCTAAAATCCTAATGGAAGAAAATCATTTTAAAGTTATCTCTAAGACTATGGATTTGATCCATATAAAAATTGGTCAAACAAACATTTCAAATTGATCAAGAATGAATATTAGAAATATTATAAAACCATATGAATTGGATTCACTTAATTTGGAGCCATAGATAAAATCTTATGAATTTAATAAGATAAGGAAATTGAATTTCCAAAGCTAATAAAGCATCTATCTATAAATCCATACCAAATGGTGAGCAAATAATCCTAAATATATTTAAAAGTATAAATAAATATTAAATAAGATTTATTAAATTGGAATCACCAAGTTTGGATCTATAAATAAAAAGATATGGATTTTATAAGATAAAGAAAGAAATTATTAAATGAGGAATATTTAAAGACCAAATTAAAACTTGGCCAAGACCATAAACAAATGGAATGTAATCCAAATCCAAATAAAATAAAAGGATAAGGAATTTCCAAATAAAATAAAATGGCATTAACCAAATCCTATTCTATTTGAGTAAAGATAAAATCCCTATTAGAAATGATTAATTAAAACAGGGAAAAATAATTTGAATTTACCCAAGTGGAATAAAAGTCATTTAATTGACTTAAATGAAATAAAAGAATCATTTAAATAAAGTTATATGAAATTAAAAACCCATATTTAATTTCATTGGAATAAAGACAAGTACCCAATTTAAAATGATTAATAAATCATATTAAAATTATTCCAACGATCATGTCTGTATTATTCGCAAACCATAGGGTTCCGACGATCACAAGAAAGTCATCGTTGAATGTGTGGGAGTCAGTATGGGTCTCCAGATCCTGCTTCTGATTATTGATCGGAGGAAGGTCTCGATCATGTCTGTATTATTCGCAAACCGTAGGGTGGCACACTTAAGAGACACCGACATCCATTTGGAGCAAAAGTTTCATGTCGGAAAGAATAACAAGCGCAGGAATTTATTTCACTAGATACCGAAATAGGTTTTCGGGTGAAATTGCAGAAAGTGTTTTTACATGTGAAATGAAATACTAGCAAGGGGTTATATGTGAATGTTTGTCATTAAAGTAATTGACAAAATTCTGAATAAATAAAAGGAGTTTTATTTAATGAGAGTTTGCATTAAATTTGGTGGAAATTTAATGGGAATTTGAGTGGGATTTTGAGTGGAGGGAATTGAAAGGCATTTGTGTGAGTGGAGTGTCCACCCACATGAATGAAAGGAGGGGAGGGGCAGCCCCATGGCTGGGCGCATGGCCCCTTGGGTGCCCCCCTCTCCCTATAAAAGGAGCCCCCCTCCCTCTCTCTCACTCACACCTCCTCGTGAAGGATATCTCTCCCCCTCTAGTATTTATTTCCCATGGTCTTGGACTAGAGAGATACATGTTCCCGGTGGCTTTTCGGCAAGAAAGATTTGTGCTTCCGCTGCATCTCTGGAGCAAGGAAGCGGAGGTTGCTCGGTGCCTCGAACGTGTGTGCGAGCACGGATGCGCTCCAGATTTGCATCCTTAGGACTTCCTCTTGATCTTGAGATCGGCAAGAGATCATCTACATCAACCACGAGTTTGACTCGTTAAGCTTTGTCGGTCTTCAAGGGTATGTTCTCTACGGATATACATCCGCCCGTTGTTTGTATCTAGTAGATAGATCTTGGTACATAGTTGTTCCCATCATAGGAAATTTTTTCTATGCTGCAAACCCTATAAGAACACCAAGTTGTGTGACTTTACTAGAACCAACAACAATGATTTCCTTAGCACACCTATTGCTCCACCTACTCCTGATGCTACCTTTTATGAAAGTAATCCTGCTTTGTTGAATCTTGTTATGAGAGAGCAAGTTTCTGGTGCTGGTTCTGATGATCCTGCTGCCCATCTCAATAGCTTTGTTGAACTTTGTGAGATGCAAAAGTATAAGGATGTAGATGGAGATATTATTAAACTCAAGCTTTTTCCCTTCTCCTTGAGATGAAAAGCTAAAGAATGGTTGTTATCCTTGCCTAAAAATAGTATTGATTCTTGGACTAAGTGCAAAGATGCTTTTATTGAAAAATACTATCCTCCTGCTAAGATTATATCTATGAGAAGTGACATTATGAAATTTAAACAGCTTGATAGTGAACATGTTGCTCCTTCTTGGGAAAGAATGAAATATTTGGTTAAGAATTTCCCCACTCATGGGCTCACTGCTTGGATGATTATCCAGACTTTTTATACAGGTTTGAACTTCTCCTCAAGAAATCTGTTGGATTTTGCTGCTGGAGGTACCTTTATGGGCCTCACTTTGGGTGCTGCAACAAGGCTCCTTGATAATATGATGGTTAACTACTCTGAATGGCATGTTGAGAGAGCTCCACATGGTAAGAAGGTAAATTCTATTGAGGAAACTTCCTCTTTGAGTGAAAATATTGATGTTATTATGGCTATGTTTGTTAATGGGAAAGCTCCTCTAGATCCTAATAGTGTTCCCTTAGCCTCTTTGGTTGCTCAAGAAGAGCAAGTTGGTGTGAACTTCATTATAAACAACAATTTCAACAACAATGCCTATAGGAATAATTTTGATGGTAACAACAATTATAGGCCTTATCCTCCTAGTGGAAATGCTTATCAGGGTAGATCTGGAATGCCTAGTGAAGAATGGATTCTAGAAGTAGAGAGATCCACTAAAAACTTTATGCAAATGCAATATGAGCAAAACAAGATTCTCACTAAAACTATGGAGGAACAATCTATTATCTTTAAAGACATTAGTCATCAGCTTGAGAGTATGAATAGATAAATTCCTAGTTTACAGTCAAAAATTTTGTGTGTTGAGAAAAATATATCCTCTTTGTCTAAAGCTCAAACTTCCTTGGTTAATAAAATGGCTGCTAAACCTGAAACTATGGAAAATACCTTTGCTACTGCTCATGCCATACAAGTTACTATTGATGAAAATGTTAGGCTGTTATCTCAACTTTCATGCTAAGTGGGAAAGGGAAGCTGAAACTGATAGAAACAATAGTGTGTGCACCATCACCACTAAACCTCAAGTAATCTTTATTCCTACTCCTACTATTCCTACTACTAGTGATGCTAAGTTTGACTTTAATATTGATGGTTGCAATATTTCTGAAGTGATTATGTTCCTACAAAAGCTTGCTAGAAGTCCTGATGCTAGTGATATATGCATGTTCCTTTCACTAAACACATTACAGATGATCTTGTTAAGATTAAGAAAGAGAAGCTAAAACACAAAGCTTCTATTCCTGGGAAAGTAGAAGATAGTTGGGAACCCATTATTAATATGCAAGTGAATGACTTTGATCTCAAAGCTTCATGTGATCTTGGTTCTAGTGTCTCTATTATGCATAGGAAGATTTATGAAATGCTTGATTTGCCACCTTTGGAAGATTGTTATTTAGATGTCCCACTAAATGACAATGCTAAGAAGAAACTCATAAGGAGTATTAATGATGTTCTCATTATGGTTAACAATGCTTATATACCTATTGATTTCTATGTTTTGGATGTTGAATACAATGCTTCTTGTCTTATTACTTTGGGAAGACCTTTTCTTAGAACAGTTGGTGCCATCATTGATATGAAAGAAGGCACCATCAAATATCATTTTCCATTCAACAAAGGTATTGAACACTTCCCTATGTGGAGATAGAAGTTGCTTTTTGCTCCTCCTTTTAAAGCAAGGTTTGATGTTAATGCTTCATCATTTGAAAATACTTGATCCTTCTTGCTTTTTGTGCCTAACTTAAAGGCGTTAAAGAAAAGTACTTGTTGGGAGATAACCCAAGAGTTTCCTTGAGTCTTGGAAGTTATTACTTCAGTAATGACCTCTCCTTATCCTTTTTGTTTGCTTTTTGTGCCAAGAATGACCTCTAATGAGAGGGAAGTAAGATTTGGGGAGTTTCTGTCCCGAAACAGATTTCTGTCCTCCACCAAAAAAATTGTGAGGAGTCTCTGTAACTCGTATTGAGCTGAAAATTTATGAATAAATCTCCTAGTATGTTATCTAACTTTAATTAGTTCGGCATTTTTTGATTTAAGCAACAGAAGATGTTCGAACAAATCGGTTTCTACCTGCTGGTCTGTTTTGACTCTTATTGAAGCTTGCTTCTTATTGATTCCTTTTTGAGTTCTCTTTAGGTGAATCGATATTTTTGAAGGAGTTACTATAGTAGCTTGTGTTTTTAGTGAAAAGCCTTGGTGTTCCAAAGCTTTTCCAGAGGTCTAATATCTTTTGGATAAGCTAATGTTTCTAATGAAGATTGTGTAAAGTTTTGTATGAAGGAAAATTTTCAGGTGTAGAGAGAGAATGATGCAATGAGATGAAGAATGTACAAAATCTCAAGCTTGGGGATGCCACCATGGTGTCACCCCAAGAAATATCCAAGAGATACAAGCGTCAAAGCTTGGGGATGCCCAAGGCATCCCCTTCTTCATTAATAAAAAGCTCAGGTCTGTCTAGACACTTCATTTTTATTGTTTCATGCACAATTGTGTTGTTCTTGGAGCGTCTTAGTTTTCGTTTGCATTGCTTAGTTTGTTTAGTTTTCTTGAGTAGTTTGGACCCCCGTTCTCGCTGTGTTGTTTTGCAAATAAGTTGCTTGGTGTTGGAAAGGAGTAGTAAGTTCTTGCTTGTAAGTGCAAGAGGAGCTTGCATTGACTGTGACTTATACTTTAGCATGACATGCTAGGTGTTGTTTTGACCTTATGCTTAGTGATTAGTGTTGTAGCATGTCTTGTTCCAAACAATTTGGATTGCTTAGTGTGCCTTGAATAAATTATGCTTTGTTTTAGCATGCAAAAGCATAGTATTGTGGTATTCTCCTTTGATGCTTTGCTTGGGTTGAGTTGGCACATGCTCACACCATTATTATGGCCATTATTGCTCTCTTAGTTGGTTGCTCCCAGTCTTTTGCTAGCCTCCACTTGTATGAGTAAGCTCTACTCATTCTTCCAACTCCCAAGAAACCAAGTTATTTCAAAGTGTCCACTATAAATTCCTATGCATGGTGTGTTACACCATTCCAAGTATATTCTTGTTTTCAGCTATCTTCCAATTAAAAACTATTTTGTTATGTGAAAACTTAGTGATTAAAGCCCTCACAAACTTGATGGCACACTTTATATTCTTTGCCCCTAATAAACTTGAACCATTGTGTCATGTATGTTGTATATGCATGCACTTATATGTTGGAATTAGCAGAACCGTGCTGTCACGGGGAACGTTTTCAACATTGCACTTGTACTTTGTACTCAATTGATATCATGCTCTATTGTCTATGGATGTCACCGGTGTGAAATAAAGAGGGAACTTGTAAGTCCATGGAGTTTGTATCCTGTGTTAGAGAAACGCCTGGGCCGCTAGCCTAAGCCATGCCTAATCATGGTGGAAACTTGCAGCATCACCATAGTGACATCTATGAAGCATTCTTCTTATAAAAAAAGAGACACATTGAGAAAGAGGAAAGAGAGAAAAAAGCACCATATTCCCATGGTAAATAAGAAGATTGCTGAGATGCTCATTGTCTTCTTTCCTTGTCATTTTGGTTATGGGAAAGCTCCTGTGCCATGTGCAAGGGGTACCCTATTTGCGGTTGTCAATGATATGCAAATACTTACAATGACAAGAACTTACAGGTGACTAAAGTTGAGTAGCATGAGGTGTGACCCTCGTATTCAAGGGACTTGAGATTGCCAACTTATACTTCGTCAAACATATACTCCATCTTTATCACTTTAACCTTAATCACTTCAAGATTCTTATGATAGGGGCAATAAGGGCTGAAAGCTAACAAGTAGCATAATTTTTGGAAGCTCTTTTTGAAACTTGAAATCCCTGCTTCCTTTATAAAAGGCCTTTCTTCCACCATTATTTGAGTCTCCACCTTCTACCTTTAGGCACCATTAAGAGAGCATAGTTGTCATTCTGTGTGCAGCGTTCCAAAGCTTATTGATTGATGCATATTGTGATATTACTTGTTCTTGTGCTATTTGTTTCTAGTCACCCTTGTGAACTTTGAAGGTGTCCTATGCATCTATTTTCTACTCTATGAGGGACAAGTTGATTGCCACTATGCTATGTTTTCTGTATGTGAAACAAACAAACGTTTTTCAATGCATGTTATTCATGATATTTGTTTGTAGCTTATCATGTTGCATGCATAGTTACTATGTCCTACTGTTAGAAGTCAATCTTTCATGCACATGTTTAGAGTTCTTTGATCCCAGCTTTCAATGCTTGCAAATGGTTAGATCTTCATTGTGAAGGTGCATGTCACCTCAAAAATTATTCTTTTTATCACTTACCTACTCGAGGACGAATAGGAGTTAAGCTTGGGGATGCTTGATACGTCAGAAACGTATCTATAATTTTTGATGTCCCATGCTTGTTTAGTATATACTTTGCTTTGCTTTGTCTACACTTTGAGGTGCTTTTTACATGTTTTCTGGTACTAACCTATTAACAAGATGCCACAGTGCCAGTTGCCTGTTTTCTGCTGTTTTTGGTTCCAGAAAAGTTAGTAAAGAAATATTCTCGGAATTGGATGGGACAAACGTCAAAGTCAATTAATTTCCGTGGGGAACAAGAAGTCCAGAGGGTAGCCGGAGAGGCGTGACAGGGCACCTAGACCCCCTAGGCACGGGTGGGCCCTGCCTCGCACCTAGGCAGGGTGTGGGGCCCCTGGCCACCGCCTCAGCCTCCCCCTTCGCCTGTAAGAAGCCCCCGATGCAAAAACCCTAAGTACCCGATTAAATATCCACGAAACCTTCTGTAGCCACCGCCACCGTCGTCCTATGCATCTATTTGCTACTCAATGAGGGACAAGCTGATTGCCACTATGCTATGTTTTCTATACGTGAAACAAACAAACGTTTTTCAGTGCACGTTATTCATGATCTTTGTTTGTAACTTGTCATGTTGCATGCATAGTTACTTTCTCCTATTGTTAGAACTCCATATTTCATGCACATGTTTAGAGTTCTTTGATCCCAGCTTTCAATGCTTGCAAATGGTTGGATCTTTATTGTGAGGATGCATGTCACCTCAAAAATTATTCTTTTTATCACTTACCTACTCGAGGACGAGCAGGAGTTAAGCTTGGGGATGCTTGATACGTCGGAAACGTATCTATAATTTTTGATGCTCCATGCTTGTTTAGTATCTACTTTGGTTTGCTTTGTCTACACTTTGAGGTACTTTTTACATGTTTTCTTGTACTAACCTATTAACAAGTTGCCACAGTGCCAGTTGCCTGTTTTCTGTTGTTTTTGGTTTCAGAAAAGCTAGTAAAGAAATATTCTCGGAATTGGACGGGACAAACGTCAAAGTCAATTACTTTCCGTGGGGAACAAGAAGTCCAGAGGGGAGATGAAGAAGCGGGCGAGGGCGGCCAAACCTCCCCTAGGCGCGGGTGGGCCCTGCCCCGCGCCTAGGTAGGGTTTGACCCCCCTGGCCGCCTCCTCGGCCTTCCCCTTCGCCTATAAGAAGCCCCCGATGCAGAAACCCTAAGTACCCTATCAAATATCCACGAAACATTCTATAGCCGCCGTCACCGTCATCCCTAGATCGGAGGGGATCTGAAGTTCTTACCGGCGCCCTGCCGGAGGGGAGATCATCCCGGAGGCCTTCTCTCCGGTATGATGTGTGAGTAGTTCCACCTTGTACTATGGTCCATGTAGTAGCTAGATGGTTGTATCTCCTCCTTGTGCTTTCATGTATAGATCTTGTGAGCTCCGTTCATGATCAAGATCTAATCTATTTGCAATCATGCATGTTGTGTTTGCGGGTATTCGATGGATATTGAGATTATTATGTTGGTTTGATTAATGGTTTTCTCTTTATGATTCTATCATGTCTGTGTTGTTTGTGACTTGCATGCTCTCTGTTGTTAGTAGCTATCTTGGCCAAGTAGTTGCTAGTGACTCCAAGAGGGGGTATTTATGCTCGATAGTGGGTTCATGCCTCTAGTTTCCAAGGGAAGTGACAATAATCTCTTTGGTTGTAGATGGCTGTTGCTACTAGGGAGAAAACAACGGTCTCTTGTTCATGGAACATGTGGACTGTTTACCTTACACACTTTGCTTAAAGAAGTTGTTTGTTGCTTGCAACTTAATACTGGAGGGGGTTCGGATGATAACCTGAAGGTGGACTTCTAGTCATAGATGCAGTTGGATGGCGGTCTATGTATCTTGTTGTATTGCCCAATCGAATCTCATAGGATCTTTCTGACTAGTAATTGCATTGTTATGCCTTGCTCAGTTCCTGTCAATTGCCCAGCTGTAATTTGTTTACCCTTCATGCCATGTTGTTTATCTAAGGAGAGCACCTCTAGTGAACTATGGACCTTGGTCCAATCTTTACCATTGATACATCTTCCACTGTTACTTTTTTACTTAATGCAAACCATTACCTTCCACACCATACGTTTAATCTTTTGTTATAGCAAACTGGTGAGCTTTTGTAACATCCCTAGAATCATGATTTCAAGGATTGCATATCATTCATGCATGCATATAGAATTGAGATCAATTTCAAACTCATTTCAGAAAACAGTAGCACATAGTGCTATCATTTTATGTGAACAAACTTATATCAAATGGACATCCCCATTTGAGAGTTTGAATGTTTTAAACCTAGATTGTTATCTCCCTTGATTAATGGATTGAGTGTGGAATTTGAACCATACTTTACAAAATGGAAATGGCTTCAAAAACCATATTTCAAACATTTGCAAATCAAGTGCAAAGTCCCTGTTATGTTGTTACTCCAAAAATGACCAAGCCTTTTCAAAGTGACCCCATGGTTTTATACCTGGAATTGAGACTGTGCACACTGCAAAAATCCCAAATAGATTTGAATTCAAAATGGAGTTTGAATTCATTTGAAAACCATTCCTGAAATTCATTCTGGAAAAAGAAAAAGGTTAAAGAAAGGAAAAGGGCCAGACGCTCCTAATCTAGCCCAACAGCACAACCGGCCCAGTTAGCCCACCCGGCCTCCCCCTCTCTCTCTCGCACGCGCCAACGCACTCGCAGAGCCACTGACACCTAGACCACACATCCTTTCTGCTTATTTCGCTGACAAGCGGGCCCCATCCACGTCACCCTCGTCTTCCCCAAATCGCGCCCGACCCCGTCGCAGGCCCTTTCCTCCGCCCATCACTGCCGCGATTGATTCCTCACTTAATTGCCCTTGATTCCACGCTTAATCGCCGCTCCCCTCTCGCCTACATAACCCCCTCTGCACCGCGGTCATTTCCCCTCACTCACCGCCTTCACATCCCCACCAGGATGCCCACAATCGCATTTGCGCCGCCGCAGACAGACGTGCTCCAGCGACGAATCACGGTAAGACCAGACCGCCCCGTTGCCCCTCGTTCAAACCACTGCAACCAGCATGATCGTGTGCATCTGCTAACGCCTCTGGTTTGCTTGCTCGTGACCCAGGTCCTTGTTTCCGTTCACGCCCGCAACCACCAGCGTCGCCGCTCGACTCCGGCGAGAAATAGCGGTAAGATCTGAGCGCCCCTTGCCTTCCCTTTGTTACCAACTTGTTCGCTAGTCACTTGCGCATCTTCTGAACCCTCTGCCTTGTGCTAGGACGACGCGGAGCCTCGACAGCGACCTCGACAGCAAGCGACAGACGCCGCCTGCAACTCCGACGAGCCCCAGCGACCGTACCTATGCGCCCCTCGTCAAGCCACTGCTAGGTTGAGCTTCTCCTCGACGCTGCGAACCTGGTAAGCATCCTCCTGCATCTCTGGATGACCTGTAGCACCGCGCCGCCGCAGACAGAGCTCGCCGCCGCCAGTAGCCGCCGCCAGCGCCGCCTCGCTTAGGTCGTTTGATCCAGAGCCGTCAGATCTGAATCCGGCGTATAGGATTAGATCACTTAGCGAATCGTTATGGATAGATTTGTGCCGTGTGTTTTAAGTAGATCCGACGGCGCGGGAGGGTGATCCTGAGCGAAACGGTATCAACCAATAAGATTAAGACGCGTGGCTAGGGTTTGTGTTTAAAACAGAATTCAAAACAGATTTAGATTCAAATTTGTTTAGGCTATAACATTTGATTCCCACGTTAGATTTTTGCAAATTTTATACCGTTGGAATCAGGGAGACAAGCCCTTTCTGTTTATGCAATGTGTTTAGTGAAAAGTTTCTATTAAAATGACTTTATTTGCAGAAACTTGTTTAAGACTATTTTGAGTATATAAATTGTTTAGGATTTTGTTTGGGTGTAAAATAAACTTGATTTAGCAAGTTTTCAACTTAGAATTGAATCAGTATTGTGCACTTGTTTGGTGGAGTTTTAAAAATCATCACTTAGCATTTTTGTATTGCATGCATATATATTTTTGCTTGTATATGACTTGTATGTGATTGTGGTTATATTCTTTGTGTAGATTTTGGTGCTAGTGATTGTGATTGTGAAGAGTGCTACTCTCCCCATTACCAAGGCAAGTGGTACTTCATGAATATTTCCATCCCTATATTTTGTACAAGCATTAGAAATATTTTGCTAAGTCTTGCATGTTGCTATTTTTGCCAAATGCCATGTTGGGAAATCCTAAGTAGATATAGAATTGCTAGGAAATTCCTAAGTTAAGTTACTATGCCATGCTTAGTCTAGCTAGTAACAAACAAGGGTTGGTAAAGTATATACAAGCTATGATGAAAATATTTCTAAGTCTATGGACTTATGTTTTTCTTAATAAAACAACTAAGTCAATGAATCACCTGGGTGGAATGGGACTTGAATG
Organism: Avena sativa; assembly: GCA_916181665.1. NCBI lineage: Eukaryota > Viridiplantae > Streptophyta > Magnoliopsida > Poales > Poaceae > Avena > Avena sativa. The sequence continues at coordinate 36,685,057 of OV702289.1, read as the reverse complement.
GTGGTTTTTGGTTGAGTGGTTACACAAGGCCCATGGACATGGTTTACCTTGTGTATCTCACTTGTGGTATGCCACCCAGGCACAAAGGGATTTTAGAGGCCAATTGTTGAGAAGCTTATAGTGCAGCCACTTGGCAATATGGGCTCTGCCTTGATCACATAGGTTGCTAGAACTTAGTCATTTGGACAGTTGGTGGTAGTGGGATGATAGGTTGGAACGCGTCCATTTGACTAAGGGAAGGCTTCTAAAAGGTCCTGTCTTGGGAAACCAAGTCTGGTGGGGAAAGTGCACAACCTCTGCAGATGTAAAATCTAAGTACTTAGCCAAGTCCATGGCAATGGACAACTTGAGCATCAAGACATGGAAGCTATCAAGAATCTCATCACTCCAACTTCTAAGTAAAACTTCTGGGTGAACAAGGGTGAAGGACCTCAATGTCTATTGATGGTTTCTTGGGAAAAGTTTTGACAAAGAAAAACTTAGTGATTTCAACTAATAGGAAAACCTATTTTGAGCAAAGCAAGCCAAGCTACACTTAGCCAAATTGCATATAGTAATATAGTCCACTTAAAATTTACTAAGGTATCACTTGCCAATACTATTCCAAAGTATTGACCCACTGTGGCTGTAACTTGTGATGTTGCAGGTTACTCCGATGATGATTAGGTGTCATGAGTCTACACTCAACATGCTTGCCTGTGGCACATGAAGATGAAGACTTATGTTTATTTACTTATTCCAAACTCTTGTATTAGGCCTGCGGCCTTGAGTTGTAAAAGACTATGTTTTATCTCTGGAATGGATGTAATAAATGACCTTTGTATCTGTGTCCTTCATCTTAAACTGTGGATGCTAGCAATGATCCAGGGACTAGCATTGCAATCACAGGGATCCTTTTCCTTTACAAAGGAGGGATCTTACAGATGGTATCAGAGCACTGTGTTGCCTGTAGGATTATGACCCTAGGATTGGAAACCACTAAGAAATAAAAATTCAACTACTTCTACACTTGTCTATTCTTCTCGTAAAATTTTCTAATCTTCTCATTCTCATCTCTATTTGTAGATGAACTCCATCAACGAAGCCGTAAGGAAAGGACCACTCATGACCATGACCTTGGAGTGTGAGACTGAGTTCCCCAAAATTCTCAAGGACCTCATGGTGGCAATGGAAATACATGGTGCAGCTGTGTACAAAGGCTTTCCAGTGATGGATGAAGGAGTTGAGTACTGGTGGGTGCAACTTCACTTGTACAAAAACAAGGAAGACAACCACAAAGAAAAAGGATTCTGCATGTACACCAACACTGTGGTGCACACCACATTCTTTGAGTCAGCAAGAGAAGCAGCTTGGAGGACTATCAAAGAACTTAGTGCAAGAGTCAAGTGCAGAATGCTCAACCTCCAACAAGACTTGATGAAAGAGAAGGAACATACCCAAGAGTTGGAAGCTACCAACCAAACCTTAAGAGGAGATATTATAGACTTAGTAATGGAATCATGTGAGCAAGATAGGCTGATTGCCTCTAGGAACATTGTGTTAGCCAACAGATCCAGTGAGATAGGATTGTAAACGTATTTCGTTAGTTGGACCACCACCTATCACCTTATTTTCCAAAATGATACCTTAAATAATATTGGACCTTGGTTGATGTAATGGATTCATGTATACATGACTTGTGTGATTTTGTTTTCCAAGGATATGTATGTGATGTTTGTCTTTGTTTTATCTTAAATTGTGTTGTTCTAACTTTTCTATCTTATAAATAGATGCCTATTACCATCAGCACTGTTGAGGAGTTCCAGGTTACCCGCTTTGGTCCTCGTATCGTTGAGCTTACCACTTTGCTCAATCTCCCTCTTCCCACCATCATGGTGCACCCACTCACCAAGTTCGAGAGGAAGGACCTCTGGGGCTTCAAGGTGAACCAGCCCGGACGCCAGACAGAGCCTACTACGGAGGCCATCGTCTTCAAACTTATGCACGATGACAGGGAGAGAGGCATGGAGGTAGTTATGCAGGACCTGATAGGACGTCTGCTAGGTCGACACTCCCGACAGGTTAGAGGCACCCACTTCCACGTCTTCGGAAGACGTGATGAGGATGGAGAGTCCATCGACTTCGAGGACGACTCGAGGGATGCCACAGAGCCGATACGTCTGTATCTCCAGGACTTAGAGTCTCTCATTAGGCACGTGGACACGGACAGGACTAATGTCATGCTCAGTAATGACGAGCTCCAAGTGCAGCTTCGCGAGAAGGACAAGCTTTTCGCACAGCAGGACGAGATAGTCAAGGAAATGGAGGCGAAGTTCGAGACCCAGGACAGGAAGTTCAAGAGTCAGGAGAAACGTGTCCAGGATAGGAACAAGAAGATCCGGGACATGACTGAAGAACTGCAGTCCAAGGACTTCGAGCTAGAGCAGCAGCAGGCGGTGATAGAGAGGCTTCGTTCCCAGAAGAGGGCTCTCAAGGCCAAGATTGAGTCCTTGACCACTACCATTGAGGAGAACAAGACCGCGATGGAGAACGCAGGTCTTACCTTTGTCGACGAGGAGATTGATGCTGATGAGTAGATTTGACTACTCGTTTATCTTTTATTATCGTACTTGTTATTTGAGAACTTGTTATTGGACCATCCGACATGTGGATGGCTTGCTACTTGTGTGTTTGACCTTGTGAACTTGTTATCTGGTTGTTGAACTTTTATCTTTGTGTTGCATACTATGTGTTTGCTTATGTGATGTAATGTGCATGAAAACATCTATGGGTATCTCATTCTTATATTTATTTGAACAAACCACAGATGCCTCCCCATCGCGCAAACCCCAACCCCAACAACAACAACAACAACATCACACCAGAAATGCAACAAATGATGACTGCTCAAACACAGCTGATGCAGATGATGACAACATTTATACAGAACCAAAACAACAACAACAACAACCCCAATAACAACCCCAATAACAACAACAATAACAACAATAACAACAACAACCCTCCAGGCTTTGATATGCTCACCAGATTCTTGAGATTGAGGCCAGCTAAGTTCTCGGGGACGACTGATCCCATGGTGGCCAATGATTGGCTACGTTCTGTAAACAAGGACTTAGTAACCGTGGGCTGCACGGATGCTGAAAAGGTCAGATTTGCAGCACATCTGCTGGAAGGGCCAGCCGCCACTTGGTGGGACAACTTTCAGATCACCACTCCCATAGATGAGGTGACTTGGGCTATCTTTGAGGATGGCTTTCGTACTGCTCATATCTCATCAGGAATAATGAGCCTGAAAAAGAAAGAGTTCCACAATCTGGAGCAGCGTTACCGCAGCGTGGCTGAGTACATTGAGGAGTTCAACAATCTGGCGCGTTATGCACCGGATGAGGTTGACACAGATTCCAAGAGAAAGGAAAAATTTCTGGAAGGCTTGAATGATGAGCTGAATCTGCAACTGGCTGTGGCATATGTTCCCACTTATCAGTCGCTCTGTGACAAGGCCGCAATATTGGAGAATAAAATGAAGCAAGTTGAGAGTAGAAAGAGAAAGCACTCTGACAAGCACAACTCGGGATCGTCTCACAAACGATCTCACTATGATGATAGCGGAAGCTCAGGATCCCACAAGCATGGGAAATTCAACAAGCACCACAACCACAACCATCATGACAACAAGCATCACCGCAGTCATGACAATGACAAGTACAAGAACCACAAGAGTGGACATAAGAGCCACCACAGTGGTAATGGTAGTGGAACTGGAAGTCAGCCTACTAAGAGAGAAATCAGTCAGGTTGAATGCTTCAAATGCAAGAAGATGGGACACTATGCAAATGAGTGCCCCGAAAATAAAGTTGAAGGACCTGTCAAGCCCAATCCTTTCCAGAAAGGACAGGTGAACCACATCAATGTGGAGGAGGTCTATGAGGAGCCTGATGCTGTTGCTGGTAAGTTCAGACTCAATTCCATTCCAGCATTTGTACTCTTTGATACTGGTGCATCGCATTCATTCATATCAAGAGCATTTGTTGAAAGAAATGAACTACCAGTAGAAACTATTGGGTGTCCTATAAAAGTAAGTTCTCCTGGTGGAGAAATGATAGTGAATTCAGGATGCCATGATCTAGTCATAGAATTTGGGAAGTATAAGTTTCCCGTTAACTTGATAATTCTAAACTCCCAAGGTTTGGATGTCATTCTGGGAATGGACTGGATGACTAAGTACAAAGGAGTGATAGATTGTGCCAACCATACTGTCTCCCTCACAACTCCAGAAAATAAAAGGATCAGATTCAAGACCAACTTTGAAGCAAAAAGGAGTATGCTAAATTATCTTAAGGGGGTTAGCATGGACAGTGTGCCAATTGTAAGTGAGTATCCGGATGTGTTTCCGGAAGAATTGCCGGGAATGCCACCAGATAGAGATGTGGAATTTCTGATAGATTTGGTACCAGGTTCTGGACCAATAGCAAAGAGACCATATAAAATGTCAGTTGATGAACTGAAAGAACTCAAGAAGAAACTAGGAGAACAGTTGCAGAAAGGATTTATTCAACCCAGTTCTTCATCTTGGGGAGCCCCAGTTTTGTTTGTGGAGAAGAAAGATAGAAGTCAAAGGTTATGCAGATTACCGTTCACTCAACGAGGTAACTATCAAGAACAAATATCCTTTGCCTAGAATCAATGACTTGTTTGATCAACTAGAAGGAGCACGTGTGTTCTCAAAGATTGATCTCCGGTCAGGCTATTTTCAACTCAAGATAAGAGAACAAGACATACCTAAAACAGCATTTACCACAATGTATGGATTGTATGAGTATACCGTAATGCCTTTTGGTTTGACCAATGCTCCAGCATACTTCATGAATATGATGAACAAAGTGTTCATGGAATTTCTTGACAAGTTTGTTGTCGTTTTCATCGATGACATCTTAGTCTACTCCAAGAGCAAATAAGAACATGAAGGACACTTGCGTTTGATACTTGAGAAGTTACGGGAGCATAAACTTTATGCCAAATTCAGCAAGTGTGAGTTCTGGTTGGAGGAATTTGGTTTTCTTGGTCATGTTATGACGAAGGATGGTATAGCAGTTGATCCTGCTAAAGTTTCAGCTGTGACTGAATGGGAATCTCCCAAGTCCATGAAGGAAGTTCGAAGTTTCCTTGGTTTAGCAGGTTACTACAGAAGGTTTATTGAGAATTTCTCTAAGGTAGCTAAGCCCATGACTGAATTGTTAAAGAAAGACAAGAAGTTTGCTTGGTCTGAAGGTTGTGAACTCAGCTTTCGGGAGTTGAAGAAGAGACTTGTGACAACACCAGTCTTGTGTCTGCCAGACTTGGAAAAGGATTTCCAAGTATATTGTGATGCATCTCATCAAGGTTTGGGTGCAGTACTTATGCAAGACGGTAAAGTTGTGGATTATGCCTCGAGACAACTCAAAACTCATGAAGTGAACTATCCAACTCATGATTTAGAGTTAGCCTCTGTCGTCCATGCACTCAAAACATGGAGGCACTACCTTTTGGGAAAGCGTTGTGAAGTGTTCACTGATCACAAAAGTTTGAAGTATATCTTCACCCAGAAGGAAATTAATATGAGACAAAGAAGATGGCTAGAACTTATCAAGGACTATGACTTAAGTTTGCAATACCACCCCGGTAAAGCAAATGTTGTAGCAGACGCTCTAAGTCGTAAAGTATTTGTGAATGGCCTTACCAAAGGAGAATTACCAGACGATTTGTGTACTCAATTCAGAGAACTCAGATTGGAGATTGTGCCTGAAGGACATCTCATGTCTTTGGATGTTCAACCCACTTTGTTAGACAAGATCAAAGAAGCCCAGAAGGTTGATAAAGAAATTGAAGAGATTAAAGGAAAGATTGGCATGGGAAAAGCCAAAGGATTCCACGAAGATGAACAGGGTACTTTATGGCATGGGAAACGTGTCTGTGTTCCACAAGATCCGGAACTACGGAAACTGATTTTGCAAGAAGCACACAACTCTCCGTATTCTATTCACCCAGGTAACACCAAAATGTACATGGACATGAAAGAAAGATTTTGGTGGAATAATCTCAAGAAGGACATCGCCGAACATATTGCTTTGTGTGATGTGTGTAGTAGAGTGAAAGCGGAGCATCAGAAACCAGCAGGTTTGCTTCAACCACTACCTATTCTCGATTGGAAGTGGGACAAGATTGGTATGGATTTCATTTCCGGGCTACCAAGGACCAGGTTGGGGTATGATTCCATATGGGTAGTAGTGGATCGCCTAACTAAAGTGGCTCATTTCATACCCGTGAAGACAACTTATACAAGTGCCAAGTTAGCCAAAATCTATATGAGTAGAATTGTATGTCTACATGGTGTGCCCAAGAGTATTGTGTCAGATAGGGGAACTCAATTCACTTCCCATTTTTGGAGACAACTACATGAGTCATTGGGAACGAGATTGGAATTCAGTACTGCTTTTCATCCTCAAACGGATGGACAAACAGAGAGAACTAATCAAATTCTTGAAGACATGTTGAGGGCATGTGCCTTAGACTATGGAGCCAGTTGGGATGAAAGTCTGCCCTACGCAGAATTTTCTTATAACAATAGCTATCAAGCCAGCATTGAGATGGCACCGTTTGATTTTCTCTACGGAAGAAAGTGTACCACCCCATTGTTATGGAATGGTGTGGGAGAAAGAAGTTTATTCGGGCCAGATCTTATCAAAGAAGCCGAAGAAAAGGTCAAATTGGTTAAGGACAGGTTGAAGATAGCACAGTCCCGACAGAAAAGCTATGCGGATCCTAAGAGTAGAGAAGTCACCTACGAAGTTGGTGATAGAGCTTATCTTAGAGTATCACCACTTCGTGGAGTGAAAAGATTCGGAGTCAAAGGAAAATTGGCACCAAGATATGTTGGGTCATTCAAGATTTTGAGTCGCAAAGGAGAAGTGGCCTATGAAATTGAAATGCCAGAATCTCTGTCAGGTGTCCACAATGTGTTTCATGTGAGTCAACTGAAGAAATGTCACCCAGAAATGGAGGAAACCTCTTTGAAGGATACTATACCTTTGGAGGAAGTTCAACTAGAAAGTGATCTCACTTATGAAGAGAAACCCATCAAAATTCTTGAGACTGCAGAAAGAGTCACAAGGACAAAGACCATCAAGTTTTGCAAAGTGCAGTGGAATCATCATTCCGAAGAGGAAGCAACATGGGAAAGAGAAGATGATCTTCGGAAGGACCACCCTCACCTATTTGCTAGCCAATCCGAATCTCGAGGGCGAGATTCACCTTAAGGGGGTTAGATTTGTAACATCCCTAGAATCATGATTTCAAGGATTGCATATCATTCATGCATGCATATAGAATTGAGATCAATTTCAAACTCATTTCAGAAAACTGTAGCACATAGTGCTATCATTTTATGTGAACAAACTTATATCAAATGGACATCCCCATTTGAGAGTTTGAATGTTTTAAACCTAGATTGTTATCTCCCTTGATTAATGGATTGAGTGTGGAATTTGAACCAAACTTTACAAAATGGAAATGGCTTCAAAACCCATTTTTCAAACATTTGCAAATCAAGTGCAAAGTCCCTGTTATTTTGTTACTCCAAAAATGACCAAGCCTTTTCAAAGTGACCCCATGGTTTTCTACCTGGAATTGAGACTATGGCACACTGCAAAAATCCCAAATAGATTTGAATTCAAAATGGAGTTTGAATTCATTTGAAAACCATTCCTGAAATTCATTCTGGAAAAAGAAAAAGGTTAAAGAAAGGAAAAGGGCCAGGCGCTCCTAATCTAGCCCAACAGCACAACCGGCCCAGTTAGCCCACCCGGCCTCCCCCTCTCTCTCGCACGCGCCAACGCACTCGCAGAGCCACTGACACCCAGACCACACATCCTTTCTGCTTATTTCGCTGACAAGCGGGCCCCGTCCACGTCACCCTCGTCTTCCCCAAATCGCGCCCGACCCCGTCGCAGGCCGTTTCCTCCGCCCATCACTGCCGCGATTGATTCCTAGCTTAATTTCCCTTGATTCCACGCTTAATCGCCGCTCCCCTCTCTCCTACATAACCCCCTATGCACCGCGGTCATTTCCCCTCACTCACCGCCTTCACATCGCCACCAGGCTGCCCACAATCGCATTTGCGCTGCCGGAGACAGACGTGCTCCGGCGACGAATCATGGTAAGACCAGACCACCCCGTTGCCTCTCGTTCAAACCACTGCAACCAGCATGATCGTGTGCATCTGCTAACGCCTCTGGTTTGCTTGCTCGTGACCTAGGTCCTCGTTTCCGTTCACGCCCGCAACCACCAGCGTCGCTGCTCGACTCCGGCGAGCAATAGCGGTAAGAGCTGAGCGCCCCTTGCCTTCCCTTTGTTACCAACTTGTTCGCTAGTCACTTGCGCATCTTCTGAACCCTCTGCCTTGTGCTAGGACGACGCAGAGCCTCGACAGTGACCTCGACAGCAAGCGACAGACGCCGCCTGCAACTTCGACGAGCCCCAGCGACCGTACCCGTGCGCCCCTCGTCAAGCCACTGCTAGGTTGAGCTTCTCCTCGACACTGCGAACCTGGTAAGCATCCTCCTGCATCTCCGGATGACCTGTAGCACCGCGCCGCCGCAGACAGAGCTCGCCGCCGCCAGTAGCCGCCGCCAGCGCCGCCTCGCTTAGGTCGTTTGATCCAGAGCCGTCAGATCTGAATCCAGCGTATAGGATTAGATCACTTAGCGAATCGTTATGGATAGATTTGTGCCATGTGTTTTAAGTAGATCCGATGGCGCGGGAGGGTGATCCTGAGCGAAACGGTATCAACCAATAAGATTAAGACGCGTGGCTAGGGTTTGTGTTTAAAACAGAATTCAAAACAGATTTAGATTCAAATTTGTTTAGGCTATAACTTTTGATTCCCACGTTAGATTTTTGCAAATTTTATACCGTTGGAATCAGGGAGACAAGCCCTTTCTGTTTATGCAATGTGTTTAGTGAAAAGTTTCTATTAAAATGACTTTATTTGCAGAAACTTGTTTAAGACTATTTTGAGTATATAAATTGTTTAGGATTTTGTTTGGGTGTAAAATAAACTTGATTTAGCAAGTTTTCAACTTAGAATTGAATCAGTATTGTGCACTTGTTTGGTGGAGTTTTAAAAATCATCACTTAGCATTTTTGCATTGCATGCATATATATTTTTGCTTGTATATGACTTGTATGTGATTGTGGTTATATTCTTTGTGTAGATTTTGGTGCTAGTGATTGTGATTGTGAAGAGTGCTACTCTCCCCATTACCAAGGCAAGTGGTACTTCATGAATATTTCCATCCCTATATTTTGTACAAGCATTAGAAATATTTTGCTAAGTCTTGCATGTTGCTATTTTTGCCAAATGCCATGTTGGGAAATCCTAAGTAGATATAGAATTGCTAGGAAATTCCTAAGTTAAGTTACTATGCCATGCTTAGTCTAGCTAGTAACAAACAAGGGTTGGTAAAGTATATACAAGCTATGATGAAAATATTTCTAAGTCTATGGACTTATGTTTTTCTTAATAAAACAACTAAGTCAATGAATCATCTGGGTGGGATGGGACTTGAATGGTGGTTTTTGGTTGAGTGGTTACACAAGGCCCATGGACATGGTTTACCTTGTGTATCTCACTTGTGGTATGCCACCCAGGCACAAAGGGATTTTAGAGGCCAATTGTTGAGAAGCTTATAGTGCAGCCACTTGGCAATATGGGCTCTGCCTTGATCACATAGGTTGCTAGAACTTAGTCATTTGGACAGTTGGTGGTAGTGGGATGATAGGTTGGAACGTGTCCATTTGACTAAGGGAAGGCTTCTGAAAGGTCCTGTCTTGGGAAACCAAGTCTGGTGGGGAAAGTGCACAACCTCTACAGATGTAAAATCTAAGTACTTAGCCAAGTCCATGGCAATGGACAACTTGAGCATCAAGACATGGAAGCTATCAAGAATCTCATCACTCCAACTTCTAAGTAAAACTTCTGGGTGAACAAGGGTGAAGGACCTCAATGTCTATTGATGGTTTCTTGGGAAAAGTTTTGACAAAGAAAAACTTAGTGATTTCAACTAATAGGAAAACCTATTTTGAGCAAAGCAAGCCAAGCTACACTTAGCCAAATTGCATATAGTAATATAGTCCACTTAAAATTTACTAAGGTATCACTTGCCAATACTATTCCAAAGTATTGACCCACTATGGCTATAACTTGTGATGTTGCAGGTTACTCCGATGATGATTAGGTGTCATGAGTCTACACTCAACATGCTTGCCTGTGGCACATGAAGATGAAGACTTATGTTTATTTACTTATTCCAAACTCTTGTATTAGGCCTGTGGCCTTGAGTTGTAAAAGACTATGTTTTATCTCTGGAATGGATGTAATAAATGACCTTTGTATCTGTGTCCTTCATCTTAAACTGTGGATGCTAGCAATGATCCAGGGACTAGCATTGCAATCACAGGGATCCTTTTCCTTTACAAAGGAGGGATCTTACAGCTTTACAACCTCACTGATTTGTTGGGGCAAAGTCTTGAGTTTGTGTTGTGCAGGTCTCCGCATTGCTTGCAACACCTGTGTGATGTTTCCTTCCTCCTTCTGGTTCGATAACCTTGGTCTCTACTAAGGGAAAGCTTGTTGTTATGCTCATCATACCTTGCTCTTGGGGTTCCCAACAAAGGCCTCTCTGACAGGCAATCATAAACCTGCACAACACAAACTCAAGACTTTGCCCTAACTAATAGTGAGGTTGTCAATCTCACCAGTTGATGTAACAAAGGATTAACTGTATGGTATGGAAGTGAAGGAAATATGCCCTAGAGACAATCATAGAGATGATTATATTTCATCTGTATCCATGAGTTATTGTAATGTTCCTTGAATATCCATATCAGGCAACTTGTATTGATTGGAAATTATGTGAATTGTTTGTGAAACTCTTAACTTGTATGGTTATTTAATAGTTGCCCCTAGTCGGAGTTCATGTGAGGACACACGTGAATGTTAGACTAGCACATCGATTGGTTGATGACTATGTTTCGCAAGTCATAGACATGGATATGTCAAACCAATGATGTGGACACATGTTATGAACATGGGGTTGGACTGACCCAACTTGAGACTAGCAATTAGACTTGCAACTCTCTCTACACATCGTGTACGTTTTTTCCTTATACCTGAGATTGTCGCATTTACTTGAGATGTGGATCGACCTACTTTGGGGCTATCAACCACTACTCCGTAACTGGGTAGTCATAAAGGTAGCTTTCGGGTTTGTCCTGAAGCATGCTGCAAGGCATGGTCAATCAAGATGGGATTTTCCCCTCTCTACTTGAGAGAGATATCTCTGGGACCCTCGAGTGATCGGATCCAGAAATGCATGGTCATGCTACATAAGGCTAAGAGTTAACCTAGCAAAGGGATTCCGAATCACAGTATCGAGAAAGGGAGGTCAGCTTGGAGCTAGACCAAATATCGTGAGACAAAGGGAAATACATGTACTAAACCTTGTGATGGTTCGTCCGATATGATCTTTGTATGCGTTTAGGAGTTGGCACGTTTTGCTAGAGACCGCTACCAACTATTGACAGAATAAGTGTATCCGTGCATGTCTACACGTATATGAACCTATAGGGTCACACACTTAAGGGGCTAGAAGCCTGATGAGGATTTGATCCGAATTAGACCAAGCTTAGGCTACTAATGGGATGATAATGTAGAAGCCCACTAGGGATTCCTATATAAGAGAGGGTGGGGCGAGCTGACCAGGGTTAGACCATTCCACCCAGCTGCCACTCCTTGAAGGGAATATGCCCTGAGAGGCAATAATAAAGTGTTTATTATGTGTATTCCAAGTATATGATAGATGTTTATTTTGCATGCTATAATTGTATTAATACGGAAACATTAATACATATGTGTTTAATAAACAAACAGAAAGTTCCTAGTTATGCCTCTCTCATAAACTAGCTCGTTGATTAACAAGATGATCAAGGTTTCCTGATCATGGACATTGGATGTTGTTAATAACGGGATCACAACATTAGTGTAATGGTGTGATGAACATTCATCCGAAGTATAGCATTACGATCAAAGTCATTGAGTTTATATTGCTATAACAACTTACGAAGTGATCCTAATCCTTAGACCATTAGATCATGTCAATCACTAACACCGAAAGAGTTTCTTGATAACATCAAACGTCACACCGTAACAGGGTGATTATAAAGATGGATTCAGAACTAATAAAGTGTTATGTTGAGGCTCATGGATCGAGAGTGGAATTTGTTCATCCCGATGACGGATAGATATACTCTGGTACCTCTCGGTGATATCACATTGATTAGCTTGCAAGCAAGTGATTTGATCACTAGAATGTTATATCACGGGAACGAGAAAAGAGTGCATGTCAGTAATGAGATCAAACTAGGTATGGAGATACCGATGATCGAATCTCGGACATGTAATATATCGTGAAACAAAGGGATTAAGATACTAGCGTAAAAGGTTCCGACAATCACAAGAAAGTCATCGTTGAATGTGTGGGAGTCAGTATGGGTCTCCAGATCCCGCTTCTGATTATTGATCTGAGAGGGGTCTCGATCATGTCCACATTATTCATGAACCGTAGGGTGACACACTTAAGAGACACCGACATCCAATTGGAGCAAAAGTTTCATGCCGAAAGAATGAACAAGCGCAGGAATTTATTTCACTAGATACCGAAACAGGTTTTCGGGTGAAATTGCATAAAGTGGTTATGCATGTGAAATAGAATTCTAGCAAGGGTTTATTTTTGAATGTTTGTCATTAAAGTACTTGACAAAATTCTGAATAAAATAAAAGAGTTTTATTTAATGAGAGTTTGCATTAAATTTGGTGGAAATTTAATGGCAAGTTTGAGTGGGATTTTGAGTGGAGGCATATGAATGGATTTTTGTGAGTGGAGTGTCCACCCACATGAAGATGGGAGGACAAGGGGGCAGCCCCCATGCGCCGGACACCCCCTTGGGGTTCCCCCCTCCTCCTATAAAAGGAGCCCCTCCTCTCACTTCTCACTCACACCTCCTCGTGAAGGATCTCTCTCCCCCTCTAGAATTTATCCCCCTTGGTCTCGGACTAGCGAGATACATGTTCCTGGTGGATATTCGGCAAGAAAGAGTTGTGCTTCCGCTGCATCGCTGGAGCGAGGAGGCGGAGGTTGCTCGGTGCCTCGAACGTGTGTGCGAGCACGGATGCGCTGCTGATTTGCGGCGCTAGGACTTCCTCTCGATCTTGAGATCGTCTACATCAACCACGAGTTGAACTCGTTAAGCTTTGTCGGTCTTCAAGGGTATGTTCTCTACGGATATACATCCGCCCATTGTTTGTATCAAATAGATAGATCTTGGTTCATAGTTCACATCGTAGGAAATTTTTTGTTTTCTATGTTGCGAACCCTACAGTGGTATCAGAGCCGGATCTATGCGTAGATGCTTTACACGGGTAGTACACATATGAGTATGTGGGCGATGATGATCATGTTGTTGCTCCTTTGTTGTAATTTTGGATATTGGTGGCATAGTGGGATGAAGCGACCCGGACAAACTTTACATGTCCTCGCACATGAGACCTGTTCCACGCTTGACATGCAACTAGTTTGCATAAGTGGCTAGCGGGTGTCTCTCTCTCCTACTATAGTCAATATCTATTTTGCAACGAGTTGTCAACAATTTGGTTATCCTCGTTGTGGTTCATGTTCGTAGGTAAGAATAGTTCTATCTCGAAAGCCCTAAGCCACGTAAAACTTGCAATGGATAAATTAGAGGCGTCTAGTTTAGATTGTTGCTGGGATAGTGTTATGATATGGTGATGTTGTAAGTAGAAGTATGAGATGATACTCTTACAACACACATACAGTGTAAACTCCATAGACCTTGGATTTACACATATAGGTATGATAGTGATCATACCACGATGCACATGATAGAGATCATCTGCGGGAACCATTACATTTCACTAATAAACAAGTGATGTTTCATAGCATCTTATATTGCTTGTTTAGAGCTTTGTTAGCATAATAAGATGATCCCTCATTTAAATATCAAGATAAGAATGTGTTCTTCCTTTAGTATGCATCGATTATGTTTCATCGCTCCAAGATATCACGTGATGATCGGGTGTTCTTGGATCCACGACCATATTTCGGGTGTAAAACAGTTACACACGCGAATACTAAGGTTCTAACTTGGCGAGCCTAGCATGTACAGACATGGCCTCGGAACACGGACCGAAAGGTTAAGCATGAGTCATATAGTAGATATGATGCCCATTTGATGCTCACCTTTGAAGCTATACCGACTCACGTGATGATCGGACTTGGTATAGTGGATTTGGTTCATGTAATCACCAAAAAGGCACGAGGGATGTTGTTTTTGAGTGGGAGTTCATTTGTAATATGGATTAGTTGAACTCAATCTATCATACACTTAGTCTAAACTTTACAAATTCTGTTGTAGATGGCACCACCTGCTTTTAATTTCAATGTGTTCATGGAGAAAGAGAAACTAGCAACGAACGGTATCAACTTTATCGAATGGGCCATGAATTTGAGGATTCTCCTCTCTGCTGCACAAAAGCAATACGTGCTAGAAGCGCCACTAGGTCCCCCACCTTTTGAGGATGCCCCTGACGAGGAGAAGAATGTCTATCAGACTCGTCAGGAGGACCACAACTTAGTTCATTGCGGCATATTGTATGGTCTAGAGCCGGAACTTCGAAAGCGTTTCGAAAACGGCAATGCATTTGATACAATGGGTGAGTTGAAAATGATTTTCGACACACATGCTGCTGTAGAGAGCTACAACGCTTCAGAAAAGTTCTTTAGCTGCATGATGGAAGAGCATAGCTCCGTTAGTGAGCATGTACTCAAGATGTCGGGTTACGCCGATAAGCTTGTGTCCTTGGGAATAACGATTCCCATTGACTTAGGCATCCATCGTGTTCTGCAGTCTCTGCCACCTAGCTATAAGAGCTTTGTGATGAACTATAATATGCAAGGCATGAAGAAGTCTCTCCCCGAGCTTCTGTCAATGCTTAAAACTGCAGAAGTGGAGATAAAAAAGGAACATCAAGTGTTGATGTTCAATAGGAACACTGGTTTCAAGAAAGACAAGAAGGGCAAACGGAAGGGAAGTAAGGGCGGCAAGCCTGTTGTCATGCCTGAAAAGAAACCCCGAGTTGGACCTAAGTCTGATACGGAGTGCTACTACTGTAAGGGGACTGGCCACTGGAAGCGCAACTGCCCCAAGTATTTGGCAGACAAGAAGGACGGCAAGGCAAACAAAGGTATATATGATATACATGTTATTGATGTGTACTTGACTAGTGCTCGCAGTAGCACCTGGGTATTTGATACCGGTTTAGTTGCTAATATTTGTAACTCGAATCAGGGGCTGCGGAACACGCGACCGCTAGCAAGGGGTGAGGTCAAGATGCGTGTCGGCAATGGATCAAGCGTTGATGTGATCGCCGTAGGAACGCTGCCTCTCCATTTTCCGTCGGGATTAGTTATAAACTTGAATAATTGTTATCTGGTGCCTGCACTGAGCATGAACATTGTATCTGGATCGTGTTTGATGCGAAGTGGTTAGTCATTTAAATCCGAGAACAATGGTTGTTCCATTTATATGAATGAAATCTTTTATGGTCATGCACCGATGATGAATGGTTTATTTCTATTAGATCTCGATGATAATGTTACACATATTCATAATGTTGATGCTAAAAGGATTAAACTTAATGATGATATATCCGCATATATGTGGCACTGCCGTCTAGGTCATATTGGCGTTAAACGCATGAAGAAGCTCCATTCGGATGGACTTTTGGAATCACTTGATTTTGAATCATTTGATACATGTGAGCCATGCCTTATGGGCAAGATGACTAGAACGCCGTTTTTCGGTTCAATGGAACGGGCGACAGATTTATTGGAAATCATACATTCTGATGTATGTGGTCCAATGAGTGTGTCGGCGCGAGGTCGATATCGTTATTTTGTTACTTTCACGGATGATTTGAGTAGGTATGGTTATATCTACTTGATGAAACACAAGTCTGAAACCTTTGAAAAGTTCAAGGAATTTCAGAATGAAGTGGAAAATCATCGTAATAGAAAGATCAAATTTCTACGGTCCGACCGTGGAGGTGAGTATCTAAGTTACGAGTTTAGCACTCACATGAAAGAGTGTGGAATTTTTTCACAACTCACACCTGCCGGAACACCACAGCGAAATGGTGTGTCGGAACGTCGTAATCGTACTTTATTAGATATGGTCCGATCTATGCTGTCTCTGACGGACTTTCCGTTGTCATTTTGGGGTTATGCACTAGAAACTGCTGCATTCACTTTAAATCGGGCACCATCTAAATCTGTTGAAAAGACACCATATGAATTGTGGTTTGGAAACAAACCTAAGCTGTCATTTCTTAAAGTTTGGGGATGCGATGTTTATGTGAAGAAACTTCAACCGGATAAACTCGAACCCAAAGCGGAAAAATGCGTCTTCATAGGTTACCCTAAGGAAACTATTGGGTATTCCTTCTATCACAGATCCGAGGGCAAGGTTTTTGTTGCCAAGAATGGATCCTTTCTAGAGAAAGAGTTTCTCGCGAAAGGTGTGAGTAGTCGGAAGGTAGAACTCGAAGAGGTTATTGAACCTTCTCTTCAAAGTATGGCGAGTAGCGCAGCACCGGAAGTTGTTCCGGAGTTGGCTCCACCTGATGAAGAGGGAACTAATGATAATGATCATGAAACTCCGAAAGAGAGTACTACCGAACCTCGCAGGTCTAGCAGGATGCGTGCAGCTCCCGAGCTGTACGAAAATCCTGTCATGAATTTCATGGTTGATGAAAATGACGACCCTGCGACGTATGAAGAAGCGATGATGAGCCCGGATTCCAACAAATGGTTAGAAGCCATGAAATCCGAGATGGAATCCATGTATGAAAATCAAGTTTGGAACTTGCTGGAATTACCTCACGACTGAAAGGCCATGGAGAACAAATGGATTTTCAAAAGAAAAACTGATGCTGATGGTAATGTGACCGTCTATAAAGCTCGACTTGTCGCAAAGGGGTTTCGACAAATTCAAGGAGTTGACTACGATGAGACATTCTCTCCCGTAGTGATGCTAAAGTCAGTTAGGATTATGTTAGCAATTGCTGCATATTTCGATTATGAGATATGGCAGATGGATGTCAAAACCGCATTTCTCAATGGTAATATTGAAGAAGAGTTGTATATGATACAACCAAAGGGTTTTGTCGATCCTAAGGATGCTAACAAGGTGTGCAAGCTTCAGCGATCCATCTATGGATTGAAGCAAGCATCATGAAGTTGGAATCTCCGCTTTGATGAGGTGATCAAAGAGTTTGGATTTGTCCAAACTTATGGAGAAGCTTGTATTTACAAGATAGTGAGTGGGAGCAATGTGGCATTTCTGATATTATATGTGGATGACATATTATTGATCGGAAATGATATTGATCTTTTAAACAGTGTTAAAAGTTATCTAAACAGCAAATTTTCAAAGAAGGACCTAGGTGAAGCGTCATACATATTAGGCATAAAGATCTATAGAGATAGATCTAGGCGTCTAATAGGGCTATCGCAAAGTACATACCTTGATAAGATTTTAAAGAAGTTTAAAATGGACGGAAGTAAGAAGGGGTTCTTACCTATGTTGCAAGGCAAGACATTGAGTAAGACTCAAAGTCCGGCTTCGGCGGAAGAAAGAGAGATAATGGACAAAGTCCCCTATGCTTCAGCCATAGGCTCTATAATGTACGCCATGCTATGTACAAGACCGGATGTGGCACATGCTATTAGTTTGACTAGTAGGTACCAATCGGATCCAAGTTCGGAACACTGGATAGCGGTCAAGAATATCCTTAAGTACTTACAAAGAACTAAGGATATGTTTCTTGTATACGGAGGTGAAGAAGAGCTCGTCGCTAAGTGTTATGTTGACGCTAGCTTTGACACCGATCCGGATGACTCTAAGTCTCAATCCGAATACGTATTTTTCATGAATGGCGGAGAGGTTAGTTGGAGGAGCTCCAAACAACCTGTGGTAGCGGGATCAACAACGGAGGCCGAATATGTTGCTGCTTCAGAAGCGGCTCAGGAAGCAGTTTGGATGAAGGAGTTCATATCTGAACTAGGAGTGGTTGCAAACGCGTTGGACCCAATGGTGATCTATTGTGACAACAATGGTGCCATTGCCAATGCCAAAGAGCCAAGGTCTCACAAGCATTCCAAGCATATTAAGCGGCGGTTTCACTCCATCCGCGAGCATGTCAAGGATGGAGATATAAAGATTTGTAAAGTACATACGGATCTCAATGTAGCAGATCCGTTGACTAAAACTCTCCCTAGAGCAAAACATGATCAACACCAGAACTCAATGGGTGTTAGATTTATCACTATGTAACTAGATTATTGTCTCTAGTGCAAGTCGGAGACTGAAGGGAATATGCCTTGAGAGGCAATAATAAAGTGTTTATTATGTGTATTCCAAGCATATGATAGATGTTTATTTTGCATGCTATAATTGTATTAATACGGAAACATTAATACATGTGTGTTCAATAAACAAACAGAAAGTTCCTAGTTATGCCTCTCTCATAAACTAGCTTGTTGATTAACAAGATGATCAAGGTTTCCTGATCATGGACATTGGATGTCGTTAATAACGGGATCACAACATTAGTGTAATGGTGTGCTGAACATTCATCCGAAGTATAGCATTACGATCAAAGTCATTGAGTTTATATTGCTATAGCAACTTACGAAGTGATCCTAATCCTTAGACCATGAGATCATGTCAATCACTAACACCGGAAGAGTTTCTTGATAACATCAAACGTCACACCGTAACAGGGTGATTATAAAGATGGATTCAGAACTAATAAAGTGTTATGTTGAGGCTCATGGATCGAGAGTGGAATTTGTTCATCTCGATGACGGATAGATATACTCTGGGACCTCTCGGTGATATCACATTGATTAGCTTGCAAGCAAGTGATTTGATCACTAGAATGTTATATCACGGGAACAAGAAAAGAGTGCATGTCAGTAACGAGTTCAAACTAGGTATGGAGATACCGAAGATTCAATCTCATACATGTAATATATCGTGAAACAAAGGGATTAAGATACTAGCGTAAAAGGTTCCGACGATCACAAGAAAGTCATCGTTGAATGTGTGGGAGTCAGTATGGGTCTCCAGATCCCGCTTCTGATTATTGATCCGAGAGGGGTCTCGATCATGTCCGCATTATTCACGAACCGTAGGGTGACACACTTAAGAGACACCGACATCCAATTGGAGCAAAAGTTTCATGCCGAAAGAATGAACAAGCGCAGGAATTTATTTCACTAGATACCGAAACAGGTTTTCGGGTGAAATTGCATAAAGTGGTTATGCATGTGAAATAGAATTCTAGCAAGGGGATATTTGTGAATGTTTGTCATTAAAGTAATTCAAAATTCTGAATAAAATAAAATAGTTTTATTTAATGAGAGTTTGCATTAAATTTGGTGGAAATTTAATGGCAAGTTTGAGTGGGATTTTGAGTGGAGGCATATGAATGGATTTTTGTGAGTGGAGTGTCCACCCACATGAAGAGGGGAGGGCAAGAGGGCAGCCCCCATGCGCCGGACACCCCCTTGGGGTTCCCCCTCCTCCTATAAAAGGAGCCCCTCCTCTCACTTCTCACTCACACCTCCTCGTGAAGGATCTCTCTCCCCCTCTAGAATTTATCCCCCATGGTCTCGGACTAGCGAGATACATGTTCCCGGTGGCTATTCGGCAAGAAAGAGTTGTGCTTCCGCTGCATCGCTGGAGCGAGGAGGCGGAGGTTGCTCGGTGCCTCGAACGTGTGCGAGCACGGATGCGCTGCTGATTTGCGGCGCTAGGACTTCCTCTCGATCTTGAGATCGTCTACATCAACCACGAGTTGAACTCGTTAAGCTTTGTCGGTCTTCAAGGGTATGTTCTCTACGGATATACATCCGCCCGTTGTTTGTATCTAATAGATAGATCTTGGTACATAGTTCACATCGTAGGAAAATTTTTGTTTTCTAGCTGCGAACCCTACAGTGGTATCAGAGCCGGATCTATGCGTAGATGCTTTACACGGGTAGTACACATATGAGTATGTGGGCGATGATGATCATGTTGTTGCTCCTTTGTTGTAATTTTGGATACTGGTGGCATAGTGGGATGAAGCGACCCGGACAAACTTTACATGTCCTCGCACATGAGACCTGTTCCACGCTTGACATGCAACTAGTTTGCATAAGTGGCTAGCGGGTGTCTGTCTCTCCTACTATAGTCAATATCTATTTTGCAACGAGTTGTCAACAATTTGGTTATCCTCGTTGTGGTTCATGTTCGTAGGTAAGAACGGTTCTATCTCGGAAGCCCTAAGCCACGTAAAACTTGCAATGGATAAATTAGAGGCGTCTAGTTTAGATTGTTGCTAGGCTAGTGTTATGATATGGTGATGTTGTAAGTAGAAGTATGAGATGATACTCTTACAACACACATAGCATGTAAACTCCATAGACCTTGGATTTACACATATAGGTATGATAGTGATCATACCACGATGCACATGATAGAGATCATCTGCGGGAACCATTACATTTCACTAATAAACATGTGATGTTTGATAGCATCTTAGATTGCTTGTTTAGCGCTTTGTTAGCATAATAAGATGATCCCTCATTTAAATATCAAGATAAGAATGTGTTCTTCCTTTAGTATGCACCGATTATGTTTCGTCGCTCCAAGACATCACGTGATGATCGGGTGTTCTTGGATCCACGACCATATTTCGGGTGTAAAATAGTTACACACGCGAATAGTAAGGTTCTAACTTGGCGAGCCTAGCATGTACAGACATGGCCTCGGAACACGTATCGAAAGGTTAAGCATGAGTCATATAGTAGATATGATGGCCATTTGATGCTCGGCTTTGAAGCTATACCTACTCACGTGATGATCGGACTTGGTATAGTGGATTTGGTTCATGTAATCACCAAAAAGGCACGAGGGATGTCGTTTTTGAGTGGGAGTTCATTCGTAATATGGATTAGTTGAACTCAAACTATCATACACTTAGTCTAAACTTTACAAATTCTGTTGTAGATGGCACCACCTGCTTTTAATTTCAATGTGTTCATGGAGAAAGAGAAACTAGCAACGAACGGTATCAACTTTACCGAATGGGCCATGAATTTGAGGATTCTCCTGTCTGCTGCACAAAAGCAATACGTGCTAGAAGCGCCACTAGGCCCCCCACCTTTTGAGGATGCCCCTGACGAGGAGAAGAATGTCTATCAGACTCGTTAGGAGGACCACAACTTAGTTCATTGCGGCATATTGTATGGGCTAGAGCCGGAACTTCGAAAGCGTTTCGAAAACGGCAATGCATTTGATACAATGGGTGAGTTGAAAATGATTTTCGACACACATGCTGCTGTAGAGAGCTACAACGCTTCAGAAAAGTTCTTTAGCTGCATGATGGAAGAGCACAGCTCCGTTAGTGAGCATGTACTCAAGATGTTGGGTTACGCCGATAAGCTTGTGTCCTTGGGAATAACGATTCCCATTGACTTAGGCATCCATCGTGTTCTGCAGTCTCTGCCACCTAGCTATAAGAGCTTTGTGATGAACTATAATATGCAAGGCATGAAGAAGTCTCTCCCCGAGCTTCTGTCAATGCTTAAAACTACAGAAGTGGAGATAAAAAAGGAACATCAAGTGTTGATGATCAATAGGAACACTGGTTTCAAGAAAGAGAAGAAGGGGAAACGGAAGGGAAGTAAGGGCGGCAAGCCTGTTGCCGTGCCTGAAAAGAAACCCCGAGTTGGACCTAAGTCTGATACCGAGTGCTACTATTGTAAGGGGACTGGCCACTGGAAGCGCAACTGCCCCAAGTATTTGGCAGACAAGAAGGACGGCAAGGCAAACAAAGGTATATATGATATACATGTTATTGATGTGTACTTGACTAGTGCTCGCAGTAGCACCTGGGTATTTGATACCGGTTTAGTTGCTAATATTTGTAACTCGAATCAGGGGCTGCGGAACACGCGACCGCTAGCAAGGGGTGAGATCAAGATGCGTGTCGGCAATGGATCAAGCGTTGATGTGATCGTCGTAGGAACGCTGCCTCTCCATTTGCCGTCGGGATTAGTTATAAACTTGAATAGTTGTTATCTGGTGCCTGCACTGAGCATGAACATTGTATCTGGATCGTGTTTGATGCGAAGTGGTTAGTCATTTAAATCCGAGAACAATGGTTGTTCCATTTATATGAATGAAATCTTTTATGGTCATGCACCGATGATGAATGGTTTATTTCTATTAGATCTCGATGATAATGTTACACATATTCATAATGTTGATGCTAAAAGGATTAAACTTAATGATGATATATCCGCATATATGTGGCACTGCCGTCTAGGTCATATTGGCGTTAAACGCATGAAGAAGCTCCATTCGGATGGACTTTTGGAATCACTTGATTTTGAATCATTTGATACATGTGAGCCATGCCTTATGGGCAAGATGACTAGAACGTCGTTTTACGGTTCAATGGAACGGGCGACAGATTTATTGGAAATCATACATTCTGATGTATGTGGTCCAATGAGTGTGTCGGCGCGAGGTCGATATCGTTATTTTGTTACTTTCACGGATGATTTGAGTAGGTATGGTTATATCTACTTGATGAAACACAAGTCTGAAACCTTTGAAAAGTTCAAGGAATTTCAGAATGAAGTGGAAAATCATCGTAATAGAAAGATCAAATTTCTACGGTCCGACCGTGGAGGTGAGTATCTAAGTTACGAGTTTAGCACTCACATGAAAGAGTGTGGAATTGTTTCACAACTCACACCTGCCGGAACACCACAGCGAAATGGTGTGTCGGAACGTCGTAATCGTACTTTATTAGATTTTTTTTCCATACAATCCCCCAGGAAGAGGGATCGGGTTCCATTATCATCAGACAACGGAACAACGACCACACACATCGACGTAGTACTGACCCACCTAGGGGGTCAAAAAGGAAAAGCAAGAGGTTCAAATTACACACCGAGCAAACTAAACAGAAATAAAGAAGGAGGTTGGAGACGCAAGAACACCGCCCTCAGGCTAGTGGGAAACCGTCCATATCAAAACACAACCAAGGAACTAAAACACTGGATGCCAACACCATCTTCTCGTAGCCCAGTCCTTTTTTCTCAAGTTCTCCTTCTTTTCTCCCGCCCCCTTTCCAGTTCCGGAGCTTCATGAGCACGATCTCCAGGAATTGCAGGCAGTCCCAGGAAAGGAACATGGGCCACATCCATAGCTGCCGCATCGGCCAACGCATTCTGTTGTAGAGTATCCGCTCCAGCTTGCAGCACCGCCTGGTCATTCTCCCCATGCAACCCTGCCCAATAACGAATGAACACACAAGCATATATAACCAAATCAACAGGCGAGTTAATGAGTTTTTTTTCAAAACAAGCCCTATTCCTGAGCTTCCAAATAGCCCAGCATATTGCCGCTACCACCGTAATTTGCACATTCCTACTAACCCCCACATACGGAGAAGCCCACCAAAAATATTGGGAAAAGGATCCAGGTCTATTCGCGACACCAACAGCTCTAGCAACCACCCCCCAAACGTATTTAGCTGCCACACACGAAAAGAACAAGTGTCCAGTGCTCTCATCCTCATTACAAAACCTGCAAGTAAAATCTCCAACCCAATTCTTCCTTCTCATGTTGTCTTTGGTGAGAATAGCATTGTGCCAGATAAGCCACAGCCAAATCTTAATCTTCAGGGGAATTTTTGCTTTCC
Organism: Avena sativa; assembly: GCA_916181665.1. Classification (NCBI taxonomy): domain Eukaryota; kingdom Viridiplantae; phylum Streptophyta; class Magnoliopsida; order Poales; family Poaceae; genus Avena; species Avena sativa. The sequence continues at coordinate 36,661,122 of OV702289.1, read as the reverse complement.
ACAGATGTTTAAAACTTCTATCAATCCCAACATTCGACAGGCGTGTGTACATTGACTTAACAGAAAACTTGCCAGATTTATTCCACATCCATACTTGCCTGTCCTTTTCCTGATTCAAACTCACCCCAGACAGCAACTTTCTCATTTGTTCCTGATGATTCAACCCATCAGTATCCAGCCATCTCCTAAAAGAGAGATTCCACCCTTTTTTTGCCATGTCTGCCACCGTGATTTTTAGGTTCTGACAAATATCAAATAAATCAGGAAACCTATCTTTCAAGTGTGAGTCCAAGCACCAAGCATCATGCCAGAAATCAGTCAACTCCCCGTTACCAATCCTCATTCTCCTACCAGCCAAATAGAAATCCCTAATCTTAATCAAATCATGCCAACATGGAGAATCACTCTGCCTGTGTTTCACATTACTGATCCCACCTTTCTTCAAATATTTTTTCCTCACAAACACTTGCCATGGACCTTCCTCAGCTTCGAGGCGCCACCACCACTTACACAACAAGCAAATGTTAAAAAGCCTAATGTTTTTAATCCCCAGTCCACCCTTTTTCCTGGGCCTACACACATATTTCAATTTAACCAGATGATATTTCTTCTTCCCCACCTTCCCATACCAAAAGAAAGCTCTAGTCTGTTTCTCAATTTCTTCCACATTTGACCTATGTAAAAGAAACATAGTCATAGGGTAAACAGCCACACTGGATACACAAGCAGTGATTTTAACATGTCTCCCTCCCAGGGATAAGGCTCCCCCCATCCAGCCATCTAACTTTTTCTTCAACCTATTACCAATAAAGCTCATCTCAGCCACTGTACATCTCCTGCTACAAACCGGCAAACCCAAATATTTAATTGGCCAACTACCCTTCTGACAGTTGAACATCTCAGCATAATTGGACAGTTTCTCCTCATCCTCTAACACCATCATCACCTCACTCTTCTCAAAGTTAATCTTGAGACCAAACATGGATTCAAACAAATACAACAACAATTTCAAGTTTCTAGCCCCCTCAGGATCATTCTTAATAAACAGAATGGTATCATCAGCATATTGTAAAATGGCAATCCCTTTATCAAACATATTATCAACCAAACCTGTAAACAACCCACCAGCCTGTGCATTAAGCACCATCTTAGCCAAACATTCCTCTGCCAAATTGAACAGAAAAGGAGAAAAGGGGTCCCCTTGCCTAACCCCCTTAAAGCTACCAAAGTAAGGGCCAGTTTCCCCATTGACCTTAACACTGAGAGTACCCTGAGTCACAGCACTTTTTAACCAAATCATCCAATCTTCACTAAACCCTTTCTGCCTACAACAGTAAAACAGAAAGTCCCAGTTGACCTTGTCATAAGCTTTCTCAAAGTCAATTTTTAAAACCACACCCTGCTGCTTCTGACTTTTCGACTCTTTCAAAATCTTATGTAATAAAGTCACCCCATCTGCAATAAACCTCCCCTTAATAAAAGCAGTCTGACAAGTATCAATTAGTTTCCCCATCACAGGCTCAGTTCTAACTGTCAGAGTTTTAGTAAAAATCATAAACAACACCTGGAGCAGACAAATAGGTCTATACTTCTATATCCTATCAGCATCATCACCTTTTGGCAGCAGAGTAATCACACCATAATTAATGCTCCTCAAATCAATCTTATGAGCAAAAAAGTCATCAAACACAGCCATAACATCTGTTTTTATAACTGCCCAACAATGTTGATAGAATTCAATAGGAATCCCATCAGGACCAGAAGCTTTATTTTTCTCCATCTGATCAATAACCTCTTTAACCTCTTTCTCAGTAAAGGGCACCCCCATTTTCTCCCTATCTTCATCATTAAGCTTCTCCCAGTCCTGCCAATTGCCATCTGCAAGCCTAATAGAAAACCCACCAGCAGGCCCAAACAAAGATTTATAGTAACTAGTAGCATGCTTCAGGAGATCACGAGTCCCCTGAATCTCATTCTCCCCATATTTCATTGAAAAAATCATTTTCTTTCTCCTCACCCCATTAGCAATCCTATGAAAATATTCAGTATTATTATCACCTCTAAGCAACCAATTGTCCCTCGATCTTTGCTGCCAAAATCTCTCCTCATTTTCATACACCTCTAGCAACTCTTTCTGAATAACTGCTTTTCTTTTAAGTTGTTCAGCAGTAAGCAAAATCAGCTCCTCAATATTTTCAAGCTCCTGCAGCTCCTCCACCAACTTCTTCTTCCTTTTCTTATCCTCCCACCTTAAATGAGCACCCCATCCTTTCAAATCATTTCTGACATTCTTAAGTTTTTTCTGCAACCTATCAAGACTGTTCTTGCCATTCACACGTTTTTTCCAAACTTTTTCCACCCTGGTCAAAAAGTCATCACACTGTAACCAACTTTTCTCAAATCTGAATTCCCTGCCACCTGTTTCCTGCCCTTCCATAGTATCCAGAATCAAAGGACTATGATCAGAAACCTCTCTAGACAACTTGTGTACTGTAGTAAGAGGGAACAACTTCTCCCATTCTTTACAAACTAAGATTCTATCCAATTTCTCCAAAGTCAGATTTTTCTGATTGTTGGACCAAGTAAACTGCCCTCCAGACATGATGATCTCTCTTAAACCATAAGCATTGATAATCGAATTAAACATATGCCCCCACTTGTTCAAAGCATGACCCTTATTTTTTCAGAAGCACATCTGATCACATTAAAATCACCACCCATCAACAAAGGAATAGTTTGATCCTGACAAACCTCAGCTAACTCAACCAAAAACTCCTCTTTATTCTCCTCTTGAGCAGCCCCATACACTATCACCAAATGCCACTGAATCTGTTTCAAAACATCAAACACCTTCATCTTAACATGAAATATGCCCACAGACACACCAATCTGAATCAATTTAGAGGAACGTAGGCCCCCCAAATGCCTCCAGACCTTCCCACAGAAGGCAACCAACTCTAGGAGAATTGATTAATAGGATCAATCCTCCTGAAAAAAGCCTCAGAATAGTCTTTCTTAATAGTTTCCTGTAAACCAATAAAATCCACCCTCTCCTGTCTCAACAGACTGTTCAGATAAACACCTGCACCTTTCTTCCCCACACCTCTAATATTCAAAATAGCACCTATCATAATACAGATTTTCTCTCTCTTGTTCCAGTCACAATACCACTCATAGGGTGATAGTTGTGAACCTTCACAGCAGCAGCCTTTAACTTTCTCTCCCTCATAACAGAACCAGTTCTCAACTTTTTCTTTCGTTTCCTAGAAACCACAGGAGTAAATTCCTCCTCATCATTACTAGCATCCTTCCAATCCATATACAAAACCTTCTCATTCAGATCAGTATCACATTCATTCACTACCTGCCTCCTATCCTGTAAACTATGTCTAGCAATCTCTAACTCTTTTAAGGAATTAATATGTTCCAAAGATATAGAAGAAGCATATATCCCCATTTCCAACGCTCTATGCATAATAATATCATCATCCAGAGCAGCAAAAGAATTATGCAAAGTTAGATTTGTACCTGATAGATCTCTAGGAGGTTGCTGAGCCAAATGCCCTTCAGCCATGTTTCTAGCACCACCTTGATCAGCCACCCTTGAGCTCCTTCTTATACCCTGTTCTTCCACATCAGCCACTTGTTCAGATTGAGATTCCACACTTTCCTGAGTAGAACCATCAGGTTGAGACAAGTCAACAGCCACTACTTCTTGATCTTGATTGACAACTTCCATGTCCTGAGCACCCTCCATCCCAGACCCCCCAACAGTCCTTTTTTTCCACTATCAGAGGAAGAACCAAAAGAGGTATCAGTAGATGCACTATCATTATTTGCCTGTGCACCCTCATCTTGCTCATCCTCCTCTTCCAGCAAATGACCATACTGCTTCATAAGCTCATAATGCTTGTCACTGCTCTTATCTTTTAACAGACCCCTGATAAAATCATCAAACCTCTGAGGACCAGCAGCAATCTTAGTACTGACCTCTTTAACCACAGTAGAGGATAAGTTCTGTAAAACATCCATGTGAGCACTGCCCAACCCACCCCCATCAGACACATTTTCCTGAGCATCAACTTGCATCCCCACAACAGCTGTTCTGGTTTGATTACCTGTCCCACCACCACCACCAGAACCACCTGCTACATTCTCTCTAATCACAACTCCCCTTGAACGACCATCACCTCCAGAGCTAGCCCATATGTTAGCCATTTTAGTCCCAAAAGAAACTCCCCTAGAATCCTCCTACTCCACCACAACCTGTTTTCCTTTGTCCAACCCAGCTTCACCAGTACCATTCCCACCATGTTGACGACCCCTAGCACCTCCATCACTACCTGCACCAGGAACAGTTCTTTGCCCACTACCATCATCAGGTCTCCTATGTTCAGCTTCACCCTCAATCTCCTTATCCAACCTATCATCACCATCCTGCCATCAATCCCCATAGCAGAAGGCAGAGTAGATACAGCATCTGGAGCAAAAATCTCCCTGGTGTATTTGAATTCATAAATCCCACCCTGCATCTCCCCCTTCTGGTATTAGGAACCAAAGAAACATCCAAACAAGCAATTTTAACCCTTACATAAGCCAAATTCCTCAAGCTATTCCTGTCCAGGGCCACAGGCTTGCCCACCAAAGAGGCAACATAGAAGACAGTTGATTTCTCCCTGTACTTCATAGGAATGCCAACAATTCTAAACCAGGCTTCCTCCAGCCAGTCAACAGGTTGCAAGTCCCCATTCCACTTAGATAACTGAATCATAGCATCAGGAATTGTTTTCATGAAGACCTTCCCAAAGTGGAAGTCATCAATGGATCTGGCAGAAGGGAACCTCATCAAAAATTCCACATCATTAATAGACCTGGCATTAAACCTCCATCCAGATCCCATAGCATCAGCCCACATTTGAAATTCCTTCTCCAAATCCTTGCCAGTGACATCACCCCTAACCACACTTATATGAGCATAATGCAACTGCTCCATAGACTGAACATTTGACTCCACCACAGGAATAGAATGAAAACCCTGCTCAAAGTCAGTACTGCCAAAGAAAAGAGGAACATACTCCCAAGGTTTCCTCTCTTGACAGACCAAAATGCTATGATCCTTCCCACAATTATCACACACAACCTCTTCCTGAATCACATCTAGCAACTGCACATCCCCAGACCCTCCAGCCACAGCACCATCCCTCGGCATACTCAATACTGGTGGTGGTACAGAGGACCCCACCAGAGTAGTAGCCATAGCATCAGACTGAGTAACTGACAAAATTGGAGACAAATTTACAGGGCGAGTCCCCCCAACAGGCACATTAACAGAAGTAGATGCCGAGGTGTTCAAGCCAGAAGCAGATCGAGTTACAGGTATAGAAGTGTTCATCACAACCCTAGGAACATTAATCTGTTCAACTGTTCGTGCAAAAACCGGCTCCCCCCTTCTAGGATTTGAATCAGAGTTACTTGATCTGCCTGGGAAAGACGAAGCAGTAGCATCAGACCCTGAACCTTGCTGCATCTCCGGGCGGTGACTCCACCGGCCCCGATTATGAGCCTGCTCCGCATCACGACGGCGAGCCTCCGACAGCGCCCGCTCCCGCGCCAAAGCCTCCCTGCGTTGATCCTCCATCATGGCCTCAATCTCCGCCTGCCTCAACTCATCTCTATGCCTCGCATCCCGACGCCGAGCATCCTGCTCCTCGCGGCGCCGCTCCTGCTCGCGGATCTAGCCACTTTCCCTATGATCCCCCTCCAAACCTCTACGATCGACAGGAAAACGACCTTGTCCATACCCAGAACCGAATATGCTCGCATAGGGACCAGATCGGACTAGAGGACGAGAAACCACGCCCACCGCGAAACCGCCGATCCATATCAGATTCCGCAGCCACCACCTGAGCAAACAATCTGCAATCCCCCGAAACAACTCCGCTCCACTTCACCGGAGAAACAACCGCGGTGACGTTGGCTGAAGAATTGGAGGCTCCCGGACGAACACCACACCACACACACCGCGAGATCTGGAAATGGCGAGAGGGGAAACGGCTCCCGATCTAGGGTTAGAGAAAACACGATGTGGAGGCGAAACTGACTGTGGATCGTGCTCCGTCGTATTAGTACCCTGCGCCTCACCTGGCAGGTGGCCCTCCTCCAGCGAAGCCCCACCATCAGCGCACGCAGCTCTCCCACAACCACCGAGCCGTATCACCCGGCACGTACGCACGTAGGGCGATGCACCGGCGACACCACGAGGAACTGCCCCCACCACCACCGGCGGACCCACGAGAACGTGCCATCCTTCGTGTACCAGACGCGCCCCGTACGAAAATTCTACCAACGAACACCAACTCGCCAGGATCTGTCCCGAGGCATCACGCAACGACACCTGTCCCGAACTCTCCCTCGAGATCAGGCCCCGTCGGCAAGGACTGATCAAAGCCCCAGCCACCTCACGGATTATGACCCTCCAACTCCCGATCAACCCACGACGATCATCGGAGAATATACAAGTGAAGTTGCACCCACCAGTACTCAACTCCTTCATCCATCACAGGAAAACCTTTGTACACAGCTGCACCATGTATTCCCATGGCAACCATGAGGTCCTTGAGAGCCTTGGGGAATTCTGTCTCACATTCCAGAGTCATAGTCATGAGTGGTCCTTTCCTTCATCGTACTTTATTAGATATGGTTCGATCTATGATGTCTCTGACGGACTTGCCATTGTCATTTTGGGGTTATGCACTAGAAACTGCTGCATTCACTTTAAATCGGGCACCATCTAAATCCTTTGAAAAGACGCCGTATGAATTGTGGTTTGGAAACAAACCTAAGCTGTCATTTCTTAAAGTTTGGGGATGCGATGTTTATGTGAAGAAACTTCAACCGGATAAACTCGAACCCAAAGCAGAAAAATGCGTCTTCATAGGTTACCCTAAGGAAACTATTGGGTATTCCTTCTATCACAGATCCGAGGGCAAGGTTTTTGTTGCCAAGAATGGATCCTTTCTAGAGAAAGAGTTTCTCGCGAAAGGTGTGAGTAGTCGGAAGGTAGAACTCGAAGAGGTTATTGAACCTTCTCTTCAAAGTATGGCGAGTAGCGCAGCGCGGGAAGTTGTTCCGGAGTTGGCTCCACCTGTTGAAGAGGGAACTAATGATAATGATCATGAAACTCCGAAAGAGAGTACTACCGAACCTCGCAGGTCTAGTAGGACGCATGCAGCTCCCGAGCTGTACGAAATCCTGTCATGAATTTCATGGTTGATGAAAATGATGACCCTGCGACGTATGAAGAAGCGATGATGAGCCCGGATTCCAACAAATGGTTAGAAGCCATGAAATCCGAGATGGAATCCATGTATGAAAATCAAGTTTGGAACTTGGTGGGATTACCTCACGACCGAAAGGCCGTGGAGAACAAATGGATTTTCAAAAGAAAAACTGATGCTGATGGTAATGTGACCGTCTATAAAGCTCGACTTGTCGCAAAGGGGTTTCGACAAATTCAAGGAGTTGACTACAATGAGACATTCTCTCACGTAGCGATGCTAAAGTCAGTTAGGATTATGTTAGCAATTGCTGCATATTTCGATTATGAGATATGGCAGATGGATGTCAAAACCGCGTTTCTCAATGGTAATATTGAAGAAGAGTTGTATATGATACAACCAAAGGGTTTTGTCGATCCTAAGGATGCTAACAAGGTGTGCAAGCTTCAGCGATCCATCTATGGATTGAAGCAAGCATCACGAAGTTGGAATCTCTGCTTGGATGAGGTGATCAAAGAGTTTGGATTTGTCCAAACTTATGGAGAAGCTTGTATTTACAAGAAAGTGAGTGGGAGCAATGTGGCATTTCTGATATTATATGTGGATGACATATTATTGATTGGAAATGATATAGATCTTTTAAACAGTGTTAAAAGTTATCTAAACAGCAAATTTTCAATGAAGGACCTAGGTGAAGCATCATACATATTAGGCATAAAGATCTATAGAGATAGATCTAGGCGTCTAATAGGGCTATCGCAAAGTACATACCTTGATAAGATTTTAAAGAAGTTTAAAATGGACGGAAGTAAGAAGGGGTTCTTACCTATGTTGTAAGGCAAGACATTGAGTAAGACTCAAAGTTCGGCTTCGGCGGAAGAAAGAGAGATAATGGACAAAGTCCCCTATGCTTCAGCCATAGGCTCTATAATGTACGACATGCTATGTACAAGACCGGATGTGGCACATGCTATTAGTTTGACTAGTAGGTACCAATCGGATCCAGGTTCGGAACACTGGATAGCGGTCAAGAATATCCTTAAGTACTTACGAAGAACTAAGGATATGTTTCTTGTATACGGAGGTGAAGAAGAGCTCGTCGCTAAGTGTTATGTTGACGCTAGCTTTGACACCGATCCGGATGACTCTAAGTCTCAATCCGGATACGTATTTTTCATGAATGGCGGAGCGGTTAGTTGGAGGAGCTCCAAACAACCTGTGGTAGCGGGATCAACAACGGAGGCCGAATATGTTGCTGCTTCAGAAGCGGCTCAGGAAGCAGTTTGGATGAAGGAGTTCATATCCGAACTAGGAGTGGTTGCAAACGCGTTGGACCCAATGGTGATCTATTGTGACAATAATGGTGACATTGCCAATGCCAAAGAGCCAAGGTCTCACAAGCATTCCAAGCATATTAAGCGCCGGTTTCACTCCATCCGCGAGCATGTCAAGGATGGAGATATAAAGATTTGTAAAGTACATACGGATCTCAATGTAGCAGATCCGTTGACTAAAACTCTCCCTAGAGCAAAACATGATCAACACCAGAACTCAATGGGTGTTAGATTTATCACTATGTAACTAGATTATTGTCTCTAGTGCAAGTCGGAGACTGAAGGGAATATGCCCTGAGAGGCAATAATAAAGTGTTTATTATGTGTATTCCATGTATATGATAGATGTTTATTTTGCATGCTATAATTATATTAATACGGAAACATTAATACATGTGTGTTTAATAAACAAACAGAAAGTTCCTAGTTATGCCTCTCTCATAAACTAGCTCGTTGATTAACAAGATGATCAAGGTTTCCTGATCATGGACATTGGATGTTGTTAATAACGGGATCACAACATTAGTGTAATGGTGTGATGAACATTCATCCGAAGTATAGCATTACGATCAAAGTCATTGAGTTTATATTGCTATAACAACTTACGAAGTGATCCTAATCCTTCGACCATGAGATCATGTCAATCACTAACACCGGAAGAGTTTCTTGATAACATCAAACATCACACCGTAACAGGGTGATTATAAAGATGGATTCAGAAGTAATAAAGTGTTATGTTGAGGCTCATGGATCGAGAGTGGAATTTGTTCATCCCGATGACGGATAGATATACTCTGGGCCCTCTCGGTGATATCACATTGATTAGCTTGCAAGCAAGTGATTTGATCACTAGAATGTTATATCACGGGAACGAGAAAAGAGTGCATGTCAGTAACGAGATCAAACTAGGTATGGAGATACCGATGATCGAATCTTGGACATGTAATATATCGTGAAACAAAGGGATTAAGATACTAGCGTAAAAGGTTCCGACGATCACAAGAAAGTCATCGTTGAATGTGTGGGAGTTAGTATGGGTCTCCAGATCCCGCGTCTGATTATTGATCCGAGAGGGGTCTCAATCATGTCCGCATTATTCATGAACCATAGGGTGACATACTTAAGAGACACCGACATCCAATTGGAGCAAAAGTTTCATGCCGAAAGAATGAACAAGCGCAGGAATTTATTTCACTAGATACCGAAACAGGTTTTCGGGTGAAATTGCATAAAGTGGTTATGCATGTGAAATAGAATTCTAGCAAGGGTTTATTTGTGAATGTTTGTCATTAAAGTAATTGACAAAATTCTGAATAAAATAAAAGAGTTTTATTTAATGAGAGTTTGCATTAAATTTGGTGGAAATTTAATGGCAAGTTTGAGTGGGATTTTGAGTGGAGGCATATGAATGGATTTTTGTGAGTGGAGTGTCCACCCACATGAAGAGGGGAGGGCAAGGGGGCAGCCCCCATGCGCCAGACACCCCTTGGGGTTCCCCCCTCCTCCTAGAAAAGGAGCCCCTCCTCTCACTTCTCACTCACACCTCCTCGTGAAGGATCTCTCTCCCCCTCTAGAATTTATCCCCCATGGTCTCGGACTAGCGAGATACATGTTCCCGGTGGCTATTCGGCAAGAAAGAGTTGTGCTTCCACTGCATCGCTGGAGCGAGGAGGCGGAGGTTGCTCGGTGCCTCGAACGTGTGTGCGAGCACGGATGCGCTGCTGATTTGTGGCGCTAGGACTTCCTCTCGATCTTGAGATCGGCAAGAGATCGTCTACATCAACCACGAGTTGAACTCGTTAAGCTTTGTCGGTCTTCAAGGGTATGTTCTCTACGGATATACATCCGGCCGTTGTTTGTATCTAATAGATAGATCTTGGCACATAGTTCACATCGTAGGAAAATTTTTGTTTTCTATGCTACGAACCCTACACTCCTCACGCCTGTGTTGCACAATACCCAAGTCAGAGAAAAGGTATACCTTAAGGCCCAATTTATGTGCGGCGTCTCCCTTCCAATATCCGACTTCTTCATCCAAGTCCTTAAACACTTCCGGGTTCAACCTCAAAACTTTTCTCCGAATAGTATCCTCGCGCTTAGAAATTACACGGAGTTATGCGAGGGATAACTAGGTTAGATCTGTTTATTTATTTCTTCACCGTGAAGAGGGAAATCAGAGTGAGCAAATAGGAGCTTAGAAACTGCAGAACAATTAGCTTCAAGATCCGCCTGGCCGGCGATTCCCCGACATCGTAGGACACGAGTCATGTAAGAAATGGCAACATACGTACTTCTAAGGCCCAAATATTCCTCTGGCTGGTCGAGAACATCGTACCTGGACTTCGTTTATGGGGACGCCGCTGAAGCCCCGACATAGAGATCACAATCCCTCCTCCCCTTCGATGATGAATCCTCTCGCGTCGTAAGGCGGATTGACTGGCTCGTAGAGACAGGTCTTACCGGATTGGACCTAGTCATGTGCTGGTTCGTCAGGTGGATCCAACCTCTGCAACACCGTGCAAATCTCATGCACCAGTACACGAAATATAGGAAAGATAGCCTCCGGATTTCCAAGGACAATTTCTCCAGTGACTCCGTCAAGCTTCGCCTCAAGGACATTGTCAAGGTGAAGGATCGGAAGCATGGCTTCACCATTACCTATGACATGTTCGAGGGCGGCAAGTGCCCAAAGGTACTTGTTTATTTCCTGTACATTGCTTTTTTGACATGTACTCCAGTTCTTCCATCTTGCACATACCTTTGCGTCTAACACTTCGGATTCACTTAACAGCTGGGGGACTTCGATGAAGGAAGCATGGCTCCTCAAGTCTATGACCCCAAGATGAAGGAAGTCACTGTCATGTCCGATGACGAAGTCCCGTTGGCACGAAAGCGGAAGAGCTCTACCTATGACAATGCCAACGAGGCAAGAAAAGGAAGACGGAGGGTGGAGCATCCAAGAGATCCGCCGCCTCCTTGGAAGCGGAGAAAAGAAAATTAACCAGTATCCCTTTGAACAAGGCACCGAATGGTGTGTAAGTATCTTTTCATCTGACATCGTCATCTTGCTCATCTAATTCATGTACTTATACTTTTGCACGTTTTAGGAAGAAGGCTAGCATGAGTTTGAATAAGACCTCCAAGACATTGGGGGCTTCTAAAAATATTAGAGATATACTTGTCCAAGCCTCTCCCGCCATTTCTCCTCCTACTCCTGCCATTCAACCCTCTGCCGCACCCGCTGGATATCCCACAATGGTATCATCTGAACATTCCACCATGGAAGTGGACAACACTCCTTCTCAGGAGGTCCTAGATGATACCTTGGTGGTCCACATTGTCGGCGAATAGGCGATGCAGGAAAGCAACTCCTCCAAAGTGGCTGAAGCTCCGGCTAAGGATGCCACTAGAAGTGGTAAGGAGTTGATGGTGGGAGGCGGAACTTCTGCGAAAGGCGAAACTGCTGCGCCCATGATCCAGACCGAGCTTCCAAAGATTGTCTTCCTGGTGCTTACTTCGAGTAGCTCTGCTTTGGCTCCTGGTGCTGCGCCGACTTCTCCTTCGTGCGGTCTTGAGGAGGTGCTCAAGCAGGCGGAGATTGTCTGGGTTAAAACAGTTGCCTTTGGCAAACTGTTTGCAAGAGCGCTAGCAACCTCAAGATCATCACACTTGTAGGTTTTATATGCCTTTTCCATTTCATACATAATATCCCACTATATATCCCGAGGATTTAGACGGAAAACCATAGGTATTTGGGTCTGAATGCTTTAAGAGTGACTAAGAAAGAAACTTTGTACTGTAGCCCTCAAGTATATAGTCTGAATGAAATATTCCAACTAGATACTTTTAGAGTAGCACACGTAGTGTTTGTAAATTTAGATACTGTAGCCTCTGATACATCATAAAAGTATCTATAATATTTGATGGCTTTATGCTGATATTATGCTTTTGACACTTGTTTTTATATAAAGTTTATGATTTATTTGGACTAACCTACTAATAGTTGCAAAAGTGCACAATGTTTTTGTTTTACACTTTGATGTATAGAAATTAGAAAGAATACAAGAGGAAACCTTGTTAGAGTCAAATTGGGACTTTCCAAAAATCTGTCCCGGAAATTTTTTCGAAGATGGTCACGTTACGGGTCGACGGTGTCAAACGGAAAACTACCCAACTACAAAGTTGTTGGAAATTTCGCGAGGAACGTGCTAGACATAAAATTTAACTGATCCCGAGTCCGGATGGCCGAGATAAGCCTGATTTACTACAACCCTAGATTGGGTGACGGAAATCCGAGAAGCTATATGAAGGGAGGAAACCTAACTCGTGCCGGACTCCTCCACCCACGAATTGCAGACGCCAAAAGCCACATTTTTGCCTCCCCCATGGATCCCTTCTCCATGGGGGAGGGCTCCCAAGAAGCCATGAAGTAAGGGGCTAAGGGGCGGTGCTCCCCCATGATGTCGGCGGCAGGGAAGGAGCTCCCCGCCCCGCCGCTAGAGCCGCCGCCGCCCTACACCTCTCGTTGTCCCCTTCATCATATTCACCGCCATCTCCATCACCAACTCCTCCTTGTATACAGTGTTTCATCCTCTCACACACCTCTATACCGTCCTATGTAAACATGGTGTTCGATGCTATAAGTTATAATCATATGATGTATGTCATGTTTGTGTAGTTTATTTGTCTTTTGATTGCTTGGTTGAATGTCTATGGTTTATTAGAGTTGTATGCTGATATGGTGCAGTCCTTTGGTGTCCATTATATTTGTGCGTGCATGGATTAAAATCATAGGGTTTGTATTATGTGTAAGAGGAAGGGGGAAGTTCTGTCGGAGTGACAAAAATCCGAGGACGTGAACCGAAACGTTGCATGTATGGGAGTAAGAGGACCATTAACTTAAGGCTATGGTTGGGGAAACCTTAATGCATTGTTAGTATTTGAGGATGCTTGCTAATAATCCAATCATATAGTACTTGTAATTCCAATTAGTGAAGTGCATGTATATTTAGCCTCTCCCACATAGAAAGCTGCATCGAAGACAATGAATCCGATTTATTCACTAATTAAAGTTGGACAAACCCACCACAATTACCACCAGTTTTCCACAGTCATGGTACTGTTATTTTATGGTTACTTAGTATATTTTATTGCTGCAGCACTAACAATTACTTTCTTGTATTTATTATCTTGCAAAGCTATCTCTCATACTCATATTGTTGCTCTAGTTTTATTTCCTAGATATTGCAAACGTTTAGTATGCGTAGAGTTGTATTAGCGGTTGATAGAACTTGGGAGAACATTTTATCCTACCTTTAGCTCCTCGTTGGGTTCGACACTCTTACTTATCGAAAAGGCTACACACGATCCCCTATACTTGTGGGATATCATCCCCCAAGCTTCTAGATGAAACATATTTTAGTTCCAACTAGATGCTTAATGAAAGATTAAGCATATATTTGAGTTAAAAACTCGCATTGTAGCCCCTGAGCTTCTAGGCGGAAATTTATCTGGCTAAATGCTCCAAGCAGATTAAGTAGCCTTTTTGCTTGTTTGTAGAATGAGAATGCTCAGAGGGTTTCCACCAATGACAAGTTCCACAAGATGTGCAAGGATCTTGAAGATGAAAAGGGTAAAACTGCCTTCTTGAAGGAACAAATCGCTAAGGGAAAGAGTTTGTTATCTTTTCAGTTTCATGCTCAACTTGATCTTATGTTGTTATCTTCCGACTACTCATTGTGCTCTGACATTTCTCCGACTTACAGAAGCTATTGACAAGGCCAAAGATATTGTTGAGCAATCCAAGCACATACAAGAGCTGGATAGAGAAAACAAAATCTTAAAGAAGGAGACAGGTGACTCGCTGAAGATGCACGAAGATGCACTAGCTGTCATGCAAGAATCTGCAAACACGGAGATCAACCGCCTTAAGAAGGAGATTGCGATTCTCAAGGAACAGAAGAAATCTGCCGACGGGCCAAATGCTCGGAACCTTGAGGCATACAAGACCCTCCGAAAGGAACGAGACTCCATGGCGGAGGTTCTCCAGCAAGCCGAGAGCAGCGTGTTTGGTAAGCATGCTCCGTCTTGTACTTCTATAAATCATGTACTCAAACATCTTGGCCAAAAATGCAGCTCCTATTGGCCTGGCCAATAATGATCCTCCGCCAAAGGAATGCATGGTTCTCGCCAGCAACTTCATCGGCACCACAATCACCCAGGCCAATGAGATTGCCAAGCCCTTGGACATCAACATTAAGGCAGTAGACTCCATCATGAAATACTCGGAGATCCTTCGCTGAGCCCTCGAGCGTATCATAAGCTGGAAAGCTTCATGTACTCGAGCTGGCGCTAGGATGGCTCTAGTCATGGTCAAGCCCACTATGACAACGCCGCCATCGACACGGTGACCTCTGGTCTGCCGGACATGGACGAAGAAGGATAGAAGATCGATAATGATGAAATCTGGGCTTCCCTCGCTGGCTACGACACCAGGGTCACCCAATTGGTCAAGGCGGATGTCTTCGTGCCTCTTGAGGTACTTCATGCCGACCGGACTAGCTCCGAGTCTTTGAAAACTATCGACTTCATTGATGGACAAGATGGATCTCCTGCCGCCGACGATGCAGCCTTGAAGTCCCCTGCACTAGAGAAGTGAAATTTTTTTGTAATATTTGTCACCTCTAGTTGATTTATGTATGAGGAAAAATAATGTTTTTATCTTAAGGCAGAAAACTATTGCTATAAGTTTTTGGCTACTCAAGAACTAATTCTAGCATGTATATATTTTTAAGCAAGTGCTGGCTTATCCATTACTCGTTCTTATGCTTGACTTTTCGTGAGTCGGAAGACCCTTAGTCAGAACCATGCCCTTAGGCGATGATACCCAATGGCATCGTCAAAAACCTAACCACCAAATCGCTGACTTCGAGTGCCAAAAGTCACTACTCTAGAATCCACATAAAAACAACAAAGAATGTGTAGACCAGAAAACTTAAGCTAACGCCCATAGGCGGAATTTTCACAAGTGAAAATGCAAAGCTTGCGCATAAAGGTTTTATATGATCCAAAAATGAACACTGAAGGAGGTAAAAAACTCGAGCATATGAGTGAATCAAAGAGCTTTATTTCATTGATCATATAAGAAGTACATAATAGATAATAAAATATACTAAGTGTAGAAAGGACGTAGCTGTGCTATGTTCCATGGCCGATCATGCTCTGGGTAGTCATCATCCGGGTCACGTCGCTTACACTTATGATCCTTGTTTGTTCTATCCTCCAATTCACGATTGTCAACGAGGTAACAGGAACCATTGAGTAGAGCCTTGCTTATGATGAACGGTCCTTCCCATGGCGGGATAATTTTTGTGACTTCTTCTGCTTAAGTGGGAGCACCAAATTCCCCTCTTTAAACGAGCGATGCCGGACGTGGCGACTATGGTAATTGCATAGCTTCTGCTGGTAGATGGCGGACCTCTAGCATGCCAGTACGTGTTCCTCCTCGAGAAGGTCTACATCTAGGCGTCTATACTCTTCAGCGTCATCTTCATCATAGGCGGCAACCCTTGGTGAATCGTGGAGGATGTCGGAGGGTAGAATTGCTTCTGCTCCATATACCATGAAGAAAGGGGTGTAGCCGGTGGATCTGTTGGGAGTAGTTCGTAAACTCCATAAAACAGATGGCAACTCCTCCGCCTAGGCTCCAGCTGCTCTATGTAGCGGTGCTTCTAGACATGGCTTTATTCCCTGCGGAATTAATCCATTGGATCGCTCAACTTGACCATTGGATTATGGATGTGTCGCAGATGCTAGGTCAAGTCGGATGCCCTTCTCCCAACAATAAGCCTCTACTTCTCCGAGTGATAAGTTGTTGCCATTGTCGGTGATGATGCTATGTGGGAGACTAAATCTCACCACTAGATTCTAGACAAACCTAAGGGAAGTTGCCCCATCAAGCTTTATAATGGGTTTATATTCTATCCATTTTGTGAATTTATCAACCTCTACTAGCAGATGTGTAAACCCACAAGGTGTCGTTTGTAATGGTCCAACCATGTCAAGCCCCCAGACTGCAAACGGCCAAGTTATTGGTATAGTTCGCAATTCTTGAGCTGGTACATGTGGTTGTCGGGCATAATATTGGCATCCTATGCATGTCTCAACCAGCTTGTCGGCGTCCTCCTTCGCGGTCAGCCAGTAGAATCCTTGCCGGAAGGCTTTGGAGACCAAAGATCGAGGAGCGGCATGATGCCCGCAATCTCCAAGATGGATCTCATGAAGGATATCAATACCTTCTTGTTGGGAAACACACTTTAGATATACGCCAGTGGTACTTGTTTTGTAGAGCTGCCCATTAATTATGGTATAACCCTTTGCTCGGCGTACTATTTGCTGACTTTTGAGATTGTCGATGGGCAAAGTTCCATGTATACTCCATGAACGGTTTTGTCCAAGCCGAAGGGACTATTGTTACTTCATTAACAAATGAGTCAAGTATATCCGGGTTCTCGAGGTATGCTCCCTTCCCCGATGGAGTCCGTACTTGCTCCAGAAAAACGCCAGGCGGAATTGTTTTGTGTCCTGATCCAAGCTTTGACAGCAGATCAGCCGCCTCATTTTCCTCCCTCTTAACATACTTGACTTCGTAGCCTTCAAAGCACTTGGCTATCTCGTCCACTTCGTCTCGATATGCCACCATCATAGGGTTCCGCGCGTTCCAGGTGCCAGCTACCTGCTAGGCAACTAAGTCGGAATCTCCACAGCAAACTATGCGCTTGATGCCAATATCCTTGGCTACTCGAAGTCCATGAATGAGTGCTTCATATTCTGCCATGTTATTTGTAGCCTCAAAGTGGATCTGTAGGACATAGTGCAGTTTTTCCCCTGTTGGTGACTGTAGTAGTACACCAGCCCCCGAGCCATTGAGTAGCTTTGATCCATCAAAGTGCATCACCCAATATTCTAGCTCTGGTATAGGAGTAGCATCTAGCATCTCCGTCCAATCTGCAATAAAATCCGCCAAGATTTGTGACTTGATAGTGTCATGGTGGTGGCACGGCAGATGCCATGGGTAGGCTAAAGTAGGGGCCAATGGATGCTAGAGGGATCTGGGGAGGGAAGATGTAGTTGATTCTACACACAAAAGACTAAGGCAAAGATCTTTATTTCTCCTTCCTTGGGCTACAAGTGCTCCTTGAGTTGTATACAAGGAGAAAGGAAGAACTTTATCAGCCTAACGGTACTAAATGAGCCGATGCCCTCCTCAGGGTCCAAGCCTCCCCTTATAAAGGAGAGCCTTGGGTTCCTTTAGGGCTAACGTGGCAAGCATATTCGAGGAATATGCTTGTCCCAAAATAGTAGTTCGGCGGCCTCCTTTCCCTGTCGCCCCTCTAATGATGGCAAGGTTCCATAGGGCCCCTCCAGCGTGCCTCGGGCTTCAGGATTGTCACCTCCGTGACCTCCTTCTGCCCCTATGTCGCTCTGCGCCTTTGTCCCTTGTGCTTGGCTCTGCTCAGATTCTCCCTATCCTGTGGCTAGAGTTTGACTTTAGGCTTCTCCTTCTCCTGCAAGCTTCGTATCATTCGGCCCTGCCTCGCGTAACTCGGCTCGTCCTTCACCTGCATTAAGATTACTCGGGCTAACCCGGTCGACTTACGTAGTATCTCGGCCGGGTAATGCCTTGCCATTATCATAAGGGTCCTTCCCTTTCCTATCTCGGCCGACCTCTACAGGATTCGGCCGACTCGGACTGTAACTCGGAAACTGGACGGGGAACATCCTTTCGTCTTTCCCCGTCTTTACCCTATCCGAGGTCACCTTCCCAACATTAGTCCCCGAAGCTGGTATGGCCCCGCCAACAACTTCGGCCGGGCCGTATCAGTTTCATGATATTCGTTCTGCATTGTTTCCGAGTTATCTTTTTCTTGTTCGAGGTATCATCATATCTTCTCGCGTACGCCTCGTCCTACGTGTCATACTCATCATTGTTTCTCTAGTTTTTTGTTCCTCTACAGTATATACTGATAGGTTACAGTTATTACTGCGCCTGTCGCGTCGGCGCTGCGACGCCTCGTGTGTCGTTTTCGTCGGGGATCGTGACCTTCTTTTCCACCGTGTGGTCCTTGGTGCGGTTCCACTTAGCGGCGTGCGGTCATGCAGCGCACACGATCTACACGGTCAACCGCCACACCCACGATCCCACTACCTCGCAGGCGGCACGGTTATAAAGAGGGGCGCGGGGCTGGGAGATTCACTTTCCCCCTCCGCTCACCTGCGCCCTTCTTCTTCCTCTCGCCTCTGCGCCCGTTCGCGACTCCGCCGCCGTGCGTTCATCTGGGTCTCCAATGGCAGGGATCCCGCCGCACTGCTCCGTCTGCCTCGTCCCTGTTTGCTTGCTCCGGCGTCGTCGCCGGTGAGTTCTTCCGGTCCCATCGCCTAGGCTCTCCTCTAGATTCCTCTGTTTCCCTTTCGTTTTCGCGCGGTAGTTCCTTCGCTGCTCCGCCGCCGTTTCCGCGTAGAATCACGACGGGGCCGTGCAGTTCTAAGTTTTCCTCCGCTGCTAGTTCTTCCTCCGTAAATTTCTTCGGCGACCCCATGTCGAGCTCCATCAGCGGTGCCCTTATTGAGGATGACGATGCTGCCTCTGGGCCCGAGCGGGGCTCGTGGCAGGGCTCTTCTATCACCCGCCGAGAGGTTGAGTGGCTAATCCGAACTCGCCGGATTCCTGCCGAGGTAGCCTGTCGCTTACCCGGCAGCGAATCCTCTCCAGTTCTTAGGAAGGGCGAATATGTAGTCTTCATGTCACATTTTGGTCGCGGGTTTGGTCTCCCCCTCAGTGATTTTGCTAGGGAATTCCTTGATTACTTTGGCCTGCAGCCGCATCACCTGCCTGCTAATGTCATTGCCTCTCTTTCTGCCTTCATCTGTGCCTCGGAGGGATACTTTGGCCTATGGCCGTCTATGCACGTTTGGTCAAAGTTTTTCCAGATTCGATCCAATGTTGTCCCAGACAAATCTCTTCATCCCTCCGAGAAGCTGCTTACCCAATGTGGTGCCGCGTTAATCACACCTCGGAGGAAATCCGAATTTCCTCGCGTCGCAGGTTTAGAATCATGCAAGAAGTGGCATAAGTCGTTCTTTTATGTCAAGAACTCTGGGAATGAGGATAGGATTCGGCTTCCTGCTTTTTCCATTGGCACCCCTTCCAAGAAGAACTGGACCTATAATCCGAGGAAGAGTCATGCTCTGGCCGAGGCTTTTGAGATTCGGCTGAAGGAACTGATCCGCTACGGGCTACGTGGTGAGGATCTGATGACTACCTTCATCAGTAGCCGGATCTGCCCCTTCCAGAAACGCACACACAAGCTCTGCTACATGAGCGGTCCTCTCGATCCCAACCGAGTCTCGACGGTGGAGCTGGACAACTACCTCATCTTCAAACGTGTCCGGGCTATCTTTAAGACGGAGATGCCGGAGGACTAGGCTTGGGGATTGAAGCCGTTCACCCGCGAGCATCCCCCTCCCGAGGTGAGTTTACGCCTTTGTGTTTTGCTTCCTAAACGCGCCCGTGAATCTTTTTGCTAATTTTTCTCTTTATTGTCCTGCAGAGGTTTGAGGAGCAGAAGACTGAGGATGCCGAGGTTTTGACACTCCCGTGGCCCGCGGATCGGAATACTCCGGACAGCGGGGAGCCGAACTCAGTAGAGTTTGTTCCCAAGTTGGATCTCGCTCCGGCTCGCGCTCGCGGCAAGACCCCGACCCACGAGGAGGAAGGTGATTCGGGCGAGGTCCAAGTTCTAGAGGTAGTTGCCGCAATGCCAATTTCTTATGCATTTCCGGCTTCTATTTTCTCAGCTAATCCGGGCGGTCAGGTTCACAACGCCGAGCCTCTTGCCTCCCGGCCTCCCGTTACCTCGGGGAAACGTAGAGCTCCAGCTGATGCCTCAGAAGCTGCTCCCAGGAAACGAATAAAGAAGTCAGCCCAGCACCCTGCGAAGCGTAAAACTATGCCCGGGTTACTGGGTGAGTTACTTTTGTTTGTATTTCTTGTTTCTCTATTTCTCCCTTCTAACTTGACCTTTTCTGTCTTTGCAGGGCTCCTCTTTCTGTTAAGCCCAGCGGTCCCAGCATGACGAGTCGTACGACTCGGCCGCCTTCTCCTCCGCCTCCTGAGGATACCAGAGTTCCGAGTCCTGCTCGCGTTGCTTCTCCTCCTGCTCCGAATCAGACGCCACATCGCCATGACACGCCTGAGATTTCTCCTGTTGATGCCGATACATCTCGGCCCACCGATATTCCTACCGAACCCGCTGCCTCCTCCATGAACCCCAACGTTTCTGCTGAGATTACTCCGACCCCCGCAGTCTTTACTGCGACACCAACTCCAGCTGAGGATATCAATATCTCGGCGCCCTTAGACACCGTAATTCCTCCGGCTCCTAAAGACGTCATTCCAAGTGCCGAGGTAACGGCGCCTGCCAACGCCTCTCCTAAGGCAAGAAAGGTCATTGTTACCAAGCCTCCGTCCTCTCAGAAAGGACTTGCCAGCTCATCTCAGCCTACAATTGCTGATGCGCTGTGCAAGGGGGTTTCCTCTGTCAAGAGCACTGTTACCCCGGTTGCTGATAGACAGCTTGCTCTCCACAAGAGTCCGACGGCGGCGGTTGTTACCCAACATGTCCGAGGTAAAGTTCTGACTCGCACGAAGAGTGGGAACAGTCTCGGCTCATTGGTCGAGTATGCCAACAATTGGAACGCTGCCGATCAGCTCGAGGGTAATCCAAGCAGCCAGCCATTTCAACTCTCCGATATCAGCAGCCGCCTACATCAGGCTGCCAAGATCGTTCTTGAAAGTGACAAGATGAATGAGGTAATTGTTTTTATGGAGTTTTGATTAATTCTCCGGATGCTATTATATATACTCTAGTCCCCGAAGCTTGCAACCGAATAACTTGTTATTCGTTTGGAAGTTTCATAATGCTTTACTTAGTTCAGTTTTTGTTAGGGTTCGAATATCCAGCCACCTAGATTCGAATTGAGCCTTGCTTGATTCGGATCTGCCTGAACTTCGAATATGAAGCCACCTAGATCTGAATTAAGCTTTTGCTTGATTCGGATCTGTCTGAGCTTTGAATATCCAGCCACCTAGATCTGAATTAAGCTTTGCTTGATTTAGATCTGTCTGAGCTTTGAATATTCAGCCACTTAGGTCCGAATTAAGCTTTGCTTGATTCGGATTTGTCTAAGCTTTGAATATCCAGCCACCTAGATTCGGATTAAGCTTTGCTTGATCCGGATCTGCCTGAGCTTCGAATATCCAGCCACCTAGATCTGAATTAAGCTTTGCTTGATTTAGATCTGTCTGAGCTTTGAATATTCAGCCACTTAGGTCCGAATTAAGCTTTGCTTGATTCGGATTTGTCTAAGCTTCGAATATCCAGCCACCTAGATCCGGATTAAGCTTTGCTTGATTCGGATATGTCGTATGTTCGAATATCTTATCGCTGTCTGTTCTGTTGCTTAGGTTGCGCATGATCGGCGTACCGCCGAATTCCAAAGGCTGCTCTTTGCCCATAAAAAGTTGCAAGAGAAGTACGAGAAGGTCATTCCCGTGGTGAAGAAAGCTGGTAAGTTAACAAGTTTTTGCATTATTCTTAAAATTCTTATTGCTTTGGAAGTGGGGTGTTAGCTGACTTTGCTGGTGAATAGGTAATATCAACAATCTTAATATCCGTCTTGAAAAGAAAGTCAAGGCCCTGGAAGGTTAGTTATTCTTGTTCTTTTACGCATATCTATGTGAATTATGCGCCGGGTTTCTCTTAACCCTTCTGGCTTCGGTATAGCCGAGTTACAAACTTTTGCAGTGTCACACCAAGAATGCATACCCATGCCTGATATGCTGCTGCATTTTTTAGAACAAGCCGCCACTCACTCGGCGCAGCTGAAAGACAAAGATGAGGAGATAACTCGCTTGCGCGCCGAGGTGGAGTCCCTCAAGCTTTCTCAGAAGTCTGAGTTAGAAAAAGTCGACCAGGAGTTCTCCAAGGAGAAGAATCGTCTAGCTCTGCAATTGCAAAAAAATAAAGAGCTCCTCGAGGCTGCCGAACTAAAGACACGAGGGATGAGCGAGGAGATCACTCGCTTTGAGAAAAGCAAGAGTGACTGGGCTAAAGATCTTCAGATAATGCTGAGCTATATTCATCGTAAGCTTCTGACCACGGCCGAGTTATCTTTTTCCCTTTCTTACTGCTGACTGACGCACTTGTGTTTTGCACAGATCATTTTCCAGAAGCTAAGCCCGTGAGCTCTAAAGCGGTGATTAGTGCTCGTGTGCGCCGAGGTGTTCCTGCTGATGCGGACTCAGAGTACTCGATGGAAGATTTCTTGGTTGCTGTTGGCGCTGTTGTTGGTCCGATGAAGATTATGGGCATGGATTTGGTGCAGGCAGCTATCCGGGCCTACCATGTTTTCTGGCCGAATACTTCTGGGACTCCTGACATTGATGAGGTCAAAATATTGGTGGAAAGATTAATGGCATCTGAGAGACAGCTAAGTCTTTGGAGGGAATCCACCGGACGAGCTGGTGCTGATATGGCTCTCACAGTTATTATGTCATGGTATGAGGATATCTCCCTTGATACCCTGATAAATTTGCGCAGTGGTTCCCGTTGGGTTGAGGACCCAGACTTCGTCGCTCTCCAGCAGGCTCGTGCCTTCCAGCTTGTCGAGTATGCCGACGTGCATACCTGGAATAAAGGTCTGAGTTTCCTTCCTAACCCGGAGGACGAGGTCGAAGTTGAGGATGCCTCGGATGATAACTCAGCTGAACAGGGCAAAGATGAGGGTGACTCGGCTACTTCTGGTGATTCCAGTTCGAGCTCGGATGGTAACGGCGACGCGTGATCCTCCTCCAAAGGTACTGGGCATTCCACTGCGCAAGCTGACGCTCCTCAACAGCCTCAGGCTTCCTACGAAGTCGCTCCTGGGTCTGTGGAGGGCGAGGCAACCTCGGCCGAAGTTCCACCTACCTCGGAGTGCCCAGCTAAAAAACTCTAAGTCATTTCTTACCCCTGGTATGCCGGGCGTATGATGTACGTCAAACATTTGTCCGTCTTTTGTGCGGTATGAATTTCTTTTGTCGTGTGCTGCTGAGACACATGTGGTTGTAATTGTTATTACTTTGTTTAACTGGTCCTGTTTGTCCGAATCCTTGCTTTGGCGGCCTTCAATTTCTTGAGTTTGGAGTATATATTTGCCCTTGTTCTCCCGTAGTTCGGCGTCCAATATTGCCTGACTTTGATAAACTTTGCCACTTGACCACTGTGGTTTGGACTGTTAATCTGGGCGTAAACCTTGAAGACCGTATTTGGGGGGAGCGAAATAATATCACTCTGGGAGCCTAAGTTTGATACCCACTCTTGTAACAAAGGATAACCCATACTTAGAAATAATATAGGGTAGTCCCCGAGCCACTGCTCAAGGCAATGAGGTTTTTAGTATATAAACCAAATTTAGAAACAATATAGGACAGTCCCCGAGTCACTGCTCAAGGTGCCGAGGTTTAATATATAACACAAAATCAAAAATAATATATGTCAGTCCCCGAGCCACTGCTTTAGCGCCGAGGTCCAATACATGAATCAAACTTAGAAACAATATGGGGCAGTCCCCGAGTCACTGCTCAAGGTGCTGGGGTTTAATACATAAACCAAACTTAAAAACAATATAGTGCAGTCCCCGAGCCACTGCTCAAGGTGCCGAGGTTTGATACATAACATGAAATTTAAAACAACATATGGCAGTCCCCGAGTCACTGCTCTGGACGCCGAGGTTCAATACATAGTTGGTGCTCCATCCTGAGGCATCATTTTACAATGTGTCATAGATGAATCCTACGAGTAAAATGGACGAAGTAAAGTTATGTTCCATGGTCTTTTCGATTCTTCGCCGGCTTTGTCTGCCCTGTTCTTTCCTGGTGATTGAGCATCGATTAGGTAATACGCATCATTGTGCAATGCTTTTCTCACGATGAATGGTCCTTCCCATGGAGGCGACAGCTTGTGCATGCCGGCCGTGCGTTGCACCAGCCGGAGAACCAAATCTCCTTCTTTAAACACTCTTGGATTCACCTTCTTGCTGTGATATCGTCGCAAGTCCTGCTGATAGATAGCTGATCTTGATAGCGCCAGCTCTCTGGCTTCCTCTAGCAGATCGACATCATCTTGCCGAGCTACCTCATTTACTTCAGCGGTTGTATACTGGGTAACCCTTGGCGAGTCATGTATTATGTTGGTTGGAAGCACAGCTTCTGCCCCATACACTAGAAAAAATGGTGTATAACCTGTTGATCTGTTTGGGGTAGTCCTGAGGCTCCATAGTACTGCTGGTAGTTCCTCAATCCAACATCCTGCCGACCTTTGTAGCGGTTCGACGAGTCGTGGTTTTATTCCGGACAGTACTAGTCCATTAGAACTTTCTACTTGCCCATTGGATGCTGGGTGAGCCACAAAGGCGACATCTAGTCTTATGTGCTTTTCTTGACAGAATCTAGCGAAGGATCCTTCTGCAAAGTTTTTACCGTTGTCTGTAATAACACTGTGTGGGTACCCATATCTTAAGATAATATCTTTGAGGAATTTCACTGCTGTGGGCCCATCACATTTCTTTATTGGTTTCACTTCAATCCATTTTGTGAATTTGTCCACCATTACTAATATGTGGGTCATCCCGCCTCGGGACGGCTTAAATGGTCCCACCATATCTAAGCACCATACAGAAAATGGCCAAGTAATTGGTATTGTCTTTAACTCGGACGAAGGCATATGTATTTTGCTGGCATATCTTTGGCAACCATTACATTTTTCGACCAGTTCTTTGGCCTCTTTCAACACTGTTGGCCAATAAAACCCATGCCTGAATGCTTTGGCCACTAAAGCTCGGGATGAGGCGTGATGTCCGCATTCTCCTTGATGTATATCTAGGAGGATCTCCTGGCCTTCCGCCGAGCTCACACATCTTTGCAACACACTTGTGACACTCCTTTTATACAGCTCATTGTTTATGATTGTATAAGATTTAGCTCTTCTCATTGTCTGTCTTGCCAATATCTCGTTATTCGGCAAAATCGCATCTCTAAGGAAAGAGAATATGGGTTGCACCCATGTAGGTGTGATTTTCTCTGGTGTAGTCTCACTATCTATTTCCATATTTTCTGCCGACATAACTACCTTGGATTTCTCCATACTCATCCTTGCATCGGCTGGCTTTATTTTTGGAAACTCCGGGTTACATTGCTTGTCAATTTCCATCGGCACATTATCCTCTCTTGATTTTGTCGGAATAAAGATGGATTCAGACTCTGGAGACGGTGTTATTGATGGCTTCCTCAGGTGCTCTAGGGCGATACCTGGGGGAATTGACTGTCTGGTTGATCCGAGTTTTGACAATGTGTCTGCGGCGTCGTTTTCTGCCCGAGGTACATGATGAAATTCACATCCATCAAAGTATCCACTGAGTTTTTGCACATGAAACCTATACAAAGCCATATTATCATCCAACGCATCCCAATTGCCTGAGACTTGCTGTACTACTAGATCTGAATCTCCATAGCACAAGATTCGGCGTATGCCAATCTCTTTTGCCACCTTCAATCCATGGACTAGTGCTTCATATTTGGCTACATTGTTTGACGCGGCAAAATGTATTTGCAGCACATATCTCAGCTGGTCTTTTTTTGGCGAGGTTAACACTATTCCTGCCCCCAAACCATTTCTTAGTTTGGAACCGTCAAATTGCATCATCCAATAATTCAGATCTGGTAATGGTGGCTCATATTGTACCTCGGCCCAATCTACGAAGAATTCGGCTACAGCCTAAGATTTGATTGCATCTCTCCTATCGAATTGCGAAGCATAAGGTGACAATTCAATTGCCCATTTTGCTATTCGGCCACTTGCATCTTTGTTGCTCAATATGTCGGCTATGGGTGCTTCACAAATCACCTTGATGGGGTGCTCTTCGAAGTAATGTTTAAGTTTCTTTGCTGACATGTACACCCCATATGCCATCTTCTGATAATGTGGGTAATTTTGTTTTGAGGCTGATAGTACCTCGCTTAGGTAATACACCGGCCTTTGTACTGATTTATCATCTTCAATTCGTTCCACCACGATCACAGCGCTCACTACTCTGTTGGTGGCTGCTATGTAGAGTAACATAGGCTCTTTCGATAATGGAGAAGCCAAGACCGGCGCTATGACCAACATCTTTTTCAATTCATGAAATGCATTGTCTGCTTGTGGAGTCCAAATGAACTTATCCGATTTTTTCATCAGCTGATAAAGTGGTAGTGCTTTCTCTCCCAGCCGACATACAAATCGGCTGAGCGAGGCTAAACAACCTCTGAACTTTTGTACGTCATTTAGACATCTTGGCAATTCCATCCTTTCCACTGCTTTTATCTTAGTTGGGTTGGCCTCTATACCTCGGCTAGATACGAGAAAACCGAGCAATTTTCCCGCTGGCACACCAAATGTGCATTTTTCCGGGTTAAGCTTCATTCGGAACCTTCTCAGGTTCACGAAAGTCTGCCGGATATCATCCAGTAGTGTTTTGCTTTCTTTGGTTTTGATAACCACATCATCTACATATACTTGTACATTTTTTCCTATCTGGTCATGTAAACATTTTTGCATGCATCTCTGATACGTTGCTCCTGCGTTGCGCAGGCCGAATGGCATGGTGCGATAGCAATAAGCCCCGTACGGGGTAATAAACGCCGTCTTTATTTGATCGGTCGGATTTAACGGTATCTGGTGAAAACCAGAATACGCGTCTACAAATGATAATAGTTCACAACCAGCGGTCGAATCAATGACTTGGTATATTATAGGTAAAGGAAAAGGATCTTTTGGACATGCCTTGTTCAGGTTCATGTAATCGATACACATTCGCCATACAATGGCTACATTTGGATCATCCTTCTTCTTTTCCACTAGCACCGGGTTTGATAGCCAATCCGGATACAGCACCTCCATGATGAACCCGGTCGTAAGGAGCCGAGATATTTCATCCCCTATTATTTTTCTCCTGTCTTCGGCAAAGCGGCGGAGAGGTTGCTTCACCGGCCTTGCTCCTGGCCTTACATTCAGAGAGTGCTCAGCCAACTCCCTCGGCACACCTTGTAGATCCTAAGTTGACCATGCAAAGATATCCCGATTCTCATGGAGGAAGTTGGTGAGCTCGCTTTCCTATTTAGCATTTAGGCCGGCTCCAATGGTGTCGGTGCGCTCGGGAACTGCTCATCTATCTGGAACTTTTTTGTTTCTTTTTTTTTTAGGGTAAAACAGTAGGGCAAAAAAACCCACTGCAATTTTTATATATTATAGAGAGTTACAAAAGAATATTTACAAACTCAATCCACCTCAAAGAAGAGGGATAACATTCTAAGAAGCTATCTCCTGTCTAAATTAATTTCAATCCAATCTTTAAGTCCCTGATGATACTTCTTCTTAATTCTGTAAAGGACCCATCTTAATTCCTGGGCTACAATAGCCTTCCAGTTCTCAATCGATGCATGCTAATTATTGAAGATTTCATTATTTCTGCAAATCCAAATGCCCCAAGTTCCAAGTATCAGAATTTCCATTGCAAAAGGGACATTAAGGTCTTTTTTAATACTGGCTAAAGCTTCAAAGATATTTTGATCAGCCATATTGACCTGTGAAATTTCAGCCCAGCAAGCTCTTGCCAAAGGGCAGTCCCAAAACAAATGTAGGTTGGTTTCTTCACTGTTGCAACCCTGGAAAACACAGTCATAAGATGCCAGAGAAAAACATTTCCTTTTCAGAAGGTTTCTTGTGTTGAGTCTATCAAGCAGTAAGAGCCAGAAGAAGAATTTGTGCTTTTGCTGACAAGAAGATTTCCATAACCAAGAGAAATGTGGCTGAACCGGTTGGCAACCAGCTAAGGAGCAGTAGGCCTTTTTGACCGAAAAATTACTGCCCCAAATGTAAGACCAAATATCGGGTTCCCCCTGCCTGCCAGTATTGAGAATTTGCTCAAGACTTTGATATTCCTGGAAAGCTTGTTGGGACAGAGGAAGTTAAAAAAGGTCCTGAGTATTTTCAGTATGCAAGAACTCACTGACGGAGATGTGAGGGTTTTTTGCATAGGAGAGGAGATGAGGAAGCTTATGTTGAAGGCAGCTATCATTCCACATATCAGACCAGAATAGTGTGGACTCCCCATTTCCAACCAAGCACTTTGCAAGTCCTTTAAAAATGTCAATCAGTTTTAGATGAGCTTTCCACCAAAAGGATCCCTCAAGACTTCTTCCAGGGAGCTTACCATTACAGTAGTAAGTGTTCCATATAAGGTGAACCCAAGGAATATCCTTGTGATTATAAAACTTATCCAAAATCTTCAAAAGAAGTGCAGAAGTTTTGAACATTAAGGTCAAGAACTCCCAATCCCCCCTGGTTCTTGGGTCTACAAACTTTCTTCCATGCTACAAGAGCAGTACCTCTAGCTTGAACATCAGAAGTTTTCTTTCGCCACAAACATTGCCTCATATATTTAATCAATTGTTCCTTGATAGTGACAGGAAGATCAAAACAGCTCATGTAATATATGGGAAGGGAAGACAACACAGATTTGACTAACTGCACCTTCCCCCCATAATTAAGAAAGTCAGCTATTCCACACAACCTTCTCTCAATTCTCTGAACAATAGGCAGGAAATGTTCCACAGCAGGTTTATTTAAGCTCAGAGGCAAACCAAGATAGGTAAAAGGCAAGGAACCAGTGAGGCAAGCAAGGGTATTAGCAAAATGACCAAGCCTCTCAGAGTCCATGTTAATTGGCATCATGCTGGATTTAGAATAATTAACTTTGAGTCCAGTGGAGAGAGCAAAAGTATGTAGAATTGCCTTAAGGCACAAGAGTTGCTCAGAATCAGCCTTAAGGATTACTAAAGTGTCATCTGCATACTGAACCAAAGGGAAGTCAGGACAGAACACATCTTCAGTGGGCAAAGAAAGAAGACCCAGGTTCATTGCCTTATTGAGGATACTTTGAAGGAGATCAGCAGCCAGAACAAACAATAAAGGAGATAAAGGATCTCCTTGCCTAACACCCCTTCTACATTAAAAAAAATTCCAAGGCACACCATTTAAAAGCACAGAGGAAGAAGCTGACCCAAAGATCATCTGAATCCAAGAAATCCATTTATCTCCAAAACCCTTGGCTTTAAGGATATTAATGATAGCAGAATGCTCAATTCTGTCAAAAGCCTTTTCAAAATCAAGATTAAGAATTAAAATTTCCTCCTTTGACTTGTGGCATTGATCAAGAAATTCAAATGCCCAACCTAAACAGTCTTGGATAGATCTTTGCTTGAGGAAACCATATTGATTCTTGTGAACAAGTTTAAGTATGACTTTTTGCAGCCTATTAGCCAGAATCTTGGTGATAATCTTAAAGACACTATTTAGCAAAGAAATAGTCCTAAAATCAGCAGGAGTCAGAGGAGCAGCAATTTTTGGAATGAGAGTGATAAAAGAAGAATTAATGCTTTCCAAAGAGGCATGCCCATCATAGAACTCCACAAGTAGATGTTTCACATCATCCTTAATAATAGGCCAGCAAAGCTTCATGAATTCATTATTAAAACCATCGGGGCCAAGGGATTTATCATTAGGCAGATTTGTGATGACCTCATCAATCTCCTCATCAGATAAAGGCTTTTCCAAAGCATCCCTTTCTTCCTGGGTTAAGCAATCACCAGCCAAGTCCTCAAGATTGAAATGCATATCAGGCTTATTAGAAGAGCCCATTCTATTTTTAAAGGAATTCCAAAGGAGATTTGCTTTGCCATCATGATCATAAACCTCAAGATCAGAATCATCCTTGAGCATGGAAATGTAATTATGCCTAAAGCTTATGGTAGCTCTGGAGTGAAAGAACTTTGTGTTTTCATCCCCCGGCTTAACCCATTTAATTTTCCCCCTCTGTTTCCAATAAGTATTCTGATCTTGAAGGAGAGAAATAATAAGATTTTTCAGGATATCCCTAAGATTCCATTCTTGAACAGTAAGAGTTCTCATTTCCTCCATGATATCAAGAAAGTCAATGGTGGCATTAACATTACAGATTTGTGCCTTCAGGCAAGGTAGCTGTTTGGCCCAAAGCTTCAGCCCTCTTCTCACATTTTTGAATTTAGCATTGATTTTTTTTGCAGAATCCATAAAACCCACAGGAATGTTCCAGGAATTTTGAACAATAGCTTTAAACTCCTTATGATGCAACCAATGATTTTCAAATCTGAACACCTGAGCTTTGGGAATCATTGTGCCAATGGAAATGACACAAGGAAGATGATCAGAGGTAGGCTTTGCAAGGGGAGCAACAAAAGTTGAGGGAAAACTCTGAGTCCAGGAAGCAGAAGTAAAAAACCAATCCAATATTTCCAAAAGGGGATCTTTCTGCATGTTACTCCAAGTGAACTTTCTACCCTTAAGTGGTAACTCTATGAGACCCAAATTATTAATGGCTTCATTAAAGAGAAGCATACCATTCACATCTCCACCCAATTTGTTTCTATCTGAGGGCTATCTACAGAAGTTAAAATCTCCCACAATGAGCCAGTCTAAGTCATCAGGCATATCAATGCTGCCAAACCAATCTAAAAATTCAGTCTTTTTTCAGGTAAACATGGCCCATAAATATTGGTGAGAATCCAGGATTCATTGGACAAGAAAGATGTCAAGGAGATGGAGATAGAAAACTCATTGAGAAAGGAAAGATGTCCAGAGAACAGGGAACCATTCCAAATTGTGATCAAACCTTCAGATGCACCTCTGGAGGGAAGAAATTCAAAATTGGTAAATTTGGAGGGGCAGAATTTTTTAATGTAGGAGCTGTCAAAATCCTCACGCTTAGTTTCTTGGAGACAGATAATGTCACAACCAGACTCCTCAATTTTGTTTCTGAGAGCAATCCATTTTTTTCAGAATTGATTCCCCTGATATTCCAATTCAAGATCTTCCAAATTCTTTTGTTATTCATTAAGAAACCAGGAGCAAGTATAGATATGGGGTGATATAAATAGTGTAATCACCCAGGAGAGGAAACAGCAATTACAGAGGCAAAAGGCAATCCAATTCAAGGTACCACAGAGATATTCCACAACAAGTACCAACC
Organism: Avena sativa; assembly: GCA_916181665.1. NCBI lineage: Eukaryota > Viridiplantae > Streptophyta > Magnoliopsida > Poales > Poaceae > Avena > Avena sativa. The sequence continues at coordinate 36,629,309 of OV702289.1, read as the reverse complement.
ACATTGCAATATCACAATCACAGAACACATGACAGGGAGTCAACAAGACTCCAGCAAAAGACTTAGTTTGATACATTAAAACACTTAAGAAGAGGTCTTCTTCTTGGCTTGCTGTCCACAGGTACGAGCAGCCCCAGGTTTCTTCTTGCCACCAATGCCCAAGCTGGAAGAGGCTCCTCCTTTAATGCTGCCTTTTGTAGGAGCCTTAACTGCCACTTCATTGGCCTTCCCTTTCTTGAGCAACCTCTTCTCCAGGTCCCCATCCTTTATCTTGCAGAATGAAGCAGCAAGATTTTTAACCACTTTGGAATTCAGACAAGGAGGAGCAGCATTACAAACCAGGCAATCAACAATTTGACAATTTATGTGACTTTTAAAACCCCCCATTTAGTTCAACAATTCTAGGGCTTCTTCTCACCTCAGAGTCCACAAGAGGTTCCTTGCACTTTCTCTTTCTGGCAGGGGTAGAGGGAGAGCATGAAGATTTATTGGATTCAATACCCAGGCATGAAGGGGCCATCTGGGAAAAACTCTCATTAGGAATGATGAAAGAAATTGAACTTTCCTCAGCAGTAGGTTCTTTAATAATTTCCCATAAAGGAGAAGAAAGAAATCCCTTGACCCAATTAAACTTCTCAGGAGTAGCAAGCATGAGAGTAATGAAGTTAAACCAACTTACAGGGATATCACACTTAAGAGAGCCCATTGAAGAAGATTCCTTCTGAATATGGGGGGCAAAATAATTCTCCCAGAGCTCCAAGCCTTGTTGGGAAAATCCCTGCTTAGCCACATGCGCATCAGGAATGGAGATAAAAGTTCTCACCATCCCAACCTGAAGGTGAGCCTCATTTGGGGAAAGAAGGTGCTGGTCCTCCAACATCCAATCATCATTCTCAGGAGCCACAGTACTTGAGTCCATAGGGCTTCCTACCCCCTCCTCAGCAGCAGAATTAGCCTCCTCTTCATCAGCCAGATAGTTCTGAAAAATGTTTTGAAGGCCTTCACCAATGCCAATCCCTTGTGGTGCAACAGCCACACCCTGCTCCTCCACAGCCTCAGGCTCATTAACAGATTCATCATCATCAGACTCCCAGTCTTGAACAATGATAGCACCTGTAACTCCACTGTTCACATCTTGAGGTGGAAGATGCTGGTTGTCAATAGGCATATCTTCTCCAGGAGCAATGACAGGGCCTTGAACAGGAGCAGCAGCAGCCTCCCAGGGACCCCAACCTTCAGCATTACCACCATCAGGGGTAGGATCCTACACAGGGGCCATCCACTGTCCCCAACCACCCCCAGGAGCAGGGGGAGGGGGGAGGTGGAATTTGGGGCCCAAAGACTGGGCCATGAGCAGGAACAGGGTGTGGGTCCACATTGTCATCTGGCAGTGGGTCCTCCTCAGGTGGGCCCCCTCCAAGCAAGTGACTCTGAAGAACTTCAACAGAAAAAGTCCATGACTCTGTCTCCACCAAGTCACCAATGGTAAACCTCACACTCTTGGGGATGTCAACCAAGTCAGTAACACGAATCTTAGCAATAATCCTACCCTTTTGGTCAGGGTCCCTCTCCCACAAAAGAACCTTCCCAATATCCGCAAAGATAGCATTCAGATCCTCCGTATGCCAGTGGTCAAGGGGAGGCCCAACTAGCATCACCCAGCACTCATTATTAAACTGATTCCTACGCCAGTTATCACCCTCATTGTGCTTAACAAAAGAAACATGCACATCTTGAAACGGAACCGGGCTCTCCGCAATGAGTCTATCACGGTCGCTGACATGATGAAACTGCACATACGCAGACCCAAAGGGACAAGCCTGGATATCTCTGAAGTGCACTCCAACCTCATTATTGAGGAAATCAACCAGGACACCATGAATATTCAAGAACAGAACAGGACCAGGGGAGGGGGAAAATGGTAGCAATGGCATACTGTTCATGCGCCCTTGACCTCCGAGGCACCACCACCCTTTTTACGCGATTCCGCCCAGCCACCTGCATAATCTGGAAGCCATTCGGCAGGAAGGGCGCATGATCAATCGGAATGTTCGCCATTACGACGCCCTTCGCCGGCGACGAGCAAGAGGGGAATGGGGTTTCAGCGGGCGGGGGAGTTGAGGAGACAGGGGAAGTGGTAGTTGTTTTTTGCAACGAAGTGGTGAACTCGTGAAAACTGTCGTGAATAATGGGCCGGGAATGAGTAACTGCCTAGGCCTTGAACCATCCCTCATACGAATTGACGGGCCAACTACATTTTGGGAAAGAGGGGAATTTCAGAAAAGGAAGGAGACCAGGCAATTTAAATGCCGCGCGATTGGCGCCTCCCCTAGACCCGACCGGCGTTACCATCGACTTAAAACCACCATCAGTGAGCACCTGAGCATAAGATCTGCCATGAAGTCCTGATTTGTCACCATTAATACATTGCTCAGTCACAGGCGAAGGAAACGCAGGATACGCAGGAAATTTGAGTCTTTGAAAAACCGAGCCACCTTTACTGGAAGGCTTCAAAAAAGGAGATTTTTTTGCACTTTCTTTTTTGTACGTGACAACTTTCCATTCTTTAGCAGACTCCTTGTAGAATTCCCTTTCTTCATGAATCCAGTTCGGTCCCCCATTACCCCAGAGATTGACATGGATCACAAAAGAATTACATGAAAACTTTGAAATATTGTAAATCTCAAAACCCACTGCCCTTGAAGCAACCGAGAAACGAAAAGTTCTATCTTGCAGAAGCTTCACCTGGAATTTAGAAGCATTACCACCGAAACAGGCTTGAAGAGCAAGACTAACAGTATGAAAGTCCAACTTAAAATTTGCTCGCCCAAAAGAACATACCAGATAAAAGGGTCTTTTCCTAAAACCACCAGTGAAATTAACTTGATGCCTGAATTTATCAAAAATCCTCTTCTCAAAATCACGCCCTAAAGAAAAATCCAGGGCAGGCCGACACGAAGCAATATCTTTAGAAGCACACCCTGAGGGGGGATTTTTAGAGAAATCCAGAGATCTAGGCACCATCTTCTCAATATTGGTGGAAAATTTCATGACCAAAGGGCTTGGCAAAATCTGAGTACCAACCACAACCCTCTTCACCTGGAGATCAATAGAGATGCCAGAAGCCACCACCTCACCATGAATCAAGTATCTAGCATCAATCACAACCTCATTGTGGTTGAGGAGAACAAGCCTTTTAGAACTAGGAAAAAGCATGAGAAAACCTTTAGAAGGCTCAAGATCATCAGTCGGCAAAGAGGAGCAAAGGGCATGCCATTTAAGACCAGTGTCTTCATCTGATCCAGTGATGGTAGGAGATCTACCAAGAAATCCAGATGAGGGATCCAAATAATCATTAACACGAGAGAGATGAGAGGGGAACCTCAAAACAGATCCAACAGAGATCTTCTCCCCATTTTCCAAACATCGCCCCTCAAGGGGAGAGCCTTTGGCATTGAGAAGAACCAGCCAAGAATCAGCCGAGACAATGAGAGAGCCTTCCAGAAACTTACCACCTGTGGTCACACCAGAGTAGGTGACCTTCCAACAACCTCCAGAGGAATCCATGCAGAGCCTAGGCCGGCGAGGGCCAGAGGCCGACCAACGGTCACCTCAAAGGAGCCTCATGCCTCGGAAATCGTGCGGGTAAGCGGTACAGCCGTGTTTTCCTTCAACTCTTATGCTTGCTCTTTTTTGTTTCTTTAGTCAGCTGAAAAGAGACACTTCCATGCGGGTTGGCTAATGCCGGCATATTCAATTGCGCCGACTGAGCTAGGGCTGCTACCTCCTGAATCCTTCTTTTTTCTCTTGCTATTACCAATGACTCGGCCAGATTTGATCCGGCTGAAGCACATTCCATTGACTTCCTGTAATCCCCTGCTACTGTTATCACCCCTTGTGGTCCGGGTAACTTCATTTTCAGATAACTTATATGGCAGTTTCCCATGAATTTGGCCAATGTTGGCCGTCCGAGTAGAGCATGATAACAACTCTCTAGATCCACCACTTCAAACTCTAAATTTTCTGCTCTGCAGTTATCTCTTGTGCCGAATAACACATCCACTCGAACCTTACCAATGGGTTCGCATGAAAGCCCTGGTACTATCCCATGGAAAGTGGTCCTCGTGGATTGCAGCATGTTCTGCGATATTCCGAGTTTATGCATTGTATCTCTGTACATGATATTGATACTGCTCCCATTGTCAATGAGTACCTTTGAAAATTTCACATTAATGCTTGGTCTGACAAATGTCGGATCTAACACGAGTGCATACGACCCCGGACTCGGCATTATCTTGGGGTGATCCTTTATGCTCCAAGTTACTTCTTGATCCGACCAAGGCACATATCTTGGTACAGCCGGCATAACTGCATTTACTTCCATATGCCGGCGCTGTACACTCTGCTTGTCTTGTTGTTCTGTTGTTAACACGCAATACGACTGATGATGTTCTCTGTAATCATTGCGTCCATTATTTCCTGGATTTGTCCTTCCATCCGGACCGTGGTTTATCACTTGATGCACCGCATCTCTCCGGTCCGAGTTTTCATACCTCGGGGAAGGAGGTGGTAACATAGACTCAAACGTGTACTTCGGCCTCTCCTGCCATTGCTTCTTTTGCTCTGGTGTCCACTGTCTTTTTCCTTCATTCCTTGGTGTCCATTGCTGAGGCCCATTCTTTTGCCGTTGAGTATTTCCGTGACTTGGTTGTTCTTGCACTACTGCTGCCACCTGAGTTGAACCATATCTATAATACGGTCTCTCTTCTCTCCTTCTTCCTTTGAAGTCATTGCACCTGGATGACCCGACCACGTCTCTTGCATATTGATCTTGATGTTCTCGATGATCTGCCGACATTAATTCTGGTTGCGTCGGATCTCCCAATGCATAGGAATCCGCTATCCTGATGGTTTCTGCCAATGTGGTTGGCATATCTCTTTGCAGTCGCTGCCATAATACACTGGCATAGCAGCATCCTTGGGCGAACCAAGCTATTGCCTGTGACTCTATAACTCCCTCGCACGAATTTCTCTAGTTACACCACCGAGTTAAGAATTCTCTGTCTGTCACATTCGGCATTTGCTTGCACATGGCTAGCTGCTGCAGCCTGTTTGGCCTCTTGTAAGTACTGGTAAAGTTGCTAACAAACATTTATTCAAAATCCAACCAACAGTTGATGCTGCCTGCCGGCAGGTTATTCAGCCATACTCTAGCTGGTCCTTCCAACATTTGCGGGACATATCGTACTGCCTATCGTAAGTTTCCACCAGCTATTTTTACAGCAGTAGCATAGTCAATCAACCAATCCTGTGGTTTAGTGCTCCCATTGTATGTTTTTGTGCCTCTTGCCAGCTGAAAGTTTGGCACAGGCGGCTCGCCCATGATCCGAGGTCCGAAGCACGCCGGACCTGGTGGACCCTGTTCTTCTAGCAGTTCGGACCAGTATAGCCGGTCCAACTTCACTCTGGCGTCAGTTGACGGAAAATCTCTGTACAGAACTCTCTCCTGCATTCCATAGTGGTTATTTCCACCATGAATCGCATATTCCATCTCGGAATATCCATCATTATACCTCTCATTCACCTGATTGTGGCGAACTGGTCTCACTTCTCTTTCCTGCCGAGGTTCATGTCTCGGCTGCGGGTTGGGTGGCGGTTCTCTCCTTCCTTCGACCGGGATATTGTTCTCGTGATTCCCTCTTCCGAGTTCTCCTCTTCCGAGATCTCTATTGCCTCGGCTTCCGCTGCCCTTCTCGGCACGGCCGTGGTTTCTCTCACCACTGTTACCTCGGCTTCCATTGCCTCGGTTCTCATTTGCTTTTCCGGCTATCGCCTGATCATATGGAACAATTTGCTTATTTCTCTTTCCCGAAGTTACCGCTCTGTCCTTTCGTGCATTGTTTCCGGGTGAGGATGCTGCTGCCACAGATAAGGCAGGTGCTTCTCTAGCCGAGTGAACCATTCGCGAGGCCCCTGGCCTCGCCGGGTCTGCTCTGAGCATTTCTTCATTCTGCTGGTTCGCAATGCGCACCAGCTCATTCACTCTTTCTTGCTGTTTTTGCCGGGCTTCGCCGGTTAATCCTTCTAACTCTAATGCTGCGGCATTTGCCGCTCTCAGGTTCTTTGCCGGGGTACTGTACCTCGGCAAGCCTAAATCAACTGATTCTGCTTTATGAGCATCATGCTCCTTGTTGATATCATTTATGAGGTTCTTTCCTCTTAATATCAACTCGTCAACCCGCTCGGGGGCGACGTCAAGCTTGTTTTCCTTGGCATATTCTCGCAGGGTCCTGTTTAAGGACTCCCGCAAGGCCGACACTTTTTTTGCCTCTACCAGCACCTTTTGCCTGGTTTCTTCCAACTCTGCCTGAGCATTTGCCGGATCAAGTATCGGCACTATAGGTGTAGTCAGATTATCTATAGTTGCCTGAAGAATGTTTTCTGGTCTTTCCAGAGGTGGCCCTCTTACCCTTGGTGCCTTTGGGGTTATCTCCTGCACCTCGGCCTGGTTGGCCACTGAAGGGATTACCTCGGTGGGTTGTGGAGTTGTCGGCCTGGGCACGACCTGCAAGCCCGCCGCCGGGTCTCTGCTTGATCCGGTGCCTGCTACTCCCGCCTGCACCCCGGCTGCGACCATCACCTCGACGCTGCTGACAGGACGTGCTCCGTGCGGACTGCTCGTGGCGCTAAGGGGAGGTTCTCCTGCAACAACAACCTGGTGAGGATAAACGCCGGAGATGTCGACGCCGACGTAAATCTCGTGCATGCCCAAGTTGATGAAGACGCCGTTGCGCGGAGGAGTTTTTCCCTTGAAGATGCCTGCGTTGTCGCTGACGTAGTCACAGAGATCAAGTCTCCGGACCAAGCCAGAGACAATGCGCTCGCTAGTGTTGATGAAGTTTCCCGTCCGGATCATGACTCCAGCTAGCACCGCTGCTGGCCCCACGGTGGGAGCCAACTGTCGTGGTGGTGGCACGGCAGATGCCATGGGTAGGCTAAAGTAGGGGGCCAATGGATGCTAGAGGGATCTGGGGAGGGAAGATGTAGTTGATTCTACACACAAAAGACTATGGCAAAGATCTTTATTTCTCCTTCCTTGGGCTACAAGTGCTCCTTGAGCTGTATACAAGGAGAAAGGAAGAACTTTACCAGCCTAACGGTACTAAATGAGCCAATGCCCTCCTCAGGGTCCAAGCCTCCCCTTATAAAGGAGAGCCTTGGGTTCCTTTAGGGCTGACGTGGCAAGCATATTCGAGGAATATGCTTGTCCCAAAATAGTAGTTCGGCGGCCTCCTTTCCCTGTCACCCCTCTAATGACGGCAAGGTTCTAGAGGGCCCCTCCAGCGTGCCTCGGGCTTCAAGACTGTCATCTCCGTGACCTCCTTCTGCCCCTCTGTCGCTCTGCGCCTTTGTCCCCTATGCTTGGCTCTGCTCAGATTCTCCCTAGCCTGTGGCTAGAGTTTGACTTTAGGCTTCTCCTTCTCCTGCAAGCTTCGTATCATTCGGCCCTGCCTCGCGTAACTCAGCTCGTCCTTCACCTGCATTAAGATTACTCAGGCTAACCCGACCGACTTACGCAGTATCTCGGCCGGGTAATGCCTTGCCATTATCATAAGGGTCCTACCCTTTCCTATCTCGGCCGACCTCTACAGGATTCGGCCGACTCAGACTGTAACTCGGAAACTGGACGGGGAACATCCTTTCGTCTTTCCCTGTCTTTAACCTATCCGAGGTCACCTCCCCAACAAATAGTGTCGCGTCTCTTGTAGGTGATCTCAAAGGCGACAAGCTCAATACCCCACTTCGCGGCCCATACCATAGCATCGCTATTGTTAATGATGTCGGACAGTGGAGCCTTGCTCACTAGTGTGATAGGGTGCTCCTGGAAGTAGTGTCTTAGCTTCCGAGAAGCAAGGAACACTCCATAAGCTTGCTTTTGGTAATGCGGGTACCGTTGCTTGGACTCCGTCAAGACCTCTATTACATAGTAAACTGGTCGTTGTACTCCGTACTCATGCGTTGGTTCCTTCTGCTCCACCACGACGACGATGCTGATAACCCGGTTGGTGGCCGCCATGTAAATCAACATAGGCTCCATTGGCTCAGGTGCTACAAGTATAGGTGCCGAAAAAAGTATCCTTTTTAGCTCCTTAAGAGCAGCGCCTGCCTTGTTTGTCCATATGAATTTGTCCGCCCTCTTCAGCAACTTCTATAGCGGCAGAGCCTTCTCTCCAAGTCGGCCGATGAACCGGCTTATCACTGTAGCGCAGCCTATGAGCCATTGAATGTCCTTCAGGAATGTCGGACGGTTGATGTTTAGGATGGCCTTGATCTTCTCTGGGTTGACCTCGATTCCATGTTGGGAAACGATGAATCCCAACAATATGCCGACTGGAACCCCGAAGACACACTTCTTGGGGTTAAGCATCATGTTGTATTTCCGGAGGTTATCAAAGGTGTAACACCCTCGGATCGGCCCTATGCAAGTTTTAGCGATTCCCACAAAACCCGCATAGAAACGATTAGAGGTGCCCACCAGGAACTTGCCTGTGGGTGGAAAACAAAGTAATATCATTACACAATAGTCCATGTTGGAACCCACAGAACATATATATACAACAACGACCCCATGAGTCAAGAATACAGATACACAGTACAAAGATCCAAATCACCTTGAAAATGATACAGCGTCCGAGTATGTACAAGATGCAAATTGGGCTAAGAGCCCTGAAGAATAACCAATGGCGTCCATAAACCTTCCCAGGCCAAGCCGGAAGGGTAACCCTGCTAACGACGTCGATCTCAAACCTGCTTAAACAAAAGGGGTGCTGACAAAGGGCAAAAGAAAAAGGGAGCGGTCAGTACCGAGGCCAGTACACGGCGAGTCTTAGAATTCGGCGGTCCTCGCCTACATAGGTATGGTGGACTGAAGCGGCAGCGCAGCAAGCACTAAACACCTATAGATACTCGATACAACTAGCAGCTATCAGAGAGGGATAATAAAGACATATTTGGATCTAACCTGAAACTATCACCAAGCATATCCATCTTGATATTTCGCCCTCGAGACCAAACGAGGAAGTCAAATGAGGAACTCACACAGTTGGCAGTTTTATTCATTCCGTTATAGTTGTGGTAATTACTAGTCAGATACAGATAGCATGAGTCATCCTGAAAACATAAGCAGTGGGCAGTTTTAGTTAACCATTCCGATGTAGTTGCATTACTTACTAGTCAGATACATATAGCATGAGGCTTCGCAAAACCAGCAGTTGTTGGTACTTTTATTTAGCCATTCCGTTGTAGTGAAGCTGATTACTAGTCATTATAAAGTCAAATTTATAGCACTAGTTTAGTTATAGTTGTCTATGATCGAGATACTGTGCTCCAAGTCGTTCATAACCGTGGACATGGCTTTCAGAAAGTTTTACCCTGTAGGGGCACAAATAGGAACACACGCACGATCAACCTCGGAAAAACCAAATGAAAACCCAACGAGGCATCACGACAAAGAAATCGCAAGATTCATATAATATTTTAGGGTGCCACCCCACTAAGCTACCCGCGACGAAGTTGGCCAGCTCCGAGACGGACCCAGAGGTTTGTGACAATGGCTGTAAATGACTGAGAACCCGAAAGTGTGACTGGGCTTGCCGATACCGCGAAAACATTCCACGTTTGTTCCAAAACAGTACAGGTGCTCCACGGGCAATAGTAAATAAAGCAGTAAAGCATGGCATAAGTACAAGATAGTAATAAAGCCTAAACTAATTTGTGGCCCCAAGAAATAAGTTATGACTCGAGCTCATGCTAAGGGGATTCATGGTCCCACATGCGGATAGTGCGAATATTCAAGGAACGGGTATCAAGTACTCGGGGTCCTACGGGACACAAGTGGACAATTAAAAACCAAATAACATCTATTGCCCACATGTGCCTCTACATTATTTACCTACTTTCAATATTAGTTGTTAAACTGTAATTAAAACCATGATCATCTCCAACATTAAGCATGAGGCATTTCTCCAACAACTGTGGAACATCAACGGCGCGACGCATCACCTACGCAAGCAACTACGACTCGCAAGGACGACTATCTACCAAACAATAGGTAATAGGATGTGTCCATGGCAATATATGGCTGCAGGGAAGTATAAAGGGGTACGAAAGCTATAGCATCGCAACACAGATAGCAATAGATCAACAGGAGGAAATAAAGACTAGAAATGTAAAATAGGTAGAAGGGGGGAGAATGCTTTCCTGGAAAACATTGCCGAAGGTTCATCCGAAGATCGGGTCGACACTCGCATCAACTCATCGTCCTAATCCGTGAAGAAGCAAAACACTAGAAGAAACAGCAGATGCATTATTTAATACTACGACAGAAGATCGGGCATGATGCATGTATGATGTATGACATGGCAAGGATGTAATGCAATTAGGCAATATTAAGCGGAATCGAGGTCCCGACAATTAATTAGATGGTTCATGTTATTTAGATACCCCGCAATTTAAATGTCATAATAACACGCAAAACATGGCATCGGTTTGCTACACAAATTTAAATGGGGCCAATATAAGACTAAAAAAAACCCACATATTGCCTCCATATTTAATTATGAGGTAAATCGGCTTAATGCCCCCAAACCACATGATGATATGCAAGCATGAATAAATATATGCAACATGTAGATCTTATATATCATAAAAATATGGTCTCGATAAAAGGGTCACACATCAGGGTTCGACGATCTTGGTTCCGAGGGGTTTGGTTTGGTCTTCGGATCGGGCTTCGGGATCGGTCTTTAAATCTATGAAGACGGTCATGACGTCCGGGAAGGCGATCTTGACATCGGGCTTCAGATCCATGTCAACGTCGTTGTGGTTCCGGGTTTCAAGGGTCGATGGAGAACTTGGATAGGCGATCTTGGCACGGGTACTTGTCCATGTGGCCGAACTTGTCGACAAGATCTTGGAATCGCTTGGCACCTTAGATGCGGGTATTGGCTTGCGATGAGGCCCTAGCGACTTGATGACGAGCGGAATCGGGGATTCAACAGGGAGTGCTTGCACCCATCATCCAACAATGAGACACCTGCACAAACCGCTGATACCACAAGCTGTCGGTGGAGCCAACAAAAGAAGGCTCACACCGTTTATAGAACTGACACGGACATGGCGCCTGCAGGTGACTTTGGCGCAGAGGAGGTGGAACTCGAAGCAAACAGTGACCACGGTGGCGCGACGTGGCCGGGCGGAGGACAGCCGGGGAGCCCTGCGTACGGGAGGCAAGGAGCTAGGCACGCTCTCACGCGCGGCGGCGGAGACGGTCGCAAAGACGTACGGGGAAGCGTGGCCGGGCGCGCAGGTCGGCGAGCTTGCGTGGAAGGCGGCAAGGTCATGATGGAGAGGCACGGCCAGTGAGGTTCGCTGACGGCACGGTTGGCGAGCGCCGCCGCAGGGAACGAGGTCGTGGCGGGGGCCACACAACGGCGAAGGCAGGCGAGGAGGCCAGCGGGTCGATGCCAAGCACAGGACAAGGCAGGGCTTCGAGAGAGGATGGCGCGGTGGTGATGCGGCTGATCTTGGTGGCAAGGCCGAGGGAGATGGCGAGGAAGGGGGCATCGAGCGGGCTAGCGAGGCGGGTGGCCCTGGCGGCGGGATCGGGAGGAAGGTGAGGCTACAGCCACGAGGGAGAGAGAGCAGGGGTGGGCCCGGGAGCGACGTGCGTTGCGTGTATGCTGTGCGGGAGAGAGGATTGTGGGAGCGGGGAGGGAACGTGTGACCGCGGGGTAGGGCCAGGCTCGATGAAGGGTGGGTGGACACAAGGTGCGGTGTGGAGCGGGAGTGGGTCCAGGGGAAGGTGCGCTTGCATGGTGGGGGTGTCCTAGGTTGTGTTGAGAGGAGGCATGTGTCGCTGGGGTTGCGACCCGAGAGGTTGGGGTTGGGGCTTGGCGACAGGATTGGCGAGGTGGTTGACCGCGTGCCAGGGTGTGGCGGCGGGTGAGGAAGATTGGGTGGGGGGTTGGGGATTAGGTTTAGGGTTGGTCAAGAGATCCAGGGTTAGGGTTTGGTTGGAGGTGGTCGGCTGGGCTTTTGGGCCTGGCTGGCTGCCTCCCAAAAATAATAAAAACTTTTTTATTTAATATTTAAAAGACGTTAGTAATTAGTTTTTAGACAAATAAAAATATCCAGGTAGACCCGGGGTTTGTATTTTGAAATAAAGAAGGGGAGTATTATAGAAAACAAAATAGGATTTTTATATTATACTTTTATGACAAGGCATGTATGATGATGTCATGACGATGCATAAGTACAAACAACAGTGATTTCTAGTAGTGGTTTTATTCGGGGTGCTACAAAAGGTTTCCTTCAAGTAGGAGATTAAGTCATTTGTTTTTTTAGAAATCACCGCGATATCGTCCACATAGGCATGAATGTTCTGACCAATTTGGTCATGTAGGCAATGTTGCATAGTCCGATGGTACGTAGCACCTGTGTTTTTCATCCCAAAGGGCATCATGACATAGCAAAACATGTCGTAAGGTGTGGTGAACGAAGTGGCCAATTGGTCCGACTTCCTCATCTTGATCTGGTGGTATCCTGAGTATGCATCTAGAAAACACATAAGTTCTGGGCCAGCCGTCGATTCAATGACTTGTTCAATGTGAGGCAAAGCAAACGTATCCTTCAGACACGCTTTGTTTAAGCTAGTGTAATCAACGCACATTCTTAATTCTTTGGTTCCCTTTTTGGGCACAAGTACAGGATTAGCCACCCATCAGGTGTGAAGGACTTCTCGGATAAAACTAGCCTTAAATAACCTAGCCATCTCTTTTCCTATGGCGTGCCTCTTCTCGTCCCCGAAGTGTCATAGAGGTTGTTTCACCGGTTTGCATTTTGGGTCAATATTCAAGCTATGCTCGGCAAGTTCCCTAGGTGCACCTTTCATGTTGGTAGGTTTCCAGGCAAATATGTCCCTATTCTCATGGAGGAACTCGACAAGCGTGCTTTCCTATTTAGGGTCCAGTTTCGTCCCAATGGCGGTGGTCTTGGAGGCATCGCCTACCACAAGTTCCACCGACTTGGTTTCGATGGTGGCCTTGAAGGCGGGATCGGAGTCAGAAATCTGCTACTTTTATGTCGGCCTCTCCGAGTCGTCGATCTTACTCTGGATCTCCTTGAATTCTTTGTTGTAAAGGACAGCTTCTACAAAGGCTGCTTCTCCAATCTCGTAGTCCCTTGCCTTTGAAAAGCTTCCGTATAGGGTGATGACACCGTTTAGTCCGGGTATCTTGAGCTTGTTATAGACAAAGCATGGCTTGGCCATGAAGGAGTGTAATATGCCGCATCTGAATATGACGTGGTACACGCTCTTGAAGGGGACCACTTCAAAGGTCATGCGTTCTTGGTGGTAGTTATTAAAATCACCAAAAGCGACCAGAAGCGTGATGCACCCAAGGGACCGATCCTCCCGACCAGGAACTACGCCATGGAATATGGCGCTGGTCCGCCTTAGGTTGGTCTCCGTCAAGTTCATCTTGTGCAGTGGATCCAGGTACATAATGTTGATGTTGCTTCCGCTATCCACCATGCACTTGGTGAACTCAGTGCCGTCAATCAAGGGGTTGATGACCATGGCGTATTAGTTCTCTGTTGGAACGAGTTAGGGGTGATCCTTCCTGTCCCATGTGATTGGAACTTCCAACCAGCACATGTACTGGGGAACAGGGGATAGGGTGTCCATCAGAATCCTTAGAGAGGTCTTCTAAGCCCGGACAGTTGGTGACGAGGTTTGATCTCATCAATGCCCATTGTTATGGACTTGGGTTTTGGAGAAGATGGGGGTGCTGGAGATCGTGGCACGGTTAGCAAACAAGCAACACGGGGACACAAGGTTTACCCAGGTTCAGGCCCCCGGAGGGAAAACCCTACTCCTGCTTGTCTGCTCTTGATTACGGCGGAACCGAAGGTTACAAGGGTGCGCAGATGCAATCTGGCGTGGAGGTGTGTATGCGAAAGTATGAGTCGAGAGATCTAGGTCGTGCCCTCCTGGCCCTTATATAGATTTAGGCAGGTCCCGGACATAGTCCTAGTCGGTTACAGGTTCTAGGGTTTTACCCCTTTGAATTTCCTATCTACTCTAGTCTTGCTCTCCAAGGATCCGAAGGCTCCATGGGCCTGGGCCACCCGAAAGTCTTCATGGGCCAACGTACTTTTGCCATGGGCCTTCCTTGGGCTGGACTAGGTATGTTGAGATCACGTACCCATAGGGTATAACCATGTCAGTAGCCCCCGAGTGATCGGTCGAATCGTAGATTCGACTGAGGACTCTTCAATCCTTCGGGTGTAACTATGTATTAACAGTATGTGTGTAGGGATTGTTGATGCGTGTGCCTGACTCACCCGACAGATCAGGGTCAGTTAACTGTCTTAGGACGAAACAACACGATCTTCCTCAGGTTCGAGTCCCTCAACTCGAAACTGGAACATATGCTGGCGTAATTCGACTCAGGCCGCGAAGGACTTACAGGAGTGGAATTCCAGTGATTTTAATTGATATACCCAACGCGTCCGTCGGGATTTTTCATCGCACCTGTTAGCACGGGTTTTTACTAGCAGAGCGCAGTCGTGTGCGTTGCCAGGCCATCAGATGATATCTGTAGGTCTTATCTTTGTGTCGTAGACACAGCATCCGAATGTTTGTCACCGCGGAGGTGTTTCGGGTGTCCAAGGAGATCGTTGCTCACCCAGCGTTTTGTTGGGGCAGAGTTGCCGAAAAGTTTTTGCTTGCTGATCCGAAAGATCGCAATCAAAGATTTCATAGGGTGCGCGACCAGCGCTCCCTATGGGAGTAGCCCCCGAGTGTCTGTTCGAGTCGTAGACTCGAGTGGAGACTTTAGTTCAAGTACTTTGTTTATTTTTAAGTCCGTAGGACACAAAAAAATTCGGGTGCTTAAATCCATCCTCCCTATGGGAGTAGCCCCCGAGTCCGTAGTGGAGTCGTAGACTCGACGTAGGACTCGAAGAAATATTTTGTCTTTATCCATCTTTCGGGTGCGCGGCCAGCGCTCCTGATAGGAGTAGCCCCCGAGTATTTAGTCGAATCGAAGATTCGAGTGAGTACTCTTAGCTTTGGAGCCGAAGAATTGTTGTTGGTGCTAGTATAGCTTTTGATGACATCAGTGCTGACGATCAATGACCTCAAGCATCTGCTACGCCAGAGATGACTTGACTGGACGAACATGGGTCTCACTTGCTGACCTTGAATTGACCAGTCACGCGTGGCGTGGAGATAATTACGGCGTCTCCTCGATTTCCGCGCGTAGTGGACGGCGTGGTAACGACGGTTCATTGTGATGCTGACACGTGTATGGCCAGATCTGCCGTTGGCGTTAGGTCTTCCTGATGGACGGTTGCCGTGCATCGTCTTCGCCGTTATAATCATTGGGGAAACCTGTAGTTTGTTTTCACCGCATCAGTTCTTGTTTTCACTGCCTCCTTGTGCTCTAGCGATTCTTGCTGCGCGCTGGGTTTTCCTTCCACATTTCCATCTTCCCTTCTGCGCTTTCACCGCCGGCGCCGCCATAGCGCGATGGGGAAACCGAAGAAATCATCATCTGCAGTTGGTACCAGCGCCGCCGGAGGAAAGAAAGGCGCCACCGCTACCCGTGTCACCGACGGTGGTTGGCAGCGATCAGAGACGCGGGAGAGCGATCTCCGCAAGCTTCACGAGCGGGGTTTGATCCCGCAAGATAGAGAGGCCGTCAGACTCCCCGGCAACGAGGTAATCCCCCGTCCCCCAGCTGGGTATTGGTTTATGTTTCTCGCCTTTGTTATGCGTGGGTTGTCTTTTCCAGTCCACAACTTCCTCCGTGGACTGCTCTTTCTTTATGGCATCCAGCTTCATCATCTGTCGCCCAATTCTCTTCTTCACATTGCTTGCTTCATCACCTTCTGCGAGTGCTGGCTCGGCATTGAGCCGCACTTTGGCCTCTTCCGGAAACTGTATTCCGTGAAGAGGCAGTCTGGTTCGGATGGTGTTTATCCCATTGGGGGTTGCATCATCTCCCTCAGTCCTAATCTTCTTTTCTTTTCTTTTTCCATGTCCGAATCTGTCCAGTACTGGCGGAGGCGATGGTTTTATATCCGCTACTCCGTAGTGCCTGGGCAAGATTTTGGTCTTGTTCCTTTTGACCCCTCCCAAAAGATTGAGCCGAAAAGGTCTTGGAAAAACAACATCTTGGATGGCGAGGTGGCGGAGATAGAGGCCCTTTACCGTCGGGTGGAGGATCTCCAGCTGATTCCGGAGAAGGAAGTGAACGGCGTGGACATTATCCGCATGTTTCTCGAGCGTCGGGTGCAGCCTCTCCAGGCGAGGGAGCACCCGATGTTTCTTTATTCTGGCCGCCGTGATCCGACGAGGGTTTCGGCTGAGAAAATCTCCGAGGGGGATCTTGACAGGACCCTTCGCTCGCTGCTGAAGTTCAAGGCCGGAGAGGAAATCCCGGGGAAATCGCTGACTCTGCCGTTTTCTTCGGCGTTGGATGTTCCACAGGTGTATATTTGTGCGCGTAGCGCTTTTTTTTGGCTACGTATTTATTTTCCTTTGTTTGCTAACAAGGTCTCTTCTGGTTTTGCAGAGCTTCAAGGTGCCGGGCATGGTACCGCCATTGCCTGAAAAATATCCGAATGCCCCGGATAATGACGTGGTGGATTCCGTGTCCGACCTGCCATCGGCGCGATCTCCGGCGGAAGATGCCGATGAGTCGAGTGAGGACCATACGCGCAAGCGATCACGGAACCCCAGCGAGTCTTCGGATGCCTCGACTCCTCCGACTCCTCAAAACCCTCTGTGCCTTGAGCGTCATAGTGACGGGCATGGAGGCTCTTCCTCTCCCATTCCTGCCATTCCTGTGCGGGCTGTAGCGCCACACCCGCCAGCGAAGCGGAAGAAGGAAGAGAAGAAGGAAGAGAAGAAGGTGGAGAAGAGAGCCCGAAGGACTCCTCCAATTTTTGACCTGAGCTTGCTGGACTCGTAAGTTTCTTGTCTTACTGCTGTCCTTTTTCCTTCTTGATTTTGCGCTTCTGCTGATTGCTTTGTATGTAGGCATTCCTCCCACGAATCCTCCAACGATGGTGCTCGGGAGATGATGGGGGAGTCGAAAGTTGCGTCTCCTCCTCCTCAAACGGTGGCAACGTCAGGGGGTGCCGCTCCGAGTCCTCCTCTGCGGGAGGTGTAGGTGGTTGCGCCTCAGAATTTCGCCAGCGGGCCTTCGGAGTCGCCATCAGAGCATGTAAGTACCTCTGCTTCGTACCACGGGGGAGCCCCCGGGTGTCTGAGAAATTTCATGTCTTGTTCTTTTTTCGAATCTTCAGGGGTGGAGCCCCCGAGTGTCTTCGTGCTCGAGTTTTGCCTTTATTCCTTAATGTTGGGCATAGCCCCCAAGTCCTTTTTCTTACTGGTGTTTCTTTTTCTGCAGCCTTTTGTGGAGGAGGCCAAGCGGCTGGTGCAGGAGCGCCTGGTGCTAGCGGCTAACCTCCGACGGCTTCAAGGTGCCTGTTTGTTTTTGGTGCTTTTTTCATTTATTCCGGTCCTGCTCTCTGACGTTTGCTTGTTTCGAATGCAGAGGAGCATAATACTTCTCTCCGTGAGGTCGACGCTCTCAAGAAGAGCCTTGGTCAATCGGAGAAGAAAGCCGAGGCCGCCATTGGTGCGAAGGAACGCCTCGAGCTAGAGCTGACCAAGGCAGCCGAAGCTAAGGAGCGTCTGCAGCAGGAGGCCGCGGACCATGAGGAGCAGCTAGCCACTGTTGCGGCTGCGCGCGAGAGAGAGGTGGAACGCAAGCTCATGTCTGATGCCAAGGCTGTTTTGGGTGAGTGTTGTATTTGTGCTTCTTTCTTCTTGTTTTCTTGTCTTCTGTTGCTTTTCGCCATGTCCCTTTTTTGTCTCAGATGCCGCAGGCATCGAGTTTGACCAAGGCGCTCTGGAGCACGGGAGTGCTCTAGATGATGCTACTGCAGCGGTCGAAGATCGTTGCAGCACTGTCGTCAGCTCCCTTGCCAAGGCGAAGGAGGTCCTTAGACGCTTCTACAAGGAGCTTGTCCCTAAGGGCGCGGCCCTTGATGATGTGGATGCTCTAGCGGAGGCTTTGTCAGCCGAAGCACCTGCGGCGTACAAGCGCAAGCAGAAGGGCATCGGTGCGTCCGTCGGGCTGGCGATGGCTTTGGCGGCTGGAGCGGAGCTGGACCTGCCCCAGATCACCTCCCGGATGCCGACGACTGCAGACGGATCCGAGGTAGCCTTTGCTGCCTACTCTGCTCGCTGCAAGCGATATGGGCCGAAGCTCATTGATTTGTTGTCTGAGTATGCGCTGCGGCAGCAAGGGGAGGCCAAGGCTAGGCAATCCGGCTCCGAGGCGACTCAGGGTGCCGCGTCTTAGGCGTTGTAGATGTAGGATAGTTTGTAGTCTGCTTTTGCTGTAAATATTTTGAAGAACACAGTCCTTGTGCCACGTAGTGGCCTTATATGCTTAATGAATTCTTCTGAGTTGTGCACTACCACTTTCTGAATGATTATGTCCTTTGCTTTTCTGTTGTGCTAGGTTCCTTCGGGTGCTGACCCCGTTGACACCTCGCCTGCAACGCAACTGCGTCCATCTTTGGATAATTCCTCGCAACTCGCTTTTCTTCGGGATCGTGTTCGTAGTCTTGAGAGGGAGTTGCTTGGGTTGCGAGGTCACACCGATGTTTGGAAGTCCAAGGCGGATCGTGGTGCAGCCAGAGAGGAGTACTTGATGGCAGAACTACTTCGGCTGTCTGAGCAGCTTCAATGTAAGTTTTTGTTTCGAGTTGTAGCTCAGTTCTTCGAATGAGCCTGCTGGCCTTGCCTCTTATTTTGTGCAATTGTCGCAGGTGCTAACCTTGCTCCGAGGGAAGAGAAGGAGCGTGTCGCTGTTCGGGTCAATTGCTTGACTCAACAAGACATGGAGGCCGGTGGCTTCTTCTGGATGGATCGTGACCGTGCCATGGCTCTGGCGACGGTGCAGGATCGTGTGCACCAGGCTTCGCGGGTGCTTCGCCAAGTGCAGACGTCGCTTGCCTCGGTGTTGCACGTCATGTTTCCTTTGGATGCCGTACCGACGAGCCTTGCGGGTCTTCTGTCGAAGTTTCGGAGCGTGAGCAATGTCAAGGAGTTGGTGCGGCAACAGCTCGTCGCAGGAGTGAAGGCTGCTTTGTCTCTTATGAGGCTGCACCGGCCTGATGTAGATTTGACTGTTGTGGCAGCTGGGCCACCTCCTCGGCCGGATGGTGATGAGTGGGACATGCGTCCACATTACGCAGCTGTGAGGCAGTACGCCGAATAGGTCGTAGATTTGTTTGAGCAGCGTGCTCAGGTTATTCTTCAGAATAGGTAGTACCTGTAAAATAGATAGATGTAAAATTTGTATATTTCGACTGGGCGTTTTGTGCCCTTTGTTGTAAGCACGCAGTGCTTTGTTTGGGTACGTGTCCTTTTCGTTTGCCTGACGTTGTCAGCTACTCAGGTGTACACGCGTAATCCTCGGTTGATGAAATCGTGAGGTAGGGGGAGCCCCCGAGTGCGTTTGTAGCATAAAGTAAAGCTGCAAATAATGAACGGAAGTTTGGGGCGAGACACTTAGCTTTATTTATATCGTAATGGAGGAAGTACATTGTTTGGCTGAAAAGCCTTATTGAAAGTAAAGGGGTAGGTAGCTAGGGGTAGAATCGTCGCAAGTGCGCGATGTTCCATGGGTTGGAGTATGCGACTCCAGACTCCACGTGCTTGAGGCGATAGGCGCCACCTGGAATGACTTCGGTGATGACGTAGGGTCCTTCCCATGGTGACTCGAATTTCTTCGGTCGCTCTTGCTTGAGTCGCAAGACGAGGTCTCCTTCGACGAAGGACCTTGGGCGCAGCCGGCAGCTGTGGTAGTTGCGGAGACTCTGCTGGTACACCGCTGATCGAGCTGCTGCTATGTCTCTTGCTTCGTCGAGCGTGTCGACGGCGTTTTCGAGTGCAGCCGTGGATTCGGCGTCGCTGTAAGCAACGACCCGGGGGGCCTGGTGGCGCACTTCGGCATGCGCGCTTGGCTCGTGCTTTGTCGATTTTGCGTTGTGTGAGTGCGTCTCTGGCGTCGTAGTCGTGTTTGTGGTGACGCGAGCTCTTCTTCCTTCGAGGGAGGTCGTGTTCCTCTTCCTCTTCGGATGAAGGGGTGGGGCTCCGAGCGTGCCTGGCCGGAGCCTTCTTCTTGACGAGCATGCGCGCTTGGCTCGTGCTTTGTCGATTTTGTGTTGTGTGAGTGCGTCTCTGGCGTCGTAGTCGCGTTTGTGGTGACGCGAGCTCTTCTTCCTTCGAGGGAGGTCGTGTTCCTCTTCCTCTTCGGATGAAGGGGTGGGGCTCCGAGCGTGCCTGGCCGGAGCCTTCTTCTTCGGCTCCGCAGGAGCGTCTTGGTGGAGCGCAGCTCCGACAAGTCCGAGTCCGGTAAGTGCGGACTTATGCATGGCCCTCTTTGGGTCCCCTTCGGGAGGTGGGTGGGCCGCGAGGTACGCAATGGCTGCCATGATCACAGCCTGCGGCGTTTTCGGGATGACGTTGCCGTCGGCGTCCATCTCCATGAAGGATGTGTGGAGAGTTCGCGTCAACTCGCGGCGCTCCTTGGGATCCATGTTCTCCATCCGAGAGCGGTGCTTGTTGCCTGGGTTGGCGTTCGAGCTGGAGCCGATGCCCATGGCGGAGAGCGCGGCTCGTCGCGCACTGGACTCTGAGGCTGCTTGCTTGCGTTTGTCAAGCACCTCCTGCATCTTGACCTGCTTCTTGTGCTCCTCGATTAGGAGCAGGTGGTAGGCCATCAGCATATCTCGCGAGGCGTCTGCGGGCAGTACTATGTTGCCTGCCACAGCTTCGCGGACCTGGGTCCATCCTTCTTTGCTAAGGAGGATGACGTGGCCGCCGTTGTTTTCCCCTTCGGGTGGGG
The DNA here is from genome assembly GCA_916181665.1 of Avena sativa. Lineage (NCBI taxonomy): Eukaryota > Viridiplantae > Streptophyta > Magnoliopsida > Poales > Poaceae > Avena > Avena sativa. The sequence continues at coordinate 36,608,310 of OV702289.1, read as the reverse complement.
GAGATTGGCTTCTTCTGTTCCCACCGTTTCGTTCTGGCGGGTTAGGCGCTTGCTGATCCACGTCGCTTTGGATGACTGCGGCGCATTGGTAGCGCTCGTAGATTGGCCCGCTGTTGCCGCAGCTTTCAGATCCGAAACCGTAGGTCCCTGCATCCGATGGCGGATCACACAGATCGGAGTTGCAGCTGCTGCTGTCATAGGAATCATCTGCTGATGATGTTGTGCGTAGCACAGGCTGTGGGGCCCATGAAGCGGGCCTGATTGATGGTAGGGGCACCCGCTCAGGTAGGCGGAGGGTTCCAGTTTGCCCCACCTGGAAGCAGAAGCTCCCAACAAGATTTCGAGTCCGTCACCTACGGGCTCGAAGTCCTTCATGGTGGCTGGCGAGTGGGCGGTGAAGTCGAAAGCACCGAAGAGGAGATGGCTCTCCGTTGCTGCAGAGTTGTAGATCGATCGGGTTGGGACCGTCACGATCGCACAATCAGCGCCCCCGAATCCCACAGACGGTGCCAATTGACGAGGTTTGATCTCATCAATGCCCATTGTTATGGACTTGGGTTTTGGAGAAGATGGGGGTGCTGGAGATCATGGCACGGTTAGCAAACAAGCAACACGGGGACACAAGGTTTACCCAGGTTCAAGCCCCCGGAGGGAAAACCCTACTCCTGCTTGTCTGCTCTTGATTACGGCGGAACCGAAGGTTACAAGGGTGCGCAGATGCATGCTGGCGTGGAGGTGTGTATGCGAAAGTATGAGTCGAGAGATCTAGGTCGTGCCCTCCTGGACCTTATATAGATTTAGGCAGGTCACGGGCATAGTCCTAGTCGGTTACAGGTTCTAGGGTTTTACCCCTTTGAATTTCCTATCTACTCTAGTCTTGCTCTCCAAGGATCCGAAGGCTCCATGGGCCTGGGCCACCCAAAAGTCTTCATGGGCCAACGTACTTTTGCCGTGGGCCTTCCTTGGGCTGGACTAGGTATGCTGAGATCACGTACCCATAGGGTATAACCATGTCAGTTGGGGTGCCAATGAAAGTGTGGTATACAGGGGCCTTCTTCTCGAAGGGGTTCTTGCCTTTTCCATCGCCCTTGTCGGCGTGCTTGGGGTCAATGTGCTCATCCATGTCACTTGAATCCTTGGACTCCTCTTCCTTCTTCTTGCCTTTGCCCTTGCCTCGCAATCGGTTCTTCCGACTTCATTTGTAGCCGGACTCCGGGTCTTCTTTGAGATCGTTGACGAACTTGCAATGGCGGTTGGTGTGGGTAGCTTTGCCATTGGCGTCAAGGTGTACGAGGCACAACATATCGCGGTATTATTCATACGTTTGGGAACGCGGGGCGCTGCCGAGATAGTTTCACTACCACGTTGCTGCCCAGGACCAGCCCCCCGTCCTCGGTCGCGCTGTCCGCCATCACCTCTCCCTGCAAACGTCATTGTGACCATGTCGTAGGTTGGCTTTTCTTATGGCGGACTCTTCCGCTTCGTATTGTTGTTCCTCTTAGCTTGGGTTGGAATGGCAATTGCCGGTAAAGAGCCGCGAGCATCGTCGTCGGCAACCGCGAACTCACTAGCCAGGGAGATCATATGATTGAGGTCCAGCCTGTGATTTTCGTGCAGGCGCTTCAGCTTATGTCGGAGCAAGGTGCCCTTTTCCAAACCATCAATGTAGGTGGCCATAGCGGTCTGATCGTGCACTCCTGCGCAGGAATTTTTCATATCCAGCCAGCGGGAGAGGTAGGCTCGAGATGTCTCGTCCTTATCCTGGATGCACCACTATAGATCGCCGATAGTGCAGGAACGTTTGTCCGTACCCTCGAAATTCTTGGTGAACGCTTCTTGCATGTCCAACCAATTGCATATGGACTTCTCCGGCAAGTCGTTGATCCATTGGCGGGTTGTGCCCATCAACATTAGTGGGAGGTACTTGACAGCAACATTGGGGCTTCCTCCAATGATCTCGACCATGTTGTTGTAATCCTACAACCACGTAGTTGGCTTGGCGGTGTCGTCATAGGGCTTGATCGTCTTGTCAATCCGGAAACCCTTGGGGGTAAGTTGCGGTCTGTATCACAGGTCCAAAGCAACATGGTCCCAGGTACTATACTTCCTAGGCCTCCTGAATCTTGTCCAAGCGTGAACGCGCTTCGTATGGCTCCGGGTTTGCATTTTTCTTCTTGCCATCAGGTGAAGGGCTGCGTGAGCTACGTGACCCTCCTCCGCCATGGTGGCTGCTAGGGAGCGACCGAGGCAGAGGCGGAGGTGGCGATGGGTTAACCTTATTGATGTTCCCTTCCTGCGACTCCTCGCGTTTGTCACGGTTACTTCTCGGACGTGGCCGGTCACTAATCGGAAAAATCTCATCAGTGGCGCACCATTTTTCAACTTCTGTGGCGCATATGGGATGTGCCACAGTTATCACGCCACTAAATAGTACTTCCGTGGCGCATTTCAAAATGTGCCACAGAAGTCTCAAAGTTCAGTGGCGCATATTGCCTATATGCGCCACAGAAGTTTTTTTCAAATTTCAAAAAGAAGGCGGGTTGATATAAAACTTCTGTGGTGCATATTATGCGCCACAAATTTTTTCCAAATTTCAAAAAAAATATCTGGCCAGATCTGGCTGGAGGTGGGGGTTGCCGGAGGTGGGTGGAGGAGGGGGTTAGTGGAGGAGAAGGAGGCCGGTGGTGGCCGGAGGGAGAGGCGATACAGGAGGGGCTCGCCGAAGGAGGAGGTTGCCGGAGTAGGAGGAGGAAGCTATTGGAGGGGGGCTCGTCGGAGGAGGAGGGGCTTGCCGGAGGACGAGTGATGCGCTCAGATCAATGTAGAGCTTCGTTGGGATACCCCAAGAGGAAGGTATGATGAGCACATCAGCAAGTCTTCCCTCAGAAAGAAACCAAGGTTATCGAACCAGTAGGAGGAAGGAAACGACCCAAATGTGTTGTTAGCAACTTGGAAACCTACACAACACAAACTCAAGACTTTGCCCCAACGACCAGTGAGGTTGTCAATTTCACCGGTTTGCTGAAAACAAGGGATTAATTGTATGGTGGAAGGTAATGGTGGCTTGCAAAAAGTAACAGTAACAGTTGAAGATGTATCAATGGTAAAGATTGAACCGGGGTCCATAGTTCACTATAGGTGTTCTCCTTAAGATAAACAACATGGCATCTGGGTAAACAAATTACAGCAGGGCAATTGACAGGACAGAGCAAGGCATAACAATGCAATACTAGACATTCATGATCCTATGAGATTTGATTGGGCAATGCAACAAGATACATAGACCGCCATCCAACTACATCTATGACTAGTCCAAGATACATATAAAAATACCTCAAAGTATAGACAAAGCAAAGCAAAGTAGATACTAAACAAACATGGAACATCAAAAATTATAGATACTTTTTCGACGTATCAAGCATCCCAAAGCTTAACTCCTGCTCATCCTCGAGTAGGTAAGTGATAAAAAATATTTTTTGAGGTGACACACACCATCAAAATCAAACCATTTGCAAGCGTTGAAAGCTGGGATCAAAGAACACTAAACATGAGCATGAAAGAAGAAGTTCTAATGATAAGACAAAGTAACTATGCATGCAACATGAAAGGTTACAAACAAAGATCATGAATAACAATGCATTGAAAGACGTTTGTTTGTTTCACATATAGAAAACATAGCATAGTGGCATTCATCTTGTCCCTCATGGAGTAGCAAATAAATGCATAGGACACCTTCAAATTTCATAAGAGTGACTACATACAAATAGTTCATGAGCAGACAATATCAACAATATGAATCAATCAATAAGTTTTGGGACAATGCACATAGAACTAAGAATGGCAACTATGCTCTCTTAATTGGTGCCTAAGGATAGAAGGTGGATACTCAATATAATGGTGGAAGAAAGGCCCTTCATAAAAAGGGAAGCAGGGATTTCAAGTCTCAAAAAGAGCTTCCAAAAATTATGGTACTTGTTAGCTTTCAGCTCTCATTGCCCCTATCATAAGCATCTTGAAGTGATTAAGGTTAAAATGAACAAACTATGGAGTATATGCTTGACAAAGTATAAGTTGGCAATCTCATGTCCCTTGAATACGAGAGCCGCACCTCATGCTACTCAAGTTTAGTTACCAGTAAGTTCTTGTCATAGTAAGTACATGTGTATCATAGAGAACCGCCAACAGGGTACGGCTTGCACATGATACATGAGCTATCCCATAATCAAAATGACAAGGCAAGTAGACAATGAGCATCTCAGCAATCTTCTTATTTACCATGGGAAAATGGTGCTTTTTTCTTTCTTTCCTCTTTTCTCATCTTTTTTTCTTTTTCTCAATCTCTATCTCTTTTTAAGAAGAATGCTTCATAGATTGCTCACTATGGTGATGCTGCAAGTTTCCATCATGATTAGGCATGGCTTAGGATAGCGGCCCAGCGTTTCTCTAACACACATACATAACTCGATGGACTTACAAGCTCCCCTTTCATTTCACACCGACGACATCCATAGACAAAATAGCATGATATCAACTGTGTACAGAGTACAAGTTCAATGTTGAAAGCGTTCCCCATGACAGCATGGTTCTGCTAATTCCAACGTATAAGTGCAAGCATATACAACATAGATGACACAATGATTCAAGTTTATTAGGGGCAAGAAAAATAAAGTGTGCCATCAAGTTTGTGAGAGCTTTAATCACTAAGTTTCACATAACAAAGAGACTTTTTAATTGGAAGGTAGATGAAAATAAGAATATACTTTGAATGGTGTAACACACCGTGCATAGGAATTTATAGTGGACACATTGGAATAACTTGGTTTCTTGGAAGTTCGATGCATGAGTAGAGCTTACTCATACAAGTGGAGGCTAGCAAAAGACTGGGAGCGACCAACTAAGAGAGTAATAATGGCCATAATCATGTAGAGCGACAAAACATTACTAATCAAAGAATAAAGTGGTACCACAAGTCAAAAACTAAATGATCATATAGGCTAAGGTGACTGATTCATATTCATACCATGGTGTGAGCATGTGCCAAGTCAACCCAAACAAAGCATCAAAGGAGAATACCACAATACTAAACTTTTGTATGCTAAAACAACGCATGATTCCTTCAAGGCACATTAAGCAATCCTAATTGTTTGGAACAAGTCATGCTACAACAATAATCACTAAGCATAAGGTCAAAACAACATCTAGCATGACATGATAAAGTCTAAGTCACAGTCAAAGCAAGCTCCTCTTGTACTATTAAGGCAAGAACTTTCTACTCCTCTCCAACACCAATCAACTTATTTGCAACAACAAAGCGACAACGGGGGTCCAAACTACTTTATTCAAGCAAACTAAGCAAACAAAAACGAAAACAAATACGCTCCAATAACAGCACAACTTGTGCATGAAACAATAAAAACGAAGTGTCTAGAAAGACCTGAGATTTTTATTGATGAAGAAGGGGATGCCTTGGGCATCCCCAAGCTTTGACGCTTGTACCTATTCGATATTTCTTTGGGTGACACGGGGTGTCATCCCCAAGCTTGAGATTTTGTCCATTGTTCATCTCATTACATCATTCTTCCTCTACACCTGCAAATTTTCCGTCATACAAAACTTCACACAATCTTCATTAGCAACATTAGTGTATTCAAAATATAATATACCCTTGGGTTTTAGTTTTAAAATAGCAAAACTCTCACTAAAGACACAAGCTACCGTAGCAATTCCCTCAAAAAGCTCAATTTCCAAAAAAAAAGGAATCAATAAGAAGCAAATGGAAATAATGGCAGAAATCTATCAAAACAGACCAGCAGGTAGAAACCGATTTTTTCGAAGACCTTCCGTTGCTTAAATAAAAAAGTGTTGAACTAACTAAAGTTAGTTAACAACCTAGGGTATTTATTCAGAAAATTACAGCTCAATCCGACTTACAGAGATTTTACACGAATTTTTGAGCTGATATTTTCTGAATAAATCCCCTAGTCTGTTAGCTAACTTTTGTTAGTTCAACACTTTTTGATTTGAGAAACAGAAGGTCTTCGAAAAAATCGGTTTCTACTTGCTAGTATGTTTTGACAGATTTCTACCATTATTTGCATTTGCTTCTTATTTATTCCTTTTTGGGTTCTTTTTGGGAAATTGAACTTTTTGAGAGAATTGCTATAGTAGCTTGTGTTTTTAGTGAAAGCTTTGCTATTTTGAAACTAAACCCAAAGGTCTATTATCTTTTGAATGCACTAATGTTGCTAATGAAGATTGTGTGAAGTTTTGTATGAAGGAAAATTTTCAGGTGTAGAGGAAGAATGATGTAATGAGATGAAGAATGAACAAAAGCTCAAGCTTGGGGATGCCACCTTGTGTCACCCCAAGAAATATTCAAGAGGTACAAGCATCAAATCTTGGGTATGCCCAAGGCATCCCCTTCTTCATCAATAAAAATCTCAGGTCTTTCTAGACACTTTGTTTTTATTGTTTCATGCACTGTTGTGTTGTTCTTGGAGCGTCTTAGTTTTTGTTTTTAGTTTTCTTTTGCTTGGTTTGCTGCAATAAGTTGGTTGGATCCCAACACACTTCTTTTGGAGAGAGACACACTTTGTTTTTATTTCTTAGAACACTCTAGTTTTCGTTCTTATTGTTCTGTGAGTGTTCACTTTTGCTAGCACTGTGTTTAGCCTTAGTTTTCTCTTGCTTTCTGCTTAGAACTTTTTAGTTCTTATTTGTGGATTTTTGAGACTTTCTCACTGATCTTTATTGATTATTATCTTTGTGAGTTGTTTCAAATAAGTTGATTGGTGTTGGAAAAGAGTAGAAAGTTTCATGCTTATAGTGGTACAAAAGGGAGATTTTTTTGACTGTGGCTTAGACTTTATCATGTCATGCTAGATGTTGTTTTGACCTTATGCTTAGTAATTATTGTTGTAGCATGACTTGTTCCAAACAATTAGGATTGCTTTAATGTGCCTTGAAGGAATCATGTGTTGTTTTAGCATACAAAAGCATAGTATTGTGGTATTCTCCTTTGATGCTTTGTTTGAGTTGACTTGGCACATGCTCACACCATGTTATTACTATGAACAAGTCACCATAGCCTACATGATAATTTAGTACTTGACTTGTAGTACCACTTTATGCTTTGATTGATAATGTTTTGTTGCTTTGCATATTATGGCCATTATTGCTCTCTTAGTTGGTCGCTCCCAGTCTTTTGCTAGCCTCCACTTGTATTGAGTAAGATCTACTCATGCATCCAACTCCCAAGAAACCAAGTTATTCCAAAGTGTCCACTATAAATTCCTATGCATGGTGTGTTACACCATTTCAAGTATATTCTTGTTTTCATCTACCTTCCAATTAACAAGTATTTTTGTTATGTGAAAACTTAGTGATTAAAGCTCTCACAAACTTGATGGCACACCTTATATTTCTTGCCCCTAATAAACTTGAACCATTATGTCATCTATGTTGTATATGCTTGCACTTATACATTGGTATTAGCAGAATCGTGCTGTCGTGGGGAACACTTTCAACATTGCACTTGTACTTTGTACATAGTTGATATCATGCTCTTTTGTTTATGGATGTAGTCGATGTGAAATAAAAGGGGAGCTTGTAAGTCCATGGAGTTATGTATATGTGTTAGAGAAACGCCTGGGCCACTAGCCTAAGCCATGCCTAATCATGGTGGAAACTTGCAGCATCACCATAGTGAGCAATCTATGAAGCTTTCTTCTTATAAAAAAGAGACATTTTGATAAGAGGAAAGAGAGAAAAAAGCACCATTTTCCCATGGTCAATAATAAGATTGCTGAGATGCTCATCATCTGCTTGCCTTGTCATTTTGATTATGGGATAGCTCCTGTATCATGTGCAAGGGGTACCCCGTTGGCGGTTCTCTATGATACACATGTACTTACTATGACAAGAACTTGCAAATAACTAAACTTGAGTAGCATGAGGAGCGGCCCTTTATGACCCACAAGTATAGGGGATCGCAACAGTCTTCGAGGGTAGTATTACCCAATTTATTGATTCGACACAAGGGGAGCCAAAGAATACTTGCAAGCCTTAACAACTGAGTTGTCAATTCAGCTGCACCTGGAAATAGTTCTTTCTCACAGAAGTTTATGAGTAGCAATAGTTTGTAGTAGCAACATCAGCAGTAAAACAGGAGCAATAGTAACAGTAGCAGCAAACAGTAGGATATGAGCGCGGTAGGCATAGGGATGGATGGACGGGCGTTGCATGGACGAGTCTAAACATGTAACTTCAAGATCTAGGGAAATTGCAGATAAATAAGAATAAGCATCCAAGTACTAAACAATCATAGTCATGTTCTCCATATATAGTCATGCGTGCTCGCAATAAGAACTTGCACAACATCTTTTGTCTTGCCAGCCCGTTGCAGCGGGGCCTCAAGGGAACTACTGGCAATTAAGGTGCTCCTTTTAATAGAGCACCGGAGCAAAGCATTAGCACTCCGTTAACACATGTGATCCTCACATCACAGCCATCCCCTCCGATTGTCCCAATTTCTGTCACGTCGGGGCCTTTGGATCCGGACAATGATATGTGTACACAACTTGTAGATAAGATCACAAACAATACTATCATAATGGTTCAATAATAAGTTTAGATCTGAGATCATGGCACGGGCCCTAGTGACAAGCATTAAGCACAACAAGTTGCAACAAAGTCAAATAGCACTAATAGAGATACTAGGCACCATGCCCTAACAATCTTATTCGATTACATGATAGAACTCATCCAATCCCTACCATCACCATAGCCTACATCAGGGGATTACTCACTCATGGATGAGGGAAACATCGATGGTTGATGGAGAGGCGTTGGTGATGATGATGGCGATGATCCTCTCCAAATTCCCCGTCCCAGAAGGGTGCCAGAACGGAGTTTCTGGATCCGAATCGCGGTTTCTGGTGGTGGCGACGCATCGGAACTCTTTTTGGGAAAACGTCGAACCCCCCTTGGTTTTTAGGTCAAGATGTAACTTATAGGCGAAGAGGGAGCCCGAGGGAGTGCCTGGCGTGGTCGCACCCCCCAGGCACGGCCAGGCCTGGCCCGCTCCTGGCAGGGGTGTGGGACCCCCAGACCTCCACTCCGTGCCGTACTCTCGCTCCGTGGATCTTCTGGTGAAATAGGATTTTTGGCATATTTTCCGGGATTTTTCATGATAGTTGATATTCTGCACAAAGACTAGACACCAAGCTAATTCTGCTGAAAACAGCATCAGTCCGTGTTAGTTGTATCCAAATCACACAAGTTTAGAGGATAAACAATAGCAAAAGTGTTCGGGAAGGTAGATACGTTTTGGACGTATCAGCCCTCGTATTCAAGGGACATGAGATTGCCAACTTATACTTTGTCAAGCATATACTCCATAGTTTGTTCACCTTAACCTTAATCACTTCAAGATGCTTATGATAGGAGCAATGAGAGCTGAAAGCAAACAAGTACCATAATTTTTGGAAGCTCTTTATGAAACTTGAAATCCCTGCTTACCTTTGAAGGGCCTTTCTTCCACTTTTATATTGAGTCTCCACCTTCTATCCTTAGGAACCAATTAAGAGAGCATAGTTGTCATTCGTAGTTCTATGTGCATTGTCCCAAAACTTATTGATTGATGCATATTGTTGATATTACTTGTTCTTGTGCTATTTGTATCTAGTCACTCTTATGAACTTGAAGGTGTCCTATGCATTTATGTTTTGCTACTCCATGAGGGACAAGTTGAATGCCACTATGCTATGTTTTCTATATGTGAAACAAACAAACATTTTTCAATGCATGTTATGCATGATCTTTGTTTGCTTTCATGTTGCAACAATAGTTGTTATGTCTTATTGTTAGAACTACATCTTTCATGCTCATGTTTAGAGTACTTTGATCCTAGCTATCCATGCTTGCAAGTGGTTTGATCTTGATTGTGATGGTGCATGTCACCTCAAAAATTATTATTTTTATCACTTACCTACTCGAGGACGAGCAGGAGTTAAGCTTGGGGATGCTTGATACGTTGTAAACGTATCTATAATTTTTGATGCTCCATGCTTGTTTTGTATCAACTTTGCTATGTTTTGTCTACACCTTGAAGTATTTTTATACACTTTCTGGAACTATCCTATTGACAAGATGCCACAGTGCGAGTTGGCTCTTTTCTGCTATTTTTGGTTTCAGAAAGCTAAAAATAAATATTCTCGGAATTGGACGGGATAAAAGCCAAAGTTCATATTTTCCCCTGAATGATACGGAAAATCAAAGACAAGACGGAGGAGGACACCAGGGTGGCCACACCCTAGGTGGGCGCGGGCCCACCCTAGCCGCGCCCATAGGGGGTGTGGGCCCCCTGGCCCTCCATCGACATTGCCTCCTTCGCCTATAAGAATCCCCTGACTCAGAAACCCTAAAGGATCGACCAAAAAGCCACGAAAAGTTCCGCAGTGCTGCCGCCACCGAAGGGGAGATTCGGGGGACAGAAAGTCTTTGTTCCAGCACCCTGCCGGGATGGGGAAGTGCCCCCGGAGCCATCTCCATTGATCTCCATTGCCATCTTCATCATCGTTTCTGATTCCCATGATGAGGAGGGAGTAGTTCTTCCTAAAGGCTAAGGGCTCTACCAGTAGCTATGTGTTCATCTCTCTCTCTATGCATGATCTTGTTGTGGTCATGAGCTTTGTAATCAAGTAGATCTACCTTGCTACTCAAGTGCTTCAATAGATCTCTGCTCTCCCCATGTGTGTGAAAGTGACAGCGTGCACACCATGGTGGCACTTAGGCTAGAGTCTACATAAATACTCATCGTGCTTTAATAGATCTATGCTTTTCCCCACGTGTGTGACAATAACAGCGTGCGGGTCGTGTGTGGCACTTAAGCTAGATTACATATATATATTCATGAGTTATATTTGGAGTTGGATGTCTTTATGAAATTGTGGTGTTTGCTGGAACCATCTAGCGCTCAAGGTGACAGTGTGGGGTTATCTAGATTGGGAAAGGCAGACTTTGAGGAGTGCTGTTATAGCCCTATCATGGATTAGAGTGTCCAACCGGAGAGTAGTTAGGAGTAGTATCATTAAAAGAATATATTTACTGAGAGTGTTCACTAGTGAAAGTATGATCCCTAGGCCTTATTTCTAAGCATTGAAACACCGTTTGCATCTAGATCTGTTGCATGTTTGCTTGCTTCCATCTTTATTTCAGTTTGCCTTTAGTTTCTCCCACGTCAACAACAAGTCATAAGCTCTTTCTGGCACCGTTACCACTTGTATTTCACTATCTCTTCACCTAACTAGTGCACCTATACACCTGACAAGTGTATTGGGTGTGTTGGGGATACAAGAGACTTCTTGTATCTTGATTGCAGCTGTGCTTGAGAGGGATACCTTTGACCACTTCCTCCCTGAGTTCGATAAACCTTGGGTAATCCACTTAAGGGAAACTTGCTGTTGTTCTACAAACCTCTCCACTTGGAAGCCCAACAACTGTCTACAAGAATAGAAGTGCGTAGACATCATAATCCACCTTCAGGTTATCACCTGAACCCCCTCCATTATTAAGTTGCAAGCAAAGGATAACTGCTTTAAGCAAAGTGTGTAAGGTAAACAATCCACTTGTTCCATGAACAAGATACCGTTGTTTTCTCCCTAGTAGCAACAACACATCTACAACCTTAGAGATTTCTGTCACTTCCCCAGATTAAATAGAGGCATGAACCCACTATCGAGCATAAATACTCCCTCTTGGAGTCACTAGCATCTACTTGGCCAAGATAGCTACTAGAAACAGAGAGCATGCAAGATCACAAACAACACAGACATGATAGAATCAATAAGATAGAACCAGTAATCAATCTAACATAGTAATCTCAATATCCATCGGATCCCCACAAACACAACATGCATGATTACAAATAGAAGATCTTGATCATGAACGGATCTCACAAGATCAACATGGTAGAACAGAGGAGGAGAAACAACCATCTAGCTACTACATGGACCCGTAGTCCAAGGTGGAAATACTCACGCTTCATACCGGAGGCTGGCATGATGATAAAGAAGGCCTCCGGGATGATCTCCCCTCCGGCAGGGTGCCGGGAAGAACTTCAGACCCCCCGATCTAGGGACGATGGTGGTGGCGGCTACAGACTGTTTCGTGGAAGATTGATCGGGTACTTAGGGTTTTGGTATCGAGGGATTATTATAGGCGAAGAGGCGAGGCAGGGCACCCAGGGTGGCCGCACCCACCCCAGGAGCGGGCCAAGCCTGGCCGCGCGGCCAGGAGGTGTGGTCCCCTGGTGGCTCTCCTCTGTCTCATCTTCTGGCTCCATGTTCCCCACTGTAAATATGGACTTTGGCTTTTGTCCTGTCCAATTCCGAGAATATTGATTTTCTGCCTTTTCTGGAACCAAAAACAGAAGAAAACAGGCAACTGGCACTATGGCAAAGTATAGATAAAGCAAAGCAAAGTAGATACTAAACAATCATGGAACATAAAAAATTATAGATACGTTTTCGACGTATCAATGAGGAGGAGGAAGAGGAGGAGGACGTCGGAGGAGGAGCTCACCGGGGTGGAGGAGGAGGTCGCCGAAGGAGGAGCTTACCGGGGTGGAGTAGAGGAGGAAGGAGGGAGGAGGATCTCACCGGGGTGGAGGAGGAGAAGGTGAGAAAGAAGGGGAGGAGAAGGAGCTCACCGGGGTGGAGGAAGAGGGAGGAGAAGGTGAGAAAGAAGGGGAGGAGAAGGTGAGGAGAAGTGGAGGGAGGAGAAGTGTGGAGGAGAGTAAACATAGAAAAGAGAGGGAGAAGGGGCGTCGGTGGGATTCAAATTTCGAATCCCACCCAAGACTTATGTGGCGCATATGGGAGAAATGTGCCATAGAAGTTTGTCCCCCTTTTTTTCCTGCAGGAAAAAACGATCTTTTGACCATAACTTGTTACTCTTTTCGAATTTTGAAAGTCTAAAAAATTGCCAAGCATATGCGAAATCTCGTTCTCGTCATTTTGGTATATTAAATGTTTTTTCTGACATCGTATGCAAAAGTTACGGCTGTTTTACCGTGGCATGACCTTTTTTGCATGAAAAGTCGAAATGCATGTTTGTTAATTTTCCTACAAACTAGACCATATTACTACCACTATCTGAAAGGATTTTATTTTTTGAAGTGTTTTTCATTTTCATTTATTTTTTGCAAGGCTAAAAAGGCGATCCACAGGGGGATCTGTTTTTCCTACTCCAATTCTATGGCGCATAACTCTATATGCGCCATAGAAGATGAACCCTTCTATGGCGCATATGGTTATATGCACCACAAAATGTTGGTCAGAGTGCGGTCAACGAGATTTCGTGGTAGGGTCCACCCGAGCTTTCTGTGGCGCATATGGTAAAATGCGCCACAGAAGTTTCAACTCCTGTGGCGCATATGGCTATATCCGCCACAGAAAGCCCTGGTGCCCAACCCCGGTGGAAATTTGTGTGGCACACCGACCCTTTGAATGCGCCACAAAACATCGAAAGGTTTTGTGGCGCATTTGCTATAATGCGTCACTGTTGGTTTTCTGTGGCGCATGGTAAAACATATGGCCACAGAAGTCTTGTCTATCTATAGCTGTTTTCCTAGTAGTGTCTGCTCTTGTGTCCGTGATTGCCACTGCGCTCCCCGCCATGACGAGGCTGCTTCGTGTTATCGCGAATGACGATGCCGCCCTGAGGGTGTCTAGGCGGAGGCATGCTCGTACGGTGGTGAGTTTTTGGGTCTTCGTGATGTCGGGGGGACCTGGGCGGTGGAGACGGGCGACGAGGGTGAGCCTTGACTTTGTGGTCAGAGGATATGGGGATAGCGTCCTTCCTATTGCGCGCGTCCCTCCGTCTTCGTTCTGATGAACCCGTCTGGGATCCGACATCGTGAGGAGATATTTCCCTTGACCATTTGGGATTGCTAGACTGGCAATATGCTGGATCAGACTCAAGCCTCTAAGAGGTGTCCTTTTCCTGTTGTTTAACAACCTTGGAGACAAGGTCATAGACCTGTTCCACAGTAGCGAGTGATTTATCCTGCTCCAGTAGGGTCTTGGTGACGACCAAACTGAGGATAGGTGTGGGCATGACTTGCCTTCCCTCACTGTCAATGTATGGCTTAGCTTGTGCCGGCTTCGAGGGAGCCCACCCCAAGTTGCGTCGTACACCAGGGTCGTTGACAACGTGATCCGGAGCTTTCCTAGCCTTCTGCTTCTTGAGCAGAGTCTTGTACTTGGGCTCCATGGCTCTAGCTGCTTCAATCGATTTCTGCGCCTTGGCCAGATCTCGATCTAACTTTGTGCCTTGCTCCGCGATGGCCTGCGCTTCCTCTAGTAGCTGTTGGCGCTTCTCATCAAGCTGGACTACGTTCCGTATATGGGCCACAGTCATAGGCTCGACGAGAAAATTGCCGTACATCACTCTATCAGCTGGAGTGATTTGGGCGGCCACAGACGTAGATGCTAGTGACGGCGGATTCGCGGTGTTGGCGTTACTCGGACCGGTGGGAAGTTCCTGCGGCTGCTGTGCTAGGTTATCCGGAGGGGGCAAAGCCTTGATGGGTTTCGCATCACAGTAAATCAAAAAAATTTCCTACGGTTGCGAACAAGAAAGCCAAGATCTAATCTACGAGATGTAATCAACGAGAGAGATTGATGAGATCTTCATACCCTTGAAGAAACCGCACAGCGAAAACGTTCAACTGAACGTGGTTGGCGTAGTCGTACTCGCCGTCTCCTCCTCGCGATCCGATCCGATCCTACGCCGCAAGTGGCAGCGCCTCCGAGAGATGCACACGTACGGTGCAGCGACGTCTCCCCCTTTCCTTGGTCCAGCAAGTATGGTGGAGAGATAGATTGGATCTGTAGCACGACGGCGTGGTGCTTATGGTCGGGAGAGAGAGGTGGAGGGGCAGCAGTTGGACGACGGCTAGGGTTGGAGTGGGGGGAGGCTGCGCCCCTTCCCTCCTTATATAGGGGCTGGCCGGCCCCTTGACCTCTCCTCCAAGCCCTAGGACGGCGGCCCAAGGGGTGGAGTGGGGGGCAAGTCACCCCCCCCCCCCCCCTCTTCTGGAAGGTTCCCTTAGGGTTTCCACTAAGGGCTGGCCGGCTGGGCCTTAGGGGCCTTGTGCCCCTGGCCCAAAGTGGCCAGGGCACTTCCCCTTAGGCCCACGCAGGCCTCCGACAAGTGGGCCCACGTTGGTCCCACTCCGGAACCTTCTAGAACCTTCCGATACAATACCGATAAACTCCGAAACGATTCTGAAATCCAAAAACTGCTTTCCTTTATATGAATCTTATTCTCCGGACCATTCCGGAACCTCTCGTGATGTCCTGGGTCTCATCCGAGACTCCGAACAAAAAACTCATAAACCAATTATCCATTCTATCCTAGCGTCGATGCACGTTAAGTGTGTGACCCTACGGGTTCGAGAATATGTAGACATGATCTTCTATCAATAATCAACAACGGGATCTGGAAACCCATATTGACTCCCGCATATTCATCGATGATCATATCAGATGAACCACGATGCCAGGATTCAATTAATCCCATATATGTATTCCCTTCGTCACGCGATATTTTACTTGCCCGAGATTCGATCGTTGGTATCGGCATACCTAGTTCAATCTTGTTCACAGCAAGTACTTTACTCGTTCCGTAATCCGATACCACGTGCTTGCAAGCGGTGTTGATATCGATTACCGAGTGGGCCCGAAGTATATCTCTCCGACTTGGGAGGGACAAATCCCATCTCGATACATACAACCCAACAAGTACTTTCCGATCACCTGAGAGACACCTTTATGATCACCCTCTCATAGGATGACGTTTGATGACCTCAAAGCTTTCTTCCGATACCAGGGAGTTGCATTATCTCATGGTCTAAGGAATACAATATTTGACATAAGAAAAGCTTCGCAAAGATGAACACGATGACACGATCTAATTGCTCTGCTTAATTTGGGTTTGTCCATCATATCATTCTCCCAATGACATGATCTCATTATTAATTGACAACTCATGTCTATGGTTAGGAAACCTTAACCATCATTAATCAATGAGCTAGTCCATAGAGGCGTACTAGGGACACGGTATTGTTCATAAACCACACAAGTATCAAAGTTTCCGCTTAATATAATTCTAGCATGGAATATAAACTTTATCATGAACAAGAATTATAATAATAACATCTTTATTATTTCCTCTAGGGTATAATTCCAACAAGCCTTCGCACGATCGTTGTCGGCAGAATCGGCTGGTCCCTTCCCCTTGTCCAGCGGCTTAGGAGGAGCTTGTCCGGTTTGGTCTTCTTCCATCACACTCCCAATGGCGATAAAAACCTGTCGGGATATGACGGCCTTGTCGGCCTGCTTATCACGCTTGATCTCCTCCTCCATCTCTTTCATGGCTGAGTCGAGTTCCTCCGGGTTGATATCCATCTCTTCTGAGTCCACGCTGATGTCGGTGTAAAGCGCGTCCAAAACGAAGATCTGCTAGATTGGGATCACTATATGCATGGATACCTTCAGAGATATCATCTCTTTGATCTTCCATTTAGTTCTTCATCACCTCCTTCATCAATGAACGAATCTCCGCCGCATCATTGGTGAGCTCTAGATTCTCACATTCTCTCCCCCATCTCTCTCATGTTTATTCATAGATTGATCCTGGTGGCTTCGTTAGGACAATTTTTTGTTTTACCTATGCGAATCCCTTCAAACCGCCCATTTGGGAGGGAGAGGAAAGGAGGGAGTCAAGATACTTTAGGACAAGGTACTGGTCTTGCAAGTATAGGTGGTGTTGACCAAAGTGGTAGTGAGTGTGGCCGCGTCCGTGGTTCAATGCTCTTGACAACTAAGAGTAGGAAATGACGTAAACAGACGTGCAACTAACAAAGGGCAGCCCGGCGAAGGATATGGGAAAGGAGAATACCTTCAGGGATCCTTTGCTGCTTAAGTGGAAAGCACCAGGAGTGGTGGAGCCATAAAAGGACGGGAGAGAAAAACAGAAGTTTGATTTTATGAAGGGTGACACTTACAAGGGCTATGCGCCACACTCACTCCTCCACCACCACCATCCGCAAGGGCGCAGAAGCACCCCAAGAAACAATCTACTCCAAAGAAGGACAAGACCATGACTGGCTCGACGACCTCCGTGTTGGAGGACTGCATGTCCCAGTGAGTGTCACAAGCCTAAAGTGTCGTGGCTTGGGAGGCGTTGCGGTAGTGAGAGATATCTTCATCCTTGTGAAGCGCCATGCACCATATATTATGTGTGTGGTGGAGACCCAGCTACACAAGACACAGGTGGAGGGTTTATCATGTTCTTTAGGTTTTAATAAAAGTTTGTTGTTCGTAGTGATGGTTGTTCATCGATATCTTTTGGAATGATGATTTAATATAGTTAGAAGTGTTATCATACTCGCAATACCAAATTGATGTTGTTGTTCCGGAGCAGGAAAGGACACATGGCATCTCACTATAGAACATGGTGATCCCTAGGTTCAGAAGCGCCACAAGACATGGAAGATGCTTAAATTTATCCAACAGTCTAATGAGCTACCTTTACTCTACACCAGAGACTTCAATGAGCACGAGGGGGGGTGTCAACCAACGGAGTTTTTTTTTCCGCGATAGGTCAACGGAGTTAATTCAGATAGTGGGTTTTCGAGATCCTGTAGCATGTGGATTATGTGATTTGTTTTTTTTGACATGCATGGAAGATTCATGGACCTCCATTACAAAATACAAGACATGTAATGTTTTTCTAAAATCAAGCGGTGTAAAATTTGACCAAACCTATAGAATAAAGTGTCAGTGTTTATAAGATAAAATAGACATAATGTAAAAGTATATTGCAAAAATCTATCAAGTGATATAGAGTTTTTGTCGTAGATGTTAATAATTTT
This sequence comes from Avena sativa, assembly GCA_916181665.1. NCBI lineage: Eukaryota > Viridiplantae > Streptophyta > Magnoliopsida > Poales > Poaceae > Avena > Avena sativa. The sequence goes on along the minus strand of OV702289.1, from coordinate 36,590,369 downwards.
CTCTATAAACTTGGTCATGTTGTTTGACTTTAGGAGAAATTATACGCCTTTTTTACCATAGATTTTTTAGAATGGAGGTACACCATATGAAAATTAGTTAAAGCATAAAGCAAGTATGGTGACTCAAATTTCATTAAGTTGTGTACGAAGGAAGCTAATCAAGTGGCTAACGAATGGACAAAGTTTGCTTATATTTCCAGGGCTAGTGCTAGTATCATAAGAAATATCCTGCATGACACCTTAGCGAAAATCTGATATAACACCATAATTAATGAAGAGATATGTGTTAGTGGTATCATAATACTGTATCATAACATGTGGAATTAGATAGTTTAATGGCAAATACATATCATACACACAATTGCATTGGGATTCTACAAATAATTAATGATTTTTTTATCATGATACTGGTAGATGATACTAACTATTATATGGACAATACACCATACACCGGTACCATCTGCATGATATTAGTGTATGCTACTTTGCACTATGATTTGCCTAAAGATTTCCTAGTGATGGTGATCCTCCGGCTTCATTTTGTCTTGTGTAATAAACTAATCTTACTTCTTTTATTAAATAAATAAAAACTGCCATACATTTTTTTAAAATAGTTGACGTAGATCTTTTTAGTTCTACACATAATTAATTTGGGTCATATAGAATACTACTCTTTAGTCTTTCTCTATGTTAATAATCTCGAGCATTGCCTCAACCTACTTAGAACATGTACAATAGTTCATCATCGGGTGTCTATAGGAGTTGCCACCTAAGATTTTTGATGAGGTAGGTGAAAAAGAAAAAGGAAGGAGAAGAAAGCTACCACAAAAATCGCTAGCTAGAGAGCTCATTCTCCGTTGTATCGAAAGGGATTCTGTATGGGTGGCCACAAAATAATTTCCATTGGCTAGATCTCACAAATCACGTTCGTAAAAGCTAAGACTAGTTATAGTGTAAAGTAATTTAGACTAGTGTTATGCATATAATACTAGTCTGAGTTATCACATTCATAATGCATATTAACAATTCGTCAGTGTTATAGTTGAAAACTATATTAATTAGCCTGTAAACTTATTTTCTCTTGATTCTTGAAAAGTGTAATGCTACGATAACTTAGCTAGTCACAACATTTATTTCTCTTCTCGTTTAATTGATATTATGTAGTTGCATGTTAGTACTAGTTTAGTTACTTTCACGGTGTCACATGTTTATAGACATTTTAAAAGACGTCGTTGGAGATAGTGTCTATACCAACTGATGCACATGCCCTTAGGGTTAAGCTGCTCATTCTTATCCCGTCTCCCTCACATCTCATCGCGTTTGCGGGTCTTCATCTCTTCTTCTTTAGGTAAAGTGCCTACAACTGCTCCGTTTTCAGCTGTGTTTTTTACAGTTTTGAATATACGGTTTTCAGCTGTGTTAACATATTTTTTTCTTAAAAAGTACCCTAGAAAACCTTTTATTTTAAAAGAAAAAGAGTCCCGCCGCCACCAAACCTCCACCCATCCCACCTCGTCGCCCCCTCGCCGCCGCCGCCGGCCCAGTCCGCGGCGGCGTTGGGCCTGCCGTTCAGTACCCTGTTTTCCTCTCCATCCTTCTTCTCATTCTTACATGGAAATATAATGCAAATTTTTGAATAGCTTATTATTTCGATGTAAATGAAAATGCATGTTCTTACAGGATTTCTGCTGCAAAAACAGAAGCATGGCGAATGAGCTGCAGCACAACACATGTGACGAGCCAAGGAAGATGTCCTATGAATTGATAAAACATATTACGAATGACCTTGATACGGAGCGTATAGTTGGCAGTGGTGGATTCGGAACAGTTTACAGGGTAAGATAACAGCCATGTTTGGTGTTGGTTCGCAGTCCACATTCATCTTTAATTTATTGCATAATGATACATAGATGACGTTCTACAGTACGTAATGACACTTCTTTCCATATTTGAGATTTGTATCATGCAAATCCATTACTACTAGATGCATAATCTTGTTCAGACATGTTATTGGGTTCTTAATAAAAAGTTAACATAACAACAACAAAAAATAGCGAACACTTCATTTTTTTATCGAGTAAATTATCGGATGGACTTTCCCTCAGTTGCCTCAGTGGGTGATTGTTGTTCCATGAGGAGAAACACAAAAAAGGTTGTCACATTTAGGGGACAAGCTGCAATTGGGAAGGAGGTGGCAGAAAGATGATGAAGTGAAGGAGGTTGGGAGCTTGGGGCGCTTGTCCCCTAAATGCGACAAGTTGTATGTTCTATGGTGCCTTAACATACCTTCATTTAGTTATAGCAATCACTTCTCAACAACGTAGTGGGTGATTGTCGTTCCATGAGGAGAAACACGAAAAGGGTTGTTGCATTTAGGGGACAAGCTGCAACTGGGAAGGGGGAGGTGGATCAGAAAGAGGATGAAGTGAAGGAGGTTGGGAGCTTGTCCCCTAAATGCGACAACTCGTATGTTCTATGTTGTGCCTTGATACCTTCATTTAGTTATAGCAATCACTTTTCAACAACATACTGGGTGATTGTAGTTCCATGAGGAGAAACACGAAAAGGGTTGTTGCATTTAGGGGACAAACTGCAAATGGGCAGGAGGAGGCGGAGCAGAAAGAGGATGAAGTGAGATAGATTGGGAGCTTTGGGCACTTGTCCCATAAATGCGACAAGTCGTATGTTCTATGTTGTGCCTTGATACCTTCATTTAGTAATAGCAATTACTTTTCAACAATGTAGTGATTGGTAGCACATAGTTAAAGTCTTGATATTAACAAGATATGGTGAACAGGGTGTGTATGAAAATGAAGAAGAGATAGCTGTAAAGATACTCCGTAATATGTCAGGATTCGATGGTAAGGAATTTCTCAAAGAGTTTCGTAACCTCAAGGGCCTCAAGCATCAAAATATTGTTGAGTTAGTGGGCTTCTGCAACGAAACAAAGGAAGTGGTTGCAGAGTATGAAGGGAAACAAGTTGTTGCCATACAAATTCATACAGCACTCTGCTTTGAATATGTACAGAATGGCAGCCTTCGAAAGCATATTTCTGGTAATTAAACAGCCTATGTAGAACATTGAAAGTGATTCTTCAGATTACATGTTTTCAGCACTTGTCTTATTTTCCTCTTTTTGCAGATGAATACACAGGGCTTAATTGGCTTACACGATACAAAATAATCAAAGGGATTTGCCAGGGCTTAAAATATCTCCGTGAGGGACTGAAGTCTCCTGTTATGCACTTGGACTTAAAACCTGATAATATTTTGCTTGACCAGGCAATGGTACCAAAGATTGCCGATTTTGGATTATCAAGGCTCTTCGGTGAAGAAAACACAAAAAAGACAATTAGTTCCGTGGGCACACTGTAAGTTATATCATCCCCTAATATTCTATGTGCACTTAGGTGGTTTGTGGTTTACTATATGACATGAGCGTCCAACATGGGGGTTTCATTTATGGGGTTTGCTTCGGTTCTTCTTTTTTCCATGAAACTAGTTTTTTGTGTGTTTGGCTACTCGCCATTTAAGAAGGCTAATCGACATTGGCATGCAAGATGATGCTGTGTACACATGCTTTAAAAGTAATCATGTCTAGCACTCTCTTTTGCATGCTAGCCTAATACAAATTGATACAAATATGATGCAAAATGGAAGTACGCCATTACAACTAAATAATGGTAAGTTATATAACGAAATAAGAAAATGATAATAGGAACACTGCAACTAATCTTGGTATGGCTATATCTTGAGACTAGATGAATCAAATAAAACATGACAAGGTGGTGTCTTTTCACAGACTTTTGTGGGCAAATTTGTTTTATCATAGGTCTGAATCTATTATGAACCGACTGGCTTATTGTATTTGTTGCTTTGATCCCAAACATTGTGTTAGTTGTATCAATGCTATCTTGCTCTAGCTTAAGTTTTCACATGTAATTTATAACATTGTGAATTTACACCTAAGATGACTTAGATACTTGGTGGTGCGAGTGTTCTGATTTAGTCTTGATTCTCCCTACCATAAGCAATTCTCAATGTGGAGATATCAGGTAGTTCAGAAGGCAAGTTAGCAACAGCGGTAGTAATATATAATTCTTTTTGCTAGTGCGGGATAAATTGGTATCCAAAATAAGAAGTTGTTTTGAAATTCTCTACATACTTGTCTTGCAGTGTTCCATTCCGCACTTAAAAGTTACTCTTAGGTGCAGCTAGCATGACAAATAATCACCTTTGGAGATCCAGCTAAACCAACTCCCGGAGCCAAGGTGCCAAGGAGCGCCCTTGTGAGTCATGGGCAGTTGGTTGGGCACTGATATGGCGATATTCCTATGTTGCTGTACATTAGGGCATCTCCAGCAGGCTGACCCATTCGACCACGGCATGGCCGAATCTATCCGTGCGGACACGCGGACCGGGAAAATCGGTGACCCATTCGATGGCCGTCTGCTCCGTGCCAAGCGCGACCTCCACCTCGCGCGCCATCTCCGTGGCCACCGCCTCCATATCCGCTTGTGTTGCCGCAAGCTCCTCCTCCCGCTCCAACAACTCCACAAAGGCCATCGCTTCCGTGTCTTCCTCTGGTTTGGTGCCCTGGCAATCCTTGCCTAGATGGTGATCTTGTGGTGAGGCATTTCGTGGTGGGCGACAGCTAGGGTGGGCGACAGCTAGGGTTTGGCCATCTACCTCGCCCTGCCGGCTCTCTTTATAGCCCACAGGCGGGAAACGAAAGCTGGCCGCGTGCGCCAAACGTTTCCCCGCACGCGGGAAACCTGCGGCGGAACGTGGGAAATCGACTGTCCAGGCGGTAAGCCCCAGCGGCGGCGGCCGGCGGGACATTGATCGTCATTAACGGTGCCAAATCCTTTACGGTGGGATGTGACCGGTAAAATGGGTCGGCTCGCTGGAGACGCCCCCCACGCCAAACGGACCAGGGCAAAAAAAACCTAGTTTTATTTCCGCGGGCCGACCCATCCGGATTCAGACATTCCCTAACCGAAATGGGTTGGACCGCTGGCACATCCATTTTTACCCCTGTGCCAGATATTTCCACTGAGCAGGACCATGAACTTTGCTAAAAAAAAGCAGCAGCATGTACGCATTTTTTTTTGAGGGTAGCATGTACGCACATGCCTATGCTTGGCTGGTATCGATTGGTTGTTTGGTGGTGGGCTTATATGGTCCATGTAATACAGGTTTTGTGTGAAAATGCTTTTGGCACACGACATCCACATGAAAGATTGAGACTATATTGAATTGCTCCGTGCATCATTGGGATGCCGGGCCATCTCTTTATATAGCCAAACAGCATACGGCTGTTAGGATTACAGTGCGTCCACAACAACTTGGACCGCCGAAGGATAGAGTCTGGTATGATTACAATACAATTCAGTTGGTTAGGTACTAACCTATCTTGATCTACAAGAAAAAACTGACGGACGCTATACATGATTTCAACACCCGCTTAATCACAACCTTTGAAGTTGAGGTCCTCCAGTGGGTTTAGTTAGTCTGTCAGCAACTTGGTCTTCAGTTGACACGGACCTGATATCTAGCACCTTATGAGCAAGTTGTTCTCTGACAAAGTTGTGTTTTGTTCTAGCGTGGAAATCTAGATTTGAGGGCAAGTAGGTTGCTTCCAAATTATCTCACCATAGTTCTGGAGGTTTCAGCGCTTTGTACTCCGCTTCAGTGGTCGAGTGTGAGACTGTAGCTTGCTTCCTTGTGCTCCATAATACAGGATTAGGACCAAAAACTCCACAAACCCACTTGTGGACCGTCGGTAGTTGACAGATCCAGTCCAGTCTGCATCTGAGAACGCAATCAACTGCGAAGACACAAATTTTGTAATGGTGAGTCCTCCCTCAGGTGTTCCTTTAACATATCTAAGAATAAGTTTTGTCATAGTCCAATGCTAATCGGTGGTATTCTGGAGGAATTGGCAGAGACTTTGTTCACAGAATATGCAATGTCCCGTCTCGTACCAGTTGTTCTGCAGGGGACAATGGTTGTCCTTCAACACATGTCAAACTTCTCCGAAGTACACATTGGAGACGAGGCCTTCTTGCAATTTTTCATGCCTTCCTTCCGAAGCAAATCAGCTGCATATTTTGTCAGCTGCATATTTTGTCTGACGAAGAACCAGATCCTACCCCTGTCGAGACACCTGACCCCCTAAAAAAGAGTGCAGATCGCTTAGATCCTTTACTGCAAATGAATCACAAAAACCGTGGACTAGCTTCTGTGCCTGAGATATACGGAATGAGCTAGCAACGATTATAGCATCGACGTATATCAGCAGAAACATAGTGAGCTTGCTGGTACATGAAGACAGGAGTATCGGCTTGAGATAAGTGAAAACCCAAATTCTGAAGTGTGGAGCTCGACCTTGCATACCAGGCTTGCTTCAATCCGTACAATGACTTGTCTAGCCTGTAGTTTTTTTTAAACAAGGGTCTAGCCTGTAGTCGTGATGCGGAAACTTTGAGTGAACATAGCCAGGAGGCTGCTGCATGTATATATCTTCTTTAAGAACCCCGTAGAGGAAAGCGTTCTGGACGTCCACCCAATGCAATACGTTTCTAAATCCGAGGTAGCGAACAATGCAAAATTCGAAAACCTTTAGATTTGTCTGGATTTTTCATTTTTGTGTAGGCTGGAATAAAAATATTTCTTGTTGAGATTTTGCAGGATCGTATACGTCATTCTCAACATCTAGGATTTTTCTCGGAATTGTTTGAAACTTCAAAATAGCAATAAAAAAAAATCAAAAAAGGGCTCCATGGAGCCTCTACTCCAAAGTGATTTTCTTGTAGGGTGCACAAGAAGTGAAAATTCAGTTTAGAGATCGAGCTAAATGGAGCTCTTTTTTTTCAAAGTTTGAAAACACCATTTCAAAGTTTCAAACAATTCTGAAAACAATTCTAGATGTGGATAATGATATACTCTACCGATACACAAAATCTCAACCTGAAATACCTTATATTATGGACGAAACAAAAAATGACAAAATCTAACAAATTTTGGAGAATTGAAGTTTTGCACTGTTCCCTTCTTTGGATGTCATTGGCATTTTTGTGCAGCACAAACGAGGTTTTTCCTACTTGAGAGTTTTTCAAGTTGGTAGTGGACATTATTTTCTACTCCTACCTGTAGTATTTTTGGTCGGTTTTTCTGAAACTTCAAATTGTAATTTTGAATGGTTTAGAAATGGGGCTATGTGTAGGCTGAGATCCAATCATCCGCACTCGCACGAGAAGTTATTTTTCACCCATGTTTTTATTACATCGTGACTCGTGAGATTCATAATTTATATTGGGTATATGAATAGTTATGTTCACTTTGACTCACAATTCAAACATCGGCATAAGAGACACAAGATACGAGCCATAACATGTAAGACCACACTAATTACGTCGATATATATTTCTTACATTGTCTTATCATCTGCAAATTTATCTCACGTAAATGAAATAGTCCGGTATACATTTTCTTACTCTTTTTTACTTATAACATAAGATAAATTGTGTAGCATAAAAATCTGGTGCAGTTGCTTAAAACTTGGGAGGGTGTAGAATAACTATTCTTTGCTCATCCATAATCAGAGAGGAGCGATCTGCATTTTGAAGATACGGTTATTATTTTTCCTTGGCGAGCGAACTAACAAGGTTTATTGTATATATATATTGATGTGTAGTGGATATCTGCCACCGGAATATATAGAGCTTCAAGTGATCTCAGAAAACTTTGATATATTTAGTCTGGGTGTAATTATTACTAAGATAATTACTGGGCATGAAGGCTACAACAGTATTGCAGACATGGCGCCAACAAAGTTTGTTAAGCAAGTAAGAATAGATTTTCCATTTTAGAACTACTATATGCTATGTTTGATGTGTGTGTGTGCGCGTGCCTGTGGTGTCTGTATGTGTGCGTGGGTGCGTGCGCTGTATCTCTCTAAATTTTTGGTCCAATCTTGGAGGTACATGACAAATGGAGGACAAGGCTACTTCAAATACTGGAACCCAGACCACTCGAAGTTTATTGCCACCAAATCAAAAGATGTATTGAGATTGCATTGGAATGCATAAAGCGGAATCGACAAGAAAGGCCTTCTATACAGCGCATAGTTTCTATTTTGCTCGAGACAGAAACGATAATAGGAGATCTGGGGCTGCAGGCAGAACAGGTGAGTTCACTTGTAGTTCCACATTTCCGTTTATATAGCACATTACCTTAAAATCTCTTTAATCAAAATTTAATACTCTTCAACTTTGGGATATCCTTTTCATAATATTGTTGTGTAGTTTTTATTATTCTCCTATTAAAGTTCTTAGTGCAGAAAGTCTGATAAGGCCTGGTCTTACTCATTAATTAGACCCTCCTTAATGAGTGCAGACATGTTTATACGAATCTCGAAGCAAACACTTCTTCCATGGATTTATCCATCCCCATTCTGTTATCTTCTTATCTAAGATTCGTCCTTCCCCAATTTATTCTCTTCCAAACCGCTGGCTGCCCGACGGATGCCTCAGCTCGATGGCTCCAGCGATGTTCCACGTGTGCACAAGGAAAAAAGCTGACGGTTGCCCAGGCCCTTGATGAACACAGATGGACAAGACACCTCAAAGCTGACCTTTTGCCGCAAGCTCTGTCGGAAGGAATCACGGTACCTCTGATTCAGTCGATTGGCGGTGGACCAATGATGGCAATCATTCAGCAGCCACAGTTTATGAAGCACAATTCCTCTGATTCAGTCGCTTGGCGGTGGACCAATGATGGTAATTATTCAGCAGCCACAGTTTATGAAGCACAATTCACCGGAAACATCCAGACCTCTGTGGGTGCATCTGGCTCAGCGATGCGCCGATGCTCTGCAGGATCTTTGTGTGGCTGGAGCTACAAGGCCATTGCCTCACTGCTGACGCACTGGCGAAAAGAGGTTGGCCTCATGGCTCCTGAAACCGCGCAACATTTGTTCCGGGACTGTCACTCACCCTGCCTCTTGCGCACCTACCTCCAAGCTTCATGCTAGATCAACAAGAGCCGCTGATCGACTGGTTGGCGAACAAGACGCACAATCCCAAAGAGCAAGAGGCGAGGCTGGAATTCCCTTTATCAGTTCATGTGGTGGATGTTATGGAAAGAAACAGACGCATCTTCCAGGCACAGGCGAACTTGATGGTGGACACGATGGCGCTGATCATGCAAGAAGCAGACAGCCTGGCAACCGCAGGTCGCTGCGGGGCTAGCAATATGCTACATAGACCACGAGAGCCAGATTAGTGTTGCACATAAACCACTTGTTGTAGTTTAGCCTTTTTTTTCCTGTTTTTCGGGACCTTTTTCCCTTGTTTACTGGAGTATTGTATTTTCCTTCCTCTATTGACCAATGAAAAGCAGCGTTGCCCTGCATTTTCGGTCAAAAAGAAAAAAAACTGGAGTCCTAGTACAGAACCATGACGCTTTCGGCCTCTCGTTTCCAAGTTGGAGGATCCATAACAAGTGCTAGCATTCACTTTTTTTTGAGATTAAACACCGCAACTTTATTTAAGAAATAACTGAGTCAAATCGGGGAACCCGAAACCAAGTCTTACATGTCTTATTATTGCAGTCATCCTTTGCTAACAAATGAGCTACACCATTACCTGAGCGTCGCACAGCTTTCTTACTCCTATTTCCTTCGCTACTGTGGTTGCTCGCCGCCATGCTAATAGCTCCCCCCGCTCTGCATCGCACAGGGGAAAAATGACAGGCTCCCGCCACAAAGACGCCATGTTGGTCCTGAAGAACCACCACCTCCGTCTGCTCCAGAGGGGCATCGCACCATCGGTATTTTCCTTGATCCACTCCCAGTTAGGGGGTGTCCACTTCTCCGCCGATTTGGCCACGGTCATTTGCGACGTGGGTTTCGCCGCTACCCATTCTTCCGTGAGGTATGGTGCCCTCAGGATAGTAGACTCCGAGTTCTCCACAGACACCGATTCCCTAGCCTCATTCCTCGCATACCACAGTTGGGCCAATAACATCAGCCCAAAGGCCAATTCCTTCCCATCGGCACCGCAACACCGGTCTAACATCCAGCTTTGAAACTCTCGATGATTTCTCACCGTGTCAGGAGGGGAGCGTAGGGCATACCCTGTCAGAGACCTCGAAAAAACCCACGCTGCCTGTGCATGAGGGCAAAGTGCCAAAATCTGTGCTGCATGGACTCTCTTGTATTGCAGATAATACAGACAACTCCTTCCTTAATCTTGCGTCGGCTTAGTTCTTCCCCCACCGCTAGACCATTCTTCAACATCCTCCAAGCATGGATCTTGATCTTGTTTGGCACGTCATCCCCCTAAAGTGACAGCCATGCGTTTTGTTGATCACATGTGGAGGAGGAGCCTGGGTTGCCTGACTTTGCTCGCTTCAAATTAACTACGAGATGGTATGCTGACTTGACACTAAAAATACTGTTTTTGATGTGATTCCAAGCCATAGTCCTCATTTCCAGCTCTATACCTACCGGTATTTTCTTGATGTCTTCAACATCCATCTCCCAGAAAGTATCATTCAGTTTTGCTAGATTCCAACTCTCACCTCCCGGGGATAGCAATTTACTTACCATCTCCACTTCAACATCCGGCTTATGCCCCAGTGGGCGTTTAGCACTCTCCCTTGGTATCCAATTGTCATTCCACACACTCACCTTCTGTCCGTCCCCCAACCGCCAGATTAGGCCTTCTTTCAGCAGTTCCTTACCATGTACAATACTTTTCCACATGTAAGAGCCACCGTTTGGGCACTTAGCGTTGAGGAAATCCCCATCTTGAAATTACGTGCTCTCAACACCCTAGATCCATCATAGTTCTTGAGCAAGATCACATGGAAATCCAGTTGCCACGGACCACTCTTCATTGCATGTTTCCAATCTCCTCCCGATGTGAATCTGACCACAAACCTGTTGTCGCCGATGTCCTTGAATTGTGTCGGGCTGTGCAGACCCTAGGCCCGGATCATTGCTCTTTCCAAGGCCCCCAACACCAGCTTCCTCTGCGAGCACACCTTGCCCACCGTCGCCCAACGTGGGCGGGGAACCGATGTCGGTTCCACCCCTTTATGATCAGCCCCATGGCTTCCTTGTCTGTGAGCAGCAGATCTCCCAGTTTTGCCGAGAGTATCCTCCGCACCCTTCTTCGCTGGAGATCGGGACGGCGTCCTAGAGGACCCGCCACCATTCGACATGGAGCGAATGGGAAACGACATGGGATCACCGCGTCCACGCCCATGCGCCTAGATCACGAGACACCCCAACACCGTCGCACATGATTGATTTCGCCGTCGAGATCTCACCCGCCGCCGATCGCAACCAACCTCCAAAGAAAACCCTAGCTGGAACACGATCACCCACTAATCTCCCTAGGAGAGACTTTTGCCTTTGGTGGACCCGCTTTGTTCACTCATTCACGTTTTCTTTCTGACCGATTGTTGATGGAACTGTGATCATTCCATGTTAATTTGTCTTGGAAAACTACACTGTAAGGATCTAAATTTAACTACCGAGCACAACTTGATCTCAGTCTGGAGAATTATTCAGCGGCGTGATATGGACCCTATTCGCATCACATTACAGATGACATTTTAGCTGTCTAGAAACAGAGATAAAACATGGAGACAAAGTGGGATGATAAACATGCCCATCCCACTTCATCTCATTGGGAGCATGCCCTGTGTTTTAAAGCTCGGAACCCATCACTTTAAACTGTGTATTTTAAACCAGATAAATTTATCATTTAATTCAATGCTACCCTAGTAAGTCATATTCAAAATTTAAAACTTCAAACATGAAATATTATTTCAAATATTTAGATTGAGAACTTGTAGGTCACATGATTATATTTTTGTTGAAAATATATATTTATAAAATGATATTTTCTTGTGTTACATTCATATACTATAGTAAGAAATAGTGGTTAGAGGTTAATCTTGAAGGTTGTGTCAATGTTTAAAACAGCATCATTTCGTGATATGGAGGGTATAGCGGAGCAAAACAGGATCTCATCCTCCATTGATTACTTTCTGTTCATTGCAGTTTCCGGACGGAGAATCCATTGATACGGGAAATCATCTCCCGAAGAGACATCTTGCAGGTTAGTACCACTATGAATTCTACTCCTTGTTAGTAATCTTTCTATTTGTGCTAGTAGGGCCTGCGGCACATATCTATTCACTGGAATCATGCTATTTTTCATTTCAGCTAACGCAAAAGAAAATGCATTGCTTCGCGAGAGAAACATCCCAGAGAGACCTCCAGGTTAGTATTTCCATTCACATAAACTCCTAGGCAAATTTTGGGGATGTGCGTGCTCGGAATCAGAAGCACAAGAAAAACTGCAGCTAGAAACATCAACAACGTGTATGAATGAAGTGCATTCCCGTACATCTTAGTGTGGTTTTAACTTCTTTTTCTGAAAAACAAGGAGCTTTGCATGTTTAATTGATCGAACAGAAGATTGTTGGGCAGTTAATTGCGGAAAACCAGACGAAAACCGATACAACAAGGGCCAAGCCCACCCTCGTCGGTGGTGCGACGAACATCTCAACAAACACAAACCGCACAAACACAAAATGAATGGGAGATAAGAAGTTGTCACTACTTTGGGGACGAGCAGACTCGGGACTCTTCACCACCAACAACCAGAGAGAAGTCATGACTACTATTTTCATGGAAGGTGAGGAAGCAAGCACTCATGAATCTACACCAATTGCTTCACCCGACACACCAACAACCAACATTGAAGACAACCTCGTCGCCCACGAGACACAATGCAGTGCCCTCAAAGCATAGTTTTAAAAACCAGACCGGACCACAGGTTAAACCGGAAGAAACCGGAACCGGAGTCCGGTTGTTTAAGCACAGTGGACTGGACGCGCAAGCGAGACGGAATAAACCAGCTGAACCGGGGTCGAACCAGCGGTTTTAGTCAGCCACTACAAGCACTTGCAAAGGTCACAGAACGAGCTGATAACCATCTGATCCACCTACTTCATTGAGTATGAGAGACAAACCTCTTTTGTAATTATTCTGCATGCTAGCAGTAATATTTGTTCCACTCCTTATTTTTATAAAACTATGGTCCTGGTCTTTGATAATTCACGTAACAAGGAGTATTGTCGTGTCAGTGAGACATGCATAATGAATTTGTCCAAGACACACCATGTTCGATTTGGAAAAGGTTTAAAATTGACATTTAAGACTATTTACAACTTGTTATGGCGACTATTTACAACTTCATGTGTGAATTATTATTCTTCTAGATTCTAAGTCTAGACCCTACCATATTTGTCAAGTATATTTATCTATTTATTGCAGTATTTATCAATAAATATATACAATTTTATAGCTTAAAAAACCGGACAGTGAACCGGTGAACCGGTTCGATCAACGGTCCGGTTTTTTAAACTATGCCTCAAAGCTGCCAAACTTTTTGGCTACCGCCCCAACATGCACCACTCCAGCGCATTCAAATGACACCACCTTATGGGGACGCCATCCTGACATAACACGCTCCATTTTGAGCTGCAATGATGCACATGTAGTTGCCCATGGCCCAAGCTAGATAACCGCCCTTACACTAGTCATAGTGGGGATGATACTAATATATGATATCATCTCCACAATACATAGTATTATGTAGTAGTACCATAGTGTTAGTGTATTTATTGTTTTGTAGAATCTCAATGTAAAATTGTGTACAAGATTTATTTGAGATTAGTTTTTCTAGTTCTACATGCTATGATACCGTATATGCCTATGATACCAACATAATCTCTTTCATCATTAATCATTAATTGTACTGATATATAAGCATTTTACATGCATGTAATGCATGCTACCACCTATGATACCTCCATTGGTGCTAGTCTTTGACCACATAACGTCCGACCATCCACTCTATGGCGTGTCGACCGAGTGGACAACGCCGCCGCACTAGCGACACGAGATTGACAACGCCCATAGAGTTGTAGTCGCGTAACTTTCTGAGGCCACCTCCTCGATGCACATCAACCTGTGTAAAGGCTGCTCAACGTCCACTAACTCTGATACATGAGGAGCACCACACAACATCCACATATGTAGTTTACTGTCTCATGTAGGATAACCACTTCATCAAGGATGTTACGGCCTTGCATAAAAGTAGTCTGAGAGGGACGAACCATATGATCAGCCACAGAGTTTAGTCATTTAGTCTGATTGTTGCACCTTTTGTGAAAATTTTAAAACTAACATTAAGAAGGCAAATTGGCCTATATTTTTGGATCCTTTCTGTCTCATCAATCTTAGGTAATGAAATTATCTCACCGAAATTCAGATGAAAGTATGTACAAAGTTGAACAGCTCTAGAAGATCTAACTTAATGACATCCTAAAAGTTCTGATAAAACTCTGCCAGGAAACCATCGGGGCCACGGGACTTGTTGTGTTCCATTTGGAAAACAACCTTTTTCACTTCCTCCTCAGAATAGGGTCTAGTTAGTAGGTGGTTTCCTCGTTGGAAACTTGGGGTATATCGTCTGTTCGGGACTCATACAAGGAGAAGTTACCTTCTTCTGAAGCTCCAAACAAACCTTTATAATAATTGGTAATGTACGACTTTTATTTGCTCATGTCTCTCAATCGTTCCTTCATCTTGGATCAGAAAACGAATAAGTTTCTTCCTGTGTCTGCCATTACCAATACTATGGAGGTATCTTCTATACAAGTCTGCTTCAAAAATAAACGAATCGGGCTTTGGAACGCTGATACCATTTAAGCTCCTCGCGTAGAAGTCTTGCTATCTCTGCATTAGATTGGCTCTTGAGTTTAGTTTCTTGCATAGTCATTGGTCGAACTTCTGCTAATGTTTCTAGTTTGTCAATAATAGACGAAAGTCGCTGTTTTTCATTTTTAAGATACCTGCTATGTGTCTATTCCCATCCACCAAGGTGTTTGCATGTCGCATTTTATTATTCCACCTCTAAATTGGGGTACAACCAGCAATGTGCCTTTTTCATACAGTTTTGACCATATCCTAAAAGCCCTCGCGATGTAGCCTTTCCCATACTGTGTGGCCTAGGCAATCCAGTGGTCAAATTCTGTTAGCATATTCACTGACGGTTTTTTCATAGAGTTCCAAAAAGCAACCTAGCATGTCTCGATCTAGTATCCAAGTTGAGTACAAAGCTTTGCAAATGGCATTGTTGAAGCAATTTGAATGGAGTCAGTGTTACTAGGAGTTAAACATGAGAGAGCGCAAATCATGAGCAATTTCATTTTGTGCACGAGCATGTGTCGTCATGAGCCCTTGATGTCAGATTCATCTCCTCATGTCCTCTGTAGATCACCTCACCGATGTGTTCACCAAGCCGGCTGCTCAACCATTTCAAACACACTCTAGATCGTGTATTTTATAATTGATGGTGCGTAGGGTTTTGCCAGTTTTTTAGGCTTTATTTTATAATTGATGAAGACAGCTCATATATCTTTGTCGCACGTACAATTTGCTATGTTAAACATATATGGTATTGATTATGAGAAAATATGTAAGCATTATTACAACTTTTCAATCTGTTTCTTTTCATAATTTCCTATCATTGATCACCATCATGACAAGTTGATACGCAAAAGTCTAACACTCATTAAAAACAATATATCACCTTGTAAAAACCAATAGGTAAGTTGTCTGCCGTGATCCGCATAAGAATTTGTACCCGTATATAAAGTCCGGCAGTACAATGACAACCAATTTCTAACATACTGAGTGAATTACAAGAAGATAAATATGAAATCAATATCGACCGTAAAGCTAAATGAACAATTTGGAAACACACTCTTCTGATGTTCACAAAAATGAAGATGTTGCATATAGTTTCTTCATCACAGAAGCAATATGCCAAGCGAAAACCGCTAGATGCACTAAGCACCGGTGAGCTTGGTTCTACTTACTCCCGGGTGTAGTTACATCCACGTGTGTTTTACACAATCTAGGTAGTATCTGTCATACCCGAACATATGTATAGATACTATGAAGTATATAAAACTATTTTGAAAGTATATATACTATTTTACGTAATATGGACAATATATTCACATACTCCTTTTTTTATGTTCAAATATGTCGATATGAATATACTTAAACCGATAAAGTATTATATATACTTCCATATGGTAGTATACTATATGTGGGTACACCCGGGATTTGGAAGTATTTTCCCCGACAAGAATTATAAACTACATATAGGCATCCAGCATGTGTCCAAAAGTTTCATTAAAAAATACGCCGTATTTCGTGCTACATAAAAAGACAAATTTTTGTATAAAAACGTTTTTATTCCTTTATACAGCCACAGATTGTCTTTTCTCTAGCCCCGCACTTTGCAGCAATATAGAGAGGATGTGTAAGTATTCACGTAATTTTAATATTTAAACCTTCAAAGTACTATTTTTAAAGAACAATTAACTTTTGACACGGTCAAGGGCTCAACGCCAAGACGCGTTTCCCTGTAAAATATCATGTGTCTACCCTGATCGGTAAAACCTAGGGCGGAGCCCACTAGACCATAGGGTCTGCACAAGCACCAAAACCAAAAAAAGTGGTGACAAAAAATGGAAGATATTTATTCTTGCAAGGAAATAAAGCACCAAAACCAAAAAAAGTGGTGACAAAAAATGGAAGATATTTATTCTTGCAAGGAAATAGGGTGCAAAAATATTCCCTGTGCGCCAAAGGTGACCCTAATGGAGCGTGCACCATATAGGACCAAACCTATAGACTTTGACAGCTCACGAATATGGTCCTATTCATTCTTGGCCTAGCCCTGCTTGGCTTAGCTCGGAGCGGCATATATACGCTATAAAGAACTAATAGTGGAGATTCTTCTCTAACTTTAATTAACACTAACGAACTTGATAAATTTTCAGGAATCCCCACCCACTCCCCCACGGGTAAAACAAAGAGCAAACAGGGCATTTTAAGCACATTGCCAATGGATCTACCTTTAGACTTTCTGAAGAAAATAACAAATGACTTCTCAGATGAGAGAAAAGTTAGTGTAGATGCATTTGGAACTGTTTATAAGGTATGATTCTATGTTCGCATTTTTTGACTTTTACGAAGTCGATAAAAGATATGCTAATTTATAGAATATATGAGGTGAAACAGGGAATTTTGCCCGATGGCGAAGTGATAGCAGTGAAGAGACTATCGGAAGCTTCACCAGTTCCATGTTTGAGAGCTTTTACTAATGAGATACAGAATCTTATGGCTCTCAATCATCAAAATATAGTAAAATTGGTTGGGTCCTGCCATGAAAGGACAAAAAAAGCGGTGCCAAAAAATGGAAGGTATATGCTTGCAGACATTGTAGAAATTATACTGTGCCACGAATATTTACCACAGGGGAGCCTCCAGAAGAATCTTTTTGGTATGTACACTTCCGAAAAATATTGCATTTTATTTTTATTTCATATGATGCCTCTGGAGGTTGAAGATTTTTTTCATTTATTAACACCGACATTTATTGTAGTATGCAAGAAAATACTCCTTCTGTCAAGATATGTATAGGTAAAGCGTATGGGTTAAGCTTCTGACTAATAACTAATCCTTTAGTATAGAATTTTTGTGATATAAATTGGTTTCTTTGGATTTATATTACAAAATGCTTACTATGTACGTGATTAATTATTTATCACATAAACCACAAATTAATAAAAAATGATGTTCAAACCCCGCATTAACTTTAAAATACATCATATATACTAGATGGAGGAGTAACTGCTAGTGGAAGTCACTAGTACTATAGATTAGCTCCTTCTAGTAGTTAGAAAAAATAGCTCCTATGTATTTTTACTACTAATGGAGTACTTACATTAACTGAATGTTTACTTCTTCAGAAGTGCCCAGTATAATGGATTGGGATACACGCTTCAACATAATCAAGGGGATATGCCACGGTTTACATTTTCTACATAGTAACTCGATTATCCATATGGATCTTAAGCCTGAAACTATATTCTTGGATGATGAGATGGAACCGAAAATTGCGAGTTTTGGTCTATCGAGGCTCTTTGGTCAAGAACAAACACGAGCGAACACACTCAATGTGGTGGGATCAAAGTAAGTCGATCAAAGTCTATGCTACTATTCTCATCATTATTGTAAACTTGATTACATTTTAACCTCGCAAGTATTACCTATTAACATATTTTGTTCTTAATGTTAATGATATTCAGTGGTTACATGCCTCCGGAATATATGTACAGAGGTGAAATCTCCGCCCAGTCCGACATATATAGTTTAGGCCTAGTTATCATCGAGACCACCACAGGCGAGAAGAATATTCCCAAGAAAAACGAACCATCAGCAAGAGAATTTATTGAGAAAGTAAGAAGAAATATTACTTAATGTTCCGAGTACCGAAATGTAGAAGCTTATGTTAGATTTTTTTTTTCAATATCAGCAAGGGTAACTGTCCCAAATTCTTTACGCAGGTATACCAAAAATGGACAGAAGAATACATGGAGTCGGTGTACAAACAATTAAATTCAGATCAGCTCCAGGAAGTAAAATTTTGCATACAGACTGGTTTGTCATGTGTGAATATTGATCGGAAGAACAGACCTTCCATGGAGACCATTATTGAAGTCCTCTCTGGACTTAGTCCCACACCGTCTGCTTCAGATAGCTATTTTGTATTGTCTCAAAGAAAAACCCTTGATGTGGAACCTCTGCAGCTCCGCTTCCTTTCCGAACGAAAGAGGTCGACCACCCGCTTCCTGTACCTAACAAACAGCACAAACAACCATATCGCCTTCAGGCTTTTAACAGAAACCCCGAAGATGTACCTTACAAAGCTACCTCTTTGTGGCATTGTACCGCCTAACTGCACCTACACCCTCTGCGTGACAATGCGTGAACATGTGAAGGCGCCACCGTCGAATAGCAACCAGTTCCTGAGCCTTCAGACAAGGGAAGTACTTGGTAGATATGGTGAGTATGTTGACAAGCCGGATTCCGTGCCTCAGTTCCTTGAGAGGGCAAGCGAGGTGGAAGAGGTGAAAGTTACGGTTAGTTATGAACTGCCAGCGAGGAGGAGCATCTTTAGAAGGAAACAGAAAAATCAGGTGAGTTCAGCTGAGAATATGCTACGGCTTTAGTCTGTATCTTTTGTTTATTCTTTTCTAAGAACTTATAACTTTGCAACAAAGATGGCTGTGAGCATCAATGGATGCAAAGTCTTGGGGCTTTCTCTCCATTTCATAAAAAATTGAAAAATACATTGATGTGTATACTAAAATTAAGCAAAATGTAGTCTTATAGTTCTTTTTTCTTTCTTATTATGGTTCTGGTGGTGTTGATCTAATGACAGTCGGTCCAGCGAGAAATTGAGGTATTTCTTTCACGAGGTGGTCCTTGATTTGTTTATATCTCAATTAGCATGTGAGGGGAATTTCTCTAACTTCTGTTGGTGTTTTGGCTGGGTCAGATCATAGACGGTCAGAATTACCGGCAGGTGTTATCCGTTGATATGCATTCAACGGAGCCGTGGTGAGTGTTTGACTGCCTCCTATTTACAGAAATAATGGGCGGTCGTATGTGCTTGGGGTGTTCATTGATAATTCGTGTCTACATTTGAATCCTGATTGTAAAATGCAGGATCTTGACAACTAACCAAAGGGGTTATGCATTCATTTGGAACTACCAGACACAAGTAGGTTGCTACTCTCCTTGGTCAGTAGATCTAGCGCAGTTAAACTGATCAGATAATGTTCATTTTGTGCAGGCGGAGGTGCACTGTTTTGAAGTCAGTAGAGAAGAAGCAGGCATGCTTTCTGACTTCGCTATTCACCTTTCTTTCTCCATGAACATTTGTTATGCAAACTTATACACACTACTCAGCTTGATGAACTTGGTTTCATATCTCATGAACCACCCGTACTGATGTAACGATTCTTATTTATAGTATATTCGGCTAAATTTATCGAACGAGAGGAATGGCTTGTGGTTGGTGGTGGCGACGGGTACATCTATGTGTACAGGTATGACACAATGGAAGAAGTCACCAGCGTCGGAGCACACGGTGGTCGCAGACCAGTGACATGTTTGGCTGTGCATCCAACTCATTCTCTTATGCTGTCAGCATCTGATGATGACCTAATTAAGCTTTGGGACTGGAAAAATAATTGGCAATGCACCCGAACATTTGAGTGGCACAATAATAGGGTAACTCAAGTAATGTTTGACCCGAATGACAGCAATAGCTTTGCGAGTACTTCCTTGGAGGGCACTGTCAAGGTTTTTGCTTTTTTTTCTCTTTGCTGGTTAAGTTCTTTGAGCCTTAGATTGCAGTGATAAATACTTCCGATCTACAGATATGGAACATGTCTTCTGGTATGTGTATCATCGCATTGGATGAGCACTCGTACGGTCTCCACTGTCTTCATTATGTCACATGTGATAATCGGCAGCTTTTGGTTTCTGGCTCGTCAGATGGTGCTGCAAAGGTATTAAGTGGCCTCTTAAAAATAATAATCAATGCATCCTGTTACCTCGTGAATAATATGTTGTTCTTTCATACAGATCTGGGACTTACAAACAGATTGTTGTGTTGATACGCTCAAAGGACACACAAACCATCTCAATGCTCTTTGGTGGCACCCAGAGCTGCCAGTACTAATCACAGGTTCAGCTGATGGGACCGTCCAAATCTGGAAGTTCACGGACAACACATACAGGTACAGCTTTTCATTTTATGCTTGGTCGCCTTTAAAATTAGGTGAGGAAACTCCACCTCACATTGTAGATTATCTTTTGATGGGGTGAACATGGTGCATATGTTACCTATATCCATCTGAAGGTTGAGGGTGCAAATTTGAAAATAAGATCATGTCATCAAGTGCATTCTCATACTTCCAGTAGGTACTTATTTTTTTCTTTCATGCAACTTACAGGTACTTGCGTAATGAAATGAAATTTTCCAACATCAAGTGCATATGTTACTTATATATGAGATAATTTTTATTGAACTTATTGGAGTAAACTCTTCATGCTTTTAAAAATTTGTTTCCTTATTGTTAATTCTATTGTAAGAAATGGGGAAACAGATAAGTATTTGTGATAAATTTCTGCAAGGATCGCTACCACACTTGATATGAAGTAGGACCGCAGCTTCCCTTAGGATCAATTTTTTTCCCGATGATCACATATTTTTCTGTTAATGGACACTTTATTAGGATTGACATATTACACATGTGTCTAAATAGCGGTTAAATTAATATTCTACACATTGCTCACCAGGTTTAGCTTTTATGCTAGAGAATGATTAGTACATGCTTCGTTTGGTAAAACTTTGCATCGAAGTTGACCATGGTCCTTGTAATGTTGCAGGCTTGAGAGCATAATTGGTTTCGGTCTTGGTTCAGTTAATGCTCTTGGATATATGAAGACATTAAAAAGGTAATTAGCAGTATCGTGTTGTTCTTAGTTTATAAACTCCGAATGAATTTTGCACGGTGAAAATGGACAGGTAGAGAAGATACTTAATCGTCAATAACTACAAACAAGATAATATGTGCATCCATTCACTTTGAAGCAAAGAGAGTCCACAATAACCCTAAATCGTTGTGAAATTCAATAATCATTGATTAATCATCAAAAAGGAAAGATATACACTCTTTATTTTATTTCAGTCAGCTGATATCGAGTATACTGATTTATGCAGGATTGTGGTCGGATGCGAGCAAGGCGTAGCAATTATGGAAATTAACTTGCCATAAAAACTTGGTCCTTGGCAAGTTAAGAAGTTTCGAGGAAATGATGACGTAAAACCCAGATAAATATTACCCCCCCTGTTTTACAGTTATCTGTCAGGCACGTAAACGAGGTGGCAAGGAAGTTAGCCAATTGTTGCGAGAACTGGACATCGTTTCGTAGTACTGAATTAGATAGACACGCTGAAAATCTATCTTTTGTGAGAACAAGTATGGCCTGATTCCGTTGATGAATATTACTTCAATTTTGTAACCTAGGTACTCGCGGGTTACAAAATATTATGAAACTGTGGTAGTATTATCAAGCCTTTTGGGTCTCAAAGATGGCAGTCCAAGAGCGATATATATATCCTATGTTTGCAACCAGAAGTAACTTCCCACATAGTATCTGTAGTTCTGTTTGCACGTTCTCTGTTTTCTCGACATTTATACTGACGAGGTGTGCAGAATGTTCTGCATGCATTTATATAACATCCATTGTTTGCTAAGATGATTAGTGCAAGTTGTTTCTGAAAGTTTAGCGTTACCTTTGCCCGTTCGTCGGCACTGTCTTCTAGTTGCGGACAACATACTTTCACCCGCTAGTATAAATTATACTACATGCATAGATTAAAATTGTATTATATGTAGCTGTCTGAGACTAAATAATTTGCTCGCAAACCCGCCCCGCTTGACACCCTAGGTTCTATGCTAGACCAAGCACCAACGGACCAACCCTCACCCCAAATATAGTCCTCATCACATGACGAGTAGTACTAGCAATTTAGCGTTATGCCGGAAATATCCCGTTGATTCATCGTGTGGGCAGCCATGCCCTTTTGCCAGCTCTTCCGCCGGTGGTAGCTGTAGCTCGATCGATTCGATCTACTGGTGGCGTTGCGCGCCCAGCCCCCGGCGGTCCTATACCCACGTCCGAATTGAAGGACCATGCATGGCGTTTACACGCTAAGGGACACGACGGGCGACAAGAGCATGTCTGCCGATGCCTAGAACAACCAGATGCAGACATCGCCGGAGCCCCGATCGAGCCCAAGAAGACGGTGAAAGCTAATGCCCCCCTAGGCCCTAGTTAAAAGTTAAAATTGCCCGAGAAGTCGCAGCTCAAACGTATTGTGCTCTCACATGAATTTTCTCGTGCTCATGGAGAACCGTGTCGCGAATCCACCAAGTCCTCGACGTAACCGAGGGCGGCTGCTACCGCACAATCTCGTTCTCGATTCGGCATCTCCCTTCGTACGGCAGAGAATATCATCGTGTACGTGCGCGCAAATTCCGAAGCGCAAAATGTGCAATCGCGGTTCAGAACTGTTAGAATTTATTTAACTGTGTAAATAAAAAGGATAACCCTTGTCTTGTAAAACTCACGTGCAGTTGATCGATAGCGACCGTCACGACGCTCCTCACGCCTCCACGGACGGACGCGCGCCTCTCTCTCTCTCTCTCACGCGCCCCTTCGCTTGTATATATACCGAAATCTTTCGATGGAATAGATAACAGTTGGATTCACCAAGTCGTGTCGCGAATCCACCAAGTCGTCGACGTACGTACGGCAGAGATTAATATCATCGTGTACGTCGGTGCGCGCAAACTCCAAAGCGCAAAATGTGCAATCGCGGTTCAGAACTATACGTACCAACAGCGAGCGGTCCGTGCGCCTACGCAAGGCCCACATGCACCACCTTCCTGCCGTCGTATGTTTTCGTCTACATGGCCTTGTCCATGATAGTAGAAAAATAAGTTCACAACCATCTATGCTAGAGTTTCACAAAATATCAGCCGGACTAAAAATTTATAAGATTTTTTTTCTCTGGGAGGAGTTGCTTTAGAGAACTCAAATCTCACGATTTATTGGGCTGACACGGGTTTCCGACTATCCAGAACCAACCACCGAACGCCACGTGGCAAAGGAGGACGCTTTCTTTTTTTTTTTTCATCTAGACATGAGCTGGTTCAGAATAAAAAACTGTTTTGGAAGCTTTTTTACATTGTTTGTAAAAAATCCCAGTTGCTCGATTGGGAAATCTTTAGCTCATTTTGCGTCGCCATTTAGCAATTTTCAAAAATTACCAAATTTTGTTCTAAAATTAAAACTTTGAAAAGCTGACAATTAATTCCGGTAGACAAGTACAAGTTCACCGACTAGGAGATCTGAAGTAATTTTTTAATAAATAGTCTATATTTGTGATTGAATTTTGCTAAAAGTTACAAAATGGTATGTTCAAAATTTGAAAGTTTCTACATTGACTATAACTTTCCATCAAAAATTGTTTGAAAAAACTATTTCTTAAAAAACTAAAAAAAAATCTTGTAATTCAAAATACATATAGCGAGTAATTAGAAAAAGTCAGCGTATTTTACTGAGCCATTTGTATATTTTCACAAATTTTGCAACATATGGCCATATCTTGTTCTAAAATTCAAACCTCTCTAAAAATCTAAAAAGATTGCCAACATGTGATATTTTAGATTTACTAAAGAACCTAAATGTGATTGAATTTGGCTATAACCTCACAAAGCTGTAAAATCTTTCAAAAGAATAAGGAAAACGAGCTCTGGAATTCTGGGTTTACCTACTACACATGCTGCTTGAATTGCACCAACCTTATCCGATATTTTAAATGCTTTTGAAATATCTAGTAACAAACCTCCTTAAAACAGGCTTTACGTCTCTACTATATTAATATAGCAACCACTCGATGACTCGATACAACGTTCCAAACCAAGCTGGACTGAACAACACAAGTCAAGTCCAAAAAAAAAAAACAAGAAGAAAGAAAAAGAAAATAAAGCCGACATTGGCGGAGCGACGAAAACGGAAAAGATTCGCAACTGTTGCGCCCTCCGAAGAAGTACCACCACACCTCTAGCAATCCAAAGCGCCGCATACCAAAACAGCACCTCCAAGAAGGGAAGTGGTGATGACTATACTGTTGTCCGGACTGGTCCTAGGGTTTCCCATGGTACGCCACGGGAGGTGCGGAGGAGATGCCCCCGAAGCCCTTTAGGAAGGATGGCGATACCCGTAGGCGTCACCACGTTAGTATCAAAGTGACAAGGATTTCTACTGATCCCTCCAACGAATCTCCCGACCACTTTGTATTGCTCCACCAAGCTCGTCGCGCACGTGCACGCGCCCGCACGGTCTTGAATTCATTAGCACCGTCACACCATGAACCACGGAACGAGGCCGACAAGAGCAAGAGAGCGGGACCATCGACGAGGATAGGCATTACATCAACACGCGGGAGAGAACTACCTCTACCGCCAGATGACGATAGCCGACCGGATGCAGCAGCAAGACATACCAGGCCTTCATGGCCCGGTCAAGCCTAGCAAGGCTGATAAAGACCCGCCGCTACACTGCAACAAGGATGTCACCGTACACGCCAACCCTAGCACCAGGCTCTACTCCTCCCTCCACCACGGGATCCGCCACCTCGGCAAATCCCTGCTGCCAAGCAGGAGCTCTGTCGCCATCGAGCTCACCCAGGCCCGCCAGACCACCGTCAGTCTGAGGATCATCGTCCGTACCTCACCACCCCCATGGCCGAGGGAACGTCCGCGCAGACCACCTTCCGGGGCCGCCACCCCGGCTTCCATGCACTCGAGCCAAGGCTCCGACCACCACCACAACACACAACCACTGAGAGTAACGGTGAGGGTCAAGACTCGGACTTGCAGTCATCGAGCTCACGGTAGCCTAGGGGAGGGGATCTGCCCTCCATCACCTTGCGGTGAGTGCCGTCCGGGCGAGCAGCAGTGCCAAGGCCAAGATCAGGTCCGGCTAGGCCCATATCTAGCCCGACCAGGCCCAGATCAGGCCCAGATAGGGGCCTGTCGAAACCGCCGCCATGTTGCTGTAGCCAGGCCACCACGTCGTCGCCGAGTGGCGCCCCGAGTCGCTCCCACCATTGTCACTGTCGCAGAGGCCATGCTGCTATGCCGCCGCCAGAAGCACTCCGCCGCGCTGCCACAGTAGGTTCTCCCAAGCTCGGTGTACGCCGCCGCCAGGGAAGGCCCCGCCAACGTCGCCTGCGCCGCCCCCGGTCAAGTTGACCATCGTGTGCAGCAGCCACTGCCGCCAGCCGCAAAGAAGCTTTGGCACCGGGCAGGATAGAGCCCGCCGCCGCCGGCATCGTGTGGACTTTGCCGGGCGGCGCTCGCCGACAACGGCAGGGTGAGGAGGGGAGGGTTAGGTGGGTAGCGGCGGGGGTGAGGGGGGCGCCTTGGCAGGGTTTAGGGTGAGGGGGGAGACCTCTAGTAACAAACTATGATGAAAGATATCAAAAGTGCGGACAATTTTTCCAGATGACTTGGCAAAATGAGCTCAAATTCAAGTTTCTCACTACATGTAGTTTAAGTTATTGCAATCTTTTTAGAATGAACAACTAAAATTTGGCCAAGAGTTCTAGAAAATAGGAAACTTTCAAACAGTTCCGTTTAAGACTTACCCAGGCCTAGAAAAACGAAGAGAATGCCATATGAGCTATGACACCTTCATGTCCATGGGTTGCTAGGAATGGTATCAAACTGACCAAATAACTTATGACATTGTCTGTGGTTTTGTGAATAATTGTTGGTTTCTGACAGTATTTACTCTCGGTAGATAGAGCAAGCAGGAGGAGTCATTGCTCCGACAGATCCCGTGGGGAGCCATGGCGGCCCACCGCCATGCAAAGACAAGTCTTCCCTGCGACGAGTGGGCAGAGAGCAGAGCTCGTCGGCACTGGGCGCGCACGGAGCTTAACGCGCCGAGCATACGTGGAGAGCATCCATTGGCCGAGGAGACGCATGAGGCTCACTCGCTCGTACCTATGCTGGGTCCAGCCTGCCGCGAGAGCATCGCCATGGGCATATACGTCCAGGGAGAGACCTCACGGGCGCGCCATTGGCCACGGCACGGGCGCTGGCCGTGTAGCTTCGCGCGCGTCACCCGCTCCGCTCACGTGCTCCGCTGCCCGCTCCCGCTATATAGCCACGGTGTCGGTGTGCCACATCCTCACCTCACCGCCACGCTTCAAGGTTTGCTAGCTCTGTAGTCGGTACAGCGATAATGGCGGGTGGTAGGTTGCTCCGCGGCCTCGCTCTGGCGATGGTGGTGGCGCTGTTGGCTGCAGCGTCCGCGGTGGTGGCGGCGGCGTCGCACCCGTCGTGCCCGGCGACGCCTCCGGACGCGGGGACGACGCTGCAGGTGTCGCACGCGTTCGGGCCGTGCTCACCGCTGGGGAACGACGCGGCCGCGGCGCCGTCGTGGGCGGGGTTCCTCTCTGAGCAGACGTCCCGTGACGCGTCGCGGCTGCTGTACCTCGACTCCCTCGCCGTGGCGGGGCGCGCGTACGCGCCGATCGCGTCCGGGCGGCAGCTGCTGCAGACGCCGACGTACGTGGTGCGCGCGCGCCTGGGCACGCCGCCGCAGCAGCTCCTCCTCGCCGTCGACACCAGCAACGACGCCGCGTGGATCCCCTGCTCCGGGTGCGCGGGCTGCCCCACCGTCACGCCCTTCAACCCGGCCGCGTCCACCTCGTACCGCGCCGTGCCCTGCGGCTCGCCGGCGTGCGCGTGGGCGTCAAACCCGTCGTGCTCGCTCAACACCAAGTCCTGCGGGTTCAGCCTCACCTACGCCGACTCCTCCCTCGAGGCCGCCCTGTCCCAGGACTCCCTCACTGTCGCCAACAACGTCGTGAAGAGCTACACCTTCGGCTGCCTGCAGAAAGCCACCGGCACGGCTGCGCCGCCGCAGGGCCTCCTCGGGCTCGGCCGCGGGCCGCTGTCGTTCCTGTCCCAGACCAAGAACATGTACGAGGGCACCTTCTCCTACTGCCTCCCGAGCTTCAAGTCGCTCAACTTCTCCGGCACGCTCAGGCTCGGCCGCAAGGGCCAGCCGCTGCGGATCAAGACGACGCCGCTGCTCGCAAACCCGCACAGGTCCTCGCTCTACTACGTCGGCATGACCGGCATCCGTGTGGGCAAGAAGGTGGTGCCCATCCCGCCCTCCGCGCTGGCGTTCAACCCGGCGACCGGCGCCGGCACCGTGCTCGACTCCGGGACGATGTTCACCCAACTGGTGGCGCCGGCGTACGCGGCCGTGCGCGACGAGGTCCGCCACCGGATCCGCGGCGCACCGGTCTCCTCCCTAGGCGGGTTCGACACGTGCTACAACACCACGGTGAAGTGGCCGCCCGTCACGTTCATGTTCACCGGAATGCAGGTGACGCTGCCGGAGGAGAACCTTGTGATCCACAGCACGTACGGCACCACCAGCTGCCTGGCGATGGCGGCGGCCCCCGACGGCGTGAACACGGTGCTCAACGTCATCGCCAGCATGCAGCAGCAGAACCACCGCGTCCTCTTCGACGTGCCCAACGGCCGCGTCGGCTTCGCCCGCGAGCAGTGCACCGCAGCTTAGTTATCTGGCGCACGGCAACCGGGGCCAGACCAGCCTGAGCTGCGGGCCTGCGGCTACGCCACTATTGTCTGCTAGTGTCGGACCTGCATTTTGCTGGCCGTGATTTTAATTCTTTGGTACTGTAGCGTACGTGTGTGTCGTCTCTATCGGTGTGTCAGCCTTGTTGTCTAAGATCTATCATGTGTGCATCACGGTTTTTATAGCAATTTCTTGTGGCTTAGGGTTGGGTTTGTCAGGGTTTAAGAGGAGTACCTCGTGTACTTACGCCGGCTGTATTGTCAGGGTTTAAGAGATGGAGTAATTCACCTACGATTACACATAAATATTCTCTCCGTGCGAGTGAATGTTTTACCTTACCTTATCACAAAACGGCGATTCTAGCATGCACTTGATTTCACATGCACACATTCACCATTCAGTTTGTTGTGTTTGCTTTAACATTAGCATATGAGGAGAATCTTTGCATGTTACCTACCCTATACTAGTACAATGTTTGCATGCAGCCTACCCTAAACTAATACATTTTTTCTTATTTTTTAGTAAGTGGATTAATTTCTAGTGTTGGATTTAAAAGAGCAATATTTATTGGAGTATATATTATATTAACAATCCGTTTATTTATTTTGAATATATCTTCCAAACAAGTCTAAAAAAGGTCAGTTTTGACAAAATTTAAATTTTAAATTTGAAAACATATTCAAACATGATAATCCACAATAAAACTCTATGAAACTAGATACAAAAAATTATGTCTTGAAATTAAACTCTAAAACAATTTTCCAAATGTTTTCTAATTCTAATGAATCAAATTTAAAACAGAGTGAAACAAATTGTTTCAAAACAACTTTTCACCAATTTACACCAAGTTTTAAAAGTTAATTTTCAAAAATAACCAAAATATATTCAATATTGGGCTTATTTTAAAGCTCACTTTTCTAGGAACATAAATATTCAAACGGTTTATAAATTAATCTTGTGGTTCAAAAGATATGAAAGATCTAAGTTTTAATATTAGATCTACTAGTATAGAAGAAGAAAGA
Source organism: Avena sativa (assembly GCA_916181665.1). Classification (NCBI taxonomy): domain Eukaryota; kingdom Viridiplantae; phylum Streptophyta; class Magnoliopsida; order Poales; family Poaceae; genus Avena; species Avena sativa. Next base: position 36,561,128 of record OV702289.1, on the reverse strand, counting down.
ATCTGACCAACACATAATCTTTAAAAAAAGCAAGGAGAGAGAAGTTGGGCCATGCACGGGATATCCCGTTCACGCCAAACTTGCATTTCTGTACCTTATCACAGCAAACACTTCACTGAATTTTCGATAGGAAAGCGCCGGGCGTTCCTCTTAAGAGATTGGGGCTCCCAATCACCTTCCTCCCTAGCCATCAGTCACGACATCTAGTCTGTTAATCTGTTAGGCAACCATGGCCGGAATCTCCGAGGTAGGCCGGAGTCTCCGGGCCCTCAAAACTAGAGTCTCCGGCCAGCCCAGCCGAGTCTCCGGTGTTGGTCAAGATCAATTTCAAAAGGGTATAGTTGCGTCAAATATTGACAAAGACTAATCTAATGACCAAGACGAGGACCAGCACGGTGGTTATGACCAAGCAGTTTCTCTCGAATCATCCAAAGAAGCTCAAGCTCATCGTGCAATCTAAATTGCAAAGCGTCTAAGAAGAAAATAACATATCCTTGAAAATATTGTCAAAGATTTGAGACAAGGGGTCTCTACTCGTAATCAATTAGCTGTTTTTAGCTCTCGTCATGCTTTTATCTCTCATGTAGAACCCCAAAAGGTATATGAAGCGTTTTAGAATTTGGATTAGCTTGAATACATGCATAAATAACTCTACAACTTCGAGCACAATAAGGTGTGTACATTAATGGAAAAGGCAAAGGATTGCCGAAATATCATAGGGACCAATTGGATCTACAATGAAAGTGTAAGATGGTTTACCTAGAGGGGGGTGAATAGGTTTCTACAAAATTCTTTGTAAACTTTTGCAAGTTTTAGGCTTTGCGGAATATAAGTGTATCTAAATGCAAACTAGGTGAAGCAACCTAGATGATGGTACAAGATACTTCAAGATCGAAGGCTATCACAAAGTAAACAACACAAGTAAGAGATTGGCTAAGGAATAACCGAAGCACGCGGATATGAAGATGTATTCCCTTGTTCATCACCTTTGGGAAGGGGGCTACGTCACGTTGGCGAGGTGTGAGGTTCCACGAAGGATTTCCCAACGCCACGAAGGCTCACCTTCTTCTCCGAGTCTATCCCACGAAGGAATAGCTCACTTACTCGTGATATACTTTAAGGTTGTCTCCAAACCCTCACAAACTTTCCACAGAGCAAATCGCAAGCCGAATGCCTCCAAATGGGACCAAGTGGATCTCCAAGAACTAGGAAGATGCAAATGGGATCTTCGTTCTCAACAAGGAAAGATTGGTGGCTCAATGCCTCTCCAAACTCGAGGGTATCAACTATGGTGAAACTTTCGCTCACGCTGATCATCTTGAATATGCATCATGCTTGCATATGCAACTCATCATAATTTCAAGTTTCAACAAATGGATGTCATAATGCATTTGTTAATGTTCCCCTAAGTGAGTTGGTGTATGTCAAGCAACTGAAGGGGTTCGCAGCAGAAAATCAAAAAAATTCCCTATACGAACACGATCACCAAGATCTATACTATGTAGACATAAGTAACGGAGATGAAGAACGTGTTAACTTCATCCACTAGCCAACGCAACCAAAAGTCCGAACTGATGGAAAGGGCTAGTGCAATCCATTTATACACTTCAACACCTCCTCTCACGTGTGATGGGGAGAAGTCAGCACGTGCAACCATAAGAGAGCGACGGCGCCCGAAACTCATGTATGACTCAAGGGGCCTATACGTGGATACAGAGGGGTCAACAACAATTTTAGGATAAATTGCGAAAGCCAGGACTCGAACTCGAGACCTTAGGCTCTGATACCATGTTAACTTCATGCACTAGCCAACGCAACCAAAAGTCCGAACTGATGGAAAGGTCTAGTGCAATCCATTTATACACTTCAACAGAACGGATTTCATACCCTTGAAGACTGTGTCACGCCTTACGCAGGTAGGCATATAGCGATGAAGACAGCGCCCCAAGTGTTGCGCCTCGAAGCTCTACACACGTACAGTGTAGGAATGTCTCCCGGGATCCGATCCAGCAGAGTAGCGGAAGAAGAAAGAAGCCGGACCGTCCTGCGCACGACGATAGTGTGGAGGTGGAGAACTAAACCAATAGGCTAGATCCAATCTAATGGAGAGAGCTCTAGGGTTTAGGGGAGAGAGGAGAGAACTTGTTGTTGGGTGCAAATAGAGGGGAGGGGGGTCCTCTATTTATAGTAGGGAGGGGGTAGGGAAAACCCTAGGGCTTGGGGGTGGGCACCCCCAAGCCGCTGCCAGGGGAGGCTGGCCGCCGCCGTCCCTAGGCCCCACCCCGCGGGTGGGAACCCTAGGGTTTGGTCGGTGGACCCTATCCCCTCTCTCCCTAGGCGCCTACCCTATTGGGCCCTTCTAGAAGCGGACCTATAGCAATAAGGCTACCCTAAAATATAAAATAAAATATGTTTTAATATTAATTCAACTAATTAATATAAAACAGATATATTAATATATTCCATACACCGAAACTCCTTTTGGACCTCTTATGATCAACATCGAATAATACCCGGAACCTTTCCGGTTTCTCTCTCTCGTTTCTCCTTCGGTGTCGGTTCAATCCCAAAGCATTTCCACCCTTAAGTGTGACACCCTTCGGCTCGGAGTTGCTATGGACATGACCAAGACTCTCTTTTATCAATGATCAACATCGGGACCTGGATGTCCATAATGATCCCCGTTCCCTCACGATTAATCTCATCGCTTGAACCTTGAATGTGTAGTGCTATTCCTTTTGCCATACATGTTGGGCCACGCAGAGATAAAACAAAAGTTTTTCCTCTAACGTGGTGATCCCAAGATCTAGCTGAGGTAGAAGGACACGAGGATTACCACTAGACGCGCGGTTGCGGATTACTGATGAAGCGCGTCAGTTCATGCAGTGCAGTCATCATGATCTGATCCGATCACGATCGTCCTGGTGATGATCGTACAACACCTCTGTTGGTATCCACATGTACAAGGACGAGCACCAGCAGCAAACTGCTAGGTTCGATACGACGGCTGGACTGCTGTGGAGCTAGAGTTTCCAGTGCATGGAATGACCTAATCGTTAACCCTTCTGAGTTTCTGCGCCCCACTATATATAGGGAGTGAACATGGGCTCCACTCACTCGTGGCCCATTCACTAAAGCCCATATAATATTAGTCACTGTGAGTCCGACTCACTAACTCAGTACAAAATCCGGCTCGGATCCAACCCAACCAGATTTCCGGTTCGGATCCAATCCAAACTTGCTCCTTCTCTTACGTGTGACCCCATAGGCTCATGGCTACTTGGAGACGATTGGAGTCCGACTCTCAATCGATCAGTCAGTAGCGGCTCCTAGCAGAACGTGCCGACTCCCAAGTACCAAAGAGTCTTGACGACATGCCTTTCCAATGTGACTTGCGTCCGAGTCCCTTTTGCCTCATGATATACCTTGTAAGACTATAGGTGAATATTTTTCATCCCTTAAATAGTCTGACTCTCTTATCGATCTGAGATAAGTGATTCATCCAACTAAATCTTAGTTGGCCGCCTCGGTTAACACTTAACCGAGTCATGCATGGCCAAGCTTTCCGAATCATATCATCTGAGAGGGCCCAGAGAATATCTCTCCAAGTGGAGGGGGAAAATCCCATCCTAGTTATTCACATCACGCAGCTTGATTCTCAGTTGACCCGAACTCTTCCTTTATAACTGCCCAGTTACGGATCAGCGTTTGACAGAACCTAAGTCGGTGATCCTTAACTCGGACTGTGCAACAACCTCAGGTCTAAGGATTACATTGATTGAGATATACAAATGACAACTTGTTCGTTGTACCTCAATATGAGTCAATCCGACTCGCTAAACTCTTTAGACAAATATGTGTAAGTCGGAATAGCATCTCCATGCCCATGACAAGTGGAACCGAGTCATCAGCCGACTTTCACATTGGTCTAAGTTGTGTGTCCAGCACAACCTCAATAACCAAGGATATTAGTACAAACAACATGAATGTATAGTTCCACAACTGAATCACATATTCAATGATACACATTAGATGTTTATACAAGGACAACTTAATATCTTTATGAATACAATGAGAAATATCATCATACATGATTTCCTCTAGGGCATATTCCCAACAGTCTCCCACTTGCACTAGAGTCAATCTTCCGACATCACATGTCTAAGCATCTAATGCCCATAGCTCTTAGGTGCGCCTCATGCTTCGGCTGTGGTAACGGTTTTGTCAACGGATACGCAATATTTGCATCCATGTGTACCTTGCATAACTTGATATCACCCTGATCCACGAACTGGCGAATCAGGTGGTACCGCATGAGTATGTGCTTGTTCTTATGGTATTGTCTAGGTTCCTTGGCTTGTGCAATAGCACCATTGTTGTAAAAATACACGTCTAACGGATTGGACGATCCCTGAACCACACCAAGATCCATGAGGAAATTCCTCATCCAAATAGCTTCCTTTGCTGCCTATGAGGCGGCAATCTACTCAGCCTCTGTTGTAGATGCAAACACAGTCTCTTGCTTGGAACTCTTCCAGCTCACAGCCCCTCCATTTATCACAAACATATACCCGGATTGCGAACGAGAATCATCAGAGTTGGTAAGATAACTCGCATACATGTAACCCTTTACACTGAGTTCATCTTCACCTCCATAAACCAAAAACATATCCTTAGTCCTTCTCAAGTACTTTAGGATATTTTTAGCCCGTGTCTAGTGGATTTCTCCAGGATCAGCCTGGTATCTGCTCACAACACTTAGAGCATATGAAACATCCGACCTAGTACAAATCATGGCATACATGATGGATCCTACTGCAGAAGCATATGGAATCGCACTCATCCGACTTTGCTCATCAGTCGTCGAAGGACACTAAGTCTTGCTAATTTTTACACTATGGGACATCGGTAAGAACCCCTTCTTAGACGATTCCATGTTGAACTTTGATGGCTCAGATGATGTAGAGCTTGTTGGGAACCCTAAGAGAAAGGTATGATGAGCACAGCAGCAAGTTTCCCTCAGTTATGAAACCAAGGTTATCAAACCAGTAGGAGAAAGAACCAGCTCCCAAGGTGTTGCTAGCAAGGTGGAACCTGCACAACACAACCAAAATACTTTTCCCCAACTTACAGTGAGGTCGTCAAGCTCACTGGTTTTGCTTAAAAACAACGGATTAAACATATAGTGTGGAAGATAGTAATTTCTTGAAAGTAATTGCAGAAAGTAAACAGTAGACAATAGATTGAATGTCAGTGGGAAGGAATGGACCGGGTTCCATAGTTCACTAGATGTGTTTCTCCATAAGATAAATAACATGTTGGGTGAACAAATTATAGTTGGGCAATTGACAGATAGAGAATGTATAATAATGCATGTACATGACATGATGATCACTATGAGATTCGTTTGAGCATTACAACATAATACATAGACCATAATCCAACTACATCTATGAATAATAATCCACCTCCAGGATATCATCCGAACAACCCTCGGGTATTAAGTTGCAAGCAACAGATAATTGCATTAAGCAAAGTGTGTAAAGTAACCAATACAATTTCCCTTGGACAAAGGATTGTTGTTTTCTCCCTAGTAGCAACGACACATCTACAACCTTAGAGGTTTCTGTCACTCCTCCAGATTACTAGAGGCATGAACCTACTATCGAGCATAAATACTCCCTCTTGGAGTCACAAGCAAATACTTTCCAGAGTAGCTACTAGCAATGGAGAGCATGCAAGATCACAAATAGCATAGATATGATAGAATCAATAATCAATCTTGACGTAGTACTCAATATACATCGGACCCCAACAAAAACAAAATATAGGATTACAAATAGATGATCTTGATTATGATAGGCAGCTCACAAGATCTAAACATGATAGCACAAAGAGGAGAAACAACCATCTAGCTACTGCTATGGACCCATAGTCCAAGAATGAACTACTCACGCATCACTCCAGAGGCTGGCATGGTGATGAAGAAGACCTCTGGGATGATCTCTCCTCTCCGGCAGGGTGCCGGGAAGAGCTCCAGATCCCTCCCTATCTAGGGACGATGGTGGCGGCGGCTACGGACTTTTTCGTGGATTTCTGATCGGGTCCTTAGGGTTTTCTCCTCGGGGGTTTATATAGACGAAGGGGCAAACTCGGTAGAGGACCAGGGGGCACACCATAGGGCGTGTATCCTGTCCACGCCAGGGCCAGGTGTGGCCACCCTAAGGTACGCCTCCCTCTAGCCTTCGGACTCCGTGTTCGCCTATGAAAAATAGGAAGTTCGGCTTTTGTTTCGTCCAATTCCGAGATTATTTCTTTACTAGATTTTCTGAAACAAAAAACAGCAGAAAACAAGAATTGACACTATGGCATCTTGTTAATAGGTTAGTTCCAGAAAATGTATAAAAATGCCTCAAAGTGTAGACAAAACATAAGATAGTTGGTACAAAACAATCATGGAGCATCAAAAATTATAGATACGTTTACGATGTATCAAGCATCCCCAAGCTTAACTCCTGCTCGTCCTCGAGTAGGTAAGTGATAAAAAGAATAATTTTTTAGGTGACATGCACCATCACAATCTTGATCAAGGTATTGTAAAGCATTGATAGCTGGGATCAAAGTACTCTAAACATAAGCATGAAAGATATATTTCTAACAATAAGACATAGCAACTATGTTGCAACATGAAAGGTTACACAAACAAAGTTCATGAATAATAATGCATTGAAAGACATTTGTTTGTTTCACCTATAGAAAACATAGCAAGAGTGGTATTCAACTTGTCCTTCATGGAATGGCAAAACATGCATAGGACACCTTCAAAGTTCATAAGGGTGACTAGATACAAATAATTTAAGAACAAGCAATACCATAATTATGAAACAATCAACATGTTTTGGGACAATGAACATTCAACTAAGAATGACAACTATGCTCTCTTAATTGGTGCATAAAGATAGAAGATGGAGACTCAGCAAAAAGTAAAAAGAAAGGCCCTTCGCAGAGCGAAGTAGGGATTTCAAGTTTCATAAAGAGCTTCCAAAAATTATGGTACTTACCAGCTTTGAGATCTCATTGCCCCTATCATAAGCATATTGAAGTGATTAAGGTTAAAGTGAGAGAAATATGAGATATATGCTTGACAAATCACAAGTTGAAAATCTCATGCCCCATGCGTACGAGTACCAAACCACATGCTAGTCCAGTTTGGTCACAAGAAAGTTCTTGTCATTGTAAGTATATGTGTATCATAGAGAACCGCCAACGGGGTACCCCTTGCCCCATGGTGCTTGACGAGGAGGAAGAAGTTTGATGTCCCTTTAGTCCCCGGCAATGGTGCCAGAAAGACTTGATGGTGCTCGACGTAGCACTTTGTTGGTAACCCCAAGCGCAGGATGTGAAGAGCAAGCAACAAGTTTTTCCTCAGTTGAGACCGAGGTTATCAAACCAGAAGAAGGAAGGAAACATCACACAGGTGTTTCAAGCAACGTGGAGACCTGCACAACACAAACTCAGGACTTTGCCCCAGCGAACAGTGAGGTTGTCAAGATCACCGTTAAACGAATGGTGTGGAAGGTAATGGTTTGTAGCAAGTAAACAATTAACAGTGGAAGATGTGTCAATGGTAAAGATTGGACTGGGGTACATAGTTCACTAGAGGTGCTCTCCTTAGATAAACAACATGGCATGAAGGGTAAACAAATTAAACAGGGCAATTGACAGGAACTGAGCAAGGCATAACAATGCAATTACTAGTCAGAAAGATCCCATGAGGTTGATTGGGCAATACAACAAGATACATAGACCGCCATCCAACTGCATCAATGACTAGAAGTCCACCTTCAGGTTATCATCTGAACCCCCCTCCAGTATTAAGTTGCAAGCAACAGACAACTGTTTTAAGCAAAGTGTGTAAGGTAAACAGTCCACATGTTCCATGAACAAGAGACCGTTGTTTTCTCCCTAGTAGCAACAACACATCTACAACCGAAGAGATTTCTGTCACTTCCCTTGGAAACTAGAGGCATGAACCCACTGTCGAGCATAAATACCCCCTCTTGGAGTCACTAGCAACTACTTGGCCAAGATAGCTACTAACAATGGAGAGCATTCAAGATCACAAACAACACAAACATGATATAATCATAAAGACAAAACCATTAATCAAACCAACATAATAATCTCAATATCCATCGGATCCCTGCAAACACAACATGCATGATTACAGATAGATTAGATCTTGATCATGAATGGAGCTCACAAGATCTATACATGAAAGCACAAAGGAGGAGATACAACCATCTAGATACTACATGGACCCATAGTCCAAGGTGGAACTACTCACACATCATACCGGAGAGAAGGCCTGTGGGATGATCTCCCCTCCGACAGGGTGCCAGGAAGAACTTCAGATCCCCCCCGATCTAGGGACGATGGTGGCGGCGGCTACAGACGGTTTTGTGGATATTTTATCGGGTACTCAGGGTTTCTGCATCGGGGGCTTCTTATAGGCGAGGGGGAGACCGAGGCGGCTGCCAGGGCAACCAAACCCTAGCCAGGTGCGGGGTGGGGCCCACCTGTGCAAAATAGATGTGCATAATGGTTCAAGTTTATTAAGTGCAAGAAAATAAAGTGTGCCATCAAGTTCGTGAGAGCTTTAATCACTAATTTTCACATAACAAAAATTTAATTTGGAAGATAGATAAAAACATGAATATACTTGGAATGGTGTAACACACCATACATAGGAATTTATAGTGGACTCTTTGGAATAACTTGGTTTCTTGGGAATTGGATGCACGAGTAGAGCTCATACTCAGTACAGTTGGAGGCTAGCAAAAGACTGGGAGCGACCAACTAAGAGAGCAATAATGTCCATAATCATGCAGAGTGACAAAACATTATTAATCAAAGCATAAAGTGATATCACAAGTCAAAAACTAAATGATCATAGAGGCTAAGGTGACGGGTTCATAGTCATAACATGGTGTAAGCATGTTCCAAGTCAACCCAAATAAAGCATCAAAGGAGAATACCACAATATTATGCTTTTGTATGCTAAAACAACGCATAATTCTTTCATGGCACATTAAGCAATCTCAATTGTTTGAAACAATTCATGCTACAGAAATAATCACCAAGCATATGGTCAAATCAACATCTAACATGATATGATAAAGTCTAAGCCACAGTCAAAACAAGCTTCGTTTTGTACCACTATAAGCATGAAACTTTCTACTCTTTTCCAACACCAATCGACTTATTTAAAACAACTCACAAAGATAATTATCAATAAAGATCAGAGAGCTTGTCTCACCTAACTACAAAGAAGAACTAAAAAGTTCTAAACAAAAATCATAAGAAAACTAAAGCTAAACGCAGTGCTAGCAAAAGTGAACACTAACAGAACAATAAGAGTGAAAACTAGAGTGTTCTAGACAATGAAGAATAGGGTGTGACTTCTCCAAAATAGGTGTGTTGGGGTCCAACCAACTTATTGCAGCAAACAAAGCAAAATAAAACTAAAAACAAAAACAAAGACGCTCTAATAACAACGTATAGTGCATGAAGCAATTAAAAGAAAGTGTCTTGAAAGAAGACCTGCGTTTTTATTGATGAAGAAGGGGATGCCTTGGGCATCCCCAAGCTTTGACGCTTGTACTTATTGAATATTTCTTGGGGTGACACGGGTGGTCCCAAGCTTGAGATTTTGTCCATACTTCATCTCGTCATATCATTTTGTCCCTACACTTGAACATTTCCTTCATACAAAACTTCACACAATCTTCATTACCAACATTAGTGTATTTAAGATAATAAGCCTTTGGGTTCAGTTTCAACTCAATTAAATCATCCATTAAAACATAAGCTACTATAGCAACTCCTTTTAAAAGCTCAAGTGATCAAAGAGAACTCAAAAAGAAACCGATTAAGAGGCAAATGCACATAATGGCAAAAATCTGTCAAAACAGACTGATACGTCGGAAACGTATCTATAATTTTTGATGTTCCATGCTTGTTTAGTATCTACTTTGCTTTTCTTTGTCCACACTTTGAGGTGTTTTTATATGTTTTCTGGTACTAACCTATTAACAAGTTGGCACAGTGCCAGTTGCCTGTTTTCTGTTATTTTTTGTTCCAGAAAAGCTAGTAAGGAAATATTCTCAGAATTGGACGGGACAAAATCCAAAGTCAATATTTCACTGATGAGAACATGGAGTCTAGAGGAGAGAGGGAGGAGAGCCACAGGGTTTCCGCACCCTCCCAGGCACGGGCCCACCCTAGTCCGTGCCTGGGCAGGGTGTGGGCCCCTTGGTTGCCCTCCTGCCTCGCCTCTTCGCCTATAAGAAGCCCCCGATGCCTAAACCATAAGTACCCGATCAATATTACACAAAACCGTCTGTAGCCGCCACCACCATCGTCCCTAGATCAGGGGGATCTGAATCTCTTCCCGGCACCCTATCGGAGGGGAGATCATCCCAGAGGCTTTCTTCTTCATCATGCCAGCCTCTGGTATGAAGCGTGAGTAGTTCCACCTTGGACTACGGGTCTATTTAGTAGCTAGATGGTTGTATCTCCTCCTTTGTGCTTTCATGTCTAGATCTTGTGATCTACGTTCATGATCAAGATCTCATATATTTGTAATCATGCATGTTGTGTTTGCGGGGATCCGATGGATATTGAGATTACTATGTTAGATTGATTAATGGTTTTGTCTTATTGATTCTATCATGTCTGTGTTGTTTGTGATCTTGCATGCTCTCCGTTGTTAGTAGCTATCTTGGCCAAGTAGTTGCTAGTGACTCCAAGAGGGGGTATTTATGCTCGATAGTGGGTTAATGCCTCTATTTAATCTAAGTGAAGTGAAAAAAATCTCTAAGGTTGTAGATGTGTTGTTGCTACTAGGGAGAAAACAACGGTCTCTTATTCATGGAACAATTGGATTGTTTACCTTACACACTTTGCTTAAAGCAGTTGTCTGTTGCTTGCAACTTAATACCGGAGGGGGTTCGGATGATAACCCAAAGGTAGACTTCTAGTCATAGATGCAGTTGGATGGCAGTCTATGTATCTTGTTGTATTTACCAATCGAATCTCATAGGATCATGATGTCTAGTATTGCATTGTTATGCCTTGCTCAGTCCTGTCAATTGCCCTGTTGTAATTTGTTTACCCAGCATGCCATGTTTGTTTATCTAAGGAGAACACCTCTAGTGAACTATGGACCCTGGTCCAATCTTTACCATTGATACATCCTCCACTATTACTGTTTACTTGCTGCAAACCACTATCACCTTCCACAACATACAGTTAATCCTTTGTTACAACAACCGGTGAGATTGACAACCTCACTGTTCATTGGGGCAAAGTCTTGAGTTTGTGTTGTGCAGGTTTCCAAGTTGCTTGCAACACCTTTGAGACATTTCCTTCCTCCTACTGGTTCGATAACCTTGGTTTCTTACTGAGGGAAGACTTGCCGCTGTGCTACTTCACACCTTTCTCTTGGGGTTTCCCGACGAACCACTCCCATATCAACGAGGCGCCATCAACAAGTTTTTCTGGCACAGTTGCCGGGGAGGCTAAGAACTTCTTCACAAGGGGAGTCCTTCACAACCTTTATCTTTACTTTGTTTTTGGTTTGCTTAGTTTATTTTGCTTAGTTTTTTTGCCTCTTTTTATCAAAAACTCCAAAAAAAATTAGTTTATTTTGATTTGCTTTCTCTTATCAAAAAAAAATTAGGTCCTGCTCTAGTTGCTGGTCTGTTATTGCCTTGCTTTGTCATGCTTTCTATCAATGGATGGTTCCTTTGAAACTAGTTCTTATTGGCAAGGTGGGTTCACGGAAGAACAAAAGAATTATTATAAGGAACACCGTTTGTCACAAAAAGGGAAACACCTACGGGAACAAATTTATAAATTGAATACTATTACTAGAGAGGTGTGCTCTACTTATAATGTTACTTATTTCTTTGATAAAGCTTGTTGCTGTAGGAGGTATAAACACCTTCCTTTTCAATGTGAGTATAATGATAATGTTACCATATCTTATTATGTTAAAGAAAATTATGACTTTTATGATGTGGAACAAATTGAAGAGTTTATTGCCTTCAAGGGTGCATTTGAACTTGCCAGTTTGCTTGAGAATACTGATGATGCACCTTATGAATATGAGGTTTATGAGATACTTAAATTTTGCTTTGACAGTTACAAGGAAGAAAATGACTATATTCTTGAATATTTTAATAAGTGTTTTCCACAAACATAAGAGATTAATGCCTTGTAGGAGCCTATGGAAGACGAAATTGCTGAAACTTGAAGCTCATTAGATGAAAAAGAGGAGGAGAGTGATGAACAAAGGGAGGAAGAATGGATCTACCCATGCCTACCTTCTAATGAGAGTAACTCTTTACCTCTTATATTATTTGATTGTCCCCCATGCTTACCAAAGGAGGATAAATGTTATGTTCCTATGGATCCTTTTGAAATATCTACTTTGGGTAAAACTTGTAAAGGTTTTAATCCCACTATTTTTGAGCTTGATAGAAATTATGTGTTTGTAGATCATGAAAAGCATGATTTATGTGATAGCTATATTGTTGAGTTTATTCATGAGGCTACTGAAAATTATTATGAGAGAGGAAAATATGGTTGTAGAAGTTTCAATGGTACTGAAACACCTCTCTATGTGCTGAAAAGTTTGGAGTTACTCTTGTTTTATGTTCCTATGCTTGGCACTTTGTTCATTGTGAATTTGTTTGTGTACAAGATTCCCATGCATAGGAAGTGGGTTAGACTTAAATGTGTTTTGATTTTGCTTCTTGATGCTCTCTTTTACTTCAATTCATATTTCTTATGTGAGCATCTTCTCAAATTATCGTGCCTAACTTAAAGGCGTTAAAGAAAAGTACTTGTTGGGAGATAGCCCAAGAGTTTTATTGAGTCTTGGAAGTTATTACTTAAGTAATGACCTCTTCTTATCCTTTTTGTTTGCTTTTTGTGCCGAGAATGACCTCTAATGAGAAGGAAGTAAGATTTGGGGAGTTGCTGTCCCGAAACAGATTTTTGGGCTCCACCATAAAAATTCGTGAGGAGTCTCTGTAAGTAGGATTAAGCTGAACATTTACGAATAAATCCCCCAGTATGTTATCTAACTTTCGTTAGTTCAACACTGTTTGATTTGAGCAATAGAAGGTCTTCGAAAAAATCGGTTTCTACCTACTGGTCTGTTTTGCAGATTTCTGCCATTATTTGCATTTGCTTCTTATTGATTCCTTTTTGAGTTTTCTTTAGGTGAATTGAGATTTTTGAAGGAGTTGCTACAGTAGCTTGTGTTTTTAGTGAAAAGTTTTCCTGTTCCAAAGATTTGCCTAAAGGTCTATTATCTTTTGAATACACTAATGTTGCTAATGAAGATTGTGTGAAGTTTTGTATGAAGGAAAAATTTCAGGTGTAGAGAAAGAATGATTTAATGATATGAAGAATGGATAAAAGCTCAAGCTTGAGGATGCCACCCCTATGTCACCCCAAGAAATATCCAAGAGGTACAAGCGTCAAAGCTTGGGGATGCTTAAGGCATCTCCTTCTTCATCAATAAAAAGCAAAGGTCTTTCTAGACACTTTGTTTTATTGTTTCATGCACTGTTGTGTTGTTCTTGGAGCATCTTAGTTTTCGTTTACTTTCTTAGTTTGCTTGAATAAAGTAGTTTGGACCCCCGTTCTTGCTGTGTTGTTTCAAATAAGTTGATTTGTTGGAGATATGCCCTAGAGGCAATAATAAATGTAGTTATTATTATATCTTTGTGTTTATGATAAATGTTTACATTCATTCTATAACAGTATTAACCAGGAAACATTAATACTTGTGTGACTTGTAAACTAAATTAGAGTCCCTAGTAAAGCCTCTTCATAATACTAGCTTGTTGGTTAATAGATGATTGTGGTTTCCCTATCATGAACATTGAGATGTTATTAACAACAATATCATATCATTAGGAGAATGGTAAGATGGACATACTCCTATAGATAAGCGTAGCATTAAGATCAAGTCATTTTAATAGTTCAATTGTTATAAGCTTTCGGATACATAGTAACCTAATTCCTTCGACCATGAGATCATGCTTATCACCATCACTGGAAGGATGCTTTGATGACATCAAACACCACACCGTAACTGGGTGGCTATAAAGGTGGCATTGAGTGTTCGGAAAGTATGGGTTGAGACACATGGATCAAGAGTGGGATTTGTCCATCCATATGACGGATAGATATACTCTGGTCCCTCTCGGTGGAATGTCATCCAATTAGCTTGCAAGCATGTGACTGGCTCACAAGGGATCACATACCACGGGAACGAGAAAAGAGTACTTATCAGTAACGAGGTTGAACTAGGTATGCAGAGATACCGACGATCAAAACCTCGGATAAGTAAACTATCGTGAGACAAAGGGAAATTGGTATCTATGTAAGTGGTTCATTCGATCGCAAAGTAATCGTAGAAATATGTGGGAGCCATATGAATTTCCAGATTCCTCTATTGGTTATTAATCAGAGAAGTGTCTCGATCATGTCCGCATAATTCACGAACCGTAGGGAGACACACTTAAGGATTCGATGTTGTTGAGTAGTTATGGAATGATGAGTAAGAGACCGAATGTTGTTCGGAGTCTCGGATGGGATCCGGGATATCACGAGGAGATCCGGAATGGTCCGGAGAATAAGATTCATATAAGGAAAGTCCTGTTTCGGAGTTGGGGAATGATTCCGGTGTTTTCACCGGGAATGTTCTAGAAGGGCCCGGAAGGTCCGGCACTCCGGAGGGGAAGGGTACATGAATGTGTAATGACAATGTGGAATGGTTGCATCATGTACTAGGTCACTTGGCTGGGCAAAATAAAGAGAGAAATCAAATCCTAGTTTGAAAGTCAAACACCAATTTGAAAAAGTCAAACGGCAAGTTTGCTTGGTGGAGGGAGAGTAGGAAACCTACTTGGGGAGGAAGTCTCCTCCCTCCACCCGCCGGCCAAGGAGGAGGAGTTGGAGGAGGACTCCCTCCTCCCAAGCCGCACCCTCCCACCTATATAAACACCTCAAACCCTAGCTTTGGCGCCTCCACCTCCAAGTGCAGCAGCCGCCGCCTAGGGTTTCCCCTCCAACTCGGCGACTTGGGGATTCCCCAAGCCCTAGCCGCCGGCCACACCCTCCCCTTGTTGCCCTCTAAACCCTAGATCACCAAGGCCTCTCTCATACTCCACCATACTCGCTCCGGCTTAAGGCGAAGCCCTGCGAGATCTCCCCTCTACTTCCGGTACCACGCCGTCGTGCTGCCGGAATCGCGAGGAGAGTGCTACAACCTCCGCTACCTGCTGTAACAAGGGAGAGGAAGGTCTTCATCGAGTACCGAACGTGTGACCGACTGCGGAAGAGATTCCGGAACGCAGCGCCGGAAGGATCGTCTACGCGATCTTGAGATCGGCAAGAGTACGACTACATCACCCACGAGAATCTGCTCTCGTTAACCGCTTTGGAATCTTCGAGGGTGAGTTCCTCTATCGACTCGTTGCTACAATCTAGTAGATAGATCTTGGCTTGTTTGTTTGCATGCGGTAGAATTTTTTTGTTTTCCATGCTACGAACCCCTACATGATTGGTGTTGGAAAGGAGTAGAAAGTTCTTGCTTGAATAGTGCAAGAGGAGCTTGCTTTGACTGTGATTTAGACTTTAGCATGTCATGCTAGGTGTTGTTTTGACCTTATGCTTAGTGATTATTGCTGTAGCATGACTTGTTCCAAACAATTCGGATTGCTTAGTGTGCCTTGAAGGAATCATGCGTTATTTTAGCATACAAAAGCATAGTATTGTGGTATTCTCCTTTGATGCTTTATTTGGGTTGACTTGGCACATGATCACACCATGTTATGACTATGAACAAGTCACCATACCCTCTATGATCATTTAGTGCTTGACTTGTAGTACCACTCTATGCTTTGATTAGTAATGTTTTGTCGCTCTGCATGATTATGGCCATTACCGCTCTCTTAGTTGGTTGTTCCTAGTATTTTGCTAGCCTCCACTTGTATGAGTAAGTTCTACTCATGCTTCCAACTCCCAAGAAACAAAGTTATTCCAAAGTGTCCACTATAAATTTCTATGCATGGTGTGTTACACCATTCCAAGTATATTCTTGTTTTCATCTATCTTCTAATTAAAAAGTATTTCGTTATGTGAAAACTTAGTGATTAAATCTCTCACAAACTTGATGGCACACTTTATTTTTCTTGCCCCTAATAAACTTGAACCATTGTGTCATTTATGTTGTATATGATTACACTTATACGTTGGAATTAGCAGAACCATGTTGTCATGGGGAACGCTTTCAACATTGCACTTGTACTTTGTACATAGTTGATATCATGCTCTTTTGTCTATGGATATCGTCGGTGTGAAATAAAAGGGGAGCTTGTAAGTCCATGGAGTTATGTATTTTGTGTTGGAGAAACGCCTGGGACGCTAGCCTAAGACATGCCTAATCATGGTGGAAATTGCAGCATCACCATAATGAGCAATCCGTGAAGTATCCTTAATAAAAACCTATGCAAATAGCAAATAAAAAGATCGCTGAGATGCTCATTGTCTGCTTGTCTTGTCATTTTGGTTATGGGATAGCTCCTGTACCATGTGCAAGGGATACCCCGTTGGCGGTTATGTATGATACACATGTACTTACTATGACAAGAACTTATAGGTGACTAAAGTTGAGTAGCATGAGGAGCGGCCCTCATATTCAAGGGACATGAGATTGCCAACTTATACTTTGTCAAGCATATACTCCATAGTTTGTTCACTTTAACCTTAATCACTTCAAGATGCTTATGGTAGGGGCAATGAGGGCTGGAAGCTAACAAGTACCATAATTTTTGGAAGCTCTTTTTGAAACTTGAAATCCCTGCTTCCCTTTATGAAGGGCCTTTCTTCCACTATTATATTGAGTCTCCACCTTTTACCTTTAGGCACCAGTTAAGAGAGCATAGTTGCCATTCTTAGTTCTATGTGCATTGTCCCAAAACTTATTGATTGATGCATATTGTTGATATTACTTGTTCTTGTGCTACTTGTATCTAGGCACTCTTATGAACTTTGAAAGTGTCATATGCATATATTTTCTATTCTATGAGGGACAAGATGAATGCCACTATGCCATGTTTTCTGTATATGAAACAAACAAACATTTTTCAATACATGTTATTCATGATCTTTGTTTGTAGCCTTTCATGTTGCATGCATAGTTACTTTATCTTACTGTTAGAACTCCATCTTCCGTGCTCATGTTTAGAGTTCTTTGATCCCAGCTTTCATTGCTTGCAAATGGTTTGATCTTGGTTTTGATGGTGCATGTCACCTCAAAAATTATTCTTTTTATCACTTACCTACTCGAGGACGAGCAGGAGTTAAGCTTGGGGATGCTTGATACGTCAGAAACGTATCTATAATTTTTGATGTTCCATGCTTGTTTAGTATCTACTTTGCTTTGCTTTGTCCACACTTTGAGGTGTTTTTATATGTTTTCTGGTACTAACCTATTAACAAGTTGCCACAGTGCCAGTTGCCTGTTTTGTGTTGTTTTTTGGTTCCACAAAATCTAGTAAGAAAATATTCTCGGAATTGGACGGGACAAAAGCCAAAGTCAATATTTCACCGATGAGAACACGGAGTCTAGAGGAGAGACGGAGGGGAGCCACAGGACGGCAGCACCCCCTAGGCGCGGGCCCACCCTAGGTCGCGCCTAGGCAGGGTGTGGGCCCCCTGGCCGCCCTCCTGTCTCGCCTCTTCACCTATAAGAAGTCCCCGATGCCTAAACCCTAAGTACCCGATCAATATTCCACGAAACCATCTGTAGCCGCCGCCACCATCGTCCCTAGATCCGGGGGGATATAAAGCTCTTCCCGGCACCCTGCCGGAGGGGAGATCATCCCGGAGGCTTTCTTCTTCATCATTCCAGCCTCCGGTATGAAGCGTGAGTAGTTCCACCTTGGACTACGGGTCCATGTAGTAGCTATATGGTTGTATCTCCTCCTTTGTGCTTTAATGTCTAGATCTTGTGAGCTCCGTTCATGATCAAGATCTCATCTATTTGTAATCATGCATATTGTGTTTGCGGGGATCCGATGGATATTGAGATTACTATGTCAGATTGATTAATGGTTTTGTCTTATTGATTCTATCATGTCTGTGTTGTTTGTGATCTTGCGTGCTCTCTGTTGTTACTAGCTATTTTGGCCAAGTAGTTGCTAGTGACTCCAAGAGGGGGTATTTATGCTCGATAGTGGGTTCATGCCTCTATTTAATATAAGGGAAGTGACAAAATCTCTAAGGTTGTAGCTGTGTTGTTGCTACCAGGGAGAAAACAATGGTCTCTTGTTCATGGAACAAGTGGATTGTTTACCTTACACACTTTGTTTAAAGCAGTTGTCTGTTGCTTGCAACTTAATACTGGAGGGGGTTCAAGTGATAACCCAAAGGTGGACTTCTAGTCATAGATGCAGTTAGATGGCGGTCTATGTATCTTGTTGTATTGCCCAATCGAATCTCATAGGATAATGATGTCTAGTATTGCATTGTTATGCCTTGCTCAGTCCTGTCAATTGCCCTGCTGTATTTTTTTACCCAGCATGCCATGTTTGTTTATCTAAGGAGAACACCTCTAGTGAACTATGGATCCCGGTCCAATCTTTACCATTGATACATCCTCCACTATTACTGTTTACTTGCTGCAAACCACTATCACCTTCCACACCATACAGTTAATCCTTTGTTACAACAACCAGTGAGATTGACAACCTCACTGTTCGTTGGGGCAAAGTCTTGAGTTTGTGTTGTGCAGGTTTCCAAGTTGCTTGCAACACCTTTGAGACATTTTCTTCATCCTACTGGTTCGATAACCTCTGTTTCTTACTGAGGGAAGACTTGTTGCTGTGCTGCTTCACACCTTGCTCTTGGGGTTTCCTGACGAAGCGCTCCCATATCAACGAGGCACCATCATAGACCAGTAGGAAAAGACCGATTTTTTCTAAAATCTTCTGTTGCTCAAATCGAAAAGTGCAAAACTAACGAAAGTTGGGTAAATACCAGGGGCATGCACACAAACAATTTCAGATCAATCCGACATACTATAATTTTTCACGAATGTTTACAGCGAAGCACGTAAATCTGTTTCGGGACAGCAACTTCCCCAAATCTTATTTCCCTCTCATTAGAGGCTATTCTTGGCACAAAAACCACACAAAAAGGATAAGGAGAGGTTATTACAGAGGCAATAACTTCCAAGACTCGGCAAAAGAAAAACTTACTGAAAGCAAAAATATAATGGGTTGTCTCCCAAAAGCTCTTTCTTTATAGCCATTAAGATAGGCATGATAATTTCAATGATGCTCACATAAGAAACATGAATTGAAGTAAAAGAGAGCATGAAGAAGCAAATATAAAACAAATTTAAGTCTAACCCACTTCCTATGAAAAATAATCTTGTAAAGGAACAAGTCATGAAAGCACAAAGCAACAAGCATAGGAAAGCAAAACAAGTGCAACTTCAAAAATTTCAACATAAAGAGGGGAAACTTAATATTGTTGAGATACATAAAACCATGTTTCCCTACCTCATAATAACTTTCAATAGCATCATGAATAAAATTAACAATATAACTATCACATAAAACATTCTTATCATGAGCCACATGCATATAATAATTACTACTCTCCACATAAGCATAGTCATTCTTATTAATCGTAGTGGGAGAAAATTCAACAAAACAGCTATCATTATTATTCTCATCACCATAGTCATCAAATATAGGAGGAATATTGTAATCATAATTAATTTTCTCCTCAATAGTAGGTGGACTAAAAAGATCATTTTCATAAAAAAATAGCTTCCCCAAGCTTAGACGTTTCCATAGCATTAGCAGTAATGGTGTTCAAAGAATTCATACTAATAACATTGCTATTAGAATGCAAATAAAGTTCCATAGGTTTTTAATTTTCTCTTCAAACACTTCATGTCCTAACTCAAGATAAATACTATAACGCTCTCTGATTTTTTTGTGTTTTTTTTGATAAAAAGAAGCAAACCAAACAAAGCAAAACAAAAACAAAAACAAAGTAAAGAGATTGGTTGTGAGAGACTCCCCTTGTAGAAATATTCTTCCTCTAGAAAATCTTATTGACGGGGAGGAAGAGATTGAAGTTGTCATGTATCTCCCCGGCAACGGCACCAGAAAAGTGCTTGATGGCTCAGATGATGTAGAGCTCGTTGGGAACCCCAAGAGGAAGGTATGATGAGCACAACAACAAGTTTCCCTCAGTTATAAAACCAAGGTTATCGAACCAGTAGTAGAAAGAACCATCTCCCAAGGTGTTGCTAGCAACGTGGAACCTACACAACACAACCAAAATACTTTGCCCTGACTTACAGTGAGGTTGTCAAGCTCACTGGTTTTGCTGAAAAACAAAGGATTAAATGTATAGTGTGGAAGATAGTAATTGCTTGAAAGTAATTGCAGAAAGTAAACAATAGATAGTAGATTAAATATCAGTGGGAAGGAATGGACCGGGGTCCACAGTTCACTGGATGTGTTTCTCCATAAGATAAATAACAAGTTGGGTGAACAAATTACAGTTAGGCAATTGACAGATAGAGAATGCATAACAATGCATGTACATGACATGATGATCACTATGAGATTCGTTTGGGAATTACAACATAATACATATACCGTAATCCAACTGCATCTATGACTAAAAATCCACCTTCGGAATATCATCCGAACAACCCTCGGGTATTAAGTTGCAAGCAACATATAATTGCATTAAGCAAAGTGTGTAAAGTAAACAACAGAATTGCCATTGAAAAAGGATTGTTGTTTTCTCCCTAGTAGGAACAACACATCTACAACCTTAGAGGTTTCTGTCACTCCTCCAGATTACTAGAGGCATGAACCTACTATCGAGCATAAATACTCCCTCTTGGAGTCACAAGCAAATACTTGGCCAGAGTAGCTACTAGCAACGGAGAGCATGCAAGATCACAAATAACATAGACATGATAGAATCAATAATCGATCTTGATACTCAATATCCATCGGAACCCCACAAACACAACATATAGGATTACAAATAGATGATCTTGATCATGATAGGCAGCTCACAAGATCTAAACATGATAACACAAAGAGGAGAAACAACCATCTAGCTAATGCTATGGACCCATAGTCCAAGGATGAACTAGTCACGCATCACTCTGGAGGCTGGCATGGTGATGAAGAAGGCCTCTGGGATGATCTCCCCTCTCCGGCAGTGTGTCGGGAAGAGCTTCAGATCCCTCCCGATCTAGGGACGATAGTGGTGGCGGCTATGGACTTTTTCATGGATTTATGATCGTGTCCTTAGGGTTTTGTCCTCGGGAGGTTTATATAGGCAAAGGGGAATGGTCGGTAGAGGACCAGGGGGCCACAAAATAGGGAGGTGCGCCCCCTAGCCGCGCCAAGGCCAGGTGTGGCCGCCCTAGGGTGCGCCTCCCTCTGGCCTTTGGACTCCCTGTTCGCCTCTGAAAAATAGGAAGTTCGGCTTTTGTTTTGTCCAATTTCGCGAATATTTATTTACTAGATTTTCTGAAACCAAAAACAGCAGAAAACTGGAACTGGCACTATGGCATCTTGTTAATAGGTTAGTTCAAGAAAATGTATAAAAATGCCTCAAAGTGTAGACAAAACAGAAGATAGTTGGTACAAAACAAGCATGGAGCATCAAAAATTATAGATATGTTTACAACGTATCAAACTTCTTCGACACTTTGTCCAAATAAGTACTCTGACTCAATCCAATGAGCCTCCTTGATCTATCTCTATAGATACAGATTCCAAGAATATATGTTGCCTCACCTAAGTCTTTCATTGATAAACTCCTTTCCAGTGATTCCTTGGTTTCTTGCAACATCTGGAAAATCATTTCCAATCAATAATATGTCATCTACATATAAGATTAGAAAGTTTACTTTGCTCCCACTAAACTTCGTGTATAAACAAGAATCATGATCACTCTTGATGAAGCCAAACGATTTGACTACCTCATCAAAGCAAATATTCCAACTCCGAGATGCTTTCTTGAACCCATAAATGGATTTCTGAAGTTTGCAAAACTTGTCAGCATTAGCCGGATCGACAAACCTCGGTTAAATTTCTGTTAAGGAAAGCCGTTTTGACATCCATCTGCCATATCTCATAGTCGAAATAGGCTGCTATAGCTAACATGATCCGAACTGATTTAAGCATCGCTACGGGCGAGAAAGTCTCGTCATAATCAACTCCTTGAACTTGTTGGAACCCCTTCGTGACAAGACGTTCTTTATAGACAGAAACATTTCTATCCATATCAGTTTTCTTCTTAAAGACCCATTTGCACTTGACAAGTCTTGCACCGTCTGGCAGATCAACCAAGTTCCAAACTTGATTTTCATCCATGGACTTTAACTCAGATCTCATGGCTCCAAGCCATGACTCGAAATCAGATCACACCATCGCTTCCGAATAATTTCCCGGCTCATCACTGTCTAACAGTAATACATCACGAACACTTACGATCTTGCCGATCTTCGCAGTACAAGTGCTGCTGCTGGCTCAGCTACCACGACCAGCTCAACCTCCAAGGTTTTTGCCGACTCGCTACTAGCCGGTTCCTCTCGAATTTCTTCGAGATGCACCGTGCTCCCATTGACTCCCCGATTGAGAAACTCTTTCTCAAGGAAGACACCGTTCCGAGCGGAAAACACTTTGCCCTCTCCTCGGTTGTAGAAGTAGGAACCCAAGGTTTCCCTCGGATACCCCACGAAAATACACTTATCCGACTTGGCCGTAAGCCTGAAGTCGCTTGACAAATGCTTCACAACCCCAAATCCTAAGAAAAGACAAGCTCAGATTTTTGCCTGTCCACATCTCATGCGGTGTCTTCTCTACCGACTTTGATGGTACTCTATTTAGTGTAAATGCCGTTGTTTCTAGACAATAACCCCAAAATGATTGTTACATCCCAAAATTTTGCAAGTTTTGAAATGTGGAAAAACTTAAACAAAATGAAAACTAAGTCTTGAAAATTCATAGGGAACAAAAGTTTTTTGACTATTTAATATAACTCCTTTATAACAAAAGTTAAATAAAACAATTTTGTTTATGAAGTTGTATGCATGTTTTCAAAATCCCAAAATCATGAAGCATGCATGGTTGCATTTTAAAAACTAAGAGAAATAACTTTGTTCTCAAAGTTGAAATGACCACTTAACAACATGAGACTTTGGATTTATTCCATATTTAAATTATACAAAAGAATTCCTAAGTGAGCTAAAAAGATGAAGGACAAAATTATAAAGCCATATAATTAGTTTGACTCTATTTGAAGCTCCAGATAAAATGATATGGAATTTATAAAATATAGGAAGAGAAATAAAGTCAAGTTAAGGCAATGACTAAAAAAATTAAAGAATTTCTTAAATGAGTAATTATGATGAAGAATAAAATTATAAAGCTAAGGAAATTAGTTTGAACCTTTTTGGAGTCCTAAGTCAAAAGATATGGTTTTTATAAGAAAAGGGAATAGAAAATAATAAAACTAGGCATACTTACCTTGCTCAATTTTTTTAAATGAATTATATTTTATTAGAAAAAATATTTCAAATATTTTAGTTGGAGTAATCTATCAACTTATATTTATATAATTTTTTTCTTAAATGTTTTGGTACAAATTTAAATCAATTTGAAAATTAAATCAATTGATAAGAAATAAGACAGATAAGAAAAACAATTTGGAATAAAAAACAGAGCAGCAACAGCCCAAGCCCATCTGGCCAACTCCCTTATCCCTCTTTTTCTTGTTGGGCTGCTCTTCTTGGCCCATCTAACCCGATCGAGCCAGCTCGCTCCTCTTCCTCCTCCTTCAATTCAGGTACACAACCTGGAACACATTCATGGCTATGGTAACTCTTCTTCTCTCTCTTTAGGCCATTCAAGACCACGAAACGGCTCGACTTAAACACAAAATTTATTACAAATTCAATGGAGAATCCGTTTAGGCCATTAATTTCTTCCTTTAGTGCCTTAATCTCTCAAATTAATACCATGAACCGAATGTCATATGGCGGCATACGTCTCCCGATCTCCCTCTCTAGAGCATATCAAGACGAACTGAGAGGTCCAGCGCGTACCTCTAGTCCTCCTCCTTCACTTTCGTTCCTAAACTTTCTCGAGAGAAG
Source organism: Avena sativa (assembly GCA_916181665.1). Lineage (NCBI taxonomy): Eukaryota > Viridiplantae > Streptophyta > Magnoliopsida > Poales > Poaceae > Avena > Avena sativa. The sequence continues at coordinate 36,536,836 of OV702289.1, read as the reverse complement.
ATCCATAGAACACACATGAACCATGCCAAGATTAGCCTAAAAACGTAGTTCGTCATCAGATCTTGTCGTTCTCGATGAGTCCCTCGTCGATTTCTTCTATCATAAGACTATTCTTGATATTGCCTACCTCTAGGACATGATTGTTCATCATATTGTTGTAGTTGGCCGCGCCGCCAACATCGCACGTTGCTCTAGCCGTGGATTACCCTCACCGTTGGAGACGAACGACCTCTCAATCATGTCCAGTAGCACCGCCTCGACATCCTCTACGTCGTCCACATCTTCTTCTACTCCGGATACGTCCCTAGCGACGGGAACGACAACGCCAAGCCCGTGCCCGCAAATCCGGCGAACTTCTCCCGCAAGCATTTCCAGTGATCCATCCTGGACCATTAGATCTTTATTTAAAGGTCATCATAGATTATTTAAACAAAGGGGTATCCTCCATTTAGAATCTTCCAAGTGTCATATCTATTCCTATTTTCGTATTTTTAGACATAAGAACATAGAAACTTGTAAAAATCATATCTTTAGTTCTGTATATCCAAATTTAGCAAATAATATGTCTATGGATTCACAAAAAACGAGTAGAACACGGTGAAGCCATAATTTGGTAATTTTGAGTCCGTTAAAATCACGTTTTAAACAGAACCATTTGTGGAGTATTTTGAGTATAAAAATTGTTGTGTAAATTATTTTTAAGTGAATCCTTTTGCAAATGGTTGTATACTGAACCCTCTGTACAGTAAGACTAAAATATAATTTTATTCTAGTATAAATAAGATCGTGGCAATTATTTAGTGAGAAAAGCCTTTCCAAGTGTTAGAAAATATTGCTAATTGCTACAATTGCACAAATGGTTGCATTTGTAATCTTGAAAATATAAAATGTTCAAAAATCACTTAGTAATGTTTTGAACCTTGTTATAAAAATTTGTAAAATAAGAATTTCCGTCTTGCATGTTTGCATACTTTGCATGATTTTTGTGTTGCCATTAGAGTTGATCTTGTGTATGTTTTGTCTTGGTTGTTTTGTTTGATAGATTGTGTGAATTGCCAAGTTTGTAACTGCGAAGAGTGTACCAACACCGCCAACTACTAAGGCAAGTGACACTATCATCCATGTCCTACTATTTTCATTACACTTAGTGGAATTTTGTAGTATGCATGATAGGACCACTATGTTACTATGCTATGCTATGTCCTATATAGGATATCCTTTGTATCTTCCTTAGTGGAAACATCGTAGTTGTAGTATGCTTAGCCCTGCTATAGATTCAGGGTGGAATATCATGTTATGATTATATGAAGTGTTGGAAAAATATATGTTTTATATAATAAAACAAGTACTCAATGAATCATCTGGGTGGAATGTGGATACTCAGTTGTGGATAAGGTGGAAACGAAGGGAACAGTATCTATGGCTATCTTTTTCGTGTGTGCACTAGAAGAATACCACCCAGGGACTTAGAGATTGAACATGTTTCTTGTATAGTGGCTTCCGTGTACAACCACATGCTAAATGGGCTCTGGCTTAGTCAATTACATAGTGGAAGACCCTTGTATTGGTACCTATTTAGGTTAACTAGAATTATGTATTGGAAGTATATCCTTACATTGGTGCCTGGTAGACGTGCTAGCATTATGTATTGGGAGGACTTCTATGGAAAGACTTTGTCACATTCTCGATCTGCCGGTACTCCATTTGGTGTGTACTTATCCAGCGGCCACTGGTGGCATCAAGACGATATTGTATCATGTGGGTAAAGTGTACAACTTCTACAGAAGATCAAATTCTAAGTACTTAGCTGTGTCCCCGGTTATGGACAACTCTGAGCAACTAAGGCCTGAAGCTATGGAAGATCTCGATGTTCCAATTTCTCAAAGTAAAACTTGATGGTGTCAACAAGGGATTAGAAGCACTTGGAGTTTGCCAAGGAGTTCAGAAAGTTGTTGAAAGATCAAAACTATTTTGAAAAGATAGGATAAAACCATATTGCTTTCTACAAATGAGCCTAAACTCTACTTAGCCAAATATGCATGTATTGATAGAATCCAACTTATTTCCTCATAGTAGTGACACTTGCCAATACAATTCAAATGTATTGACCCTTGTGGTTGTAACTTATCATGTTGTAGGATTACTTGATGATAGTGATGTTTGATGAGTAGGGGTTACGAGTCTGCACCCAACATGTTTGCATGTGGCACATGAATATGAAGGACTCCATGCTTTAATTTTATTCCACTTCTTTGTAATAAGATAGCCTATGGCTATGAGATTGTAATAAGTATTTATATTCTAGATCATGCGATGTAATATGACCTTTGTATCTTGATATTACATCTTAAACTGTGGGTGCTAGTTATTCGATCTAGGGACTAGCACTGTAATCATAGGGATTTCGAACCAAGCCGGGTTCGGGTCCGCTACAATGATAAAGGAAGATCTGTCTCACTCATCATTGATCGTACCATGTCCAACAAGGTCCGATTCCGCCTTTCCGAAACACTGTTCCTCTACAGCGTTCCCGGCGGAGTAAGTTGAGGAACTATTCCACAACTTTTCAGATGGTCATCAAACTCATGGATCATGTACTCGCCTCCTCGGTCCGACCAAAGAAAATTTATTTTCTTGCTGAGTTGATTTTGTACTTCATTCTGGAATTCTTTAAACTTTTCAAAGGCTTCTGACTTATGTTTCATTAAGTAGATATATTCATACCGACTCAAATCATCAGTGAAGGCAATGAAGTACTCATAACCACCCCTGGCTATCATGCTCATTGGCCCACATACATCACTATGTACTAGTCCCAACAAGTCGGATGCCCTTTCGCAACTCTTTGCAAAAGGTGTCTTGGTCATTCTATCGAGTAGGCAAGATTCGCATGTCTCGAACGACCCCAAGTCGAACAAAGTTAGGATTCCATAATCATGGAGCTTCTTCATGTGTTTCTAACTTATATGACCAAGCCGACAGTGCCAAAAGTAAGTCATATTCAGATCATTTGGTTTCAACCTTTTAACATTTATGTTATAAACCGACTCACCATCAAGATTCAGAATAAATAACCCGTCCTGGATGGGTGCAAAGCCGTGAAACATATCATTCAATTACAAAGAACAACCGCTATTCTTGATATTCGACTCATAGCCTTGCCTCATCAAACATGAAGCATAAATAATGTTTCGACTGAGCACTGGAACATAATAACAATTATTCAGTTCCATAATGAATCCAGAAGGTAAATGAAGTTGCATCGTGCTGACTTCCAACGCAGCGACTCTCACTTTGTTGCTGACCCTGATATCAACCTCGCCTCTTGCTACGCTCATAGTTCTTACCAGTCCCTGCAACGAGTTGCAGATGTGAATAGCTGATCCGGTATCATATACCCAAGAACTATTAGGTGCATCAGCAAGATAAATGTCTATAACATTGCAAACAAGTGTACCTGAGTCGGAAGCCATACCTCCGCTCTTGGCTTTGTCGGCCAAATACTTGTTGCAGTTCCTCTTCCAGTGGCCATTCGCCTTGCAGTAGAAGCAAGTGGATCCGGCTGAAGGATATGGCTTAGTCCCTGAGGAAGCGCTTGGGACCGGGTCCTGAGCCTTGCCTCCCGACTTAGCCTTCTTCTTAGTCCAAGAACTCTTCTTGAACTTAGCCTTATTCTGCACCATCAACACTTGACTGGCACCCTTCTTAAGATCCGCCTTTGCTTGCTTGAGCATCTCATGCAATTCAGTGAGCTTCTTATCAATACCATGCATGTGGTAGTTCAAAATGAACTGACCATACGCACTAGGAAGAGAGTTCAGAATTATATCCGTAGCGAACTCTTCGCTAATGGGGTAGCCAAGCCTCTCCATCGACTGCACGTAACCAAACATTTTGATCACATTCAGACTCAGTGGATCACCATCCTTAAGCTTGCAACTCAGCAAAGCCTGAGAGACTTGATACCTCTCAGTCTTAACCTGAGCCTGGAACATACTTTTGAGGCTTTCGATCATATTGTAGGCCTCAACATTCTCGAACTGCTTTTGCAAGTACGGTTCCATGTGAGCAAGCATAAGACAACTAATATCCGTGGACTCATCCTTAGCCTGACAGTAGGCATTGGTGGCAGCGACAGTCGCATTCTCATTCAGCTCATCTGGAAGTGGGTTGTCTAAGACATGTATTCATAAAAGAGCAAGCATATTAAACACTTTAATATTTTATGCTCCCACTAGAACCAACACCCTCCGATGGATACTTAGTGATTCAGGATCCTAGATAAGCAAGTCGGCTAGTGAGCTTTAGCATCACCGCTAGCCGCCAAGTGATCTAGGTAGACAACTCCTTGTCAATAGCATCTCATATGACTCATGTTGGTCGGGTGGCATCACATGCCCCGGCTCCCATCCGACTTTTCCCCGAGTCCCACAACCGTTGTGATAGACCATTCTAGCTTACCGAGTGTTTCCACTGTAAGAGTTCGACTCGAATCCACCTAGTCGAAAAGAATTGGCAGCACCTCAATTTTATGATCCCACTACCAAAAATGTCCGACTTGTGATGGTGCAAACACTGGCGAGAAAACCGACTAGACCTTCTTTGAGGGATTAAATTTTACCGACTATATAATAGAGTTAAACAGATACATATCAATAACACAAAATAAAGCAATTATAATGTGAAATGGTATGGCTCTCTTCATGGCGATCTCCATCTCCACAAAGCCTGTAATCCGACTCGTGCCAACTCTTTGTCACTTGTCGTCTTACACCATGTCATTGACATGTACATCGCTTGCATGCCATCCGGGTTCTCCAAGCAGCTACACTAGCTTAGTAAAGTAAATTACATAGAGAATCCGACACGTAGGTCGTTATACAATAAAATGACAGCAAATAGGCTCCAGCCGGCTGACAAAACCGTGATTTGCAGATCACGTATGGATTACACACATACATCACATGCACATGAACCATACCATTCACAACTTCCTACAAATACAAGTTATGCATAGATACGATATCTACCGGCGTTGTGAAACTCGCAATGACATCTAAGGCGCTACGACAGGGCGAAGCCGACGTTCACATTAGGCTCTGATACCACTGAAGGGGTTCACAGCAGAAAATAAAAAAAATCCCTACACGAACACGATCACCAAGATCTATACTATGTAGACATAAGTAACGGAGATGAAGAACGGAGTTCATACCCTTGAAGACCATGGCACGCCTCGAAGTGTTGCGCCTCGAAGCTCTACACACGTATGATGTAGGAACGTCTCCCGGGATTCGATCCAGTAGAGCAGCAGAAGAAGAAAGAAGTCGGACTGTCCTGCACACGACGGTAGTGCGGAGGTGGAGAACTAAACCAATAGGCTAGATCCAATCTAATGGAGAGAGCTCTAGGGTTTAGGGGAGAGAGGAGAGAACTTGTTGTTGGGTGCAAATAGAGGGGAGGGGGGCTCCTCTATTTATAGTAGGGAGGGGGTAGGGCAAACCCTAGGGCTTGGGGGTGGGCACTCCCAAGCCGCCGACAGGGGGAGGCAGGCCTCCGCTGGCCCTAGGCCCCGCCCCATGGGTGGGAACCCTAGGGTTTTGCCGGTGGCCCTTCTCCCATCTCTCCCTAGGCACCTACCGTATTGGGCCCTTCTAGAAGCGGCCCAATAGAAATAAGGCTGCCCTAAAATATGTTTTAATATTAATTCAACTAATTAATATAAAAAACATATATTAATATATTCCATACACCGAAAATCTTTTCGGACCTCTTCCGATCAACATCGGATAATACCCAGAAACTTTCTGGTTTATCTCTCTCGTTTCTCCTTCGGTGCCGGTTCAATCCCAAAGCGTTCCCACCCTTAAGTGTGCCACCCTTCGGCTCGGATTTGCTACGGACATGACCAAGACTCACTTGTATCAGTGATCAACATCGGGACATGGATGTCCATAATGATCCCCGTGCCCTCACGATTAATCTCATCGCTTGAACCTTGACTTCATAGTGCTATTCATTTTTCCATATGATACCTAGGTCATCCGAGATATGATCTCAAGCATCTCCATACTTGTGTTCGTTCTCATTACCGATGAACTTGTTTACTCGTTCCCATGCCGTTGCATTCCATGATCCAATCATACGCTTGCATGTTTCATTAATGCAACGTCACCGAGTTGGCCACATGTATCTTTCTGTTACTTGGATTGAAAAATCCTGGTCTTGATAAAACAACTCAACCCATTTCTTCAAGAAACCTAATGATACATTTATAATCACCCTTTCATAGCTTGATACTTGATATCATTAATGTCTCCCTCCAAAACAGTGATTATGTATTATCTCACAATCAAAGGATATAAGCCACGGTGTATTTACATTATCATCAATGATGAACGTTTTAAGTAACTAGATCTCATTATGATTAACTTTAGGGTAAATGTCTATCTCCAATGATGTGACCTCATTGCCAGTTGGTACTATCACCATGATCTCGAAACCATAAGATCATCACTTGCCCAATGAGCTAGTTTCCTAGAGGTAACTAGAGACCTGGTTGTTTACATACCACTAATACGTCAGAAACATATCTATAAGTTTTGATTCTCCATGCTTGTTTAGTATCTACTTTGCTTTACTTGTCTACACTTTGAGGTGCTTTTTACATGTTTTTTTGGTACTAACCTATTAACAAGTTGCAAAAGTGTCAGATGCCTGTTTTCTGCTGTTTTTGGTTTCAGAAAAGTTAGTAAAGAAATATTCCCGGAATTGGACAGGACAAACGTCAAAGTCAATTACTTTCCGTGGGGAACAAAAAGTCCAGAGGGGAGCCGGAGGGGCCAGCCAGGGCGTCTAGACCCACCCCAGGCGCGGGTGGGCCCCACCCCATGCCTGGATAGGGTTTGACCTCCCTGGTCGGTGCCTCGTCCTCCCACTTTGCCTATAAGAAGCCCCCGATGCAGAAACCCTAAGCACCCGATCAAATCTCCACGAAACCATCTGTAGCCGCCGCCACCATCGTCCCTAGATCAGGGGGGTCTGAAGTTCTTCCCGGCACCCTGCCGGAGGGGAGATCATCCCGAAGGCCTTCTCTCCGGTATGATGCGTGAGTAGTTCCACCTTGGACTATGGGTCCATGTAGTAGCTAGATGGTTGTATCTCCTCCTTTGTGCTTTCATGTATAGATCTTGTGAGCTCCGTTCATGATCAAGATCTAATCTATTTGTAATCATGCATGTTGTGTTTGCGGGGATCCGATGGATATTGAGATTATTATGTTGGTTTGATTAATGGTTTTGTCTTTATGATTCTATCATGTCTGTGTTGTTTGTGATCTTGCATGCTCTTCGTTGTTAGTAGCTATCTTGTCCAAGTAGTTGCTAGTGACTCCAAGAGGGGGTATTTATGCTCGATAGTGGGTTCATGCCTCTAGTTTCCAAGGGAAGTGACAATAATCTCTTTGGTTGTAGATGCGATGTTGCTACTAGGGAGAAAGCAACGGTCTCTTGTTCATGGAACATGTGGACTATTTACCTTACACACTTTGCTTAAAGCAGTTGTCTGTTGCTTGTAAATTAATACTGGAGGGGGTTCGGATGATAACCTGAAGGTGGACTTCTAGTCATAGATGCAGTTGGATGGCGGTCTATGTATCTTGTTGTATTGCCCAAACGAATCTCATAGGATCTTTCTGACTGGTAATTACATTGTTATGCCTTGCTCAGTTCCTGTCAATTGCGCTGTTATGATTTGTTTACCCTTCATGCCATGTTGTTTATCTAAGGAGAGCACCTCTAGTGAACTATGGACCCCGGTCCAATCTTTACCATTGATACATCTTCCACTGTTACTTGTTTACTTGCTATAAACCATTACCTTCCACATCGTACATTTAATCCTTTGTTACAGCAAACCGGTGAGCTTGACAACCTCACTAATTCGTTGGGGCAAAGTCTTGAGTTTGTGTTGTGCAGGTCTCCGTGTTGCTTGCAACACCAGTGTGACGTTTCCTTCCTCCTTATGGTTCGATAACCTCGGTCTCTACTGAGGAAAGACTTGTTGTTGTGCTCATCACACCTTGCTCTTGGGGTTTCCAACAAAGTGCTCCACCACCGTCAAGTTCTCTGGCGCCATCAAGGAGTCACCAACAAGTTTTCTGGCGCCGTTGTCGGGGAGGCTAAGGACCTCTTCACTAGGGGAGTCCTTCACTTCCTTTCTCTTTACTTTGTTTTTAGTTTGCTTTGTTTATTTTGCTTGGTTTTGTTTGCCTCTTTTCAAAAAAAACAAAAGAAATTATTCTAGTTTGGTTTGCTTGCTTTATTCAAAAACACAAAAAAATTAGTTCCTGCTCTAGTTGCTGGTCTGTCGTTGCCTTGCTTGGTCATGCTTTCTATCAATGGATGTTTTATTTGAAACTAGTTCTTATTGGCAAGGTGGGTTCACGGAAGAACAAAAGTATTATGATAAGGAACACCGTTTGTCACAAAAAGGGAAACACTTATGGGACAAATTGATAAGTTGAATACTATTGCTAGAGAGGTGTGCTCTACTTATAATGTTACCTATTACTTTGATAAAGCTTGTTGCTGTAGGAGGTATAAACACCTGCATTTTCAATGTGAGTATAATGATAATGTTACCATATCTTATTATGTTAAGGGAAATTATGACTTTGATGATGTGGAACAAATTGAAGAATTTATTGCCTTCAAGGGTGCTTTTGAACTTGCCAGTTTGCTTGAAAATACTGATGATGCACCTTATGAACATGAGGTTTTTGAGATACTTAAATTTTGCTTTGATAATTACAAGGAAGAAAATATCTATATTCTTGAATATTTTAATAGATGTTTTCCACAAATGGAAGAGTCTAATGCCTTGCAGGAGCCTATGGAAGAAGAAATTATTGAAACTGGAAGCTCATTAGATGAAAAAGAGGAGGAGAGTGATGAACAAAAGGAGTAAGAATGGATTATCTACTCATGCCTACCTTCTAATGAGAGTAACTCTTTATCCTTACATTATTTGATTGTCCCCCATGCTTACCAAAGGAGGATGAATGTTATGTTCCTATGGATCCTTTTGAAATATCTACTTTGGATAAAACCTATGGAGGTTTTAATCCCACTGTTTTTTAGCTTAATGAAATTATGTGTTTGTAGATCATGAAAAGCATGATTTATGTGATAGCTATATTGTTGAGTTTATTCATGATGCTACTGAAAATTATTATGAGAGAGGAAAGTATGGTTGTAGAAGTTTTCATGGTACTGAAACACCTCTCTATGTGCTGAAAGTTTTGAAGTTGCTCTTGTTTCATCTTCCTATGCCTGTCACTTTTTTCTTTGTGAATTTATTTGAATACAAGATTCCTATGGATAGGAAGTGGGTTAGACTTAAATGTGTTTTGAATTTGCTTCTTGATGCTCTCTTTGACTTCAATTCATAATTATTATGTGAGCATCTTCTCAAGCTTTCAAGCCTAACTTAAAGGCGTTAAAGAAAAGTACTTGTTGGGAGATAATCCAAGAGTTTCCTTGAGTCTTGAAGTTATTACTTTTGTAATGACCTCTCCTTATCCTTTTTTTGCTTTTTGTGCCAAGAATGACCTCTAATGAGAGGGAAGTAAGATTTGGGGAGTTGCTGTACCGAAACAGATTTCTGTCCTCCACCAAACAAATTCGTTAGGAGTCTCTGTAACTCGGATTGAGCTGAACATTTATGAATAAATCCCCCAGTATGTTAGCTAACTTTCGTTAGTTCAATACTTTTTGATTTGAGCAACAGAAGATGTTCAAAAAACTCGATTTCTACCTGCTGGTCTGTTTTGACAGATTTCTGCCATTATTTGCATTTGCTTCTTATTGATTCCTTTTTGAGTTCTCTTTAGGTGAATTGAGATTTTTGAATGAGTTACTACAGTAGCTTGTGTTTTTAGTGAAAAGCCTTCCTGTTTCAAAGCTTTGCCTAAAGGTCTAATATCTTTTGAATAAGCTAATGTTGCTAATGAAGATTGTGTGAAGGAAAAATTCCAGGTGTAGAGAGAGAATGATGTAATAAGATGAAGAATGGACAAAAGCTCAAGCTTGGGGATGCCACCATTGTTTTACCCCAAGAAATATCCAAGAGGTACAAGCATGAAAGCTTGGGGATGCCCAAGGCATCCCCTTCTTCATCAATAAAAAGCTCAGGTTTGTCTAGACACTTCGTTTTTATTGTTTCATGCACAGTTGTGTTGTTCTTGGAGCGTCTTAGTTTTCGTTTGCTTTGCTTAGTTTGTTTAGTTTTCTTAAGTAGTTTGGACCCCCGTTCTTGCTATGTTGTTTTGCAAATAAGTTTGCTTGGTTTTTGGAAAGGAGTAGTAAGTTCTTGGTTGAAGTGCAAGAGGAGCTTGCATTGACTGTGACTTAGACTTTAGCATGACATGCTAGGTGTTGTTTTGACCTTATGCTTAGTGATTATTGCTGTAGCATGTCTTGTTCCAAACAATTGGGATTGATTACTGTACCTTGAAGAAATTATGCGTTGTTTTAGCATGCAAAAGCATAGTATTGTGGTATTCTCCTTTAATGCTTTGCTTGGGTTGACTTGGCGCATGCTCACACCATGTTATGACTCTCACAAGTCACCATTAGCCTCTATGATCATTTAGTCCTTGACTTGTAGTACCACTCTTTGCTTTGATTAGTATGCTTTGTTGCACTGCATGATTATGGCCATTATGCTCTTTTGTTGGTAGCTCCCAGTCTTTTGCTAGCCTCCACTTGTATGAGTAAGTTCTACTCATGCTTCCAACTCCCAAGAAACCAAGTTATTCCAAAGTGTTCACTATAAACTCCTATGCATCGTGTGTTACACCATTCCAAGTATATTCTTGTTTTCAACTATCTTCCAATTAAAAACTATTTTGTTATGTGAAAACTTAGTGATTAAAGCCCTCACGAACTTGATGGCACACTTTATATTCTTTGCCCCTAATAAACTTGAACCATTGTGACAACTTTGTTGTATATGCTTGCACTTATAAGTTGGAATTAGCAGAATCATGCTGTCACGGGGAACATTTTCAACACTGCACTTGTACTTTGTACTCAGTTGATATCATGCTCTTTTGTATATGGATGTCACCGCTGTTAAATAAAGAGGGAACTTGTAAGTCCATGGAGTTTGTATCCTGTGTTAGAGAAACGCCTGGGCCGCTAGCCTAAGCCATGCCTAATCACGGTGGAAACTTGCAGCATCACCATAGTGACATCTATGAAGCATTCTTCTTATAAAAAAAGAGAGACACATTGAGAAAAGAGGAAAGAGAGAAAAAAGCACCATATTCCCATGGTAAATAAGAAGATTGCTGAGATGCTCATTGTCTGCTTGCCTTGTCATTTTGGTTATGGGAAAGCTCCTGTACCATGTGCAAGGGGTACCCCGTTGGCGTTTCTCAATGATATGAAGATACTTACAGTGACAAGAACTTACCTGGACCCAAAGTTGAGTATGCATGAGGTGTAGCCCTCGTATTCAAGGGACTTGATATTTCCAACTTATACTTCGTCAAGCATATACTCCATCTTTGCCACTTTAACCTTAACCACTTCAAGATGCTTATGATAGGGGAAATGAGGGTTGAAAGCTAACAAGTACCATAATTTTTGGAAGCCCTTTTTGAAACTTGTAATCCCTGCTTCCTTTACAAAAAAGGCCTTTCTTCCACCATTACTGAGTCTCCACCTTCCACCTTTAGGCACCATTAAGAGAGCATAGTTGTTATTCTGTGTGCAGTATTCTAAAGCTTATTAATTGATGCATATTGTGATATTACTTTTTCTTGTGCTATTTGTTTCTAGTCACCCTTGTGAACTTTGAAGGTGTCCTATGCAACTATATTTCTACTCTATGAGGGACAAGCTGATTGCCACTATGCTATGTTTTCTGTATGTGAAACAAACAAACGTTTTTCAATGCATGTTATTCATGATCTTTGTTTGTAGCTTGCCATGTTGCATGCATAGTTACTATGTCCTATTGTTAGAACTCCATCTTTCATGCACATGCTTAGAGTTCTTTGATCCCAACTTTCAATGCTTGCTAATGGTTGGATCTTTATTGTGAGGGTGCATGTCACCTCAAAATTATTCTTTTTATCACTTACCTACTCAAGGACGAGCAGGAGTTAAGCTTGGGGATGCTTGATACGTAGGAAACGTATATATAATTTTTTATGCTCCATGCTTCTTTAGTATCTAATTTGCTTTACTTTTCTACACTTTTAGGTGTTTTTTACATGTTTTCTCGTACTAACCTATTAACAAGTTGCAACAGTGCCAGATGCCTGTTTTCTGTTGTTTTTTGTTTCAGAAAACTTAGTAAAGAAATATTCTCGGAATTGGACGGGACAAACATCAAAGTCAATTACTTTTCGTGGAGAACAAGAAGTCCAAAGGGGAGCCGAAAGGGCCGGCCAGACCCACCCCAAGCGCGGGTGGGCCCCACCCCGCGCCTGGATAGGGTTTAACCTCCCTGGTCGGCGCCTCGGCCTCCCCCTTCGCCTATAATAAGCCCCCGATGAATAAACCCTAAGCACCCAATCAAGCCTCCACGAAACCGTCTGTAGCCACCGCCACCATCGTCCCTAGATCGGGAGGGATCTGAAGTTCTTCTCGGCACCCTGCCAGAGGGGAGATCATCCCGGAGGCCTTCTCTCCGGTATGATGCGTGAGTAGTTCCACCTTGGACAATGGGTCCATGTAGTAGCTAGATGGTTGTATCTCCTCCTTTGTGCTTTCATGTATAGATCTTGTGAGCTCCGTTCATGATCAAGATCTAATCTATTTATAATCATGCATGTTGTGTTTGCGGGGATCAGATGGATATTGAGATTATTATGTTGGTTTGATTAATGGTTTTGTCTTTATGATTTTATCATGTCTGTGTTGTTTGTGATCTTGCATGCTCTCTGTTGTTAGTAGCTATCTTGGCCAAGTAGTTGCTAGTGACTCCAAGAGGGGGTATTTATGCTCGATAGTGGGTTCATGCCTCTAGTTTCCAAGGGAAGTGACAATAATCTCTTCGGTTGTAGATGTGCTATTGCTACTAGGGAGAAAACAACGGTCTCTTGTTCATGGAACATGTGGACTGTTTACCTTACACACTTTGCTTAAAGCAGTTGTCTGTTGCTTGCAACTTAATACTGGAGGGGGTTCGGATGATAACCTGAAGGTGGACTTCTAGTCATAGATGCAGTTGGATGGCGGTCTATATATCTTGTTGTATTGCCTAAATGAATCTCATAGAATCTTTCTGACTGGTAATTGCATTGTTATGCCTTGCTCAGTTCCTGTCAATTGCCCTGCTGTAATTTGTTTATCCTTTATGCCATGTTGTTTATCTAAGGAGAGCACCTCTAGTGAACTATGGACCCCGGTCCAATCTTTACCATTGATACATCTTCCACTGTTACTTGTTTACTTGCTGCAAACCATTACCTTCCACACCATACGTTTAATCCTTTGTTACAGCAAACCAGTGAGCTTGACAACCTCATTGATTCGTTGGGGCAAAGTCTTGAGTTTGTGTTGTGCAGGTCTCCGCGTTGCTTGCAACACTTGTGTGACGTTTCCTTCCTCCTTATGGTTCGATAACATCGGTCTCTACTGAGGGAAGACTTGCTGCTGTGATCATCACACCTTGCTCTTGGGGTTTCCAACGAAGTGCTCCACCATCGTCAAGTTCTCTGGCGCCATCAAGGAGTCACCAACAACACGTGTATTAACGTTTCATATTAATACAATTATAGCACGGTAAGAAATGTATTATGAACAAGAGATACATCAAATAAAAACTCTTTATTATTTGCCTCTAGGACATATCTCCTTCATCAACCTCCAGGGTTTGAGGATCATAACTTCCCGAGTCATGTCTACAAACTTGATAAGGCACTCTATGAACTTAGACAAGCTACGGGCCTTAGAGATTTGTTGTTAGACCGTGGATTTGAAGTTGGGCTAATTGACCCTAGTCTTTTTACTAAGTGCGTAAATGGTGACTTGTTTATATGCCAACTATATGTGGATGATATTATCTTTGATTCTATTAACAAACCTTAAAATGTTGAGTTTTCTAAGCTAATGATCGATAGATTTAAGATGTCCATGATGGGTGATTTAAAGTACTTACTCGGATTTGAAGTAAAATAATTGAGTGGAGGGACTTTCATCAGTCAAGTTAAATATACCCAAGACATGCTCAAGAGATTCAAGATGGATCAAGTTAATGGAGTCAATGTTCCTATGCCTATAAAGGTTGATCTTAATCTTGATCCTGATGGTAAGGACGTGGATCAAAAAATCTATCGTTCTATGATTAGATCTTTGCTTTATTTTGCATATGTACTGGATATTATGATGAGTGTGGGTATGTGTGAAATATTTTAAGCCACACCAAAGAAAAGCCACATGATGTTGGTCAAGATAATATTTCGATATTTAGTTCATATCCAAACTTTGGGTTGTGGTACTCCAAGGGAGCAAGAAACTTTGTTCTTACCGGATGTACAAATTGGGATTGTGCGGGAGACAAAGTGTGTAGGAAGTCAACTTATGGGACATTCAAATCTTGGCAAGTATTTGGTATGTTGGTCTTCTAAGAAACAAAATTGTGTGTCTATCTCCACCACCGAGCCGAGAACATTGCTGCCACAAGTTGTGCTCGGTTTTTATGGATGAGGCAAACTTTAAAGGATTATGCTGTCATTTATGAAAAGTGACTCTTATATGTGACAATGAAAGTGCCATTGAGATCGCCCATAACACGGTGCACACACAACAATAAGAAGCATAGTGAGATTCGCCATCATTTCATCGACACTACAAAAATATCCCCACTGCCCAACACTTTTTTGGGGCAGCACAAGCGAAAATTATCTTCAAAAGTTGGTTACCCGGCGGATGAGCAATCGTGACACTATTTTCTAGCGAAGGCCACTTATATGATGTGGCATAATTGATACTTACGGACTTCGGTGCCATGATACATGATCGGCGAGCCTGGAGCCACCTAATGCTGCATTAGATCGATCGAGACAACTAACATTGCGTCGTGGATGGTAAGCATTGTTCTGACTGGTCAAACGCATCACACTGAATGATGAGACTCACCACTGCAAAGTTGTCGGACTGGGATGTTTACATTTCATAGAGTTCTTTTTTTAATCATAGAATCGGAGCACAATATTTAAGTATGGTCGTAGTTTTTCTTTTTGATGGATAAGTCCGATGGTAGTTAAAGTCATATAATCATGTTTTCTTTTTACTCCTCCACGGTTAAATCATGGTAATGCGCCTCCTCCCATCCTTCTCGTGTGTAGTTACATAGATAGGTATAGTGTTAAACTTTGAGAAAATGAGGGCTAAAAAGTTGGATGCTTATACTGCACTTTCTCAAATGGCCCAGACTTGCCAGCCTCCACTTCTCACTCTATATAATAGAGGAACCCTAGTAACTAATCTCATTCTCAGTCCCCACCCGACCCCTTCGCCTCAAACTCTCGAACCCAAATCCACGCGTAGCATCTTGTGTGGCTCCGCCACGCCAAATCTTGCGCATCCCCGCCGTTTTCCTCCATTGATTCTTCCAATCAGCTGGTTTGTTCCTCATCTTCTTACACATCTTGGATCGGCATGTTTTTTCAGATCAACCGATTTGTTCTTTCTCCTCTTTCTCCTCTTCCTTATTTCTCTTTTAGTTTCAAATGAAGTTATAAGAGCCGACATGATGTTGATGTCGAACGGAATAGAGAGGCGCTCAATAACTCTAGTATGAGATAAGATATTTCTCCTCCTTAGGTGTAATTTTAATTTTTAGAGGTAGATCTACTGAATAGAGAGGAGCTCAAGATCCTCTATGTTATTAGCAGATGCTACATCTAATGTAATTAAAATTCTATGACGAAAGGTGTAACACGATAAATAATACGTGGTTACATGATACTAAAGTTCTTCGCCGTCTTTAGTAATGTACTGAGGTTCATCCTCTGTCTTGTTGCGGAAAAGCTAGGTTAGCGGATAAAATTGTGCCGAGCCAAATAAAGCGTCGCCGATGCACTTTTCCCGACGCGGTTCATACGGTTTTTTTTGCCGCGCGAGCGCGGAAACTAGGCGTGTGCTTTGGAATTTATAAGCGCCAGGGCTCGACATCTATGTTGTAGTGCCAAGATCATGTGGCTCATGGAGATATTGACCCATCGTTCTAAATATCTGTCCTAAGACAATCACGCTAACCGCACGTGGCATCCATGGGAACCCCTTGATTACCGTAGCTATTCAGATATCTATATGCCACAAATATAGTCACTTTTTAACAAGCATTTGCATACTAAATTTTGATAGGTGATGTGATATGATATGATATTTTGGTGGATAGGCTAGCCATGCACTCATATAGGTGCGGTGCGTTGCTAAGTAGGCTTGTGCGGAACTTCAAGCATAGTATATCTCAAAAGACCTTTCTTGGTGCGTGGTCGCAAACGCTGTACCACCTTGAAAATTGGTCGTGCCTCTTGTATTGGCTAAATCTAAGTAGGTTGCTATCTAGATATTTGCGTAGCAATGATTCAGTTTTTTTGTTGGAATATCTGGATGGCACATAAAACCGTTTTATTTAAAATTGTTGCTTGAAGGGTTAAACATGCGTATGTGGGTAAATTTATGTACCTATGTAGGGTAAATCTTTTTTAAAAAGTCATATCTGCGATTATGGACTACTCAAGAGCATCATTTCATGAGCATAGACAACTTCCACTATAATTGCTATTTTGTGTGAGTTCTCGTGGATGAATTTCTCATATGTGTTATTTAGGAGGGAAATCTCGGGATGGTTATTTGGTGTTAGTCAATCTTATTCACAAATAGGTCTCTTTAATCCCTATCTAATAGTTGTAGTTGTATTGTGTCTCTATAAGTTAACTAGTTCAATCTTTGCCACCGCTAAACCTCTACCATAATTTTGTAGGAGAGTGTAGCCGAATGCTAGACTCGTCATGCGCCTTGGTACTAACGAGCTCTGTCTTTTACTTTCCTCTGTGTTCATTCCCGTTGTACAGATACATGTTGCTACAAGAGCCTGCAGACTCATTCCACCGCGACGTCCGGGATGAGTAGAAGGGTGATCCTACCAGATGTTTGTTTATGTTCTTGCCATCTTATGATTATTTTTATTCTTGATCCGTACTTGGATCCTATGTTTTTCGCTTGTTGAACGGTGTAATGCTAAGACATCTGTTCACTTAGTGTTATCTATATAATTTGGATGTTTATTTCTACATGAATAATGCTCTGATGTACTATTGGTGTTTAATTAATATAAATGCCAGTTTCGCAAAAAAAATAATGCTCTGATGTACTATTGTATGGTCATACACCGTACATGCTCACTTGTGTACATGTGGTGAGTGCTTACCTATCAGGTCATGTTCTCGCACTTGAAGCTATAACTTTAGGTGCGGATGCGAGTGAGTACAGTACCGAGTACCGTGCTTGATGCTCCCCTAAAGTTCTATTGTGGCTTAGTGACTCACATATCCCACAAAAGTACTCCATATCCACAACTGGGTTATACCGACTCGTAATATAGAACAAGTTGGCTGGGGTTTACATGTAATGACCCAAGTTCCTCATTTGTCCACCCCTCTTCGAGAATTTGTCACCGTCGTTGCACTTGCAGGTAATTCCTATTTGATGCTTAACTAGGGATGTTGGATCCCGATAAGAGTTTTCCCTTTTGTGTATCTTTTTTCATATTTTTTTTGTCCTTTCTGTTTTTATTACTTTTTTCATATTTTGTTTTTAGTTTTTATTTCTTTGTATTTTTATTTACTGTATTTTTTGAAAAAATCGCACTAATATTTTATTTGTGTAACACGTATAACATTTTTTCTTCGAAATAGGCTTTTCCCTACTATATAAATATAGCAACCAACCGATACACTTTCGAGACCAATGTTGGGGGCAAACATCACAATTCAAGCCCAAAAGAAACAAGAAAGTAAAAAGAAGAGAAATCAATGCTTACAACAATGGTTCAACGAAATCGAAGATGTCTCGCAACTGCTGCGCCTTTCGAAGAATTTCCACCAAGCTCCTAGCACTCCAAAGCACCGCGTACCAAGCAACGCCTCCAAGAAGGGAAGCAACAACAACGATGTTGCTTCCGGTCCAGTCCTAGGGTTACCCTAGTACACATCCTAGGGTTTCCTCTGATACGCGTCCTAAGGTTTACCACGATACGCTACAGGGTAGGGAAGAGGTACGTCTGACGTCATTCAGAAGGACAGCAACACCCATAGGCGTCACCGCGTCGGTGTCGAGACCCCCCATAAAACCACAACCCCAAATGCTCTGTATCGCTCCAGCAAACTTGTCGCCCAACAGCACACACCAACATGTTCTTGCAATCACCGCCGTCTTCTCACTATGGCCCACGTCATGAGGCTGATAAAGCCACGAAGAAGGAATTCCAAAGACGGTCGGCGGTACAGTAGCACATGAGAGGGACCGTCCTGAACTGCCAAAAGGCGGTAGCCGATCATATGTAGCAGCAGGGCAAACCAGTCCCTCACTGGCCCGACCGAGCCTAAATGGGCATATGAAGCCCCGCCGTCGCACTGTAGAAGGGGCGCCACTGTCATCCCCATCCCAAGCAGCAGTCCCTGCTTCCCAGCCACCAGAAAAGGCACCACTGTGTTGGAGGCAGCACACCCAGACTTAGGCTGGTCATAGTGGGGAGTAACTTAGAGTAATAACATGCGTATGTTACTAGTCTAAGTTACTACATTCATAGTGGAAAATAACATATGTGTGGTGTCATGCAAAGGTTTATTTATTGCAATGTAGACTCATTTTGCTTGAAATATGTGATGTTATGGTAACATAGCTAGTTACCACAAGCCTCTCTCTCATCATTTAATTGCATGCCATGTCATCTAAATGCTTAGTTGGCAATACATATAGGACTATGTTACTAGTCAAGTTACTCCCACTATGACTAGCCTTAGATGAGGCCCGGTGGGCCCAGATCTGTGCCGGAAGGGCAGGCGCCACCCCGACAACCGCAGCACTCCACCGCCAATCGGCCACACTACTGCAACAAGGCCACCCATAGCACCGCTGATTCACCCTATTGCGGCCACCTGAGAACAACTCCTGCCACCACGTTGTCATGCGCAGGCACATAGACGAGATGGGGAAGCCGAGATTTGCCTCTCGACGTCGACCGGGCTAGCCCAACGCCGCATACCGAGACGAAGAGAGAGAGAGAGAGAGAGAGAGAGAGAGAGAGAGAGAGAGAGAGAGAGAGAGTTGGGGGAACTCGGTGGAGGAGAACCGCAGCCTGCTCGCGCGGGGCGAGTCGGTCGCGAGAGCCCGACTTTTTTGGGGGTTCCGGGTCAACTATTCGATTTCGAGTAGATAAGAAAAATGTTGGTTTCTCATGAGGTTATTTTGTAATACATGAATATGTTCTATCTCATATGAACATTTTTTAACCCCGCGAACAACTTTCTCAAGCTATACGAACATTCTTTGTTTGAACCTCTCGAACACTTTTTTGAATTCCATGAACATTTTTTATGTCAACTTTCTAAATATACTTTGTTAAATATAGAGAGACGAAAAGGGATCTGCGTAGTGTCCCTTGCTCCACCGACGGCCGATCTGCCGCCGTTGAGGTGGCTGGAGAGTGAGAGGACCTCGTGCCTACGGCGTGTAGATAGTAGGGTAGGGTCTCCCGGCGGCGCTGGCGAGGTGGTGGCCACAGCGGTGCTGTGGAATAAAGGTGTTGGATCTTGATCCCCATCTTGGCGATGTTCCGTGTGGCGACGCCGGCGAGCTTCCGACGTGGTGTGCTCCTGGATCGTTCGATCTTGTGAGGTCTTCGTGGACTTCTCCGAGGACAGTCTTCATGGTGGAGGTGAAGGTTGTCTGTGTGAACTTCGGTCCCTCGATCCCGTCTTCTCCATGGCATGGCTTCTCCTGGCCATGTCCTGGGGATTCTCGGGGTGGTGTGGTGAGGAGCTGGGACCTGGCGCTGGCTTCCTTCTCCTCATGTATAGGAGGTGTCCCGGTTCCTCTTCGGTCTGTTGTCAGCGGTTGCGGCGGCGCGCCGGCAGCCCGCGGTGGAAGGAGTAATTTGGGCTCCCCAAGGGCTTTTTTTTTTCTTTTCTTGTAATCTGGGGTGCTTTGTATCTTGTCTAGGTGGCAATATAACTTTGAGGTCCTTTCCGCAAAAGAAAATATAGAAAGATATTTTGTACATACTAAATACTACAATTTTTGTATATTAAAATGAACAGAAAACCGTGCATATCTTTTAATAATAAAAAAAAACTTGCATATTAATGGGCCATGCTAGAATGCTCAAGTATGTTTCAGGCGTCGGCGTCAAATAGGAGGCCCCGTCGTTGCATGCCGGCCTGCGGCGGGGACCGGACCGGATGGTGTGAAGCAGGCCTTCCCTGAGCTGCTGGCCCAATCCCAAATTTGGGACGGAAACGGGAGGCGTGCGTGCATGGCCGCTGAGTTTGCAATCCTCGTTGAATGTGGCCAGATGTGCAGTCCAGTAGGATTCCCTGAGCATGCTCCTGCTCCCCTCCAAAGTTCCAACACCGCCTCTGCTTACTGCGCCGTGAGCAGTGGCAGTGTGCCAGACACCAGCAGACTCCAAAGTCCAAACAGATGAAAAGACATCCATTCTCCTCGTGGAAAAAAAAGCACCAGGGCTCCGACTTTCTTCCGCCCTCACATTGCAACGTATCGCACCACCACATGTAGGTACGCCAGTCTTCCTGCCTGCCATCATGTGTGTGTCTGGTTCAGAGCTTTCACCGATGCTGCTCCCCGACTTTAACCTGCAGGCTGCACGCATGTCGCTGCCCCCAGGAGCAGCAGCAGGAGCTCACCCACCCCGGACTCCGGTCGCAAAGCCAAGAACAAGGAACCCTTCTCCACTTTGCCGCCGCCCGGCTTGGACCAATCAACACAGAGAAGCGGTAACTTCTCCCTTTACTTTGAACTCTCAAGGCACTGTAACTCTGCCTTTGTTTGAAGAAGAAGAAGAAGAAGATAAAAAGCAGCAGTGGCAGCATCGCCATGCCATGCAACGCACTGGTTCCGTTTCAGATGGGTACGCACAAGAGGTAGCAGTACTGCACTAGGAGTCCAAAGGAAAAAAAAAAGTTCCGTCGGCGGCAGAGCACCGGCCATATACAGGAGAAGTATAGCTCTCTCGGGAGGATAGGATCATGCATGGGACTCGATCAACTCCTCAGAGTTCAGGTAATCTGCTTTCAGGAAAGACGATGATGGCTCTTCAGAGTCGGAGACAGCCTCCATTATCTGGGGGTTCAGGTTCAGTTCAGTTTGGACCATCATATCTCGCCTTTATTTTTGCTACTCGTCAGCATATGCATGGCCTGCCCAGGCTGCCCTGCCTTTTGGCAGCAGCGGCTCGGCACGAACCCTGAGTTCGGGGAGCCGATGACCACAAACGGCTTTACAGAGATCCTCTTAATCAATTGTGCAGATGCATTCAGATTCTATCTTAATTATTTGGGAAAAAATACTAAAATTAGATGGATTTGATACTGATTGACATTCATGGAGGACCATATTATACACGATACTGGCGTGGCAAGTGGAGAGAACATGCAGGCAACACCATCATTGCCGATTCGTGTTTAGGAAAATTATATGTACATGCTTGCAATCATGTCGTTTCATATGTTTGTCAACACAAACAAAGATTTATCATTTATAATACTATAAAATACAACCATTGTACATTTTTTTTTATTCCGATTAGTTTTGGTTATAAATCTGGCATGCTTCGCCATAGGATGCCATTTTCATTGGGTGCCTGCGCACCACTTTTCCTCACTTCTTTATTTCCTACAAATATTAAATAGAATCATGGGCGTCCAATCAGCGTACAAGAGAAGGTTCGGTGTCTGAGGGCTGCCGGCCACGATCTCCGCAGCAAACGCATAAAAAACCACGGGAACACACCTGTCCGATCCTCTATAGCCCCCTCCTCCTCGTCGTCAAATTTTCTATGCTCACATCCATCAGCACAAAAAAATATCATAAAAAACGCAACCAGCATAACGAGATCATCAGAAGCATACAAGATTGGGAGACCAAAAGCGCATCCGGCACTTGCACCAGGCAGCTACAAGCCTTCTTCAGTTCCCTTCCGCGGCACCACCACCACCAACTTTCCAGACCTGTTCGAACCCGGCAGGAAAGGAAAGGAAACGCCTTTGAAAACCTTCCAAGAGCTTGGATCCACGTCGTGCCGTGTGTCGCCAAAGCTTCACCGGACCTAACACCGTCTAATCATTGCGCTAGCTCCTCCAGATCAAGGCTCTTTTACAAGGTGAAGATCGATCGATCCAGGCACCACTTACCCAGGACTTGATGACTGTGACTGAAAGCTGCAGGCAGACAGATGCGTGTCAGAGATTTCTAGCAAAACAACAATGCTGCCATGTTTACGGCATCAGCAAACACATGTAATTAAGTAACCTGATTTTGATTGATTGCATTTGCATTGCATGCAGATCGATGCAGACATGTGGTGTTGTGATCAGATCAGATACCATCAACCTAAGCCGATGAATCTGTCCCTTTCATGGCAAGTTGCGCCAGAGGTGCAAGAATTACACCCAAATTTTCTGTGACTTTTGCTGAATGCATAGTTGATGGCTGCAGATCAACCATCATCACAGGCTGACCCTGGAGCGCACACGCACACAACGCCGATCGATGCCTCAGCTGCCACCGAGTTTCAGTTGGGCAGGACCCATTTCGGCGCGGCATCATTGGGAGCTGGCGAATGGCCGAGACACGATCATTCAGGTCTAGGAAAGGAGAACAAAACTGAGGCATCACTGCCTGCCATGGCATGCCAGGTCCCAGAAAAAACCAGTGTACAATGTCGGAGACAGGAGAAATCCAAGGATGTTCCTGTTGGTATGTCGACCAAGAAAACTTACCCCAGCAGTACAAAAAATCCTAACCCTCAGTAAAAAAAAACCAAAAAACATTTACAGCTCCCGGACCGGCTTGCGCGCTTGTGGTTACGACTTTCCTACTACCCTGTAAGTTGAATCACTAGGTTAAACATCTCCTACCTACAAAAACATCAGTGAGGTCTATGTATCTATGTATATGATATAACTATCTTCTATTTACGCGAGGGCCGGAGCATTTCTGGGAGCAACTATGCCATCCATCCATTCTTGCAGAGATAAATTGACTGCGTACAAGCAGACGCCCCGCTTCGCTGTGCAGAGCTTGAGCTTTCCCTTTGTGACATTTCCCAAGTTCATCTGCGTCAGGAGGGGGGAACTGGCGCAGTTGTCAAAGCTTCAGGATGTTGTTTTCAGCTGTCTTCTTGAAACGCTTTGTATATGAAGTCTTTGAAACGTCTGGCGTACTGCCTCGGATCCACCGCCGATATCGAGGTCGGGTCGTACTGGAAAGACTTGTACGCGTGCTCAAACTTCTTGCTGATGTCGTAATCCTGCAGTATGTCTATGATCCCGAAATACAGTATAACGTCGTAGTATTCCCCGGTTGGCTCCCCGAGGAGCTGCGTCTCGCAGTCGTTCTTCCTAGCTGTCAGTTCGGCTCTTGCAGGAATCCTTTTCCCGAGTCTGATTTTAGACAGCCTGTTCATCCACAATATTTTTCAGATGAATATCTCGAGCAAATACCGAAAACAGTATAAATCAGGAATTTATGCAATATACTTATGTAGCCTTTTTCTTGAGATTTCAGTTGTGTGGTATTTACAGCCAACTGTTAAGCTAGTCAACATCACATAAAGCCATATTCAACACAGCTTGGAAATGTAAAATGGAAAGGTAGGAGCGCCTAGAGTGTAGGCGTAGAAAGAAGTCATGATGGGGACCCAAGTACTCGGCACATTCTAGATTTTGAATGAGTCACACAACATTGATCACATCAGTTGTATTTTAATCATATCATTTTAGTTGTCAAGACTACCGGTTAATAAAATTAATCGTTAGAGGTCCTGTTGACTTACAAACTTGAAAGATGAAGCTGTTCTCAGTAGAATTAAAATACTGCTTAAGAAAGAAGTACCAAATATCCTAGAGCAAACAAATGACTGTAAGAATTCAGGCATAAACAAATGGCTTGAATTTGGCAATGTTTGATGATTTGCTGGTATGAAGCCTACCAAATATTAATTAAGACACAAGGAACAAAGTACATGGTGTAACAGGTAAGGGTGGTAAAATATCTAGCTTACCCATTTGGATCAGCAAGAAATTGATCCGTTTGTCCTCTTGAAATCCGAGGTGTTGATACCATGTCGATATCATTGTCAGTGGAACCTTCAATCAAACAGTGGACATTGTAAGCTATAAATAACCAACTGATTATTCTTTGTTAAGTTTGCAGATGTTTTTTGAGTTTTCCAACCAACCTTCAGTCAGAAGCTTTTGACTATTATGCCTGAAATGTACACCCACCAGGAGACTGTAATCCATTATCTTCTCCTGCTCAAGGAAATCACAATCCCTGTCCACTTGCCTGCTTCAATACAATTAACCTCTTTATTAACATTACTGGACTAAATCCACAAATTTATACTGACAACAAACTCAAACATAAACTGGAACATGAAAAGATAGATGATTGCACCTTTGGAACTCCTGAAACCATTGCTTCTTTAATCTAAATATGAAGTTCAGATCAAGGTCTTTCAGAGTTGTATACTGGTCAATCTCAGTTTGTGGCTTGTCGGTTGTGCGGCCAAGAGACGAGCCTTTTAGATCAAAACGCCTATGTATAGAATTGTCAGAGCAGAATAGATTTCCCATTATGACAAAGCGAACCTGGATAGTAGCCCAACAGCAAATAGTTAGGGTGCAAACTTTGAACATTGGCCATAATGTACAGATAAATCCAAGTATGGAGAAGAGATATAGAGTTGGATTTGTCTCTAACCTTCTTCTGATTTGCCCCAGCTAATTTAACACAATGTAGACCAAAAAATTTGGTAACTAGAGTATTCTCAAACGCACGTACATGATTGTAGTAAGCTGGAAGCATCTTCAAAAGCATCTGTAATTGTAACAAGTGTTTCTCGCATTCAGAATAAAGCTCATGGGCTTATTTATGAAGCTTAGAAAAAAAAGCCTAGAGACAGAGGTAGCTACGAAGAACAAACCTTCACTTCTGACTTCTTCATTGTCTTAATCATATACCGGTCGTCGTGTGTTAGGTAAAAGAAGCTTCCACTCTTACCAGGAGACGAGAGCTCTCGGAGAGCCTCACTTCCACAGAGGGATAACATGTAGTCAGCAGCATCCACCTTGAACAGCTTGCGCAATGTCCTGCAATTTAGTTCAGAACAAATATTTTGTTGAATCAGCGTAATGATACAAGAACAAGGATACATCATGTGCCTTTAAAATAGGGAGTGATGAGTGAAGACCAACCGGAACACCTGTGGGCAGTAATCCTTCCATCTGAAGTCGCAAGAATTGTGCCGCGGAGTGTGTTTTGAGCCTTCCTGGGGGAACTTTGTCCATACTTTTTCCCTTGGGTCGAAAGCCGATGATTTCAGATCAAGCGTAACTGGACCTTGCTTCCCAACTGCATGCCTGTGACAACACATCATTGTTAAGGCAGAGATAAACTTTAACAATAGACTAGTATCTGTCGTATTGATTACGGATCACACGGCGTAAGCCTTCACCATGTAATCAACACATCATTGTTAATTAATGTAGAGATACACTTTAACTATGGATTAAAAAATCACTACTAATATTTGTCTAATTGATTGAGGATCCACACGTAATCGATATCCGATTGGGCAAACTCCCAATTAGTTTCCTCTCCTAAGGATTGCATGATTCGAAGCAGACTCTTTGCTGATTCACATGGTAATATCCCCTAATTCAGACTTGTAAAATCAGCAAAGGTACTAAGGCCTATGCAAATTTCTCCATTGATCAAACCTCACAACAAACATTCTTAATAATTCACACTAGCAACTGATGATGAAGGCAAATGAGCGAAGCAACCCACCTGATCCCGAGCTGCAAGTTGAGCATAAGCTCGTAGTGCTTGTGTCCCTTGACGATGGTCTCCCCCTGTTGCTTGGCCTCCCGTGGCGGCGGGACCCACTTGGCGATGCGTGGCGCCGGTGAGGGCGGCGGCGGCATAAATAGCGCACCCTCCCCGCCGTCCTCCGTCCTGACGCTCCTCCTTGCGTCGTCGACCAATGCGGCGCCGTCCACAATGTCGCACGTGATGTCGCCGTCCGACTCCCAGATACAGATCTTGTCGTACTTCCGGTCGCCGACGGAGCAATTGCTGAGCCCGGACACGGAGCTCGACCGTCCATTGGCCGTCCGGTTGCCCATTGAACTGTTCAGTGGCTTCTGCAGCGGCGTCGACTCGGAACCGCCGCCCATGAAGCCAGGCAGTTCCCTCGCGAACACGTCGCGGGGATCGCGCGCCCTCGGGGACGCCGCCGCCGCCGAAGGGTAGTAGACGCCCTTCTGCTGGACAATGCCTGTGGGAGTGTCGCGCGTCCAGAAGCCAGCGTAGACGCTGCCGTCGGCCCAGCGGAAGGTGCCCTGGCCGCGCGGGCAGCCGTCCTCCCAGCCGCCGTCGTAGCGGTTGCCGTTGGACCAGGAGAGGACGCCGCGGCCGTGGATGAGCCCAACACGCCACTCCCCCTCGTACTCGGTCCCGTTGCGCCAGATGTAGCGGCCGGCGCCGTCCTGCAGCCCCGAGCGCCAGTCGCCGTCGTAGTGGTCGCCGTTGGCGTAGCTCTTGGTGCCCTGCCCGTGCTTGAGGTTCATGGACCAGGAGCCCTTGTAGGTGTCCCCGGCGGCGCCGGTGTAGGTGCCGGCGCCGTCCATGAAGCCGTCCTTGAACTCGCCCTCGTAGGTGGCGCCCGACGGCCAGGAGAACTTTCCCCGCCCGGTGGCCTTGCCGTGCCGCCACTCCCCCTCGTACATGCAGCCGTCCGTCCACAGGTACTTCCCGGCGCCGTGCGGCGCGCCGCCGCGCCACTGGCCCGTGTAGAAGTCCCCGTTGGGGAGGCCGCGCTCCACGTGGTTGTGGCTGTGGCTGTGGTGGTCGGCATCGTCGACGCCCGCGGACGAGGAGGCCGAGGAGGAGGCCGTCTCGGAGTCGTCGGCGGCCAGCATCGGGGCCACCCGGCGCCTGCCCCCGGGCTGGGGCTGCTGCTGCTGCCCCTTGCGCACCGTCGCCTCCCACGCCCTGGCCAGGGTGTGCTCGTGCATTGGGCGCGCCCGCCTGTCCCGGCCTGCCACACCTGTTTCCTCTTCCTCCTCCGCCGCCGCCGCCGCCTCCGTCTGGACGCGCGCCGCAGCTTGCGCTTTTGCCGCGGATCTAGCACCGCCGGGGGTCGCACGCGCGCAGCCTCCACGGCGGCATTGCTCGGGTGAATGGGGCGAGGAATTAATGGGGAGTACACGCGAGCGAGCGAGCGAGGGAAGGAAAGAAATGTGCTTTGGGGGCGAGGGGTTGGGGGAAGAAGACAGGGGAGGAGGGGGGAGAGAGGTCGAGGTGGTGGAAGGGGTGTCTTTTCGCTTTGTTTTTGTCTTGTTTTATCTGCTGCCTTTGATGCATCCCCGTCTGGATCTTTGGCCAAAATGTCGTACTCCCCGTGACAGCTCTATAGCCTCTCGTTATAAACTGGTTTTTACTCCCTTCGTCCCATATTAATTAACTTAAATTTGTCTAATTTAGTATATAGGTTTATTTAAATTTTAACAAATCAAAATCAATTAATATGGATCGAAGAGAGTATCAAATTTTCTGTTTACAAACTTAGTTTCGCAAGCAGATGATCGTAGTATTGCATCGGCAAACAGGTAATTGGTAGTTATGGTGGTGGTTTTCGGTTGTTAGTGCTGGGTGCTTTGTCTTCTTTCTAGATCAAGTCTAGTAGCTAGGTTAATGCGTGGGGTCGTAGCGCTGTCCCTAAGCTCGGTTTAGCACGGGTACTAGCCAACTAATCAATCAATCGCTGCCTTAATTTAGGGGATTGTCTGCCCGGCCATGAAGCGGTGGCGTTGCCCGCTTACCTAGGGCTTGTTTGATTCATAGAAATTGCATAGAAATTGTGTAGGATTTGAATCCGATGGAAATTTTTCCTATGTTATTGTTTGATTCATAGGAACACATCCTATAGGAATTAATCCTATAGAAATCTTGTAGTGCAATTCCTATAGAAAAGAAACATTAGATCACACATCATCGAAAAATTCCTTTGCCACATCAAACAAAATTTCTATTTTCATAGGATTCAAGTTGGCATGACATCTTAATCCTATGTTTTTCCTATTCCTATACTTTTCCTATCTTATGAATCAAACAAGCCCCTAATCTTTCCTTTTCCTAGGTTGCACTGCACGGGAGCCCAAGTCGGCAACCGCCAACAGTAATAAACCATCAACAGCAGGAGACGCCAATGTATATCCGTCCCCATGACGTGGCCGTGCCGTAGGGAAATGAAAGAATCAGATTACAGATATGCTGTCTCTCCAGAAGAAAAATCAGTTTTTTTTAGAGCAATCATGTATTTCATTAATCGAAAAACAAGTTATAATGAGTAATACACGTGGAAACTAAAAGACGATAAAATGATTATTCTGAATTTTCAAATAATAAAATCCTAAAAAATCGAGAAATATAAAACGATTTTTAGAGTTTTCTGCAACCACCGAAGCCATCGGCTGTTGTCCAACTCCAGCGCCACCGAGACAGACACCGAAAGAAACGCCGAGCCTTCACCATTGCAAGATCCAAAAAGGCATCATCGCCAACAAAGCTTTGTGAGTAGTATATGAATAGGCCTGCTGCATGCAACGAGGCGCATGTCATTGTGGCACGTCGACCGGGGAATGTCCCTGTGCTGTTTTGAACCAAGATCTGCTGCCTCCCATCAACGAAGTTAGAGAAGAAAGGCAAACCCACCACCTTCGGACAACCATACTTGCTCCAGAGAAATCACCTCGCCCCGGTCCTCAGCATCGTCGTAGGTAACAACGAACGCGAGCGACAAACCAAGAAACGGAGCTTGCTAGATCTGAAGAACAACGAGAAAATCAAACTTTCGATCTGAAGGGCCAATCAGCACACGTTGCCATCAACTCCGAGGCGTCGCCGTGAAATTCGTTACCGGTGTGAGAAAAAAGATGAGACAAATTTATTTGCCTGAACGCCTCTCCCATCACCCCAACGGCGCACCACAACAGACGGATCTAGGCCCTAACTACTAGACCAAAACAAAATCAGTTTACTTTCTTGAGGAAACGCCACTGTATTCGCATGCCAGGGAAACACGAATCAGTCTACAAATACTTCTCCCAATAAAACCAGTTTACCTCTGCAATCGAGATACTACTCAATTTGACAATTTATTACTTGACAACAATTCAGCCTTCTAAATTGCCTTGCCTCCCAGCCTCTCCATTTGGGTAATGTCCGTCTGGTGCCTTGTCTCTGTACCTAGCATACCTGCAGGACCAACCTCGGCAGCAAAGTATAATTAGTAACCTTATCATGCCTCATTTGGCCATTAGCAGCAGTCCTAGCATAGTAGCATGGTCCTAATCCCTTGACTTGCAGGTCTGATAAGTTGGTTAATTAGTTGGTGGTGAAGCCATTAAGAGCCTGACCTCTAATCTTGCTTCACATTGCCAAATCTAGCACTATCTCTGAAGCTGAAGGGAGAAAGGGCTGGTGATCTGACATGCGTGCCATCTTCTCGGAGAGAGCAGAATTGGTCCGGCCGTCGGTTCGGCTGTTCACGTGTCATACTAAGTACGAGGGAGGCATGTACTCCCCTGCCATATTTAAACATGGAGGCGTGCTTTAAGATTGAGCTGACTTTAGCTGCCCTTCCTTCGATAAACACAATTAAGTTCTCGGATCTGTACTGTGTTTGTGATCAATGGCTCAGTGAAGAGACCCCCGTTGCAGAAAGTACCAACAAAACCCACCAAACATGGCACGTTAACGGATTAACCCACCTTCTTCCCGAGAAGGTTACACGGTGACAGATTATCTTTGGTACTTCCTCCTATTTATACTACGTTTTGTACTCAGCGACACTTATTATGAATCGGAGGGAGTGTCGGTAGCAGATTAGCTATAGTAGGCTTTTACTAGGTCTTCTACACTCCCAACCTGACTTTCTCTTGGAAAAAGATACTACTCCTGAGTCCTGACACTGCTATCATCTTCGAGCATGCATTGACAGGCCTAATAAGCAAACATTGTTAGTAGTATCTTGTAGTTTCTCATGTCCTATGCTGCACCGTCCTCCAATTAAAAGACGATATAAACCAAGGGACATAACCATGTCGTCGTGCGTCCAAGCAAGTGGTCTCTGATCTTGATCCATTTCTTAAAGCCGAGTCCGTGCCTGCAGTTAGGTAGCACAGCTAGCTGTTCTTATTTTGCCCAACATTTTTTTCTATTGGCCGGCCCATATCAGCCTGACCAGTTCACCCTGAGCTAATGCTACATCTCCAAATGTACAAAGCGACAGGTGTACAAGGGGCAGTGGCAAAAAAAAATAGTGTTGGACATATTGTGAGGTCAACAGCATTGTTCTTGCACAGCTGCAGCCTTGTTCTGGTTCTGCCCCTTCAGTGGCGTTTTTGTCCATCGTCTTGCTGTTCAGATATACTAATCCAATCCAAGTCCAGTCCAGGACGCTGCTGGTGAGCACAGCAGAGGGGCCAGGCCAATGCCATTTGCGAATGCAGTTTTGTTCTTGTTGCTGGCACTGTGCAAAAGGAAATAAATCAATCGAGCTATAAATTGGAGATCTGCGAAGGATTTAGACGATGGTGTCGTGCACCGTGGAGAGACCAATGGGATAAATGGAGGCCCAGGACTTGTCTGATGGAGAGGGGATGAGTACAGGAAAGTGACTAGTGCCATGCACGTCGCAGAACGAGGACGAACCAGTCCTGCTATATACATGACGACCTAGAATTGGATCTATATGTTTTATCTATTCGTATAGTATGAAATGCATTGACTTCATTATAATTGGGCTTGTGTAGTATCTGTCAAAACAATGTGACTTTTTTCCCGCAAAGCAAATGTAACATTTGTTGTTCGAATTATTTGTCGAAACTAAAATGCTTAAAACAATCCATCAATTACTTTTTCCTATTTCATATACAACAAATTTGCATTATTTGTGTGTTTTCATAAGCATGGTGCATTGACTGTGTTATGATGGTTTTTGACTATTGACCATTGCTCAAAACATTTCGTTATAACCTTGGAGATGCGCGTTGCGGTGACCCAGCTATACCATTGCATGATGTAGTACATTATAGTCGTTGACATAACACCAATAAAACATCGTTCACTAGTATTACATCCCTCAGAGTGGTACAACAGAAACACAACAGGTCCAATACATGGTAAAGGTTACAACTCAACTCTGTACACAAGATCCAGAGAACACTCTAAGTTAAAGAGAGAGAAAGAAACTTCTTACCAAGAAGAATCAGAAGTAAACAACTCAAAATCTATCATACTAATAAGACTAGTATCTGAACTAAGGTCTGACAATTGCTGCTATTGCAATACGCTACAGAAATAGGTTCTATGACTAGAGATCATATTCCTATCTAATTAGTAACTTCGTCTTCACTTAAGTTGATGTATATGTTGACTTTCTTGTCTTTATTGAAGAACTTTCGCTTCTGGTGATGATTCCTGGAGCATAATTTGTTGTAGATGAAAGGGCATGTATGCCCCATGTGTGGTTTTGGTAATTAATGACAATCTCTTTGGACTAATGTGTAAATTGAGTTTCACTTGTAGGTTTGTCCATTGGCGTTGCTTGGGCCATGTGTTGGTATCAAGGTTGAGAGTTAAAGAAATGTCCAAGGGCTTTGTGCCATTGTAATCATGAAGAAAGAAGGAGCTTGAAGGTTGATTAAGACAAGTGCAAATATTTTCATCAAGATGGATCAACCTCAAGAAGGGATGAAGAAGGGCAAGCTCAAGATGCGCCATCTCTAGAAGATCTCATGCTTGAAGCTTGCCATCCTCATGATCATGGGGTGATGAAGACAAGTTCAAAGAAGAGGTTTCCCCATGGAGTATGGGGGAGCAATTTGCAAGCCTTCATCTTCATCAAGCAAGAGCAAACAAAAAAGGTGTTCCCACTATAGAAGAACAAGACGGTCTACATCAAGTTCAAGTGGGATGCTCAAGGCAAAGGTATGTTCTTGATAGGGCTTCTCTTTTGCCGGTCTCGTCTTGTTAGTTGGGAGACCGGGTTTAGGATAGATAGCCGTACTATCAAGAGGGGCTCTCAAGCGGGTGTCTCGATTGCATCGTCCGGAGAGAGCTCAAACCTTTGCATTTATAGCATCATCTTTCTTGGTTGTTATTTGGTTATTGTTCATGAGAGGATCTAGAGCTTGTGTTCATCATCATAACAAGCTCTAGTTCATCGTCCAAGGATTTCTCTTGCATATCTTATTGCGGTTTTTGATCTTGCGAGTTTTTCGGCTCCACACCTTGGGGGATACTTCACATATATATACTTGATATTTTCTCCCTTGGTGGTATCCAATATTTAACATTTTGTTGGGTTCTCTTGGTTTTATCTTCCCAACAAAATTGGTTTCATCCCAATCGGAGTTTCCAAGCTCAACTTCTTGTGTTTTGGGTTTTGGAGGTTTTACCGGTTCATCGCTTCTAGAGAGGTCATACCTTTCTCAATTTGGTTTTATCATTCCATGATGTACTATGATGTTTATTTGCATAATCTTATAGAGCTTTTTGTTCTCTTCAAAACAAGCCCAAGATCATCAAAAACGTAGTCCGGAATCAAAAGTTATTAAAGTTTTCGTGCAATGTTATCCTGCGTTTTTGCTTGAGCGGAAGTTCCGGCCCAAGTTCCGACCCAAGTTCCGGTCAGGTTCAGTAACTTGTGTTTCTATTTGCCGGAACTTTCGGTGGGGGGCTGGAAGTTTCGGTGGTGTGCGAAGCTGGCCCAAACGGTCAGTTTTTCCTTGTCCTATTTAAGGGGGGCTTCTTCCCCAATGGTTCCCCATCTTTTGAGCTCGTTTTTGCCCACCATTGTTGACCTATTTGAGCTTTCTTACTCCCTCTCCATCCCATGATTCTTACATCTTTTTGAGGGAAAAGTGAGAGAAGATCTAGATCTACAATCCCCCCAAGTCAAATCTCTTCTATGTGAAGGAATCATTGGGATCTAGATCTTGGAGAGTTTTGTGTTCTCCTCTTGTGTTCTTCCTCCCTTATTCTCCCAATAGCTTTTAAAGCTTTGTTGGAATTTGGGAGAGAAGTACTTGCCCTTGCATTTGGTGCATAGATTTGAGTTCTCCTCGGAGATTCGGTGAGTTCAAGCTTGTAGGCTTGTTTCTCTTGGGTTCTTGGAACCCTAGATGGTTGTGTGGTTGGATTGTTAACCTTTTGCGGTCTTGTTGACCTTTTGTGGTCTTGTAGACTTTTGTGGCTTTGTTGGCCTTTTGTGGGTTGTAGCCTTTTGTGGCTTTGTTTTTGGGAGCCTCCAATTGAGTTTTAGAGTTAGCCCCAATATTGTACGGGTTCAGTGACCGCCCTCAAGCGTCCCATAATGGAGCGAGTGCCCACCTTTTGTGGTGCGCACTTGGGAGAATAGGGTGAGCCTTTTGTGGCGTCGGTGAGTTGCGTGCTTTCGCATCCGGGGTGAGGCCTTGTGTGTCGTTGGGTGAGCATCGAGCCACCACACCTCGAGGTGAGCCATTTGTGGCGTTCGGAGAGCATTGCGCCATCGCACCTCTCCAACGGAGACGTAGCTTCTTTGGAAGTGAACTTCGGGAAACAAATCTTTGTCTCCGCGTCCATCGGTTATCTCTCAACCGAGCCCTTTACTTATGCACTTTACATGGTGATAGCCATCGTGCTTGAAGTATTTATATCTTGCTATCACCTTATTGCTTGTATTGCTTAGCATAGGTTGTTGGTGCACTTAGGTGAACTTAGTTGCTAGGTTTTGTGCTCAATAAATTAAACGTTAGTTTTATTCCGCTTTTACTTGAGCCTAAACCTTAATAATTTTAAAAGCCTATTCACCTCCTCTAGGCGACTTCCTTTGTACTTTCAATTGGTATTAGAGCGAGGTCTCTCGCTTTTAGGCTTCACCGCCTCGAGAGTAAAGATGTCTCCTAGGGGTTTAGTGCACTCTCACACATTTACATTTGTTGGCACTCATTATGATGTTTGGCGTACTCGCATGCTTAGTCATTTCCGGGCCATTGACCCAAATATTGAGCGAATTCTAGATATGGGCTTGTCTCCTTCTAAGGATCCCCAAAATCTTGTTGGAGATATGCCCTAGAGGCAATAATAAAAGTGGTTATTATTATATCTTTGTGTTTATGATAAATGTTTACATTTATGCTCTAATAGTATTAACCAGAAACATTAATACTTGTGTGATTTGTAAACTAAATTAGTGTCCCTGGTAAAGCCTCTTTATAATACTAGCTTGTTGGTTAATAGATGATCGTAGTTTATCGATCATGAACATTGAGATGTTATTAACAACAAGATCATATCATTAGGAGAATGGTATGATGGACATACTCCCATAGATAAGCGTAGCATTAAGATCAAGTCATTTCAATAGTTCATTTGCTATAAGCTTTCTGATACATAGTAACCTAATTCCTTCGACCATGAGATCATGCTAATCACGATCACCGGAAGGATGCTTTGATGACATCAAACACCACACCTTTACTGGGTGGCTATAAAGGTGACATTGAGTGTTTGGAAAGTATGTGTTGAGGCACATGGATCAAGAGTGGGATTTGTTCATCCATATGACGGATAGATATACTTTGGCCCCTCTCGGTGGAATGTCATCCAATTGGCTTGCAAGCATGTGACTGGCTCACAAGGGATCACATATCACGGGAACGAGAAAAGAGTACTTATCGGTAATGAGGTTGAACTATGTATGCAGAGATACCGACGATCAAACCTTGGATAAGTAAACTATCGCGAGACAAAAGGAAATTGGTATCGTATGTAAGTGGTTCATTTGATCGCAAAGTAATCGATGAAATATGTGGGAGCCATATGAATTTCTAGATTCCTGTATTGGTTATTGATCGGAGAAGTGTCTCGATCATGTCCGCATAATTCACGAACCGTAAGGAGACACACTTAAGGATTCGATGTTGTTTAGTAGATATGGAATGTTAGTAGGGATACCAAATGTTGTTCGGAGTCTCGATGGGATCCGGGATATCACGAGGAGATCCAGAATAGTCCGGAGAATAAGATTCATATAAGGAAAGTTCGATTCCGGAGTTTGGGAATGATTTCGATGTTTTCATCGGAGAGGTTCTAGAAGGTTCTAGAAGGTTCACCAGATCGGAAGGGGAATGTTCCATGAATATGTCATGGGTAAGTGGAATGAGTGGATCATATCCAAGGTCACTTGGTTTGGGCATTTGCAAGAGAGAATTAAAGCTCTAAATTGAAAGTCAAATGGGAGGTTTGAAAAGTCAAACTGGAACAATGGTTTCCTAGTGGAAGAAGGAAAGAGTCCTTCCTTCAATCCAACTTGGGTTTGGGTTTGGATTCAAACTCTCCCCTCCCAAGGCTGCCCCCTCCCTCATAAACAGAGGGGAGGGCTGCCCCAAACAACACAAGAGCCATCCCTCCCCACCCGTGTGCCGCCGCCTAGCCGCCGCCGACACCTCCTCCTCCTCCCGGCCTTGTAAACCTAGATTGTCGGAAAACCCTAGATCCACCATAACCCGCACTGTCTTAGGCGAAGCCCTACGAGATCTTCCCTCTACTTCTGACACCACGTTGTCGTGCTGCCGGAATCGCGAGGGGGGAACTACAACCTCCGCTTCCTACTGGAACAAGGGAGAGGAAGGTCTTCATCGAGTATCGAACATGTGACCGACTGCAGAAGCGCTGCCGGAACGCAGCGCCAGAAGGATCGTCTACGCGATCTTGAGATCGGCAAGTGTACGACTACATCACCCACGAGAATCTGCTCTCGTTAACCGCTTTGGAATCTTCGAGGGTGAGTACTCTAATCAACTCGTTGCTACAATCTAGTAGATAGATCCTGGCTTGTTTGTGTGCATGCGGTAGAATTTTTTTGTTTTCCATGCTATGAACCCCTACAAATCTATCTTTGGAGGAGGAGACAAACTCTTATCTCGAAGCTCAAGCATCTAATGTTCTTGTTAATGTTGTGAGCTTTATAGTTCTTTCATCAATCATTCCTTTCCGGAATGCTCATGATATATGGACCAAGCTTCAAGCAAAATATGATGTGTCCAGGCTGAGAAAATGACGCAGAACTACCACATTTGAGACGATCTTGTTAAAAATCTACCACCTTTGGGTTTTTTGACACATAAAAACCACTTTTGGCGTATGGGTGTGACAGAAAGCTCTAACTGGCTGTGTTTAGGCATCTAACAACATTTCTGGCAGGTGGGGCCCGTTTTCAGTGCTGGCGTGGCACGCACTTGACGGAGGGAGGCAACGACCGTGAAGAGCGTGTCGAAGGGGGTCGTTAGGGCAGCCACTGTCCCCTCGCGGTCAGCTGTTTCAGTTAGTTTGTCGCTCGAACAGCAATGAAAAGTGGCGGCGGGACAGAGGACGGCGACGGAGGGGGTCGAAGTGGAGGCGACGGCGGCTGTTTCATGCGGCAGGTGCTCTTCGGGCCTGGATTCAATATGGGGTCCATTGATTTGGACTCTGATGAAGACTGCGAGTCGATGGATCTCGCGCCGGGGCCGGACCAGGACGCCGCGCCGGAGTTGGAGCAGGAAGCTTCTTCAGCTCAGCCGGAATCTTCTTCAGCGCAGCTGCAGCTGGCTACGGCGAGCCAGTTAAGCGAGGACCCGCTCAGCCACTATGTCTCCGACGACGGGTAAGGTTTATTTTTCTCTTTTCTGGATTTGGGGATTGAACAGTTATGATTTGTGTGTGATTTAGTGTGATTTAGCAGTAGAAAATAATTTGATGGTTGCACATTCTCTTATGATTGCACATTCTCTTATCTTTGTTTTAGGCCACATTCAGCGATTTGGGATCTTTACATTCAATTTGATGGTGCTAAATTTGTGCAAACAAAAATGCTAAGATCAGATATTAGGTTTTTCAATTTGTTGTCACTGATGGAGAAGGAAGGTTATGGTCTTTCTGATTCAATGTACTATGTAAAATTAGAAGGGGAGGGACTGAATGGGCTAGAAATTGTGGATAGCAACTGTAAGGTGGAAGAGATGGTCAGGAAGTATGAAAGGTCTAAAAAACTGGTTTTAATTGTGATGAGAGACAAGAGTAAACAAGCAATTATTGTGTCTCCTGTGAAGTCCAAGGAGGCAGAAAAATTATATGCAAAATCTTATCCCAGTCACATGTCATGTGATTTAGAGGAGGAAGAGCATGGTCATAACCTCATTGAGACCTAGAATAGTGTGTACTTTCAGCCTTTGTGCACACATAAT
This sequence comes from Avena sativa, assembly GCA_916181665.1. Lineage (NCBI taxonomy): Eukaryota > Viridiplantae > Streptophyta > Magnoliopsida > Poales > Poaceae > Avena > Avena sativa. The sequence continues at coordinate 36,499,230 of OV702289.1, read as the reverse complement.
GATGACAATTGGATGTCAGAAGATGAAGATGAGGGAGATGAAGAAGAAGATGAGGGAGAAGCATCTGATGGAAGTGACAGTTGGATGTATCCATGCCAGGTTGACCTAGTTCAGTTAGAGGAGATGAGGAGGAAGGAAATAGAGGAGAGTAACAAAAGAATAACAGCTAAGATGAAGAGGAAGGCTGATGAGCCACTTTATGAGGATGAGACAGAGCCATAAGATATTTTTATAGAGCAACAAGTGAAGAAAAGAGTGAGGAGGAAGGGCCCTACTACAAGGTCACATTGTGAAGATGAATTACCAGGAAAGGAAGATTGGGCTCCTTTTGATCCAGAAGATGATGAGCAGTTAGGTTTCGTGGGATAAGAAGAGGATGACGGATTTGAGCCTCTACCATTTGTGCTGCCAAATGGGAGAAAAAGCAGAGCAAAGAAGCAACCAAAGAGGGTGTGGTATGATGAAACTAGGGAAAATCCTGAGCAACAGTTTAGGATGAAGCTATGTTTCAAGGATGTTTATCAGTTTAGGCAGGCATTGTGTCGGCTTCACATAGCTCAAGTTAGGAATTTCCATTACCATAGAAATGGGCCAGATAGAATTATTGTTTGTTGTAAGCCAGCAAAGAAGGAGAAGTACAACTGCCAGCTCTTTATGTCAGCTTCAAAAGTCAAGCACGAGAGCACTTTCTGTGTAAAGAAAATGCATTTGGAGCACTGTTGTCCAACTGAACCATCAAGCAATAGAGTTACCAGCAAGTTTCTGAGCAATGTGTATGTTGACAACTTCAGGTCTGATCCAAACACAGGCATCAGAACCATAGTTGACCAAGCAAAAAAGGATTTTGGTGTTGAAGTGCCAAAGAGAATGGCCTATAGGGCAAAGACTAAAGCAAGGGAAAAGGTGATGGGGGATCACAAGAGGCAGTACCACAGAATTAGAGACTACTTGCAAACTGTTATAGATAAAAATCCAGGTTCAAGGTGTATTGTCACCACTGTTACTGGCCCAACAGAGGAAGAGCAGGAAGCAATTAAAAAAGGGCAGCAAGTGTCTATCGGTGACAATCCTAGATTTCATGGCCTTTTCTTTTGTGTCAATGCTGCAAGGCTTGGATTTCTTGAAGGATGCAGGCCCTTCATTGGCTTAGATGGCTGCTTCAGCAAACTCACAACAGGAGCTCAAATTTTAGCTGCTACTAGTAGAGATGGCAACAATAATATCTATCCTATTGCATGGGCTATAGTTGCTAAGGAAGATACTGCTAATTGGCAGTGGTTTCTTGAACAATTGAAGGAAGCCCTAGGTGGATAAGAAGGACAGTTTGGCCACTACACAATAATGTCTGACAGACAGAAGGGGCTAATCAAAGCTGTCTCAAATGTGTTCCCAAACTCTCCCCACAGATTCTGTCTTAGGCATATTTATGCCAACTTTCAGACAGCAGGCTTCAGAGGAGAGGATTTGAAGAAATGCATGGACAATGCTGCTTATTCTTACACTAAACATGGTTTTGAGAATGCAATGGAAGAAATGAAGAAGCAATGTGAGCTTGCTTGGCAGTGGTTGTCCAAAATTCCTGTGAACACATGGGCAAGGTGGTCCTTTGATACAAACTGCAAGACAGATCTGGTCAACAACAATTTGAGTGAAGTATTCAACAGATATATCCTAGATGAGAGAAACAAACCCATTGTGACAATGCTTGTAGGGATTTATGACAAACAGATGGTTAGGTTTGATGAAAAGAGGGAAGGAGGACAAAAAGCATCATGGGAGATCACACCCTTTTATGCAGAAAAACTAGAATTGAACAAGAAATTTGCAAGGAATTGTGTGCCAAAAAGGGCAGATGATGGACTGTGGTAGGTGCAAAGTGGAGATCACACTTATGAGTTGAATCTGATAAAAAGAAGTTGTTCTTGTAGGAAGTGGGATCTATCTGGATTTCCATCCAATCATGTTGTTAGTGCCATATACAAAGCTGGTGAATATCCAGAAGATTAGTGTCTGAATTCTACAAGAAACCTTTCTTCTTCAAATGCTACAAGCCTGTATTCTATCCCATGCCACAGCAACATGGATGGACCAAAACTGACACTGAAGACATCATGCCACCTGGTTTTAAAGATCACCAGAAGGGAAGAAGGCAAGAAAAAAGAAGAAAAGGCAAATTTGAGGTACCAAAGCCAAAAGAATCTTCCAGGATGGCCACTATCACCTGCAGTAACTGCAAGGACACAAATATACAAGCTGCTCACAGCCTCTCAGACCAGATCTTGCATTAAGGAAAAACAATCACAAGGTAAAGAAACTACCAGTGATTAAACTATGCTTCATAACACATGTAGAAACTTTTCTGCTGATTAAACTATGCTTCCTAACAGGCAAACATGACAAAGCCAGATGGAGCATCTTCTTCAGGTGCTACACCTCCCCAAGCTCAACCAGCTCCAAGGCCACCAAGAACTTCCAGTGTTGCACCTCCCCAAGCTCAACCAGCTCCAAGGCCACCAAGATCATCCAGTGTTGCACCTCCCCTAGCTCAACTAGCTCCAAGGCCACCAAGATCATCAACTCCTGCAGCAAGATCATATTTTGTTGCACCTAAGAAAGAAAGAGGCTTCATGTCCTATTTAAATGCTGGGGCAAATGCATGTGCTGGGAGAGATGCACATGTTGGACCTCTAGATGGGGGAAATGTCTGATTGCTGGGGCAAATGCATCTGTTTTCATTCTGCTACCTGGTGAACCTCTAATTTTAAGTGTTTGTTGTGCAAACTGTTGGACCTCTAGATGTATGTTGAATATTCCTCTTTGTTTAAGTGAATGAGACTATGTACTGGTATTTTGGAGAAAATGAGCAAGTGAGTGTTGTTTTGCTGCCAGTAATTTTATCTGCCCTTCTAAATGAATGATACTACCTACAAAAATTTCATTGTTCACATATAATTTCAATAACAAAGATAATTTCCATTGTTCACAGATAATTTCAACAACAAAGATAATTTCCATTGTTCACAGATAATTTTAACAACAAAGATTGTTCAAAACAAGCTCATAATTCAGACAATTTCCATTGTTCACTACATATTACAGCTCACATCATAATAAAACCATTGTTCAAAGCATAATTAAACCATTGCTCACATCATAATAAAACTACATCTCAACAATCTCCTTTATCTTCTTAAACTTGACCCTGTAGCCCTCTTTCTCCTTCAACAAATCTGATACAATGCACTGCAGCTTCCTCTTCTCCTCCATGTACTTGCCCCTATCTTTCTATGCCTTCACCAACAAATATTTGTGCATGTTGACAGTTGTTGCTTCAGTGGTCATTTTCTCCTGAATTTCAGCCCTTGCAGCCATGAGAGCTTGTTCAGCTTTAGCCTTGAGGGCTAAAGTCACCTGCTTCTCTTTCACTTCTTTTTCAACTTCATCCTGAGCTTTCTTCAAATCTTGGTTCAACTTCTTAATTTCGTCTTCAAAATCAAACTTCTTCTCAACATTGTCCAGTGCATCATTCACCCTGCCTTGTTTAGCTTCTTCAAACATCTCCCATAGCTTGCCCATTGCTTTCATCAGAGAATCTGGCCACACTGGATCAACCCAATGCACATATGAACACTTCTCTCCTTCCTACATCATTTAAGGAAGACTATAAATTCACACATACTAATTAACACATACTGAGATTACCAGCACTGACTATCTATACTAATTAGGAAATGCTCGCATACCTGATGCCCTTCACAAGCTAGGTACCTCCTTCCAGTGTTACAGCCCCCCCAAGCTACAAACTTGGCAGCCACAAATCCACACTTACAGAGCACAGGCTCCTCCCCATCATCGGCTAAACCGCAAAAATCTGAATCGTAGGTGTTGTTCATACTCTAACATATTGAAACGTGGCAGAAATTAGAGAAGGAACCACCTGAATCCAAATCTAGTTCAACTATAAATCAAAAAAACGCAGGTGCAGGAGATCTACAGGTGTAGAGTACTCACATCGTCAGACGAGGTCGGATAGTGCGTCGACTCTTCTCTATCGCTCCACGAAACCATGGCGACAACGGTAGGTGACGGGGAGAAGACGCGGCGGCGGTGCGGGACACAGCGGCGACGGGCTGGGGAAGAGTGGGGAAACAGAGCTGGAGGTGGCTGTTGAAATCGACAAGGAGCGGGCTGCCCTAACGACCCCCTTCGACGCGCGCTTCACGGCCGTTGCCTCCCTCCATCAAGTGCGTGCCACGCCATCACTGACAACGGGACCCACCTGCCAGAAATGCTGTTAGATGCCTAAACACGGCCAGTTAGAGCTTTCTGTCACACCCATACCCCAAAAGTGGTTTTTATGTGTCAAAAAACTCAAAGGTGGTAGATTTTTAACAAGATCGTCTCAAATGTGGTAGTTCTGCGTCATTTTCTCGTCCAGGCTTAATGAGGATGATTGTGTTCCCTCCACCTCCAGCCGCGATGAGTTCTCATATTCTTCCACTACACCAACATGTGAGTTATCACAAGGTAATGATATGGTGAGTGATGATAGAACTTTCTATTTAGATAGTGAGATTTCCATTGATGATCCTTTGTCTCTATCTCATTGCAATGTTGTATCTTTGGGCATGAACACGTGTAGGACCATATGTGATTTACATCCTAGTGTTGATTGCCCTTGCATATCATGTAGAAATGGATTGAATATATCTCATGATGATATGCTTGCTTTGCCTTATTGGCATGATAAATGTGCATCCATTTTCTCTAGTACTTGTGTTGCTAACCATGTAGAGTAAATCAAAGAATGTGTGGGCCAAGGAAAGGTTACGATTGGAGCTTCATGTTCCCCCATCATCATCTTCTCCCAATGTGCACTTGTGCCTCATGGCTAAGGGTTCAAAGGTAACCTCTCCTTTGGATCCCAATATACCTCATGATGATGTGAATGTTGATAATGTAGAAGTAGATGATGATGTTGCTTCTTTAAAAGATAAGGGGGGCTAGTCCTTCGTGATCTTCATACTAATAAAAATGCTTGCTCTACTTTCATTGAAATCTTGACCTATGCTATAGAAAGTAGGCAACTTATTGATGAGCACGAGGACACAATAGATAAAATAAGTAGTCTTGAGCGTGAGTATGCTAATGAAATTGCAAATCTAAATGAAGCTCTTGAATAGGAAGAAATCACTAAGGAATCTCTTGAGGAGACATTTTCTCTAGTGCTATCTAGAGTAAAGAGATCTCATGATAGAGAGTTTGAGGTGGCAAGTGCCCTTCAAATTAAAAATGATGAACTTGAAGTTGCTTATGCTAAACTCCTTGAGGATTTTGAGCACCTCAATAATGGCTCTAGGGTCATCAAGGGTGAGCTCATCAAACTCACTGGGTCACATGAGCAACTTAAAGCTTCATATTCTAAAGAGCTTTCCAAGTTGCCCTAACCTTGCATTAAATGATGATGCTTGTGCTACTAACTCTATTTCTTGTGAAGTATCTATCTTGAAGTAGAATGTTGAGCTAAAGGCTCAACTTGCTTTGCTAACTAGCAACTATGGGAAACTAGAAGAAAGTCATGCCAAGCTCTCAAGGTCGCATGAGGATCTTCTAGTCTCCCATGGTAGGCTAAGGTTAGCTCATGAGGCCATTGTGTCAAAGGTAACATCTAGTGGGCCTCATGTGGACATTAGCACTATATCTACTCCAAATGTTATATTGCCATGTGCTAGTCCTTGTAATTCATCCTCTCACAACCATGCTATATCTTGTGATGAATTGCTTTCTTTGCCTTGTTGCTCTAACAATGAAGCTTCTACTTCCTCTAGTATTGTTGTTGATACTAACCATGTAGAGGAAATCAAAGAGCTCAAGGATCAAGGCACTTCTTTGAAGAATGACTTGAAAAGGTGTCATGAAGGGAAGACCACACTCAAGAACATGTTGAGTGTGTGAAGACCACCAAGTGACAAGAGTGAGCTTGGATTCAACTCCAACATCAAGAACAAGCCCACTAGCTCGTTGAAGCACAAGGACAACAAGAAGAAGGGCCAAGGTTAAGTGAAGAATTCGGCCAACATTGTGTGCTTCAAGTGCGAGGAAGAAGGGAGTCATTTGAGAGATTGCCCATTGAAGAAGAAGCCTCTTAGTGAGAAGCAACGAGGGAAGCGGCCTCAAGCTCCTCCACAAGCTCAATATGGGCCACTTCCCAAGAAGCCTCAAGCTCTTCTTCATGGTGCACCTCCTCCCAAGAAGAAAGATGGCAAGAAAAGAACTTGCTACATATGCCAGGGGCACCTTTCTTCCTCATGCACCATGGGTATCTCCTCATCTCATCTTATCTTGATTGATGATGCTTATTTTCTTCGTAAGGATGAGATGGGAAATGTGTTTGCCAAATTTGTTGGTGCCCAAAGTGGTGTCAAGAGAAGAACCATTTGGGTGTACAAACCTATTGTGACTAACTTCTTAGGACTCAACTTGTTTGGGTACCAACAAGCTAAAACTTGATCAATAGGTGTTCTTGGAGGGCATATTGGAGACTTGGCTACCTTATGAAGAATTGAGGGATCTTCATTATATTATTGTTGTCAAAGTCAAGTCATTGGTTATCATGCTTCTATTCCTTATCCAATGTTCCTCCTTCCGGTAACTTGTGCTAAACTCCTTTACATTTATAGTTACTTGCTCCCTTGTGCATGTGTTGGTTTTGTACCTTGCATGTGTTTGTACATGTTGTGTTTCCCTCTTACTTATATTGACCTATGAATTATATTTGTGTATGTTGGTTAGCACACCATGTATTTGTGTTTCTTGGTTTGGAGTCTTTATTGATTCTAGTTGGTATATTATTTGGCTCTTATGAGGCATTAATGGACTATTCCGTTTTGGCAGAGTGTCATGCTTGGGCATTCCACAATCCTAAAATGTGTATACATGAGGAAAACCACTTAGTAGTTATATTGTATCTAGTTTCTATGTGGTATGTCTTTCTAATGAGAAACCCAAGTTCATAATGTCCATTAATACCTCTATTTTGATTTTCTTGCCTCCTGTTGAGATTTCTTGGTTGATCACATTATGGGGGAGTCATATGCTTTGTGCATATTACAAACCTAGAAAGTGTGGAAATTTGAGGTAGTGCCACTTAGAATTGATATTGAGAGTTATCTAGGTCATATGTGGCACATTTGCTCATACAAGTTCCAATTTGCTTGGATGCTTTATTGCTCATCTCTTGGATCTTGTGCGTGAGAGTGATTCTTGGTATGTGTTTCCTCATATTTGGATCTGTATATCCTCATGGGAACCACTTGCTTCTATTTAAATCTAATCACTGGTGATTGTGTGACTATTTGAAGCAATCAAGAATTTCTCTCGAAGCATCAAGCTCATTTCTCATGCTTTGTTATATGCTTCATGTTGTGAATATGATCATGATATCCTTGCAAACTACCTAGGGAAAATTTCCCTTATATTTATTGTCTTTGGACAATTGGTATTCCATATATGGTAGATTTTATTGATCGTATTCACTTTGGCCTTTGCTTATTTGCCTTATATTTGTCCAAGAAAATATTTTTCTATTTGCTCTCAAGCTTTCCTTGCCTCTTGTGGATCTTCTTATTTTATTTGTATCCCCTTGTGTTTTATTTAGTGTAGGTAGTAGTGATGATCTCATTTGTGGGCATTTTTCAGTCAAAGGCAAAATATATATAATACTCTACTTATGGGGAGCTCTCCTATATTATCCAGAACATTGTTTTATGCTTCTTGATTTGATTCATTTTTTTGGAAGCTCGATCCTTTTTGTGTTGATACTTTGTGTGCCATCATGAAAAGTGTGAATAGTTTGTTTTGGTTGTTGCAACCTTACTCTCGTTGGGAGTTGGATTTATCTCATTCCTTGTCACTTGTTTTGTTCTTTTAGGATGAGATAAATCCTTGAGCCTTGGTATTTCTCTTATCCTTTTTTTCTTTGGCTGTTTCTAGTTCATTTGTTGAACTTGTGTTCTTTCATGTGTTGATTTGGCTCTTTGATACAATTTGGACGCCTTGTGTCGAGTCACACTTTTGTGTGTGTCTTATTAGTTTACTTGGTGTTTTTGTTCAAATTATATCTCCTTTTGGTTCTTGAAAGTCTTATGCATGCATATTTACTTCATGTATACATTATGGCATGCTTGCTTTCTTTGATACAATACATAGGGGAAACTCCACCAAATCCTAGTGGGCTAAGATGCGCATGAAATTCAATTTCATATCAATATGCACATATTTGTGTGGAGGTTCTCCTATATATTGTAGTTACACTAACTACTTTGGACCCAATTTGTTTGGGGACCATAGTGTACTTAATTGTGTTTTAGGCACATTGGGGATATATATTGGGTGCTTGTATCTTGAACAAGGAAGAAGTGGCGTCTACATGTCAATTGGATGCAAGCTAGGATGATCAACAAATTCATATTTTAATAATCCTACCAGTTATATCTTGGTAACAACTATCTCTCTCTATCATGCATACATATCTTGTTCCCAACCTTTTGTAGGTTACTTGTTGGCATGATTTTGTGAACTTGCCATGGTTGGTTTCTTGTTTTGGATTTGAAGAGTTCTCTCTATTGCAAATGTGTGTATGTTGAGATGAGTGCATATAATGGGGACTATATGTCACATCCCAAGATTTTCCAAATCTTGTAATGTGAAAAGTAAATGAATAAAATAAAACTTTGTTTGATTTTCAGGGCCAGAAGAAACTTTTAGAATTCAATTGGAACTTCAAACCAAGTTGGATCAAATAAAACCCTAAAGGGATTTAAAAAGATAAAACATTTATTAAAGGAAAATAAAAAAATATTTAAAAATTATTATTTTGGATCTCTTAAATAAAAATATTTGGTTTTCAAATGAAATAGAAGTTTTATTAATAAAGATTATTTTATAGAGCCAAATTAAACCTTGGCCAAGCTTTTGAAATAAAACATTTTGTTTTGATAAAATTACTAAAGGTATATTTGAATAAAAATAATAAGGATTTAATATCCAAGTTTTGTTAAATAAAAGATTTGCTAATTCCAAATCATCAAAACTTGTTTATTTGTTTCAAATAAGTCTTCCAAATAATTTTATATTCCCAAATAAAACCTACTGTTTTGGTTTGAAAATATTTTCAAAATGGAGTTTGGAATAAAAACAAGATCTGTTTTTTATAAACAAGGACTATTTAATAAATAATGGACCCTATTATTAAAATTATTATTTTGTTTTGGAAATTTAGATTATGCTACTGAACAGAACCAAGTTCAAAGTTACAAAGTGTGGAGAAATTTTGAATTGATTTGGTTGTTGTTTGATTGTTTGAAAATTCAAAACAGAAATTAGTTTCAGAAAAAGAAAAGGGTTCAGATTAGGAAAAAAATAAGATCTAGGTCGACCCAACCTAGTAGCCCAACTAGGCCCAACAAACCAGCCCAGCTCCCCTCCCCGAAGAAAATGTTTTCCACTCACTCCCAGACCCGCAAAGAGACTGACTGGTGGACCCTCCCCTCACTCCCTTTCCTCGTTGACAGCAGGGACCCACACAGCCAACTCGCCCCTCTTCTTCCTCGCGACGACCACGCCGGCCGTTTCTGCCAGTGATTCCGCGAGTAAATTCACGAGTAATGGCCGCGTTAATCTCGCCCCTGACCATGCGTACATAAGCACCTCTCCTCCCTCTGCCTTTCCCCTCAAACGCCAACCCTTCCTTGCCACCAGGCTGCTCGGAATCATCTCCAAACCGCCGCTGCTCCGACGAGCTTCCACCTCCAATTCCGACCGTGTCCTGCCACCCCGTGCCTCCTCGACCTAGCTCACACCTTCCCCACCTCCTGACGCATCTGTCCGTGCCCCTCGTTTGACCTCGGGCGCCCCAGAGCGTCGACTACGACAAGCCTCCGAGCGTCGCCGCGTCTGTCTTCAACTCCGGCAAGCACACAGGTAGATTCCGACCGCCCCTTCCCCTCTCGTTCACGCACACACCTACACCGTGTCCTGCTGCATCTGACCCTGCCCTTGTCCTGCCTTAGGGCGATCTGCAGCGTCGTCTCGACCACAACCAGAGCCGCTAGACGTCGTTGCAAACTCCAGCGAGGAATTGTAGCAGACCCCGTGCACCCCTTGCCACGTCGACCACACGTCGAGCACCATCTCGTCCTCGCGAACACGGTGAGCACCCCCTCTGTCTCCCTTGCTTCCTAGAACAGCCGCTAGCCCGCTGCCTGACCGTCGCCGCCGTCCACCGCCGCGCAGCGCCGCCCGGTAGTGGTCTATTGTTTGCATCCGTTAGATCTAGATCGTATGGCTGTGATAGAATGTAAGCAAACAGGTATCGTATGCCTCTGCGCCGCTCGATCTAAGTTAGATCCTACGGTCTGCAACGCGTGATCCACCCGAACCGGTACCGTCCAATTAGAAAGCGACGCGTGGCCAGTTCTAGTCTAAAACAGAAATTTGAAAACAGATTTGTTTGTGATTTTCAAACCTTTGTAACTCTTGATCCACACGTCCAAATTTCACAAATTTGATATCGTTGGAATCAGTGGAACAAGCCCTAGCCAACCATGCCCTTGGTTTAGCAAATAGTATCCACTAGAGTGTTTGTTTTTGCAGAAACTTTTGTGTGCTTGTTTAGAGTAGAAAAATGATTCAAAAATGTTTTTAGGGTTAAAACCTTTGCAAAATGGTTTGTTGTGAACTTACTGACCCTAGGAACCAACCCATGGTTTTGAAAATGGATTTGATGAAGTTTAGGGTGGATTAATTGATTTAGTCCATTTCTAGCCAAATGAAAATAATAGTTTTTGTTATGAAAATGATTTTGAGTAAAAACTTTGGGAAAATGTTTTGGATCAAACCTACTGACCCTAAACACCAAATTTTGTGAAACAACAACTTATTTGGTGAACCACTTAAAGTTGTTGCTTTGATAAAAATGTTTTTCACCACATAAAATGATGAATGGATTTAAAAATGTTTTTTTAGATAAAACCCTTTTGCAAATAACTTTGCCATTTTGGTAAATGACCACTTTGGACCTTACAAGGTTTAGAAGCCTAGTGGAGACCATCTTTACAAATAGAACCATTCCTTGCATGCTTACATGCATGACTTAGATTCCATTGTTTTATGTGTGTGAATTGTTTGATTGAATTATTGGTTTGGAATGCTTGTTGATATTGTGTTTACTTGATTGACTTGTAGTGAAGTTAGAAAAGTGTGAGACTAGCAAGATCAAGGAGTGAACCAACATTCCCCACCAAAAAGTCAAGTGACACTATCATTCAAAGTCCTACTATTTTCATTATACTTAGTGGATTTTGAAACATGCATGAAAACAAATTTTATACTTATGCTATGCTAAATCCTAATAGGATACCCTATACATTCCTTAGTGAAAACAATGTAGTGGTTACATGCTTATCCATGCTATTTTTTGAAAAGAGATGCATGTTGAGATTTTATGAAGTTGAGAAAAGGACTTGTGAATTTATATAATAAAACAAGGACTCAATGAACCACCTGGGTGGCCAAGGATACTTTGAGTTTTGGAAAAGGTGGCAACAAAAGGAACCATGTCTATGGCAATCTCTTTGTGTTGTGCCCAAAAGAAACCACCCAGGAAACTTAGAGATTGAACATGTTTCTCCAATTTTGGCTTTCGTGTGCAACCACATGCTATTATGGCTCTGGCTTAGTCAACTACATTGGGAAGACCCATGCATTGTCTTCAGTTAACTGGACATGGGGACCTGGAATCCTACATGGGTGCTGAAGACAAGCTAGCAATGGTGTATGGGAGGACCCTTTGGAAAGACTTCGTCACATTCTCAATCTGCCAGTACTCCATCTTGGTGAGCACTAATCCAGTGGCCACTGGTGGCAAAAGGATGGGATTGTGACATGTGGGTAAAGTGTACTCCTTCTGCAGAAGATAATAAAATCTAAGTACTTAGCCATGTCCCCGGTTATGGACAATACTGAGCAACTAAAGTTTGAAGCTATGGGAGATCTCGACATTCCAATTTCTAAAATAAAAACTTGATGCACTTGGGGGTACCAAGGAATTCAAAGAGATTTTGTTAAAGCTTGATGCACTTGGGGTTACCAAGGTGCTCAAGAGATTTTGCTTAAAGCTTGAAGCACTTGGGGTTACCAAGGAGCTCAAGAGATTTTGTTGAAAAACTTGATACACTTGGGGTTACCAAGGTGTGCAAGGAGATTTTGTTAACAACTTAAAACCCTTGGATTTTACCAAGGAGATTTCAAAGATTTGACAAAGGACCAAGAACATTTTTGAAAAGTCAGGATAAAATATTGCTTTATGCAAATAAGCCTAGGCCTCTACTTAGCCAAATTGCATGTAATGGTAGGATCCACTTATAATCTACATAGTAGTGAAACTTGCCAATACAATTCAAATGTATTGACCCTTGTGGCTGTAACTTGTAATGTTGCAGGTTTGATTGATTTTTAGTGAAGATTGATTGATTAGGATTACAAAGTCTACAACCAGCATTTGCCTGTGGCACTTTGAAGATGAAGGACCCCATGCTTATAGTTATTCCGCTGCAATGTATTGTAATAGCCAAATGAGCTATGTAAAGATGTAATAAAATTATGTTATTCCTGGTTATAAAGTTATTTTATGACCCTTGTTTCTTGATATTACATCTAAACTGTGGATGCTAGCTATTGATCCAGGGACTAGCATTGTAAACACAGGGGATTCCACCTTATGTTAATAAAGGTTGGGTCACTCCCTCTACACTATACTAAAAAATGCTCATGATTCACCAATCCCAAATATGTCAATCTAGAATTTTTGTTGCATATCGTTTCCTCAATATCTCTCATGTGCAATAGTGAGTATTTTTGTCAGTTGATTTCTATCTTGTGATACTTGTTGCTGTTCTTCATATATTCCTTCAATCCCTTCTTCCCTTGGTTATAGTAGTAATGTATGGAGTTTGTTGGTGTTTGAAGCTCATCGATGTACAATAAGATATATTTGAGCCCTTGGGCATGCTTTCTAGCAAAACATCTTATTGGTATATTCTATGAATTCCTTTTGTTTTTCATGTGCTTTCTTGAGTATCTACCTTGTTTGTGCATATTTCTTTGTGGGCATTTGTCTTTGTGATATTTTCGACCTAGAAATTTACACACACAAGAGAAGATCTTTCTTTGGTTGTTTTTGCATTGCTTGGAAACCACCTCTTATTTCTTTGTGATCCTTCGGTGGCTTCCAAATTTTGATCTTTGTGTGCATTTTTAGATGATTTTGGAGGAGTGAGGAGACCATGATTGTGCATGTTGTTTCCAAATACAATTACTATAATTGGTGCACAATCTTTGGGGATCTTCTCTAATTCATTTAATAGTGCATATTTTCCTTCTTTCTCATTTCTTGTGGTTTAAATGCTTATGGGGGAGCGAGGATTCCATATTTGTGCATATTGTATTCAAATACAAGTATTCTAAACTTTTCACAAATTTTGGGGAGCTTCTCTATTTTCATTTAAACACTCTTGGTTGTTGTTTCCTTTTGACATCATTTGTTGGTGTTTCAATTGTTTCGTTTGGATCTTTTGATTGCTCGCTTCATTTGTTGAAGCTTATTTATCTTTCTTTTATATTTGCTCTCTTTGGGTCCTCAATATAGTTTTACTTCCTCCCAAGTACTCATCATTTGACATGTGCATTTGCACACCTTTGGAGTAATTCTCACTATATTGGCCGTCTAGAACTTTTCATCCATTTTGGCAATCGATGCCAATGGGGGAGAAGTTTTTGAGTGTTTAAGGGAAGTTGGTTGTTGCTTTAAGCATTTGCCTCTCATGCTCTTGCATCTTCGTGGTTGCTTTGCATGTCGAATATATAGAGGAAACTCAACCAACGGTAATGGTTGGCAATCTATGCAATGAAATTCAAGTTCATCACACATGCATAGATTGTGGGAGTTTGCTCTATATATTGTGGTTGTACCAACATCACATACTTGTGTAGTATTTGATGTTGGGGCAATCGCTTTGGTCGTTATTTGTCATATAAACCCTTGCTAAGGGATTGTCATCAATTACCAAAATGGGGGAGAATGAAAGGGCATGTATGCCCCATGTGTGGTTTTGGTAATTAATGACAATCTCTTTGGACTAATGTGTAAATTGAGTTTCACTTGTAGGTTTGTCCATTGGCGTTGCTTGGGCCATGTGTTGGTATCAAGGTTGAGAGTTAAAGAAATGTCCAAGGGCTTTGTGCCATTGGAATCATGAAGAAAGAAGGAGCTTGAAGGTTGATCAAGACAAGTGCAAAGATTTGCATCAAGATGGATCAACCTCAAGAAGGGATGAACAAGGGCAAGCTCAAGATGCGCCATCTCTAGAAGATCTCATGCTTGAAGCTTGCCATCCTCATGATCATGGGGTGATGAAGACAAGTTCAAAGAAGAGGTTTCCCCATGGAGTATGGGGGAGCAATTTGCAAGCCTTCATCTTCATCAAGCAAGAGCAAACAAGAAAGGTGTTCCCACTATAGAAGAACAAGACGGTCTACATCAAGTTCAAGTGGGATGCTCAAGGCAAAGGTATGTTCTTGATAGGGCTTCTATTTTTCCGGTCTCGTCTCATTAGTTGGGAGACCGGGTTTAGGACAGATAGCCGTAATATCAAGAGGGGCTCTCAAGCGGGTGTCTCGATTGCATCGTTCAGAGAGAGCTCAAACCTTTGCATTCATAGCATCATCTTTCTTGATTGTTATTTAGTTCTTTTTCATGATAGGATCTAGAGCTTGTGGTCATCATCATAACAAGCTCTAGTTCATCGTCCAAGGATTTCCCTTGCATATCTTATTGCGGTTTTTGATCTTGCGAGTTTTCTGGCTCCACACCTTGGGGGATACATCACATATATATACTTGATATTTCCTCCCTTGGTGGTATCCAATATTTAACATTTTGTTGGGTTCTCTTGATTTTATCTTCCCAACAAAATTGGTTTCATCCCAATTGGAATTTCCAAGCTCAACTTCTTGTGTTTTGGGTTTTGGAGGTTTTACCGGTTCATCGCTTCTAGAGAGGTCATACCTTTCTCAATTTGGTTTTATCATTCCATGCTGGACTATGATGTTTCTTTGCATAATCTTATAGAGCTTTTTGTTTTCTTCAAAACGAGCCCAAGATCATCAAAATGGAGTCCGGAATCAAAAGTTATTGAAGTTTTCGTGCAATGTTATCCCGCGTTTTTGCTTGAGCGGAAATTCCGGCCCAAGTTCCGACCCAAGTTCCGGTCAGGTTCAGTAACTTGTGTTTCTATTTGCCGGAAGTTCCGGTGGGGGGGGCGGAAGTTCCGGTGGTGCGCGAGCCCAAACGGTCAGTTTTTCCTTGTCCTATTTAAGGGGGGGGCTTCTTCCCCAATGGTTCCCCATCTTTTGAGCTCGTTTTTTCCCACCATTGTTGACCTATTTGAGCTTTCTTACTCCCTCTCCCTCCCATGATTCTTACATCTTTTTGAGGGAAAAGTGAGAGGAGATCTAGATCTACAATCCCCCCAACTCAAATCTCTTCTTTGTGAAGGAATCATTGGGATCTACATCTTGGAGAGTTTTGTGTTCTTCTCTTGTGTTCTTCCTCCCTTATTTCCCCAATAGCTTTTGTAGCTTTGTTGGAATTTGGGAGAGAAGGACTTAGCCCTTGCATTTGGTGCATAGGTTTGAGTTCTCCTCGAAGATTCGGTGAGTTCAAGCTTGTGGGCTTGTTTCTCTTGGGTTCTTGGAACCCTAGATGGTTGTGTGGTTGGATTGTTGACCTTTTGTGGTCTTGTTAACCTTTTGTGGAATTGTAGCCTTTTGTGGCTTTGTTGGCCTTTTGTGGCGTTGTAGCCTTTTGTGGCTTTGTTGTTGGGAACCTCCAATTGAGTTGTGGAGTTAGCCCCAAACTTGTACGGGTTCGGTGACCTCCCTCAAGCGTCCCATAGTGGAGCGAGTGCCCACCTTTTGTGGTGCGCACTCGGGAGAATAGGGTGAGCCTTTTGTGGCGTCAGTGAGTTGCGTGCTTTCGCATCCGGGGTGAGGCCTTGTGTGTCGTTGGGTGAGCATCGAGCCACCACACCTCGAGGTGAGCCATTTGTGGCGTTCGGAGAGCATTGCGCCATCACACCTCTCCAACAGAGACGTAGCTTCTTTGGAAGTGAACTCCGGGAAACAAATCTTTGTCTCCGCGTCCATCGGTTATCTCTCAACCGAGCCCTTTACTTATGCACTTTACATTGTGATAGCCATCATGCTTGAAGTATTTATATCTTGCTATCACCTTGTTGCTTGTATTGCTTAGCATAGGTTGTTGGTGCACTTAGGTGAACTTAGTGGCTAGGTTTTGTGCTCAATAAATTAAATGTTACTTTTATTCCGCATTTACTTGAGCCTAAACCATAATAATTTTAAAAGCCTATTCACCCCCCTCTAGGCGACTTCCTTTGTACTTTCAGTAGACATCGTTTGTACTGGCTTTAGAACCTAGCAAGGGTTAAGAAGATACGTTGAGTATGAGCGTACTCAGCAAGTTCACTAGAAAATGAGTGTTTGATGCACTATATCTACGGCCACAGACCATAGGTCGTAGGCAATGCAAGTTTTCATAAACATTTCTTCAAAGGTTGCTTTTATTTTGAAAAGCTATGTCCGTCAGCCTTTACGGGTTTACCAGAAATTTCATGGAGTTCCTTTCCCACTGCGTTCGCAGCTCCTTCCCGGAACAGGGAGTAACAAGTTACAGTTCTTACACTCTGCAGAGGTGCGTTACTTTTCCCATGAGAGATCAACTCCTTGTTGCACAACCGGGAAGCTTATGCCCATCCACAATTCCATGATGTGGGGCCCAGTAGATGATCCAAGTCAATCACTGCCCTCTCTGTGACCCCATATGTCTGCATGATCCTACGGGGCTGGTTCACCTCCGTTAAGCCCCCTTCCGGGCAGGCTAAAACCCTGATGAGTTTCCAAAGACTCTATGAACTGGTGATTCCCTGGCAAGTTCCATATCAGATGGACTATACCACTAAAAACCACTCATAGATAATCTAGGCACCAAAAGTGTGGGGCATAAGGGTGCCCACCCATATGTTGGATCCGCACAAGGAATCACAATGTCATGTTAAGGTCGTCTTGGCTCCATACGAGAGGAAAAGGATACAACTGACTTCTCCATCCCATTCCAAATCATATGGTTAACGCGTAATATACGGCACAAGAATCACTGACGACATTGGTTGTTAAGTCCTAGATAATATGTTCCTTTACCACCGGAACTTTCATAGTAGGTTATTACCTCATGGTAAATAACCTATAATCACATTATTATGAAAATAGTGTTTTCTGACCTTTTTCAAATGCAGGTGATGACAACACTGGATTTGCAAAATACTTTACAGAAAATAATCAAAGGACATGAGCAAGTGTGAACTTGCCTTTTGTGATTGCAAGATTATGCACTCACGGTCTTCAAGACAATATAAGATCCAACACCTGAAATCAGCATCATTGGTCCGGTAAGGACTAGCGTTTAAAGAAGCAAAATGCATTATGCATAGTAATGTAATGCAAATTGATAAACTCGAATCCCGGGAATAACGCTGATCTAGGGTTTGGAAAATGGAAAGGTTTCTTTAAGATGTGTTGTTCTTTTAGATAAGTTTTACACGTGTGCTTATTATTAAGGATTGTGAGTGTGTGTGAAACAACATGTAAACATAAAGGTATACAACAATAAGATATACTATTGAGATACGCTACTCAAAGATTGCGTACATGAGAACTGCCTTATCTTCAAATTTTACTTTGCAAGTAATGGCATTTATAAGGAACTTAAGTGTTAACAATTCTAAACAAGTAAAGTATGAAGTAACGTGATTATTATTGATTGTCATCTGTTATCTAAAGTGGTAAAAAGAATAACATTTGAAGAAAATATCTTTGTTAAGGTTTAAACAACCTTGATGGCTTTTAGAATATGATTGATAGAATATGATTAATGTTATTTATGCTTGCTTGAATAGTCTATACTTGAGATGGCTTAGGTCTTAATTAAAAATAGACCAAAGTTAACTATAAAAACATATAATAAAGTCTTTAGCATTATATTTAAAGACTTTTAGACTAAAGTTAACTTTAAGAACATATATGGATTTAAGATGTAATGCTTATGATAATTGTACTTTGTTCACTTCATAAGGTTTCTTTTAAAGTTAACTCGGAATGGTACTACTTTTATTTAAGTAGTGGTTTTTTAATGTTATAATGGAATAGAATCATTTACCTTTTTATAAATGAATGGTTATAGTTTGTAAACAAGGAAATAATATTACCTAACTACTTATGGATTTATTATAGTGTTTTGATATGTTTATAAACTTGTGTTTGAAGGGAATATGCCCGAGAGGCAATAATAAAGTGGTTATTATCGTATTCCTTATTTATGATAAATGTTTATTTTACATGCTATAATTGTATTAATACGGAAACGTTAATACATGTGTGTTTAATAAACAAAAAGGGAGTTCCTAGTTATGCCTCTCTCATAAACTAGCTCGTTGATTAACAAGATGATCAAGGTTTCCTGATCATGGACATTGGATGTTGTTAATAACGGGATCACAACGTTAGTGTAATGGTGTGATGAACATTCATCCTAAGTATAGCATTACGATCAAAGTCATTGAGTTTATATTGCCATAACAACTTACGAAGTGATCCTAATCCTTAGACCATGAGATCATGTCAATCACTAACACCAGAAGAGTTTCTTGATAACATCAAACGTCACACCGTAACAGGGTGATTATAAAGATGGGTTCAGAACTACTAAAGTGTTATGTTGAGGATCATGGACCGAGAGTGGAATTTGTTCATCCCGATGACGGATAGATATGCTCTGGGCGCTCTCGGTGATATCACATTGATTAGCTTGCAAGCAAGTGATTTGATCACTAGAATGTTATATCACGGGAACGAGAAAAGAGTGCATGTCAGTAACGAGATCAAACTAGGTATGGAGATACCGATGATCGAATCTCGGACATGTAATATATCGCGAAACAAAGGGATTAAGATACTAGTGTAAAAGGTTCCGACGATCACAAGAAAGTCATCGTTGAATGTGTGGGAGTCAGTATGGGTCTCCAGATCCCACTTCTGATTATTGATCCGAGAGGGGTCTCAATCATGTCCGCATTATTCGCGAACCGTAGGGTGACACACTTAAGAGACACCGACATCCATTTGGAGCAAAAGTTTCATGCCGAAAAGAATAACAAGCGCAGGAATTTATTTCACTAGATACCGAAACGGGTTTTCGGGTGAAATTGCAGAAAGTGTTTCTGCATGTGAAATGAAATACTAGAAAGGGGTTATTTGTGAATGTTTTTCATTAAAGTAATTGACAAAATTCTGAATAAAATAAAATAGTTTTATTTAATGAGAGTTTGCATTAAATTTGGTGGAAATTTAATGGGAATTTGAGTGGGTTTTTGAGTGGAGAAAATTGAAGGGCCATTTTGTGAGTGGAGTGTCCACCCACATGAATGAGGGAGAGGTGGGGGCACCCTCCATGGCCGGCGGCCATGCCCCCTTGGGCTACCCCCTCCCCTATATAAGGAGCCCCTCCTCTCACTTCTCATTCACACCTCCTCGTGAAGGATCTCTCTCCCCCTCTAGAATTTATTCCCCATGGTCTCAGACTAGCGAGATACATGTTCCCGGTGGCTTTTAGGCAAGAAAGAGTTGTGCTTCCGCTCCATCTTGCTCCGTTGAAATGACACCATATAAGTTATGGTTTGGGGTAAAACCCAAGTTGTCATTTCTTAAATTTTGGTATGCTAAACATAAGTAAGATGTTTACAACCGAAGTCGGATGAGCATGTCTTTGTAGGTTATTTTGAATAAAAATTGGTTATTCCTCCATAACACCAAGGACAAAAGGGTTTGTCGCTTGAAACATGAAGTTTCTTGAAGAAGGAATTTTTCATAAATGTTAAGTGGGAGGACAATAGAACTTTGATAAGGTTAATGAACCTTAGCTAAATGTGCTGAGTTGCGCAGCGCCGGAAATGGTTCCGGAGGCTGCCATAATGCTCATAGCTTATGTGCCTCAAAAGGTTGTGGTCATGGAGATCTAAGTTCTTATTGAACCAAGTCGGTAAGATAAACAATCAAATGCTTAGATTTGAGAGTAAATCATTATTGTTTGACAATGATGAACCGACTACATGCAAAGAAGCGATGATGGGCCCTGACTCCGTAAAATGGCTTGAAGTCATAAAATCCGTGATAGTTCCATACACGAGAAATCAAGTTTTGAACTTGGAAGACCCTCCGGAAAGGTGTAAAAACCTATCGGTCGTATTTGGATCTATAAAGAAACAGACATGGATGTTTTACATCGATGAAATAGTCGACATGTCGGTAAAGTATTTTACGACAATGTTCAAGGAGTTGACTATGACAAGATTTGATCTTTCATAGCGATATTTAGTCTGGATGGATTAAAGTAGCAACCACTACATATAATTTGGTATATGGTAGATGAATAAACAAAACAAAATTCTTCTAATAGAATGGTTACCTAGGACGTGTACATGACACGGTCCAAAGGGTTTTGTTAAATTCAAAGGATGCTAAAAGGGCATGCAAACTTCAATGGTTGAAGTAAGCATTGCGGAGTTGGAATCTTCACCATGATGAAAAAGGAGTTTTTCATCAGGAGACGATGAAGATGCTTGCATTTGCAAGAAATTAAGTGGGAGCGCTAAGACATATTTCTAATACATTATGTGAAGGACATCTTGTTGATTAGAAATGATGTATCTTTTATTGACAAAGGTTAAGAATTTCATTTCGATGAAATACTTAGGCAAAACCCAAATATTTAGCGTGAATGTCTATAGTGGATAGACTGTGACGCCAATATGGTTGTGCCAAACGTACATATATGAGATATTGAAGGAGTTCAATATAGAAACGACAAGAAACAGTTCTTGTTGCATGGAAAGGAATTGAATCAAGATTCAAGTGTATCGACACTTGATAAGTGAAACAAGATTCAAGTGCTTTGAGACTTGATGAGTGAAATCACGAGAATGTTTTGATGAATCATACCATGATATGTACACATCCAGATATGTCCTATGCTCTAAGTGTTATGAGCATATACCAGAATGAATCATAAAATGATCACTGGATGATAGTGAGGATATTCTTATGATCTTTTTGAAAGAACTAAGAATATATTTGTGTAGAGGTGACAAACAATTACAAATAGTTCATTGTAAAGCGTTACATTGATACTAGGTTTGTCACAAGATACAAATTAAGTTTATCTCAATTTAAACTATGGGTGGCACAATGTAATGGAAAGAAGATTCCATGATGGAATTGGATGAAATCCATAGTTAAGACATTGTGACGAATACTACAACAAAAAGGCTAAGTATATGACTGCTATAGTAGCAGCAAAGGAGGGCATTTGTGTCAAGTAGTTTGTTATCAAACTAAGGTGTGGTTCGCAACGGGCTAACACTAAAGATATATTGTACGACAATAGTATCGACGTGTGTTAACCCCAAGGAACTAAAGGTCTCACCAAAAGACCAAATTTATACAATGCCATCTCATTGGAGAATGAGTGATGCGTGAAGACGCAAAGACATGCAAATACACATGGACCTAAAAGCGTCAGATCCGTAGATTATGTTAACCACTTGCAGTTGCGTATATGGAACACCAGAAAGCCATATGTGGTCAATACGCAAAGTTTTAAAACTATATTATTGTCTCTGGTGCAAGTGGGAGACTGAAGGGAATATGCCCGAGACGCAATAATAAAGTGGTTATTATCGTATTCCTTATTTATGATAAATGTTTATTTTACATGCTATAATTGTATTAATACGGAAACGTTAATACATGTGTGTTTAATAAACAAAAATGGAGTTCCTAGTTATGCCTCTCTCATAAACTAGCTCGTTGATTAACAAGATGATCAAGGTTTCCTGATCATGGACATTGGATGTTGTTAATAACGGGATCACAACGTTAGTGTAATGGTGTGATGAACATTCATCCGAAGTATAGCATTACGATCAAAGTCATTGAGTTTATATTGCCATAACAACTTACGAAGTGATCCTAATCCTTAGACCATGAGATCATGTCAATCACTAACACCAGAACAGTTTCTTGATAACATCAAACGTCACACCGTAACAGGGTGATTATAAAGATGGGTTCAGAACTACTAAAGTGTTATGTTGAGGATCATGGACCGAGAGTGGAATTTGTTCATCCCGATGACGGATAGATATGCTCTGGGCGCTCTCGGTGATATCACATTGATTAGCTTGCAAGCAAGTGATTTGATCACTAGAATGTTATATCACGGGAACGAGAAAAGAGTGCATGTCAGTAACGAGATCAAACTAGGTATGGAGATACCGATGATCGAATCTCGGACATGTAATATATCGCGAAACAAAGGGATTAAGATACTAGTGTAAAAGGTTCCGACGATCACAAGAAAGTCATCATTGAATGTGTGGGAGTCAGTATGGGTCTCCAGATCCCGCTTCTGATTATTGATCCGAGAGGGGTCTCGATCATGTCCGCATTATTCGCGAACCGTAGGGTGACACACTTAAGAGGCACCGACATCCATTTGGAGCAAAAGTTTCATGCCGAAAAGAATAACAAGCGCAGGAATTTATTTCACTAGATACCGAAACGGGTTTTCGGGTGAAATTGCAGAAAGTGTTTCTGCATGTGAAATGAAATACTAGAAAGGGGTTATTTGTGAATGTTTGTCATTAAAGTAATTGACAAAATTCTGAATAAAATAAAAGAGTTTTATTTAATGAGAGTTTGCATTAAATTTGGTGGAAATTTAATGGGAATTTGAGTGGGTTTTTGAGTGGAGAAAATTGAAGGGCCATTTTGTGAGTGGAGTGTCCACCCACATGAATGAGGGAGAGGTGGGGGAACCCTCCATGGCCGGCGTCCATGCTTCCTTGGGCTGCCCCCCTCCCCTATATAAGGAGCCCCTCCTCTCACTTCTCACTCACACCTCCTCGTGAAGGATCTCTCTACCCCTCTAGAATTTATTCTCCATGATCTCGGACTAGCGAGATACATGTTCCCGGTGGCTTTTCGGCAAGAAAGAGTTGTGCTTCCGCTGCATCGCTGGAGCGAGGAGGCGGAGGTTGCTCGGTGCCTCGAACGTGTGTGCGAGCACGGATGCGCTGCTGTTTTGCGGCGCTAGGACTTCCTCTCGATCTTGAGATCGGCAAGAGATCGTCTACATCAACCACGAGTTTGGACTCGTTAAGCTTTGTCGGTCTTCAAGGGTATGTTCTCTACGGATATACATCCGCTCGTTGTTTGTATCTAGTAGATAGATCTTGGTACATAGTTATTCCCATCGTAGGAAATTTTTTGTTTTCTATGCTGCGAACCCTACAGTGGTATCAGAGCCGGATCTATGCGTAGATACTTTGCACGGGTAGTATACATATGAGTATGTGGGCGATGATGATCATTTTATTGCATCTTTGTTGTACTTTGGATATTGGTGGCATAGTGGGATGAAGCGGCCCGGACAAACTTTACATGTCCTCGCACATGAGACCTGTTCCACGCTTGACATGCAACTAGTTTTGCATAAGTGGCTAGCGGGTGTCTGTCTCTCCTACTATAGTCAATATCTAATTTGCAACGAGTTGTTAACAATTTGCTTATCCTCGTTGTGGTTCATATTCGTAGGTAAGAACGGTTCTATCTTCGAAAGCCCTAAGCCACGTAAAATTTGCAATGGATAAATTAGAGGCGTCTAGTTTAGATTGTTGCTGGGCTAGTGATATGATATGGTGATGTTGTAAGTAGAACTATGATATGATACTCTTACAACACACATAATGTGTAATCTCCATATACCTTGGACTTACACATATAGGTATGATAGTGATCATACCACGGTGCACATGATAGAGATCATATGCGAGAACCATATCATTCCACTAATAAACATGTGATGTTTTGATTGCATCTTATATTGCTTGTTTAGCATTTTATTAGCATAATAAGATGATCCCTCATTTAGATATCAAGATAAGAATGTGTTCTTCCTTAAGTATGCACCGACAATGTTTCGTCGCTCAAGACATCACGTGATGATCGGGTGTACTTGAATCCATGAGCATATCTCGGGTGTAAGACAGTTACACACGCGAATACTAAGGTTCTTACTTGGCGAGCCTAGCATGTATAGACATGGCCTCGGAACACGGACCGAAAGGTTAAGCATGAGTCATATGTTTTGATATGATGACCATTTGATGCTCGCCTTTGAAACTACACCGACTCACGTGATGATCGGACTTGGTGTAGTGGATTTGGTTCATGTAATCACCAAAAGGACACGAGGGATGTCATTTTTTAGTGGGAGTTCATTTCTAATTTGGATTAGTAGAACTCAATTTATCATAAATTAAATCAAAGTGAATTTGCATAATTTGTTGTAGTCATTGGCATTCGTTCACCACCTTATGCATAGTTGTAATTGAGATAATAGAACTATAGAATTCTGGATATATACTTTACGAACTGGTATCGTATTGTGTTGAGTGTCAATCTAAAGTTTAAATTCCTATTGAAAACTTTCAGCAAACTCTGTTTACTCCGTGAAATTTAATAATTGGTATTAAATTGAGAGTAACAATTCCAGTGTTAGTATCTTAAGTATCATGTTTGCCTCCATGATTCTTGATTGTTTTAATATCAAGTTTATCTAGGAGCTGAAAGAATTGTTTCAGAAACCATCATGTGTGGCAGATATAACGATATCTAAAACAAGTTTTTGGTTGCAATATGATAGTGTAGGGGTTCGTAGCATGGAAAACAAAAAATTTCTACCGCATGAACACACAATCAAGATCTAATCTATGATCAAGCCAAGATCTATCTACTAGATTGTAGCAACGAGTCAATAGAGTACTAACCCTCGAAGATCCAAAGCGGTTAACGAGATCAGATTCTCGTGGATGATGTAGTCGTACACTTCCGATCTCAAGATCGCGTAGACGATCCTTCCGGCACTGCGTTCCGGCAGCGCTTCCGTAGTCGGTCACACGTTCGGTACTCGATGAAGACCTTCCTCTCCCTTGTTCTAGCAGGCAGCGGAGGTTGTAGCACTCTCCTTGCGATTCCGGCAGCACGACGGCGTGGTACCGGAAGTAGAGGGGAGATCTCGCAGGGCTTCGCCTTAAGCCGGAGCGAGTATGGTGGACTATGAGAGAGGCCTTGGAGATCTAGGGTTTAGAGGCACCAAGGAGAGAGGGCTAGGCCGGCGGCTAGGGCAAGGGGAGGGCCCCAACTCGGCGGCTAGGCAAACCCTAGGGGCGGCGGCGACTTGGTGGAGGCCGGCGGCTAGGGCTAGGGTTTAGAGGAGAGAGGTGTAGGGAAGAGGGGCACCCCTGCCCCTCCTTTTATAGGTGGGAGGGAGGCGCGGTTGGGAGGAGGGAGTCCTCCTCCAACTCCTCCTCCTTGGCCGGCGGGTGGAGGGAGTAGGACTTCCTCCCCAAGTAGGTTTCCTACTCTCCCTCCACCAAGCAAACTAGCCGTTTGACTTTTCAAATTGGCGTTTGACTTTTCAAACTAGGATTTGATTTATCCCTTTATTTTGCTCAGCGATGACACCTAGTACATGATGCAACCATTCCAACTTGTTATGACACATTCATGTACCCTTCCCCTCCGGAGTGCCGGACCTTCCAGAACCTTCTAGAACATTCCCGATGAAAACACCGAAACCATTCTCCAACCCCGAAACAGGGCTTTCCTTATATGAATCTTATTCTTCGGACCATTCCGGATCTCCTCGTGATATCCCGGATCCCATCCGAGACTCCGAACAACATTCGGTCTCTTACTCATCATTCCATAACTACTCAACAACATCGAATCCTTAAGTGTGTCTCCCTACGGTTCGTGAATTATGCGGACATGACCGAGACACTTCTCCGATCAATAACCAATAGAGGAATCTGGAAATTCATATGGCTCCCACATATTTCTACGATTACTTTGCGATCGAATGAACCACTCACATACGATACCAATTTCCCTTTGTCTCACGATAGTTTACTTATCCGAGGTTTTGATCATCGGTATCTCTGCATACCTAGTTCAACCTCGTTACCGATAAGTACTCTTTTCTCGTTCCCGTGATATGTGATCCCTTGTGAGCCAGTCACATGCTTGCAAGCTAATTGGATGACATTCCACCGAGAGGTCCCAGAGTATATCTATCCATCATATGGATGGACAAATCCCACTCTTGATCCATGTGCCTCAACCCATACTTTCCAAACACTCAATGCCACCTTTATAGCCACCCAGTTACGGTGTGGTGTTTGATGTCATCAAAGCATCCTTCTGGTGATGGTGATTAACATGATCTCATGGTCAAAGGAACTAGGTTACTATGTATCAGAAAGCTTATAGCAAATGAACTATATTAAATGACTTGATCTTTATGCTACGCTTAACTATAGGAGTATGTCCATCACATCATTCTCCTAATGATATGACCCTGTTGTTAATAACATCTCTATGTTCATGATCAGGAAACCATGAACATATATATTAACCAACAAGCTAGTTTAACAAGAGGCTTTACTAGGGACTCTTTTATGTTTACAAATCACACAAGTATTAATGTTTCCTGTCAATACAATTATAGCATGGTATGTAAACATTTATCATAAGTATGAAGATATGATAATAACCACTTTATTATTGCCTCTTGGGCATATCTCCAACAGATAGTGTATAATATATGTTCTCATATTGGATGAGAATTTACGAAGGTTGGAGATGCTAGACATCCTAATCATCCAAAAGGGTTTTGGAAAGTAATGTTATACTCACGATTCGCCTTTATAAGCTACAGTAGCTTGATCATGAAAGTCGTCATGATAAGGATGAATAGAAGATGTATGTAAAGTGTTTACTACACTAAAAGATTACTAAAGAATGGATTTTGAAAGAATACCGATCATTTTGATGATGGTGATCTACTTCAAAGTGCAAGTCCAAAGGTATTATTATTTGAATATACACGCTTTGGACTATGTGTCATATATATGGGGCCACTGTTGATGTTGATAGATTCTTTTAAAAACAAAGAGGAAATGCTGAAAGAGAATCTATAAAATGTATTTGGCAGAAAAGAAAAGACTGGAAATATCCAATTTAGGTATATATATGATATACATGTTATGGTTGTATTCTTTGCTTGTTAAACAATGTGGTTCTTGCGTATTGGATACCGAATTGGTTGGTATGAAATTTCATACGGAACAACACAATTCATGAACCACAATGGCCTAAGTAACTAGCAAGAGAATATGTGATGATGTTCATGGAAAACAAACAAACCGTTGTTTGTATTTCTCGTTGACATCAAAGCTTGACTTCAAGATTTGTTTTAATAATTGTTATTTAAATCAGGTATTATGAGAACAAAGGTTGTTCAAATAATTACCATATTCCATATAAGATGGATGATTTACAAATCTAGTTGGAGAAATCACATCCATAAAACCTAATGCTAAAATATCGCAAGACAAATGATTGAAAGATCACTTACGAAGTGACATCTCTATTTAAATTATATTGGAAAGAAAACATGAAGAATCTCCATATTCATGGATTTTTGGAGTCTTTGATTTGATCAAGTGACGCTTGTGAGACTTTCCTAGGGATAATTAAAACTTCGTTCAAAGGCCAAAGAAGAACAAACGACTAAAATATTGGAATTTATACATATTGATGTATGTAGTCCATTATGTGTAGTCGTAAGCGATGAGTTTCAACTTCATATGCTTTCTCCGGAAATTTGAGTGAATATTCACTTAATGAGAAAGAAGTATGAAATATTTGAAAAACGTTTCGAAGACTTTCAAGATGAAGTGCAAAATCATTGTAACAAGAAAATAAATGGTTTATGATTTTACCATAAGGGATTTGTTTGAGTTACAAGTGTAACAAGAAGATAAATAAATTATGATTTTATCATAAAGGGATTTATTTGAGTTACAAGTTTAGCAAAACACCTAGATTTACATCTCCCGAAACACCATAGGAATATGGAATGTTTGAGATTTGTAATGAAACCTTGTTTGACATGGTTGGATCAAAGGTGTTATTTATAAAACTGCCATTATGTTTTAAAAGATTAAAGCTTTAGAGACTACCGCTTTTTCACTGAAAAGAGCTCCATCTTGATCCGTTGAAATGACACCATATAAGTTATGGTTTGGGGTAAAACCCAAGTTGTCATTTCTTAAATTTTGGTATGCTAAACATAAGTAAGATGTTTACAACCGAAGTCGGATGAGCATGTCTTTGTAGGTTATTTTGAATAAAAATTGGTTATTCCTCCATAACACCAAGGACAAAAGGGTTTGTCGCTTGAAACATGAAGTTTCTTGAAGAAGGAATTTTTCATAAATGTTAAGTGGGAGGACAATAGAACTTTGATAAGGTTAATGAACCTTAGCTAAATGTGCTGAGTTGCGCAGCGCCGGAAATGGTTCCGGAGGCTCCATAATGCTCATAGCTTATGTGCCTCAAAAGGTTGTGGTCATGGAGATCTAAGTTCTTATTGAACCAAGTCGGTAAGATAAACAATCAAATGCTTACATTTGAGAGTAAATCATTATTGTTTGACAATGATGAACCGACTACATGCAAAGAAGCGATGATGGGCCCTAAATCCGTAAAATGGCTTGAAGTCATAAAATCCGTGATAGTTCCATACACGAGAAATCAAGTTTTGAACTTGGAAGACCCTCCGGAAAGGTGTAAAAACCTATCGGTCGTATTTGGATCTATAAAGAAATAGACATGGATGTTTTACATCGATGAAATAGTCGACATGTCGGTAAAGTATTTTACGACAATGTTCAAGGAGTTGACTATGACAAGATTTGATCTTTCATAGCGATATTTAGTCTGGATGGATTAAAGTAGCAACCACTACATATAATTTGGTATATGGTAGATGAATAAACAAAGCAAAATTCTTCTAATAGAATGGTTACCTAGGACGTGTACATGACACGGTCCAAAGGGTTTTGTTAAATTCAAAGGATGCTAAAAGGGCATGCAAACTTCAATGGTTGAAGTAAGCATTGCGGAGTTGGAATCTTCACCATGATGAAAAAGGAGTTTTTCATCAGGAGACGATGAAGATGCTTGCATTTGCAAGAAATTAAGTGGGAGCGCTAAGACATATTTCTAATACATTATGTGAAGGACATCTTGTTGATTAGAAATGATGTATCTTTTATTGACAAAGGTTAAGAATTTCATTTCGATGAAATACTTAGGCAAAACCCAAATATTTAGCGTGAATGTCTATAGTGGATAGACTGTGACGCCAATATGGTTGTGCCAAACGTACATATATGAGATATTGAAGGAGTTCAATATAGAAACGACAAGAAACAGTTCTTGTTGCATGGAAAGGAATTGAATCAAGATTCAAGTGTATCGACACTTGATAAGTGAAACAAGATTCAAGTGCTTTGAGACTTGATGAGTGAAATCACGAGAATGTTTTGATCAATCATACCATGATATGTACACATCCAGATATGTCCTATGCTCTAAGTGTTATGAGCATATACCAGAATGAATCATAAAATGATCATTGGATGATAGTGAGGATATTCTTATGATCTTTTTGAAAGAACTAAGAATATATTTGTGTAGAGGTGACAAACAATTACAAATAGTTCATTGTAAAGCGTTACATTGATACTAGGTTTGTCACAAGATACAAATTAAGTTTATCTCAATTTAAACTATGGGTGGCACAATGTAATGGAAAGAAGATTCCATGATGGATTTGGATGAAATCCATAGTTAAGACATTGTGACGAATACTACAACAAAAAGGCTAAGTATATGACTGCTATAGTAGCAGCAAAGGAGGGCATTTGTGTCAAGTAGTTTGTTATCAAACTAAGGTGTGGTTCGCAACGGGCTAACACTAAAGATATATTGTACGACAATAGTATCGACGTGTGTTAACCCCAAGGAACTAAATGTCTCACCAAAAGACCAAATTTATACAATGCCATCTCATTGGAGAATGAGTGATGCGTGAAGACGCAAAGACATGCAAATACACACAGACCTGAAAGCGTCAGATCCGTAGATTATGTTAACCACTTGCAGTTGCGTATATGGAACACCAGAAAGCCATATGTGGTCAATACGCAAAGTTTTAAAACTATATTATTGTCTCTGATGCAAGTGGGAGACTGAAGGGAATATGCCCGAGAGGCAATAGTAAAGTGGTTATTATCGTATTCCTTATTTATGATAAATGTTTATTTTATATGCTATAATTGTATTAATACGGAAACGTTAATACATGTGTGTTTAATAAACAAAACGGGAGTTCCTAGTTATGCCTCTCTCATAAACTAGCTCGTTGATTAACAAGATGATCAAGGTTTCCTAATCATGGACATTGGATGTTGTTAATAACGGGATCACAACATTAGTGTAATGGTGTGATGAACATTCATCCGAAGTATAGCATTACGATCAAAGTCATTGAGTTTATATTGCTATAACAACTTACGAATTGATCCTAATCCTTAGACCATGAGATCATGTCAATCACTAACACCAGAAGAGTTTCTTGATAACATCAAACGTCACACCGTAACAGGGTGATTATAAAGATGGGTTCAGAACTACTAAAGTGTTATGTTGAGGCCCATGGATCGATAGTGGAATTTGTTCATACCGATGACGGATAGATATGCTCTGGGCCCTCTCGGTGATATCACATTGATTAGCTTGCAAGCAAGTGATTTGATCACTAGAATGTTATATCACGGGAACGAGAAAAGAGTGCTTGTCAGTAACGAGATCAAACTAGGTATGGAGATACCGATGATCGAATCTCGGACATGTAATATATCGCGAAACAAAGGGATTAAGATACTAGTGTAAAAGGTTCCGACGATCACAAGAAAGTCATCGTTGAATGTGTGGGAGTCAGTATGGGTCTCCAGATCCCGCTTCTGATTATTGATCCGAGAGGGGTCTCGATCATGTCCGCATTATTCGCGAACCGTAGGGTGACACACTTAAGAGACACCGACATCCATTTGGAGCAAAAGTTTCATGCCGAAAAGAATAACAAGCGCAGGAATTTATTTCACTAGATACCGAAACGGGTTTTCGGGTGAAATTGCAGAAAGTGTTTCTGCATGTGAAATGAAATACTAGAAAGGGGTTATTTGTGAATGTTTTTCATTAAAGTAATTGACAAAATTCTGAATAAAATAAAATAGTTTTATTTAATGAGAGTTTGCATTAAATTTGGTGGAAATTTAATGGGAATTTGAGTGGGTTTTTGAGTGGAGAAAATTGAAGGGCCATTTTGTGAGTGGAGTGTCCACCCACATGAATGAGGGAGAGGTGGGGGCACCCTCCATGGCCGGCGGCCATGCCCCCTTGGGCTACCCCCTCCCCTATATAAGGAGCCCCTCCTCTCACTTCTCATTCACACCTCCTCGTGAAGGATCTCTCCCCCCCTCTAGAATTTATTCCCCATGGTCTCAGACTAGCGAGATACATGTTCCCGGTGGCTTTTAGGCAATAAAGAGTTGTGCTTCCGCTGCATCGCTGGAGCGAGGAGGCGGAGGTTGCTCGGTGCCTCGGACATGTGTGCGAGCACGGATGCGCTGCTGTTTTGCGGCGCTAGGACTTCCTCTCGATCTTGAGATCGGCAAGAGATTGTCTACATCAACCACGAGTTTGGACTCGTTAAGCTTTTTCGGTATTCAAGGGTATGTTCTCTACGGATATACATCCGCTCGCTGTTTGTATCTAGTAGATAGATCTTGGTACATAGTTGTTCTAATCGTAGGAAATTTTTTGTTTTCTATGCTGCGAACCCTACAGTGTTTGAATGATATTTCAATAAGATTGTATTTAAAATGTGTTCATTTTGACTTCATATTATTGATATTTAAGACTAATACTATTTTGACCTTAATTGGCTAATTTTAGAAATATTAGCAAATTTTTATTTATCCTTACATGAATTATTTATTAAGGAAATTAGATTTAAATTCAAGTTATTAAAGTATTAAGTTTTTATTTACTTCTAGAGTGGAATATTATATTTTTAACATGTAGGTATTCTTTTTGTGATCATTTTGGTATATTACATTTATTTTTGTGATTTATAAATAATAAGGTATGATTTTTACAAGGTTTATTACTTTATCAACACTTAATAAATATTAAATATTTAATTAGGTGAATTAATAATGCATGATTATAATTTTAAATTTTAGTTCTTATTTTTCTAAGAATTTTGATATATTATCTGTATTTTTATCATTTACCACTATTAAAATATGAATTATCAAAGTTTTATTATTTATAAAATCTTTATTAAATAATAATTATTTACATAACTAACATAATAATGTTTGATAATAGTTTTAAGTTGTAGATTTTATTTTTCTAAACATTTTCATATATTACATATATTTTTCTGAATTATAAAAGAAAAGTTATTAATTTAACAAGATTTAATGATTTTTATTTAATTCTCTGAATATTTAGATTTGGATTTATAACATTTGATTTATTTTCTAAACAGAGAGTAGCTTTTTACAACACAACCAGAGCTACCCCAGGTCACTGACCAGTAGGGTCAGGGCCACGTCAGTATGCCACATAGGCATGGACTGGTCAACTGACGGACTGGGTCAAGGATGACATAGGCATGGCATCAGGATGACGTCAGCGCAACCACCACCGCCAGTTGATGGTCGCCGGCGACGATCTAAGGTGCCCGAACAAACGAAACTAGTCTAGTTTGATTCAGCGCGACAATGCTGAACCATATAGTGGCGGCGCTGCTCAAATATGGTCACCGGAGCTACGAGAACGATGACGACTGACGGCGGCGCACCCTGGTGTTACGGCACGAGCATGCTAGAGAGAGCGATAGGAAGAGAGGAACGATGCTTGAGCATCAGTGACTCACCCTGGTTTCAGTGGTGGTGTTGGCGAGGACTGGTGCGGTCGGAGACGAGCTCTTCGACGAGGATTCCGACAAACTGCCGCAGAAAGGAACGGCAAAACTCACCCTCCCAGTACTCCCCTTGATACTGGACTCCACTCAGAGGATCTACGGAGCACGGGGCATCTCCATGGCTACTTGGAAAGGAGTGGGGAGGCGTGGCACGACAGCGAGGTTAGAAAGGGTTTCGGTTCCGAGGAAGAAATTGAGAGAGAAAGCTTTAGAGGAAGAGGGAGTGGATGAGGACGAGGCAGAGCGGCATCATCGTGGCCTCCTTATCCCCTCTGGCGGTCGGCGGCACAAATCACCACGCCGGCAAGTGGCGGTGCTGACGCCAGCGAGCTACTTCATGCACGGAGAGAGGTGGACGATGACGATAGAATGGACAAAAGGGTACGTGGGCCTAGGCCGGTGTTGGGATTCGATGAATCAAGCATAAAGAGTTGACCGCTGCTGTGAGCGATGAATAAGCAGAGGAAATGTTGGGCCGGCTTGCTGCTCGACCCAGATTCTCCTTTTCTTTTTATTTCCTTTTTCAATCTTCTGTTTTGATTTCAGATTTGAATTTGATCATTTGATTTAAATTTTCCTTATAGGGTTTATTTGCTGAATGCTTGCAGCAGCAAATGATATTTATTGAAATTTATTTTGTGAGCCCGTATGACATTTATTTTCTTTATTTCCTTTCATATAAGTCATTTTTATTAATATTTTGTAAGGGCTTTTATTAATAATTTTTCTTTCAATAATAAGCCATGGATTTATTATGGAATATTTCCTTAGTTAATTATAAAATTTGGTTTTAATGAATTTATAGTTTGGAGATAAATTTGATATAATGATCCTATATCATTATTTGATGCATGATATTCTAAGGAATTAATATGTCTAATATTATTCCCTTAAATCTAGGAAATACCAAGGTATATATTTTATTGTACCCAACATAGGAGTTAAGTTCTGAAATTATAAGTATTTATCATGAGCTTTAGGAGATTTAGTATACTCAAATTCTTTTATAAACATGGATAAAAATTAATGGTTAAGTCACATTGTCCTAATGCTTGTGTTCATGAATGATATCACCATCCAGGATAAAATAGTAGAGTTGTTCTTTAGGCTAACATATGAGAAAGAATTGATTAAGATGGTTCCTAAGCACATGTGATCATGATAGTTGGAAATGACAAAGATGTGCTTAAGTAATTTTATATAGGGAAATCTTCCTATAAACCATTGTGGAAATAAATGATTGAACAAATAGATGGTATTAAGTCTGATTATAGATTTAAGGTTTTAGTCTTTACCAAGAATTCCTATCTTCCATAATTCGCAATCCTGGTTTTATAATTAAGAAATTCCTTTCCTAGATATACTACTTTTTCCTATTCATCATCATGTGTTAACATGATGAGCTTTCCTTCACAAGAATACTCTTATCAATATTTTATTCTTCTAATTCCATTTGTAAATACAATGAGCTTGACATTGAAGCTTCTCATTATATTCTCATTGCTATACTTGGGTATATCAAACTACTCTGATAATGATAACCTCTAATCCATACAGTAATTACTTCTAACTCCCTTTATACACTTCCTTTATTCTCATCACCAATTTTACTCCAGTAAATGTATATTCAACTTCACATTATATCATGATGATTGGTCATAGCTAACCTAGGAAAACATGCCTATACTAGGGTTTAATAATATTAGATTCCCCCCAATGTCACATATACATAATATAATCCTTCACTC
Organism: Avena sativa; assembly: GCA_916181665.1. NCBI lineage: Eukaryota > Viridiplantae > Streptophyta > Magnoliopsida > Poales > Poaceae > Avena > Avena sativa. The sequence goes on along the minus strand of OV702289.1, from coordinate 36,464,265 downwards.
TTAGTGACTTGAGCATGATCATTACAATCCCTTGATCATTTATGGCTTAGGGTACTAGTTGGCTAATCAAGGCTTTTATCAATACAACAATATAGTTGTATATAATTATCTTCTAAATATCTCTGTTGGATTAAGAGATACTATTCATTGGCTATGCCTACTTGATCCAATAGGATTACTTCTTGGTAACTATCTTTAATGTTCATATTTATAATCTTCTTTGCTACCATATCATTATATCCAGATAACTCTTCTATCCATTCAGGATTGAGTTAACCCATCAATTGTCATATTGATTTAATTCTCTTCCAACACTCCCATTCTATTGATGATATCTGTCGTGGTGGTGGCACGACAGATGCCATAGGTAGGCTAAAGTTTGGGGCCAATGGATACTAGAGGGATCTGGGGAGGGAAGATGTAGTTGATTCTACACACTGATGACTGACGTAAAGATCTTTATTATTCCTCTCTTGGGCTACAAGTTCTCCTCGAGCTGTTTACAAGAGGATAAGATGAAATTTTACCAGCCTAACGGTACCAAATGAGCTTCTGCCCTTCTCTGAGTCCAAGCCTCTCCTTATAAAGGGGGGTCTGGGCTCCTCTAGGGCTGACGTGGCAAGCATATTCGAAGAATATGCTTGTCCCAATATAGTAATTCGGCGGCCTCCTTTCCGTGTCGCCCTTCTAATGACGACAAGGTTTCAGAGAACCCCACCTGCATGCCTCGGGCTCCAGGACTATCACCTCCGTGACCTCCTTCTGCCCTTCTGCCGCTCCGCGCCTTGTCCTTTGTATTTGGCTCCGCTCAAATTCTTCCTAGCTCCTGGCTAGAGTTTGACCATTGGCACTTCCTTCTCCTGCAAGCTTTATGTCATTCGGCCCTGGCTCGCTTGACTTGGCTTGGCCTTCACCTGCATTCAGATTATTCGGGCTGACCCGGCTGACTTAAACGGTACGTCGGCCGGGTAACGCCATGCTCTTCTCATAAGAGTCCTGCTCTTGCTTACCTCGGCCGACCTTTACAGGATTCGGCCGATTTAGACAATAACTCAGAAACTGGACGGGGAATTCCCTTTCGCCTTTCCCCGTCCTGACCCTATCCGGGGTCACCTCCCCAACATTAGTCCCCGAAGCTGGTATGGTCCTGCCTATAACCTCGGCCGGTCCATATCAGTTTCCCAATACTCGTGTATCCTTGTTTCCGAGTTACCTTTCCGTCGTCCGAGGTATCCGTGTATCTTCTTGCATACGCCTCATCCTACGTGTAACACTCATCATTATTTCTCTAGTTTTCTGTTCCTCTACAGTGCCCACTGACGGTCTACAGTAATTACTGCGCATGTCGCGTCGGCGTTGCAACGCCTCGCGCACCGTTTCTGTCAGGGGTCCTGATCGTCTCTTGCATCGTGTGGTCATTGGTGCGGTTCCACTCAGCGGCGTGCGATTATGCCGCACACACGATCTATACAGTTAGCGTCCGCATGCACGATCCCACTATCGCTCAGGTCGCGCAGTTATAAAGAGGGGCACGGGGTTGGGGGATTTACTTTCCTCCTCCGCTTACCGTTGCCCTTCTTCCTCCTCTCGCTCTTGCGCCTGTTCGTGCTCTTGCCACCGCGCGCCCATCGGAATCTTCGACGGCGAGGCCCCAGTTGCTCTGCTCTGTCGACTTCGTCGCCGTGCGCTTGCTCCGGCGCCGTCGCCGGTGAGTTCTTCTGGTCCTACTGCCTAGATTTTCCCTCTAGATGCATCTATCACTCTTTAGATTTCCCGCGGCGGTTCCTTTCCCGTTCCTCCGCCATTTTCGCCTAGGACCACGACGGGGCCTTGTAGTTCTAAGCTTTCTCCGCCGCTAGTTCCTCCTCGGTAGATTCCTCCGGCGACCCTATGTCAAGCTCTGTTAGTGGCGCGCTCATCGAGGATGATGATGCAGCGTCTGGTCCAGAGCGGGGCTTCTGGCAAGGTTCCGCCGTCACCCGCCGAGAGATCGAGTGGCTGATCAGAACCCGCCGGATTCCTGCCGAGGTAGCTTGTCGTTTACCCGTCAGCGAATCTTATCCTGTTCTAAAAGAGAGCGAGTACGTCGTCTTTATGTCTCATTTCGCTCGCGGGTTTGGTCTTCCTCTTAGCGATTTTGCTAGGAAATTCCTAGATTACTTCGGCCTGCAGCCGCATCATCTTCCGGCTAACGCCATTGCTTCTCTGTCCGCTTTTATCTCGAAAGGATACTTCGGCCTCTGGCCGTCCGTGCATGTATGGTCTAAGTTCTTCCAGATTAGATCCAATGTCATTCCAGACAAATCTCTTCAACCTTCCAAGAAACTTCTTACCCAGTGTGGAGCCGCATCCATCACACCTCAGAGGAAATCCGAGTTTCCTCGCGTCGCTGGTCTCAAGTCATGCAAGAAATGGCATAGATCATTTTTCTATGTCAAGAATTCTGGGAGGGAAGACAAGATTTGGCTCCCTGCCTTCTCCATCGGCCCCCTTCCAAGAATAACTGGACTTATAATCCCAGGAAGAGCCATGCCCTGGCCGAGGCCTTCGAGATTCGGCTGAAGGAGCTGATCCACGCCGGGTTACGTGGCGAGGATCTGATGACTACCTTTGTCAGCAGCCGGATCTGCCCTTTTCAGCAACGCACGCATAAGCTCTGCTATATGGGCGGACCCCTTGATCCCAATCGAGTCTCAACGGTTGAGCTCAATAACTATCTTATTTTCAAGCGTGTCCGAGCTATCTTTAAGATGAAGATGCTTGAGGATTGGACCTGGGGACTGAAGCCGTTCACCCGTGGGAACCCCCCTCCCGAGGTAAGTTCATGCATTTACGTTTCGCCCCACAATTGCGTTGGTGATTCCTTTTGCTAATTCCTTTGTCTCTTTTGTTGCAGAGATTTGCGGAGCAGAAGACTAAAGATGCCGAGGTTTTGGCCCTCCCGTGGACCGCAGATCGGAACACCCCGGATAGCGGGGAGCCTGACTCGGAGGAGTTCGTTCCCAAGTCGGACCTTGATCCGGCTCGTGTCCGTGGCAAGACCCCGACCCACGAGGAGGAAGGTGATTCAGACGAGGTCCAAGTTCTTGAGGTAGTCGCCGCAATGCCAATTTCTTATGCATTTCCGGCTTCTACTTTCTCAGCTAATCAGTTCGGTCAGGTTCACAACGCCGAGCCTCTCGCCTCCCGACCTCCTGTTACCTCTAGGAAGCGTACCACTCCAGCTGGTGCCTCGGAAGCCGCTCCCAAGAAACGAACGAAGAAGTCAGCCCAGCAAACTCCGAAGCGTAAAACTATGCCCGGGGTTACTGGGTGAGTAGCTTTTCATTTGTATTTCTTGTTTCTCTCTTTCTGCCTTTTGACCTGACCCTTTGTGTCTTTGCAGAGCTCCTCTTTCTGTTAAGCCCAGTGGTCCTAGCATGATGAGTCATACGACTCGGCCGCCTTCTCCTCCTCCTCCTAAAGATACTAGAGTTCCTAGTCCTGCTCGCGTAGACTCTCCTCCGTGAATCCCGAAGTTTTCCCCCGAGATCCCTTCGACCTCCATAGTCTTTACTGCGACTCCGACTCCGGCCGAGGATACCACTATCTCGGCGCCCTCAGAAACCGTAATCCCTCCGGCCCCCAAAGATGCCACTCCAAGTGCCGAGGTAACGGCTCCTGCCGACGCCTCTTCTAAGGCAAGAAAGGTTGTCGTCACCAAACCTCCCTCATCTTAGAAAGGGCTTGCCAGTTCTTCTCAGCCTACAATTGCTGATGCGCTACGCAAGGGGGTTTCTTCTGCCAAGACTATTGTTACCCCGGCCGCTGATACTCAGCTCGCTCTTCACAAGAGTCCCGCGGCGGCGGTGGCTACCCAACACGTCCGAGGTAAAGTCCTGACTCGTACTGAGAGTGGGAATAGCCTCGGCTCGTTGGTTGAGTATGCCAACAATTGGAACGCAGCTGATCAGCTCGAGGGCAATCCAAGCAGTCAGTCATTTCAACTCTCCGACATCAGCAGTCGCTTACATCTTGCTGCCAAGATTGTTCTTGACAGCGATAAGATGAATGAGGTAATTGTTTTTATTGACGTTTGATTGGTCATTCGAACAACATTATATATACTCTAGTCCCCGAAGCTTGCAACCGAATAACTTGTTATTCGTTTGGAAGTTTTATTAGGCTTTGCTTGGTTCAGTTTTGTCTTAGTGTTCGAATATCCGGCCACCCAGGTTCGAATTAAGCTTTACTTAATTCGGACCTTCCCTAGTGTTCAAATATCCAGCCACCTAGATCCGAGTTAAGCTTTGCTTGATTCGGATCTGTCTTAGCTTCGAATTTCCAGCCACCTAGATCCGAGTTAAGCTTTGCTTGCTTCGGATCTATATAAGCTTCGAATATCCAGCCACCTAGATCCGAGTTGAGCTTTGCTTGCTTCTGATTTGTCTTAGCTTCGATTATCCAGCCACCTAGATCCGAGTTAAGCTTTGCTTGATTCGGATCTGTATAAGTTTCGAATATCTAGCCACCTAGATCCGAGTTAAGCTTTGCTTGATTCGGATTTATCTAAACTTCGAGTATTTCACTGCTATTTATTTTGCTGCTTAGGTTGCGCATGATCGGCGGACCGCCGAATTCCAAAGGCTGCTTTTCGCACATAAGAAATTGCAAGACAAGTATGAGAAAGTCATTCCCGTGGTGAAGAAAGCTGGTAAGTTAACAAATTTTTGCATTGTCCCTAAAGTTCTTATTGTTTTGGACGTGAGGTGTTATCTCATTTTGCTGGTGAATAGGTAATATCAACAATCTTAATATCCGTCTTGAGAAGAAAGTCAAGGCCCTGGAAGGTTAGTTACCCTTTTTCTTTGCAGATTTCCGTTCGAAACTTATACCGGGTTTCTTTTAACCCTTTTTGCTTCGGTATAGCCGAGTTGCAAACTTTTGCAGCGTCACATCAAGAATGCATACCCATGCCTGATATGATGCTGCAATTTTTTAGAACAAGCCGGTACTCACTCGGCGCAGCTGAAAGATAAAGATGACGAGATAATTCGCTTGCGCGCCGAGGTGGAGTCCCTCAAGCTTTCTCAGAAATCTGAGTTAGAGAAAGTTGACTAGGAGTTCTCCGAGGAGAAGAATCGGCTAGCTCTGCAATTGCAGAAAAATAAAGAACTCCTCGAGGCTGCCGAACTGAAGACACGGGCGATGAGCGAGGAGATCACTCGCTTTGAGAAAACCAAGGGTGATTAGGCTCAAGATCTTTAGAGAATGCTGAGCTATATTCATCGTAATCCTCTGACCGTGGCCGAGTTATCTTTTTCTCTTTCTTAGTGTTGACCGATGTATTTTTTATTTTGCGTAGACCATTTTCCAGAAGCTAAGCCCGTGAGCTCTAGAGCGGTGGTTAATGCTCGTGTACGCCGAGGTGTCCCCGCAGATGCGAGCCCAGAATACTTGATGGAAGACTACTTAGTTGCCGTTGGCACTGCCATTGGTCCGATGAAAATTATGGGCAGGGACTTGGTGCAGGCCGCCATCCGGGCCTACCATGTTCTCTGGCCGAATACTTCTGGGACTCCTGTTATTGATGAGATCAAAATACTGGTGGAAAGATTGATGGCATCCCAGAACCAGTTAAATCTCTGGAGGGAATCCGCTGGACGAGCTGGTGCTGATATGGCGCTCACAGTCATTATGTCATGGTATGAGGATATTTCCCTCGATACCTTGATAAATTTGCGCAGTGGCTCCCGTTGGGTTGAGGATCCAGAATTCGTTGCTCACCGACAAGCTCGTGCCTTCCATCTTGTTGAGTATGCGGACGTGCATAACTGGATTGAAGGGCCGAGTTTCCTTTCTAACCCGGCGGATGGGGTCGAAGTTGAAGATGCCTCTGATGATAATTCAGCCGACCAGGACGAGGCTGAGGGCGACTCGGATACTTCTGGTGATTCCAGCTCAAGCTCGGATGGCAATGGCGACGCGCGATCCTCCTCCAAAGGGACTGGGCATTCTCAAGCTCAAGCTGATGTTTCTCAACAGCCCCGGGCTTCCCCCGAAGTCGCTCCTGGTTCTGTGGAGGGTGAAGCTGAAGGGAATATGCCCTGAGAGGCAATAATAAAGTGTTTATTATGTGTATTCCAAGTATATGATAGATGTTTATTTTGCATGCTATAATTGTATTAATACGGAAACGTTAATACATGTGTGTTTAATAAACAAACAGAAAGTTCCTAGTTATGCCTCTCTCATAAACTAGCTCGTTGATTAACAAGATGATCAAGGTTTCCTGATCATGGACATTGGATGTTGTTAATAACGGGATCACAACATTAGTGTAATGGTGTGATAAACATTCATCCGAAGTATAGCATTACGATCAAAGTCATTGAGTTTATATTGCTATAACAACTTACGAAGTGATCCTAATCCTTAGACCATGAGATCATGTCAATCACTAACACCGGAAGAGTTTCTTGATAACACCAAACGTCACACCATAACAGGGTGATTATAAAGATGGATTCAGAACTAATAAAGTGTTATGTTGAGGCTCATGGATCGAGAGTGGAATTTGTTCATCCCGATGACGGATAGATATACTCTGGGCCCTCTCGGTGATATCACATTGATTAGCTTGCAAGCAAGTGATTTGATCACTAGAATGTTATATCACGGGAACGAGAAAAGATTGCATGTCGGTAACGAGATCAAACTAGGTATGGAGATACCGATGATCGAATCTCGGACATGTAATATATCGTGAAACAAAGGGATTAAGATACTAGCGTAAAAAGGTTCCGACGATCACAAGAAAGTCATCGTTGAATGTGTGGGAGTCAGTATGGGTCTCCAGATCCCGCTTCTGATTATTGACCCGAGAGGGGTCTCGATCATGTCCGCATTATTCACGAACCATAGGGTGACACACTTAAGAGACACCGACATCCAATTGGAGCAAAAGTTTCATGCCGAAAGAATGAACAAGCGCAGGAATTTATTTCACTAGATACCGAAACAGGTTTTCGGGTGAAATTGCATAAAGTGGTTATGCATGTGAAATGGAATTCTAGCAAGGGGTTATTTGTGAATGTTTATCATTAAAGTAATTGACAAAATTCTGAATAAAATAAAATAGTTTTATTTAATGAGAGTTTGCATTAAATTTGGTGGAAATTTAATGGGAATTTGAGTGGACTTTTGAGTGGAGGAAATTTAAAGGGCATTTTGTGAGTGGAGTGTCCACCCACATGAATGAAGGAGGGGAGGGGGCAGCCCCCATGGCCGGCGGCCACCCCCTTGGGTGCCCCCCTCCTCCTATAAAAGGAGCCCCCCTCCTCACTTGTCTCTTACACCTCCTCGTGAAGGATCTCTCTCCCCCTCTAGAATTTATCCCCCATGGTCTCGGACTAGCGAGATACATGTTCCCGGTGGCTATTCGGCAAGAAAGAGTTGTGCTTCCGCTGCATCGCTGGAGCGAGGAGGCGGAGGTTGCTCGGTGCCTCGAACGTGTGTGCGAGCACGGATGCGCTGCTGATTTGCGGCGCTACGACTTCCTCTCGATCTTGAAATCGGCAAGAGATCGTCTACATCAACCACGAGTTGAACTCGTTAAGCTTTGTCGGTCTTCAAGGGTATGTTCTCTACCGATATACATCCGCCCGTTGTTTGTATCTAGTAGATAGATCTTGGTATGTAGTTCCCATCGTAGGAAATTTTTTGTTTTCTATGCTGCGAACCCTACAGTGGTATCAGAGCCGGATCTATGCGTAGATACTTTACACGGGTAGTACTCATATGAGTATGTGGGCGATGATGATCATGTTGTTGCTCCTTTGTTGTAATTTTGGATATTGGTGGCATAGTGGGATGAAGCGGCCCGGACAAACTTTACATGTCCTCGCACATGAGACCTGTTCCACGCTTGACATGCAACTAGTTTGCATAAGTGGCTAGCGGGTGTCTGTCTCTCCTACTATAGTCAATATCTATTTTGCAAGCGAGTTGCCAACAATTTGATTATCCTTGTTGTGGTTCATGTTCGTAGGTAAGAACGGTTCTATCTCGAAATCCCTAAGCCACATAAAACTTGCAATGGATAAATTAGAGGCGTCTAGTTTAGATTGTTGCTGGGCTAGTGTTATGATATGGTAGTGTTGTAAGTAGAAGTATGAGATGATACTCTTACAACACACATAGCGTGTAAACTCCATAGACCTTGGATTTACACATATAGGTATGATAGTGATCATACCACGGTGCACATGATAGAGATCATCTGCAGGAACCATATCATTTCACTAATAAACATGTGATGTTTGATAGCATCTTATATTGCTTGTTTAGCGCTTTGTTAGCATAATAAGATGATCCCTCTTTTAAATATCAAGATAAGAATGTGTTATTCCTTTAGTATGCACCGATTATGTTTTCGTCGCTCTAAGACATCACGTGATGATCGGGTGTTCTTGGATCCACGACCATATTTCGGGTGTAAAACAGTTACACACGCGAATACTAAGGTTCTAACTTGGCGAGCCTAGCATGTACAGACATGGCCTCGGAACACGGACCGAAAGGTTAAGCATGAGTCATATAGTTGATATGATGCCCATTTGATGCTCGCCTTTGAAGCTATACCGACTCACGTGATGATCGGACTTGGTATAGTGGATTTGGTTCATGTAATCACCAAAAAGGCACGAGGGATGTCGTTTTTGAGTGGGAGTTCATTCGTAATATGGATTAGTTGAACTCAATATATCATACACTTAGTCTAAACTTTACAAATTCTGTTGTAGATGGCACCACCTTCTTTTAATTTCAATGTGTTCATGGAGAAAGAGAAACTAGCAACGAACGGTAGCAACTTTACCGAATGGGCCATGAATTTGAGGATTCTCCTCTCTGCTGCACAAAAGCAATATGTGCTAGAAGCGCCGTTAGGCCCCCCACCTTTTGATGATGTCCCTGACGAGGAGAAGAATGTCTATCGGACTCGTCAGGAGGACCACAACTTAGTTCATTGCGGCATATTGTATGGGCTAGAGCCGGAACTTCGAAAGCGTTTCGAAAATGGCAATGCTTTTGATACAATGGGTGAGTTGAAAATGATTTTCGACACACATGCTGCTATAGAGAGCTACAACGCTTCAGAAAAGTTCTTTAGCTGCATGATGGAAGAGCACAGCTCCGTTAGTGAGCATGTACTCAAGATGTCGGGTTACGCCGATAAGCTTGTGTCCTTGGGAATATCGATTCCCATTGACTTAGGCATCCATCGTGTTCTGCAGTCTCTGCCACCTAGCTATAAGAGCTTCGTGATGAACTATAACATGCAAGGCATGAAGAAGTATCTCCCCGAGCTTCTGTCAATGCTTAAAACTGCAGAAGTGGAGATCAAAAAGGAACATCAAGTGTTGATGATCAATAGGAACACTGGTTTCAAGAAAGACAAGAAGGGAAAACGGAAGGGAAGTAAGGGCGGCAAGCCTGTTACCGCGCCTGAAAAGAAACCCCGAGTTGGACCTAAGTCTGATACCGAGTGCTACTATTGTAAGGGGACTGGCCACTGGAAGCGCAACTGCCCCAAGTATCTGGCAGACAAGAAGGCCGGCAAGGCAAACAAAGGTATATATGATATACATGTTATTGATGTGTACTTGACTAGTGCTCGCAATAGCACCTGGGTATTTGATACCGGTTCAGTTGCTAATATTTGTAACTCGAATCAGGGGCTGCGGAACAAGCGACCGCTAGCAAGGGGTGAGGTCAAGATGCATGTCGGCAATGGATCAAGTGTTGATGTGATCGCCGTCAGAACGCTGCCTCTCCACTTGCCGTCGGGATTAGTTATAAACTTGAATAAATGTTATCTGGTGCCTGCACTGAGCATGAACATTGTATCTGGATCGTGTTTGATGCGAAGTGGTTATTCATTTAAATCCGAGAACAATGCTTGTTCCATTTATATGAATGAAATCTTTTATGATCATGCACCGATGATGAATGGTTTATTTCTATTAGATCTCGATGATAATGTTACACATATTCATAATGTTGATGCTAAAAGGATTAAACTAAATGATGATATATCCGCATATATGTGGCACTGCCGTTTAGGTCATATTGGCGTTAAACGCATGAAGAAGCTCCATTCGGATGGACTTTTGGAATCACTTGATTTTGAATCACTTGATACATGTGAGCCATGCCTTATGGGCAAGATGACTAGAACGCTGTTTTCCGGTTCAATGGAACGGGCGACAGATTTATTGGAAATCATAGATTCTGATGTATGTGGTCCAATGAGTGTGTCAGCGCGAGGTGGATATCGTTATTTTTTTACTTTCACGTATGATTTGAGTAGGTACGGTTATATCTACTTGATGAAACACAAGTCTAAAACCTTTGAAAAGTTCAAGGAATTTCAGAATGAAGTGGAAAATCATCGTAATAGAAAGATCAAATTTCTACGGTCCGACCGTGGAGGTGAGTATCTAAGTTACGATTTTAGCACTCACATGAAAGAGTGTGGAATTGTTTCACAACTCACACCTGCCGAAACACCACAGAGAAATGGTGTGTCGGAACGTCGTAATCGTACTTTATTAGATATGGTTCGATATATGATGTCTCTGACGGACTTGCCGTTGTCATTTTGGGGTTATGCACTAGAAACTGCTGCATTCACTTTAAATCGGGCACCATCTAAATCCGTTGAAAAGACACCGTATGAATTGTGGTTTGGAAACAAACCTAAGCTGTCATTTCTTAAAGTTTGGGGATGCGATGTTTATGTGAAGAAACTTCAACCGGATAAACTCGAACCCAAAGCGGAAAAATGCGTCTTCATAGGATACCCTAAGGAAACTAATGGGTATTCCTTCTATCACAGATCCGAGGGCAAGGTTTTTGTTGCCAAGAATGGATCCTTTCTAGAGAAAGAGTTTCTCGCGAAAGGTGTGAGTAGTCGGAAGGTAGAACTCGAAGAGGTTATTGAACCTTCTCTTCAAAGTATGGCGATTAGCGCAGCGTTGGAAGTTGTTCCGGAGTTGGCTCCACCTGTTGAAGAGGGAACTAATGATAATGATCATGAAACTCCGAAAGAGAGTACTACCGAACCTCGCAGGTCAAACAGGACGCGTGCAGCTCCCGAGCTGTACGGAAATCCTGTCATGAATTTCATGGTTGATGAAAATGATGACCCTGCGACGTATGAAGAAGCGATGATGATCCCGGATTCCAATAAATGGTTAGAAGCCATGAAATCCGAGATGGAATCCATGTATGAAAATCAAGTTTGGAACTTGGTGGAATTACCTCACGACCGAAAGGCCGTGGAGAACAAATGGATTTTCAAAAGAAAAACTGATGCTGATGGTAATGTGACCATCTATAAAGCTCGACTTGTCGCAAAGGGGTTTCGACAAATTCAAGGAGTTGACTACGATGAGACATTCTCTCCCGTAGCGATGCTAAAGTCAGTTAGGATTATGTTAGCAATTGCTGCATATTTCGATTATGAGATATGGCAGATGGATGTAAAAACCGCGTTTCTCAATGGTAATATTGAGGAAGAGTTGTATATGATACAACCAAAGGGTTTTGTCGATCCTAAGGATGCTAACAAGGTGTGCAAGCTTCAGCGATCCATCTATGGATTGAAGCAAGCATCACGAAGTTGGAATCTCCGCTTTGATGAGGTGATCAAAGAGTTTGGATTTGTCCAAACTTATGGAGAAGCTTGAATTTACAAGAAAGTGAGTGGGAGCAATGTGGCATTTCTGATATTATATGTGGATGACATATTATTGATCGGAAATGATATAGATCTTTTAAACAGTGTTAAAAGTTATCTAAACAACAAATTTTCAATGAAGGACCTAGGTGAAGCGTCATACATATTAGGCATAAAGATCTATAGAGATAGATCTAGGCGCCTAATAGGGCTATCGCAAAGTACATACCTTGATAAGATTTTAAAGAAGTTTAAAATGGACGGAAGTAAGAAGGGGTTCTTACCTATGTTGCAAGGCAAGACATTGAGTAAGACTCAAAGTCCGGCTTCGGCGGAAGAAAGAGAGATAATGGACAAAGTCCCCTATGCTTCAGCCATAGGCTCTATAATGTACGTCATGCTATGTACAAGACCGGATGTGGCACATGCTATTAGTTTGACTAGTAGGTACCAATCGGATCCAGGTTCGGAACACTGGATAGCGGTCAAGAATATCCTTAAGTACTTACGAAGAACTAAGGATATGTTTCTTGTATACGGAGGTGAAGAAGAGCTCGTCGCTAAGTGTTATGTTGACGCTAGCTTTGACACCGATCCGGATGACTCTAAGTCTCAATCCGAATATGTTTTTCTCATGAATGGCGAAGCGGTTAGTTGGAGGAGCTCCAAACAACCTGTGGTAGCGGGATCAACAACGGAGGCCGAATATGTTGCTGCTTCAGAAGCGGCTCAGGAAGCAGTTTGGATGAAGGAGTTCATATCCAAACTAGGAGTGGTGGCAAACGCGTTGGACCCAATGGTGATCTATTGTGACAACAATGGTGCCATTGTTGCCAAAGAGCCAAGGTCTCACAAGCATTCCAAGCATATTAAGCGCCGGTTTCACTCCATCCGCGAGCATGTCAAGGATGGAGATATAAAGATTTGTAAAGTACATACGGATCTCAATGTAGCAGATCCGTTGACTAAAACTCTCCCTAGAGCAAAACATGATCAACACCAGAACTCAATGGGTGTTAGATTTATCACTATGTAACTAGATTATTGTCTCTAGTGCAAGTGGGAGACTGAAGGGAATATGCCCTGAGAGGCAATAATAAAGTGTTTATTATGTGTATTCCAAGTATATGATAGATGTTTATTTTGCATGCTATAATTGTATTAATACGGAAACGTTAATACATGTGTGTTTAATAAACAAACAGAAAGTTCCTAGTTATGCCTCTCTCATAAACTAGCTCGTTGATTAACAAGATGATCAAGGTTTCCTGATCATGGACATTGGATGTTGTTAATAACGGGATCACAACATTAGTGTAATGGTGTGATGAACATTCATCCGAAGTATAGCATTACGATCAAAGTCATTGAGTTTATATTGCTATAACAACTTACGAAGTGATCCTAATCCTTAGACCATGAGATCATGTCAATCACTAACACCGGAAGAGTTTCTTGATAACATCAAACGTCACACCGTAACAGGGTGATTATAAAGATGGATTCAGAACTAATAAAGTGTTATGTTGAGGCTCATGGATCGAGAGTGGAATTTGTTCATCCCGATGACGGATAGATATACTCTGGTCCCTCTCGGTGATATCACATTGATTAGCTTGCAAGCAAGTGATTTGATCACTAGAATGTTATATCACGGGAACGAGAAAAGAGTGCATGTCGGTAACGAGATCAAACGAGGTATGGAGATACCGATGATCGAATCTCGGACATGTAATATATCGTGAAACAAAGGGATTAAGATACTAGCGTAAAAAGGTTCCGACGATCACAAGAAAGTCACCGTTGAATGTGTGGGAGTCAGTATGGCTCTCCAGATCCCGCTTCTGATTATTGATTCGAGAGGGGTCTCGATCATGTCCGCATTATTCATGAACCGTAGGGTGACACACTTAAGAGACACCGACATCCAATTGGAGCAAAAGTTTCATGCCAAAAGAATGAACAAGCGCAGGAATTTATTTCACTAGATACCGAAACAGGTTTTTGGGTGAAATTGCATAAAGTGGTTATGCATGTGAAATGGAATTCTAGCAAGGGGTTATTTGTGAATGTTTGTCATTAAAGTCATTGACAAAATTCTGAATAAAATAAAAGAGTTTTATTTAATGAGAGTTTGCATTAAATTTGGTGGAAATTTAATGGGAATTTGAGTGGAGGAAATTTAAAGGGCATTTTGTGAGTGGAGTGTCCACCCACATGAATGAAGGAGGGGAGGGGGCAGCCCCCATGGCCAGCGGCCACCCCCTTGGGTGCCCCCTCCTCCTATAAAAAGAGCCCCCCTCCTCACTTGTCTCTTACACCTCCTCGTGAAGGATCTCTCTCCCCCTCTAGAATTTATCCCCCATGGTCTCGGACTAGCGAGATACATGTTCCCGGTGGCTATTCGGCAAGAAAGAGTTGTGCTTCCGCTGCATCGCTGGAGCGAGGAGGCGGAGGTTGCTCGGTGCCTCGAACGTGTGTGCGAGCACGGATGCGCTGCTGATTTGCGGCGCTAGGACTTCCTCTCGATCTTGAGATCGGCAAGAGATCGTCTACATCAACCACGAGTTGAACTCGTTAAGCTTTGTCGGTCTTCAAGGGTATGTTCTCTACGGATATACATCCGCCCGTTGTTTGTATCTAGTAGATAGATCTTGGTATGTAGTTCCCATCGTAGGAATTTTTTTGTTTTCTATGCTGCGAACCCTACAGAAGCAACTTCGGCCGAGGTGCCGTCTACCTCGGAGCGCCCAGTACCTGACCAAGTCGCTGCCCCTTAGGTTTAAAAAACTCTAAGTCGTTTCTTATCCCCGGTATGCCGGGCGTATGATGTGTGTGAAACAATTGTCCGACTTTCTATGTGGTATGAACCTCTTTTGCCTTTTGCTGCTGAGGCACACATGGCTGTGATCGTTATTATTCTGTTTAAACTGATCCTGTTTGTTTAAATCTTTGCTTTGGTGGCCTTCAATTTCGTAAGTTCGGATTGTGTGTTTGCCTTTGTCCTACAGTAGTTCGGCGTCTAATATTGCCTGACCTTGATAAATTTGACAACTCAACCATTGTGTTCTTGAATTCTATCCAAGTTGTAAATCTCGAAGTCCATATTTGGGGAGAGCGAAATAATATCGCTCTGGGTGCCGAAATTTGATACCCATTTTTGTAACAAGGGACAATTGTGGGGCAATTCCCTAATCACTTCTCTAGAAATCGAGACTTAACACATCACTAAAAATGCGAAATAATATTGGGCAGTCCTCGAGTCATTGCTCGAGGTGCCGAGGTTTAATACATAACCCGAACTCAAAAACAAAATATGGCAGTCCCCGAGTCATTGCTCAAGGTGCCGATGTTTAATACATAACCCAAACTCAGAAACAATATAGGACAGTCTCCGAGTCACTACTCAAGGTGCCGAGGTTTAATACATATCCCAGACTTAGAAACAATATAGGACAGTCCCCGAGTCACTGCTCAAGGTGCCGAGGTTTAATACATAACCCAAACTCAGAAACAATATGGGGCAGTCCCCGAGTCATTGCTCAAGGCGCCGAGGTTCAATACATAACCCAAACTCAAAAACAAAATATTGCAGTCCCCGAGTCACTGCTCAAGGCGCCGAGGTTTAATACATAGTTGATACTTCGTCCTGAAGCGTCACTTTACAACGTGTCATAGACGACTCCTACGAGTAAAATGGACGAAGTAAAGCTACGTTCCATGGTCTTTTCGATTCTTCGCTGGCTTTGTCTGTCTTGTTCTTTTCTGGTGACTGAGCATCAATTAGGTAGTACGCATCATTGTGCAATGCTTTGCTCACGATGAACGGTCCTTCCCATGGGGGTGATAGTTTGTGCATGCTGGCCGTGCGTTGCACTAACCGAAGAACCAAATCTCCTTCTTTAAACACTCTTGGATTTACTTTCTTGTTGTGATATCGTCGCAAGTCCTGCTGATAAATAGCCGATCTTGATAGTGCCAACTCCCTGGCTTCTTCTAGCAGATCGACATCATCTTGCCGAGCTATCTCATTTACCTCAGCGGTTGTATACTGGGTAACCCTTGGCGAGTCATGTATTATGTCGGCTGGAAGCACGGCTTCTACCCCATATACCAGAAAAAATGGTGTATACCCTGTTGACCTGTTTGGGGTAGTTCTGAGGCTCCATAGTACTACCGGTAGTTCCTCAATCCAACACCCTGCCGAACTTTGCAATGGTTCAATGAGTCGTGGTTTTATTGCGGACAATACTAGTCCATTAGATCTTTCTACTTGCCCATTAGATGCTGGGTGAGCCACCGAGGCGACATCTAGTCTTATGTTTTTTTCTTGACAGAATCTAGCGAAGGCTCCTTCAGCAAAGTTTGTATCATTGTCTGTAATAACACTGTATGGGTAACCATATCTCAAGATAATATCTTTGAGGAATTTTACTGCTGTGGGCCCATCACACTTCTTTATTGGTTTCACTTCAATCCATTTTGTGAATTTGTCGACCATGACTAGGATGTGGGTCATCCCGCCCCGGGCCGGCTTGAATGGTCCCACCATATCTAAGCACCATACAGAAAATGGCCAAGTAATTGGTATCGTTTTTAACTCGGACGATGGCATATGTATCTTGCTGGCATATCTCTGGCAACCATTACATTTTTCCACTAGTTCTTTGGCCTCTTTCAACGCTGTTGGCCAATAAAATCCATGCCTGAATGCTTTGGCCACTAAAGCTCTGGACGAGGCGTGATGCCCGCATTCTCCTTGATGTATATCTAGGAGGATCTCCTGGCCTTCCGCCGAATCCACACATCTTTGCAACACGCTTGTGACGCTCCTTTTATGCAGCTCATTGTTTATGATTGTATAAGCTTTAGCTCTTCTCACTGTCTGTCTCGCCAATACCTCGTCATTCGGCAAAATCGCATCTTTAAGGAAAGAAAATATGGGTTGCGCCCATGTTGGTATGATTTTTTTGGGGTAATCTCACTATCTATTTCCATATTTTCCGCCGACATAACTACCTCGGATTTTTCCATATCCATCCGTGCATCGACCGGGTTCATTTTTGGAAATTCCGAGTTACATTCCTTGTCAATTTCCATCGACATACTATCTTCTCTTGATTTTGCCGGAATAAAGATGGATTCGGACTCTGGTGATGGTGTTATTGACGGTTTTCTCAGGTGCTCTAGGGCGATACCTGGGGGAATTGATTGCCTGGTTGATCCGAGTTTTGACAATGTGTCTGCGGCGTCGTTTTCTGCCCGAGGTATATGATGAAATTCACATCCATCGAAGTATCCACTGAGTTTTTGCACATGAAACCTATATAAGGCCATATTGGCATCTAGCGCATCCCAATTGCCTGAGACTTGTTGTACTACTAGATCTGAATCTCCGTAGCATAAGATTCGGCGTATCCCAATCTCTTTTGCCACCTTCAATCCATGGACGAGTACTTCATATTCGGCTACATTGTTTGATGCGGCAAAATGTATTTGCAGCACATATTTCAGCTGATCTCTTTTTGGCGAGGTTAACACTATTCCTGCCCCCAAACCGTTTCTCAGTTTGGAACCGTCGAAGTGCATCGTCCAATAACTCGGATCTGGTAATGGTGGCTCATATTGTACCTCGGCCCAATCCACGAAGAAGTCGGCCACAGCCTGAGATTTGATTGCATCTCGCCTATCGAATTGCGGAACATAAGGTGAAAATTCAATTGCCCATTTTGCTATTCGGCCACTTGCATCTTTGTTGCTCAATATATCGGCTATGGGTGCTTCACAGATCACTTTGATGGGGTGCTCTTCGAAGTAATGTTTAAGTTTCTTCGCTGACATGTATACCCCATATGCCATCTTCTGATAATGTGGGTAATTTTGCTTTGACGCTGATAGTACCTTGCTTAGGTAATATACCGGCCTTTGTACTGATTTATCATCTTCAATTCGTTCCACCACGATCATAGCACTTACTACTCTGTTCGTGGCGGCTATGTAAAGTAACATAGGCTCTTTTGACAATGGAGAGGCCAGGATTGGCGCTATGACCAACATCTTCTTCAATTCATGGAACGCATTGTCTGCTTGTGACAATGGAGAGGCCAGGATTGTCAGATTTTCTCATCAGTTGATAAAGTGGTAATGCTTTCTCTCCCAGCCGACATACAAATCGGCTAAGCGAGGCCAGGCAACCTGTGAACTTCTATACGTCATTTAGACATCTCGGCAATTCCATCCTTTCCACTGCTCTTATCTTGGTTGGGTTGGCCTCTATACCTCGGCTAGATACGAGAAAACCGAGTAGTTTTCTAGCCGGTACACCGAAGGTGCATTTTTCCGGGTTAAGCTTCATTCGGAACCTTCTCAAGTTCATGAAAGTTTGTCGAATATCATCCAGTAGCGTTTTGCTTTCTTTGGTTTTGATAACCACATCATCTACATATACTTGTACATTTTTTCCTATCTGGTCATGCAGACATTTTTGCATACATCTCTGGTACGTTTCCTATCTGGTATGTTGCCCCTGCATTACATTTTTTTAAGCCCTGTACGGGGTAATAAACGCAGTCTTTATTTGATCGGCCGGATTTAACGGTATCTGATGAAAACCAGAATACGCATCTACAAATGATAACAATTCACAACCTGCGGTCAAATCAATGACCTGGTCTATTCTAGGTAAAGGAAAAGGATCTTTTCGACACGCCTTGTTCAGGTTCGTGTAATCAATACACATTCGCCATACAATGGCTACATTTGGATCATCCTTCTTCTTTTCTACTAGCACCGGGTTTGATAGCCAATCCGAATAAAGCACCTCCATGCTGAACCCGGCCGCAAGGAGCCGAGCTATCTCATCCCCTATTATTTTTCTCCTGTCTTCGGCGAAGCGGCGGAGAGGTTGCTTCACCGGCCTTGCTCCTGGCCTTACATTCAGAGAGTGCTCAGCCAACTCCTCGGCACACCTTGCAAATCCTGAGTTGACCATGCAAAGATATCCCAATTCTCACGGAGGAAGTTGGTGAGCTCGCTTTCCTATTTAGCATCTAGGCCGGCACCAATGGTGACGGTGCGCTCTGGGAACTGCTCATCTATCTGGAACTTTTTTGTTTCTTTAGTCGGCTGGAAAGAGACACTTCCATGCGGATTGGACAATGCCGGCATATTCAGTTGTGCCGACTGAGCGAGGGCCGCTACCTCCTGAATCCTTGTTTTTTCTCTTGCTATTACCAATGACTCGGCTAGATTTGATCCGGCTGAAGCACATTCCATTGACTTCCTGTAATCTCCTGCTACTGTTATCACCCCTTGTGGTCCGGGTAATTTCATTTTCAAGTAAGTTATGTGGCAGCTACTCATGAATTTGGACAATGCCGGCTGTCCGAGTAGAGCATGATAACAACTCTCTAGATCCACCACCTCAAACTCCAAATTTTCTGCTCTGCAGTTATCCCTTGTGCCGAATAACACATCCACTCGAACTTTTCCAATGGGTTCGCATGAAAGCCCTGGCACTATTCCATGGAATGTGGTTCTCGTGGATTGCAGCATATTCTGCGATATTCCAAGTTTATGCATTGTATCTTTGTACATGATATTGATACTGCTCTCATTGTCAATGAGTACTTTTGAAAATTTCACATTAATGCTCGGTCCGACAAATGTAGTATCTAGTACGAGTGCGTACGACCCCGGATTCAGCATTATTTTGCTCCAAGTTACTTCTTGATCTGACCAAGGCACATATCTTGGTACTGCCGGCATAACTGCATTTACTTCCATATGCCGGCGCTGTACACTTTGCCTGTCTTGTTGTTCTTTGTGAACACGCAATATGATTGATGATGTTCCCTGTAATCATTGCGTCCATTATTTCCTGGGTTCGTCCTTCCATCCGGACCCTGATTTATCACTTGATGCACTGCATCTCTCCGATCCGAGTTATCATACCTCGGGGGAGGAGGTGGTAACATTAGTTGTTGTGCATTTGCTCCAGTCAACTGCAGCTGATGCTGCTGATGCGCCTGGTGGGAAGTTGCTTGCATGCCCGCCGGGTTACCCATTGCATTTTTCATCCAGGCGCATTGCCGAGTTGTATGATTGGCCGGCTTGGACGGGTTTGAAGTATGAAACTTGCACGGTTTATCTAACATAGACTCAAACGTAAACTTGCACGGTAGCCCAAGGAAGGCCCACAGCAGATACATACTGGCCCATGAAGATTTTCGGGTGGCCAAGGCCCATGACGCCTTCGGATCCTTGGAGAGCAAGACTAACGGAGATAGGAAATTCAAAGGGGTAAAACCCTAGAACTTGTAACCGACTAGGACTATGCCCGGGACCTGCCTAAGTCTATATAAAGGCCAGGAGGGCACGCCCTAGATCTCTCGACTCATACTCTCGCACACGCATCCACGCCAGATCGAATCTGCGCACCCTGTAATCTTTGGTTCCGTCGTAATCAAGAGCAGACAAGCAGGAGTAGGGTTTTCCCTCCGGGGGCCTGAACCTGGGTAAATCTCGTGTCCCCTGGTTGCTTGTCTGTTAACCGTGCCACGATCTCCAGCATCCCCATCTTCTCCAAAACCCAAGTCCATAACAATGGGCATTGACGAGATTAAACCTCGTCAATTGGCGCCGTCTGTGGGAATTGGGGCTGCTGATTGTGCGGTCGTGACGGTTCCGACCCGATCGATCTACAACTCCGCAGCAACGGAGAATCACCTCCTCTTCGGTGCTTTCGACTTCACCGCCCACTCGCCGGCCACCATGAAGGATTTCGAGCCCGTAGGCGACGGACTCGAAATTTTGTTCGGGAGCTTCTGCTTTCAGGTGGGTCAAACTGGCACCCTCCGCCTCCCTGAGCGGGTGCCCGTGCCATCAATCAGGCCATGTTCGTGGGCTCCACACCCCGTGCTACACACGTCACCATCGACAGATGAGTTCTACAACAGCAGCAGCTGCAACTCCGATCTGTGCGATCCACCTTCGGATGAAGGAACCTACGGTTCCGGATCCGAAAGCTGCGGCAGCAGCCGACCAACCTGCGAGCGCTATCTATGCGCCGCAGTCATCCAGGGCGACGAGGAAACACCTAACCCGCCGCCCAACCGGAACGGCGGAAACGGCGAAAACAGAAGAAGCCAGTCCCCCCCACCCAACAGGGAAAACAACGTCCACGTCATCCAACTTAGCAAAGAAGGATGGGTCCAGGGGCGCCGTGCCATCGCAGGCGACATCGTCTTACCTGTAGACGCCTCACGTGACCTACTGATGGCGTACCACTACGTCCTCATCGAAGCGCACAACAAACAAGTCAAGATGC
Source organism: Avena sativa (assembly GCA_916181665.1). Lineage (NCBI taxonomy): Eukaryota > Viridiplantae > Streptophyta > Magnoliopsida > Poales > Poaceae > Avena > Avena sativa. Next base: position 36,443,215 of record OV702289.1, on the reverse strand, counting down.
AGGAGACGCTCGACAAACGCAAGCAAGCAGCCTCTGAGTCCAGCGCGCGACGAGCTGCGCTCTCCGCCATGGCACCCGGCTCTAGCACAAACGGAAATCAGGGAAACAAGCACCGCTCGCGGGTGGAAAACATGGATCCCAAGGAGCGGCGTGACGTGACCTGAACTCTCCACACATCGTTCATGGATATGGATGCCGACGGCAACATCATCCCGAAGACGCCACAAGCTGCGATCATGGCAGCCACTGCGTATCTTGCGGCTCACCCACCTCCGGAGGGGGACCCGAAAAGAGCCATGCATAGGTCCGCACTTATCGGACTAGGACTAATCGGAGCTGCGCTCCACGAAGACGCGGAGCCGAAGAAGAAAGCTCCGGCCAGGCGCGACCGGAGTCCCACCCCCTCATCCGAAGAGGAAGAAGAGCACGATCTTCCTCGAAGGAAGAAGAGCTCGCACCGCCATAAACGCGACTACGACGCCAGAGACAAGCTTACACAGTGCAAGATCGACAAAGCACGCGCCAAACGCACATGCTCGTCTGAGTCTGAGATGGATGAAGACGAAGGAGAACTCTGCGGGGCACGATGCTTCAGCAGATCTGTTCGGCGAACACAGATGCCACGCAACTTCAAGCTTCCTTCGGATACTCCGAAGTTCAACAGAAAATCCTGGCTTAGTGACCATCTGTCATCCGTCAAGCTTCACGGGGGCAACAAAGAAACCGCCATGCAATGCCTTCAGCTGCAGCTAACAGAGGCGACGCGAGTCTGGCTCAGCAGCCTATCATCAGGATCCATCCGAAGCTGGGAGGAGCTTGCCTACAGCTTCATCCGAAATTTCAAAGGCATCAGCAAGAGGCCCGCCTCAATCGAAGAGTTGCGAGCCTGCACTCAAAGAACGGGTGAATCTATTCGCTCGTACATACTACGCTGGTCTACAACCAAGAACTCCACAGCACACATCTCCGAAGAGAGGGCCATCGACGCCTTCAGGGACGGCGTCAAGCGCCAAGACTTCAAGGAGGAACTTGGGCGTGTAAAGCCCAAGACACTCGACCACCTCATGGAAATCGCCAACAGTTGGGCAGACGGCGAAGATTGCATCCAGCAAGCGCAATCAGATGAAGAGGACGACTACGGCCGAAGACGCGAACGCCGCAGCAAAAGGAGATCGCGCGTCTACGAGGACCGCGACGGACCCGACATGGTCGCGGCCGGCTACGCCGACCGCCGTAACGACAACAGCCGCAACAGCAGAGAATACCGCGGCGGAAACTTTCGCGACAACGGGCGACCAACGCAGTCGTGGCAACGCCGCGACCGCGACAATGGACCCTCAGCATTCGACAAACTTTCGGGCCCATGCACCATCCACTTCTACATCGACAAACAGGACGGCAAAAAGAAAGCCAGCCACATGCTCAAGGACTGCCGCGAGTTCCAGAAACTCAGCGAAGGCATGGTGCAGATGAGGCAACAAGCCCCAATCCCTGTGTTTGGAAACGCACCTGCGCCAGGTGAAATAGCACACGGGGCTCCTCCACCGCCGCCTATTGGAGGCCCAAATCAACCAGTTGCACTAGCGCAAAACAATGCCGGGGTCGCGTACCCCCCACCAAAGGGAGCACTAAATATGATCCAGAAGGGACGCCCCACAAACAGGGTGCAGAAGAAAATCACCCGACAAATCAACTTGGCCGTGGCAACTCCGCCTGCAATCCCTGAGTACCTCAGCGGATCAGAGTCCTGCATCACATTCACTCGTGTGGATCACCCTTGCCAGATCCCTCGCCCAGGTCATGCTGCCCTGGTGCTGGAGGCACAGATCGGAGGCTTCGAGATGAGTCGCGTCTTCATGGAAGGCGGCAGCGGCATCAATCTGATGTTCGCAAGCACTCTAGCAGCAATGCGGATCCCACAATGCAGCCTGGAACAATCAGACACAATGTTCCACGGCATCGTCCCAGGGAAGGGCATATTCCCCTTGGGCAAAATAGGGCTCGACGTCATCTTCGGAAAGCCGGATAACTTTCGGCAGGAGCGCCTAGAATTCGAAGTGGTGGACTGGCCGTCGCAATACCACGCCATCCTGGGGCGTATAGCATTTGCAAGGTTCCTGGCGGTCCCACACTACGCATACCTACTACTCAAGATGCCAGGACCAAGGGGCGTCATCACAGTGCACGGGAGCTTCACCCGATCGGACCAATGCGACAGGGATTTCAACAAAATCTCCCAGTCTTTCGGCATGCAAGACGTGCTTGTAAGGCTCCGCGAGGTGACGGACAATGGGCTACCCCCAGTCACAAGGCAGAACGCACCTGACATGTCCTTCAACTCCACCATCAACACTAAGAAGGTGCAGGTACATCCAACGGACGCCTCCAAGACGGCGCTGATCGCCAACGACCTCAGCGCCGCATAGGAAGGCGCGCTCGTCGAATTCCTCCGTGAGCGCTGGAAAATCTTCGCCTGGTGTCCTGCGGACATGCCAGGGGTTCCCAAGGAATTCGCCGAGCACGCACTCAACATCTTTCCAGACACCAAGCCAGTCAAGCAGTCCATCCGAAGACTGTCGGAGCCACGAGCCGAAGCTATCGGCAAGGAAATCAACAGATTACTCGTAGCAGACTTCATTCGGGAAATCAAGGAAAGCGAGTGGCTGGCAAACACGATGATGGTCCCGAAGAAGGACACGGACATCCTGCGGATGTGCGTGGACTTCACGTCACTACACAAGCATTGCCCAAAGGACCACTTCCCTCTCCCTCGGATCGACCAGATCATCGATTCGACTGCAGGTTGCGAGAAACTCTCCTTCCTTGACGCCTACTTAGGCTATAACCAGATTCGACTCAAGGTCGAAGATCAAGAGAAAACGGCGTTTATCACACCGTTCGGAGTATTCTGCTACAATACAATGCCCTTCGGGCTAAAGAACGCGGGTGCCACATACCAGCGATGCATGCAGGCCTGCCTCAAAGACCAGATCGGTCGCAACGTCCAAGTCTATGTCGACGACATAGTAATAAAAACCAAGGAGGCAAGGACGCTTATCGACGATCTCCGCGAGACGTTCAACAACCTTGATCGCTACAGGATCAAACTCAATCCAGAAAAGTGCGCCTTCGGCGTCCCCTCGGGTCAGCTTCTCGGATACTTCATCTCTCAACGAGGAATTGAGGCGAACCCGAAGAAAATCAGAGCCATTATGACAATGGAGAAGCCTAAAAACCTCAAGGGCGTTCAGCAGCTCGCAGGACGAGTAGCGGCACTAAGCAGGTTCATCAGCCGCATGGGCGAGAATGCCCTACCATTCTACCAGCTGCTGCGCAAGGCAGACAAGTTCGAGTGGACACCAGAAGCAAACGACGCATTCGAAAGCCTCAAGCGGCTCCTCTCCACCTCGCCAGTTTTGGTTACGCCAAAGGAGCGCGAACCCCTGCTGCTGTACATAGCAGCCACACACTAGGTGGTCAGCACAGTACTCGTGGTCGAACGACTCGAAGAAGGCAAGACCCACGGGGTCCAGCTCAATTTACTACCTCAGCGAGGTTCTCACTCCAACAAAGTAGAGGTACCCTCACTACCAGAATTTAGCCTACGGCGTGTTCATGACGGCTCGACGGTTGAGACATTACTTCCAGGAGCACCAAGTGATGGTCGTCAACGAGGCACCCCTGAACAACATCCTGAATAATCCAGAGGCAACAGGACGGGTTGCCCTGTGGGGCATCGAACTATCACCCTTGGACATCGTCTATGAGAAGCGACACGCAATCAAATCTCAAGTCCTTCTGGACTTCCTGGTGCACTGGATGGAGCTGCAGCTGCTAGACACCCCAGACATGTCGCAGTCCTGGACAATGCATTTCGAGGGCTCCAAGCGCGAAGCCGGAGCAGGGGCGGGAGTCATACTGACCTCCCCGCAAGGTGACAAGATGAAGTACGTTCTTCGGATGAAATTCAGAGCCTCCAACAACGAAGCCGAATACGAAGCCCTCATCCATGGCATAAGGATGGCAAAGATATGCGGCGCAACGTGCCTGGTCATCTACGGTGACTCCAACCTCGTCGTCCAGCAGACGATGAATGAGTGCGATGCACACGCCGAAAACATGGTCGCGTACCGCGCGCTTTACAACACACTCGAAGGAGAATTCGACGGCTGCGAGCTTCGACACGTCGGAAGGGAAAGCAACGAGGAAGCCGACAGACTCGCCAACATCGGCTCCACTTGTGCAAAAGGTGCCACCAGGTGTGTTCCTCGAACAGATCTGCGTGCCATCCATCAAGCGGAAATTCCCCAAGGGATCACCCGAAGAAGCAGAACACTCGGGGGCTACGCTACCCGAAGGTCATGAAGGACCCGAAAAATTGGACACCGAGGTCGCCATGGTCAACCTGATGCAGGTCATGGCAGTCGAAGAAACCTGGACACGCCCATACCTCCAGTTCCTGATAAACGGAGAACTACCTGACAACCCGACAGATGCCCGGCGCATATCTCGTCGGTCCAAAGCTTTCACCATCATCAACGGCGAGCTGTACAAACGCAGCATTACGGGTGTACTACAACGGTGCGTCACCATCGACGACGGCAAAGCCATACTCCAAGACATCCACGAGGGCATCTGCGGCCACCACGCAGGCAGCCGCTCCCTTGTCGCTAAAGCTCTACGAGCAGGATTCTACTGGCCAACGGCCATGAGCGACGCGAAGGACATCGTCCGAAGATGCAACGGCTGCCAACGGTTCGCTGACAAACCGCACGCACCTGGGTCCGAACTTCGACCCATACCCATAGCTTGGCCTTTTGCCCAATGGGGCCTCGACATGATCGGCAAACTGCCAAAGTCCTCGAAAGGGGGACACGTCTTCCTCCTGGTCACAGTCGACAAATTCACCAAGTGGATTGAGGCCATGCCAGTCACCAACCAGAAGGGAAAAACCGCCGTCAAATTCTTCGAATCCATTGTCTACAGGTTCGGCGTACCGCACAGCATCATCACCGACAACGGATCGAACTTCATCTCTGAAGAATTCCAGGACTTCTGCGAAGGCCTCGGCATCAACATCACGTATGCCTCAGTGGCACACCCGCAAACAAATGGGCAAGTGGAAAAGGCCAACGGCCTAATCGCCGCCGGCATCAAGAAGCGCCTCATGAGCTCACTCGAGCAAAAAGTTGGAAACTAGACGAAAGAGCTACCGTCTGTACTGTGGAGCTTACGGACTACGCCAAACAGCTCCACTGGCTACACACCATTCTTCATGGTGCGCCGAGCTGAGGCCGTGCTACCAGCCGAAGTACGCCATCAGGCTCCACGAGTCGTCGCTTACAGCGAAGCCGAGTCCACGACTGCACTCGAAGACGCCGTCGACACATTCGACGAAGCGCGGGATATAGCAGCAGCTCGATCAGCGGTGTACCAGCAGAGTCTCCGCAACTATCACAGTCGTCGGCTGCGCCCAAGGTCCTTCGTCGAAGGAGACCTCGTCTTGCGACTCAAGCAAAAGCGACCGAATAAATTCGAGTCACCATGGGAAGGACCCTACGTCATCACCGAAGTCATACCAGGTGGCGCCTATCGCCTCAAGCACGTGGAGTCTGGGGTCGCATACTCCAACCCATGGAATATTTCGCACCTACGACGATTCTATCCGTAGCAATCTACCCCTTTACTTCCAATAAGGCTTTCAGCCAAGGCTATTCAGCCGAACAGTGTACCTCCTCCATTACGATATAAATAAAGCTAAGTGTCTCGCCCCAAAACTTCGGTTCACTATTTCCTGCATATTTACTATATGCTACAAACACGCTCGGGGGCTCCCCCCACCTCACGATTTCATCAACTGAGGACAAAACGCACTAGGGGGCTCCCCCCACCTCACGATTTCATCGACTGAGGACCAAACGTGTACACCTGAGTAGCTGACCACGTCGGGCAAACGAAAAGGACACGTACTCAATCAAAGCACTGCGTGCTCACAAACAAGCAAACCTTTACAACAAATGGTACAAAACGCCCAGCCGAAATATACAAATTTTACATCTATCTGTTTATTTTCAGGTCCTACCTATTCTGAAGAATAACCTGAGCACGCTGATCAAACAAATCTACAATCTGTTCGGCATACTGCCTTACAGCCGCGTAATGCGGACGCATGTTCCACTCGCCACCATCCGGTTGAAGAGGTGGCCCAGCTGCCACAGTAGCCAAATCTACGTCAGGGCGGTGCACCCTCACAAGAGACAAGGCAGCCTTCACTCCTGCGACGAGCTGCTGCCGCACCAGCTCCTTGACATTGCTGGCACTCCGAAACCTCGACAGAAGACCTGCAAGGGTCGTCGGCACGGCATCCAAAGGAAACATGACGTGCAGCACCGAGGAAAGTGATGTCTGCACCTGGCGGAGCACCCGCGAAACTTGATAAACACGATCCTGCATCGTTGCCAGAACCATGGCGCGATCGCGATCCATCCAGAAGAAGCCGCCGGCCTCCATGTCCTGTTGAGTCAAGCAATTGACCCGAACAGCGACACGCTCCTTTTCTTCCCTCGGAGCAAGATTGGCACCTGCAACAATCGCACAAAACAAGAATAAGTCCAGCAGGCTCACCCGAAGAACTGAGCTACAACCCAAAAAAGGATCAACTTACATTGCACCTGCTCGGACAGCCGACCCAGCTCCGCCATCAAGTACTCCTCCCTGGCTACACCACGATCTGCCTTAGATTTCCAAACGTCGGCGCGACCACGTAACCCGAGCAATTGCCTCTCCAAGCTGCGCACGCGATCTCGAAGGAAAGCGAGCTGCGAGGAATCATCCAACGATGGTCGCAAAGGCTTTGCGGATGAAGTATCAACTGGGTCAGCACCCGAAGGAACCTATAGCAGCAGAAAAAAGAAGGCGCACAGACATTCAGCCAAGGATAGAGCACAACTCGGAGGAGTTCATTAAATATATAAGGCCACTACGTGGCACAAGGATGGTATCCCTCAAGATATTTACAACAAAGTAGACTACAAACTACCCTACGTCTACTATGCCTAAGGTGCAGGACACTGAGTCGCCTCAGAGCCAGACTGCCTAGCTTTGGCCTCGCCTTGCTGCCGTAGTGCGTACTCAGACAGCAAGTCAATGATCTTGGGCCCATATCGCTTGCAGCGAGCGGAGTAGGCAGCAAAGGCTACCTCGGATCCATCCGCAGCCGTCGGCATCCGAGAGGTGATCTGGGGCAAGTCCAGCTCCGCTCCAGCCACCAAGGCCATCGCTAGCCCGACGGACGCGCCGATGCCCTTCTGCTTGCGCTTGTACACCGCAGGCGCTTCAGCTGACAAAGCCTCTGCCAGAGCGTCCACATCATCAAGGGTTGCGCCCTTGGGGAAAAGCTCCTGGTAGAAGCGACCAAGGACCTCTTTCGCCTTGGCAAGGGAGTTGACGACGGTGCCGCAGCGGTCTTCGACCGCCACAGTGGCATCATCTAGAGCACTCCTGTGCTCCAGAGCATCGCGGTCGAACTCGATGCCTGCGGCATCTGAGACAAAAATGAAGAAAAGCATGAACAAAGGCAGCATAGAAGAAGACCCGCAGAAAAAGAAACAAGTACTAAAAACTAGCACTCACCCGAAATAGCCTTGGCAGCAGCCATGAGCTTCGCCGTCACCCCTCTTTCACGAGCAGCCGCAACGGTGGCCAGCTGCTCCTCACGATCTGCGGCCTCCTGCTGCAGGCGCTCGTTCGCTTCGGCTGCCTTCGATAGCTCTAGCTCAAGGCACTCTTTCGCGCCGACGACAGCTTCGGCTTTCTGCTCCGATTGGCCAAGGCTCTTTTTAAGAGCGTCGACCTCACGGAGAGAGTCGTTATGCTCCTCTGCATTTAAGACAAGCAAGTGTCAACGAACAGGACCAGGATAAACAAGAGAGGTATTAAAAGGAAGACAGAAACCTTGAAGCTGCCGAAGTTTCGCCTCCAGCGCCAGGCGCTCCCCCACCAGCCGCTTGGCCTCCTGTACAAAAGGCTGCAGAAAAAGGAAATAGCAGTAAGAAAAGGACTTGGGGGCTACGCCCAACACAAAGGAGTAAAAACAACATTAGCACACTCGGGGGCTTCCCCCGTGACATAAGGCAGAAAACTTACATGCTCCGATGGCGACCCCGAAGCCCCGCCTGCGAAATTCTGAGGCGCAACCACCAGCACCTCCCGCACAGGAGGATCTGGAGCGGCGCCACCCGAAGTCGCCACCGTCTAAGGAGGAGGCGACGCAATGTTCGACTCCCCCATCATCTCCCGCGCACCATCACTAGAGTCGTGGGAGGATTGCCTGCATACGAACCAATCAACACAGGTGCAAAAATCATGAAGGGAAAAGGATAGCAGTACAACAAGAAAACTTACGAGCCCAATGCGCTCAGGTCAAAGATAGAAGCCCTTCGGGCCCTCTTCTCCTCTTTCTTCTCTTCCTTCTTCTCCTTCTTCTTTTCTTCCTTCTTCCGCTTTGCTGGCGGGTGCGGCGCAACAGCCCGCACAGGAATGGCAGGAAGGGGAGAGGAAGAACCTCCATGACCATCACTATGACGCTCCAGGCCCAGAGGATTTCTGGGAGTCGGAGGAGTCGAGGCATCCGAAGACTCGCTAGAGCTCTGTGATCGCTCGCGCGTATGGTCCTCACTCGACTCATCGGCATCCTCCGCCGGAGATTGCACCGAAGGAAGCTCCGACACAGAATCAACCACTTCATTATCCGGGGCATTCGGATACCTTTCGGGCAATGGTGGTACCATGCCCGGCACTTTGAAGCTCTAGAAGATGAGAATGAACTTTGTTAGCAAACAAAGGAAACAAATACACACCCAACAAAAAAAGGGGGGAGCACTACGTGCACAAATCTACACCTTCGGCACGACCAATGTCGAAGAAAAGGGAGGAGTCAGCGACTTCCCCGGGATTTCTTCTCCGGCCTTGAACTTCAGCAGCGCGTGAAGATCCTTGTCAAGATTACCCTTGGAGATTTTCTCACTCGAAACCCTCGTCGGATCACGGCGCCCAGAATAAAGAAACATCGGGTGCGCCCTCGCTTGGAGAGGATGCACCCGACGCTCAAGAAACGTCCGGATGATGTCCACGCCGTTCACCTCTTTCTCCGGAATCAATTGGAGATCCTCCACCCGACGATAAAGGGCCTCTATCTCCGCCACTTCACCGTCCAGGATTTGGTTTTTCCAGGATCTCTTCTTCTCAATCAAATGGGAGGGGTCAAAGGGAACAAGACCAAAATCTTGCCCGGGCAAAACGGAGTCACGGATATAAAACCATCGCCTCCGCCAGTACTGGACAGATTCAGACATGGAAAAGGAAAAGAATTGCACATTGGGACTGAGGGAGATGATGAAACCCCCAATGGGATACACACCATCCGAACCAGATTGCCTCTTCACGGAATAAAGCTTCCGGAAGAGGCCAAAGTGCGGCTCAATGCCAAGCCAACACTCGCAAAATGTGATAAAGCATGCAACATGGAGAAGAGAATTGGGAGACAAATGATGGAGTTGAACCCCATAGAAGAAGAGCAGTCCACGGAGGAAATCGTGGACCGGAAACGAAAACCCGCGCAGCACGAGGCAAGAAACATAACCCGGTACCCAGATGGGGGACGGGGGATTACCTCATTGCCGGGGAGTTTGACGGCCGTCGTATCTTGCGGGATCAGTCCCCGCTCGCGCAGTTTGCGGAGATCGCTCTCCCGCGTCTCTGATCGCCGCCAGCCACCATCGGTGACGCGAGCAGCGACAGTGCTTTTCTTGCCTCCGGCAGCGCTGGTCCCAACCGAGATGAAGACTTCTTTGTTTTCCCCATGGTGCTACGGCGATGGTGGCGAGGCCAACGCAAAAAGAACGAAGGAAATGTGGAAGGAACTCTCAGCGCACAGCAAGAATCGCTCAAGAACAAGGAGGCAGTGAACAGATGAACTGGTGCGGTGAAAAACAAACCACGATTTCACCAAGGATTATAACAGTGAAGACGACGCACGCTGGCCGTTTATCCAGAAGACCTAACGCCAACGACAGATCTGGCCGTACACGTGTCAGCATCACAACGAACCGTCGTTACCACGCCGTCCACTACGCGCGGAAATCGAGGAGACGCCGTAATCATCTCCACGCCGCGCGTGACCGGTCAATTCAAAGTCAGCAAGTGGGACCCACGCTTCGTCCAGTCAAGTCATCTCTGGCGTAGCAGACGCTTGAGGTCATCGATCGTCAGCACTGACGTCATCAAAAGCTATACTAGCACCAATTTCGGCTCCACAGCTAAGAGTACTCACTCGAATCTTCGATTCGACTAAATACTCGGGGGCTACTCCTATCAGGAGCGCTGGCCGCGCACCCGACAGACAAATGAGGACAAGTTACTTCTCTGAGTCCTACGTCGAGTCTACGACTCCACTACGGACTCGGGGGATACTCCCATAGGGAGGATGGATTTAAGCATCCAAAAATTTTCGAGTCCTGCGGACTTAGCGACCAAAGCAATGCTTGAACTAAAGTCTCCGTTCGAGTCTACGACTCGAACAGACACTTGGGGGCTACTCCCATAGGGAGCGCTGGTCGCGCACCCTATGAAATCTTCGACTGCCATCTTTCGGATCAGCACGCAAAAACTTTTTGGCAACTTTGCCCCAACAAAACGGCCGAGTGAGTGATAATCTCCTAGGCCACCCGAAGCACCTCCGTGGTGATAAATGTTCGGATGCTGCGTCTGCGACGCAAAGATAAGACCTACAGATATCATCTGACGGCCTGGCAATGCACCTGACTGCGCTTTGCTAGTATAAATCCGTACCAGCAGGTACGATGAAAAATCCTGACGGACGCGTTGGGTACACCAATTAAAATCACTGGAATTTCACTCCTGTAAGTCCTCCGCGGCCTGAGTCGAATTACGCCAGCATATGTTCCAGGTTCGGGTTGAGGGACTCGAACCTAAAGAAGATCGTGTCGTTTCGTCCTAAGACAGTTAACTAACCCTGATCCGTCGGGTGAGTCAGGCACACGCATCAACAATCCCTACACACACACATATACTATTAAAATATAGTTGCACCCGAAGGATGGAAGAGTCCTCAGCCGAATCTACGATTCGACTGATCACTCGGGGGCTACTGACATGGTTATACCCTACGGGTACGTGACTTCAGCATACCTGGTCCAGCCCAAGGAAGGCCCACAGCAGATACACACTGGCCCATGAAGATTTTCGGGTGGCCAAGGCCCATGACGCCTTCGGATCCTTGGAGAGCAAGACTAACGGAGATAGGAAATTCAAAGGGGTAAAACCCTAGAACTTGTAACCGACTAGGACTATGCCCGGGACCTGCCTAAGTCTATTAAAGGCCAGGAGGGCACGCCCTAGATCTCTCGACTCATACTCTCGCACACGCATCCACGCCAGATCGAATCTGCGCACCCTGTAATCTTCGGTTCCGCCGTAATCAAGAGCAGACAAGCAGAAGTAGGGTTTTCCCTCCGGGGGCCTGAACCTGGGTAAATCTCGTGTCCCCTGGTTGCTTGTCTGTTAACCGTGCCACGATCTCCAGCATCCCCATCTTCTCCAAAACCCAAGTCCATAACAAGGGGCATTGACGAGATTAAACCTCGTCACCATTGCTTCTTCTGTTCTGGTGTCCACTGTCTCTTTCCTTCATTCCTTGGTGTCCATTGCTGAGGAACATTCTTCTGCCGCTGATTGCTTCCGTGACTCGGCTGATCTTGCACTACCGCTGCCACCTGATTGGAGGCATATCTATAATCCGGTCTTTCTTCTCTTCTTCTTCCTCTGAACTCATTGCGCCTCGATGACCCGGCCGCATCTCTTGCATATTGATCTTGATGCTCCCGATGATCTGCCGACATTAGTTCTGGTTGTGTCGGATCTCCCAATGCATACGAATCCGCTATCCTGATGGTTTCTGCCAAAGTGGTTGGCATATCTCTTTGCAATCGCTGCCACAGTACACTGCCATAACGACATCCTTGAGCGAACCAAGCTATCGCTTGTGATTCTATAACTCCCTCGCATGAATTTCTGAGATTACACCACCGAGTTAAGAATTCTCTGTCTGTCTCATTCGGCCTTTGCTTGCACATGGATAGCTGTTGCGGCCTGTTTGGCCTTTTGTATGTACTGGTGAAGTTGCTAACAAACATTTCTTCAAAATCCAACCAACAGTTGATGCTGCCTGGAGGCAGATTATTCAGCCAAACTCTGGCTGGTCCTTCCAGCATTTGCGGGACATATCTTACTGCCCACCGCAAGTTTCCACTTGCTATTTTTACAGTAGTGGCATAATCAATCAACCAATCATGTGGTTTGGTGCTCCCGTTGTATGTTTTCGTGCCTCTTACCAGCTGAAAGTTCGGCACTGGCGGCTCGCCCATGATTCGTGGTCCGAAACATGCCGGACCCGGTGGACCCTGCTCTTCTAACAACTCGGACCGGTACAGCCGGTTCAGTTTTACTCTTGCATCACTTGATGGCAAATCTCTGTACATAATTCTTTCCTGCATTCCATAGTGGTTATTTCCACCATGAACCGCATATTCCATCTCGGAATAACCATCATTATACCTCTCATTCACCTGATTGTGGCGAGCTGGTCTCACTTCTCTTTCCTGCCGAGGTTCATATCTCGGTTGAGGATTGGGCGGCGGCTCTCTCCTTCCTTCTGCCGGGATATTATTCTCGTGATTTCCTCTTCCGAGATCTACATTACCTCGGCTTCCGTTGCCTTTGTCGGCACGGCTGGGGTTTCTTTCGCCACTGTTACCTCGGCTTCCATTGCCTCTGTTTTCATTTGCTTTTCTGGCTATTGCCGGATCATATGGAACAATTTGCTTATTTCTTTTTCCCGAAGTTACCGCTCTGTCTTTCCGCGCATTGTTTCTGGGCGAGGATGCTCTCCAGAGATAGGGCGGGTGCTGCACCAGCCAAATGAACCATTCGCGAGGCACCAGGCCTTGTCGGCTCTGCCCTGAGCATTTCTTCATTCCGCTGGTTCACGATGCGCACCAGCTCATTCACTCTTTCTTGCTGCTTCTGCCGGGCTTCACCGGTCAGTCCTTCTAACTCTAGTGCAGCAGCATTTGCCGCTCTTAGGTTCTTTGTCGGGGTGCTATACCTCGGCAAGCCTAGATCGACTGAATCTCCCTTATGAGTCTCATGCTCTTTGTTGATATCATCCATGAGGTTCCTTCCTCTCAATCTTAATTCATCACCCCGCTCGGGGGCGACATCAAGCTTATTTGCCCTAGCATATTCTCGCAGGGTCCTGTTTAAGGACTCCCGCAATGCCGACACCTTTTTTGCCTCTACCAGTACTTTTTGCCTGGTTTCTTCTAATTCTTCTTGAGCATTTGCCGGATCAAGTATCGACGCTACAGGTGTAGTCAGATTATCTATAGTTGCCTGGAGAACATTCTCTGGTCTTTCCAGAGGTGGCCCTCTTACCCTTGGTGCCTTTGGGGTCGTCTCCTGCACCCCGGCTGGGTTGGCTGCTGAAGGATTTACCTCGGTGGGCGCCAACTGTCGTGGTGGTGGCATTACCACCTATCTCTTCTTACTTCTTTCTCTAAAGGACTTAAGTGAATGCTATGATAAGGACATGGGTTAATAGATCAAGATTTGATAGGTTAAGAGTTGGTGAATCAATAGTTGGTTACTCAACATTGATGAACAACAGATATTAGGATAAAGTTCAATTGAGATGATAAGGATTGATATGGAAAGAAAGATATAAGGTGAATGATCTTGACTTGGTTTAATTCCTATTCAACAAGTGATAAAGAATTAGTGTTTAAGGAGTACCATGATGCTCATGGTAGGAATGGATGAGAATGATATAAGTCAAGACTTAGTTATTGAATTCTTGTTACTTGGGTTATATTCTTAACTTTGTATTCATGAGTGATGGTAATGAATATTATGATATGATCTCTTAAAGATCAGATATTAATCATTAAATAATATATTAAGGTTTAACTTTTATTATATTTGATCTACCTTTAGATCAAATCTCCTTTACCCAAAATAAGGTTTTAACAAAGGTCATATTGAAATTTATCGCAGTCAACTTGATGATCTACTTTAATTCCATCAAGTTGAAAGAAGCTTCAATCACTTTGCTAAGTTTTTATTTAAAAGCGCGAAAATTATTCAGATTTTTTATGCATGGATGTAATGCACATACCTGGGTTCAACTTATTTCTAAGCTCTAATGCTGGAATGTTACACGCGTATCCAGATTATGACTATAGCAATCAAATTGCAGTCTACATGTAAAACCTAAGACCTTCTTTGGATCAAAGGGTTTTCATAAGAATTCATTCCTAAGGATTGTTTCCTATGGAATGCGTTTGGATTACATGATCGAGGCTTTGACATTTCAGAGGATTGGCTTCCTAAGACCAGCCACACTGTGGTATCGATTCAAAGAAAAACATGTCAGAGATAGAAATCGCTCTAGTATTGCCGTAGTGTTGCAAGGATTTTGATGCGGTTCCATGCTAGGTACATCTGACATGCAAATATAATTTATCTACCATCCTCTCTCCTCAAAGCAAGGATATTCTCTTTCTACTCTCTCTTACACATGGGGTTACCGTGCATGCTTCTGATACATTGATCCTTTTGAACCGCATCATATGATTGATTCGCTTTTCTCTCTGACATAGCTTGGAACCGCTTTTCCAAACAGCTGCAGTGTATGGAATCGGTTCAAACTAGCCTTTGAACCGCCTTTTCTACACAGTGTGGCTGGTCTAAGGTACCAATTCTAGAGGAATTAACACATTATGTTGGACTTCTCGGAAAATATCTTGGCGGGAAAAGACTGCGCTCCGGCCGGCCCGCTCGCCCCAAAACAGCTGCGTTGTTTGGTGTCCCTAGAGGCAAAAGGCATTTTATTGCGTGGAGTTCCTATACTTTTCCCATGGTGCAGCCAAAGGCCCCTTCTCCCTGATTCCTATGCTTTTGTAAATCCATAGGGTTGGAGATGCCAGGCAACCAATTCCTATATTTTTTCTATTCCTCTATTATCAGAATCTTTTGATGCAAAGGAGGCCTAAGAAGCCCAAGAGCACATGCTCCTGGTTAATGAAAAAACATTTAATTCAAAAGAAAAGGTGATGCATGCCTAGATGACATGGTATTATAACCTTCCACGCAAAGTTACGCATCCGCGTGATATGTACAATAAAATGAAACATTGCGGTCAATTATAGAACCTCATACTTATTTCTCTTACACGAGCTACATACCAATATGTTCCAAAAAATATTCATTGTGCACCTGCCCCCCATCTGGAGAGAAAGAGTGCACCATGTGGTGGCCCCGCGGCCCCTAACAGACATACCATATCTTGTCTTCTACCTCCCCTTCTTCTTTGTCAGGCACCCACCGTCACAACTCACAAGCCTTATCACAGACGTCGACTCCACATGGGGATGTGAGCAACACACTTAGGGTTAGGGTTGGCGTGGGTCGAGTATTAGCGTTGGGGGTGGTTCACTGGCACCAGGGAAGAAATGGGTGCAGTGGGGGACTTAGAGGGATGTCGGGGTGGCGACGCTTTGGATATGGCGGTTCGGCGAGGTGCATGGGAAGCCTTGGACCGCAGTTCAGCCGACGGTAGGAGGCGAATGAATGGAGGTGGTGGGTTGGTGCGGAGGCAGGCGGCAATGTCTTTTTCTTCCTCTCGGCTCTCTTCTTTCTCTCTCCTATCTTCTTCTTCTTCCTATCCATTAGGGTTGCGGGTGCACTTAGACGTAGCAGAGGCGCCCGCTAGACACGTACCAATACATTCAGTCATATGATTTGTGCAAGTTCTAATATGTACGTGCAAGATTTTGTTATGTTTTTTCTCTTTTTAATTGTTTTCAGACGCGTATTTGGGATTTTTCAAAGTGGTTGAGCACATCTGCTCTGTTGCAACAAATCCTAGAGCCGTGGATGGACGATTGCCAAGAATGGCTTGCTGCTCTTGAAAGAGGTGTAGATACTCCATCCATAATTCTGATGCAATCAAGACGGCCGTAATTCTGGTATGCCCGTGGGCCTATAGTTTATATAAGTTGACATGCCAAAAAAAAGAGAAACATAATTAAGACGGTGGATCTCCATCCGAGAATCTCGTCCACTGCCATGTTAGGACATCTTCATCTGGCCGATGCGAATTCAAAATATCCATTTTTATCCGTTTGTATCGGGTCACAGGAAGATTCGGGCCGGTTTGATCGATAATCTTATAACATGTGGAGTATCATCGTTGCGAGATCGGTTGACTTGTTGTTTTCCGAGGACCATTGCACGTACACCGTGCACAACAACAACCATTCCATTACCGGCTTCTTTCTCCACGGTGGGAGGCTACCACGTGCCGCAATCTACAGTGAGTTCTCATTTGCTTTTGTCTCGGTAGCAATAATTCGATAGGAAACACAAGGAAGTAATCGGACGCAAATATCCAAAGTGGGAAACTGATGCTGCCACGGATCGGTGACGAATAACGATCGTAATCCCGGTAATCTTGATATCGAGGAAAGCTAAAAGGAGAGGAAAAGCGTAATCCCGCTGAAATATATACATGTTCCATATTTGATATTTTTTGGCCTGCCACATCCACCACTCCGAGACCCCTGACACCGACCGATCCTGGCCAGTTGCCAATGCGATGCAGCGCCCCTAGGCGACACCCGCGCCGAGCCGAGCGAAGGGTAGGTACGGACGTTGTGAGGTGATGGTCCCCGAGAGCAGACAGGGCACCTTCCTTCCTTCTTTTTTTCCTCCGTACGTCCCGAAGAGGAGCAGCGGCCGCCCTGGGCGCGTGCGCGTTCTTCGCTGGTCCGCCGGCCTCGGCAGATCGGGAAGGTCTGATACGGAGATCGATCGCACGGATGGTGGCCGCATGTGCTGAGCGCCGTGTTCAGGCTCGCTGTCCCACTGCCTTTTACCAGGATGGGCACGTCCGTACTACTGCGTGGGACGGGGAAGAAAACATAGAAGGGCAGAAGGCTGAAGTATGGATGTAAACGGATCGGATCGAATCGGATATTTATCATATTTTTTGGTAGATTTGGATCTAACTGAATAATAGCTGGATACGAATTCGAATGCGGATTATATCGGATTGCGGATATGGAGCGGATTCGGAGCAGAATCGAATCGAAAAAGGATAATTGAACAAATACACATAGAAAAATAAAAAATTATTTACTTTATACAAAATAAATGACAAGAAAGAGTGCAACACTAGATATCAACAATATAAAAGTGAAAGATTGATAATAGCATAGTATAACATGCATATGTAGCATGTATAGCTAGCCGATAAACTAACTAGATTGTCTAGATATTATGGTTATGCTAAATATATCAGATTATCCTATTTGAGTATCTCGAATAATCCGTATAAAATGTCGGATTATCTTTATCCGTCAAATATCATCAATATCATATCCGTCAGGTATCCGCTCAATAACTATCCACATCCGCATCCATATCTGCCGGATATCTAAAAAGACGTACCATATCTCCAAAAACGAACGCGGATGCGAATTTGGAGCGGAAATTATCCATACCAATTACATCCCTAGGCTGAAGGCACATGCACGCCCTAGTGCCTAGTACACGTTCCGTGTGATTTTTTGAAGTAACCATCATTCTTATAAATAGATATTACAAAAGCTCCTCATGGAAACTACCAAATACATTGCGCGAAGACAACTGCCCTTGAAACTATGCAGGGAGAACTCTGCACATACCGACACAAACGGCCATTGCCTACCACGAGCGCGGTCGAGAAGCTCGCCGGTCGAAGAAGAGAAAACCCCCATCGTTGTCAAAACCAGGGAAGCACCATCGCCATCAAGGCTTTTTGAGCCAAAGACCAGACATGCCGCGCATGTCAAGGAAATATCGCCATGGCATGTCGACTGTGGATCTTCTCCATGCCATCCTGGTCCTAGATTTACCGACCCTCCCTTCGACGTAGTCGAGAGATCACACCAGATCCACCATCCACAGACCACCTTCCAAGTTTTTCCAGGGTCATCATCTTCAACCGCATGCCAGCACCATCACAACCACATGTCGCAACTACCAAACAACTTACAAATCCTCCTTGATCCACCATCGCCCCGGAGACAACGCCGCAACAGCAAGGACACCATCCACGAAACGGACCGCAGTCAATCTAACAGATCGACAAACACACAATGCCATCACCTCCAAGACGCTACAATGAAGGACACCGCCGCAGCAGCAGCTACAATGAAGGACACCGCCGCAGCAGCAGGGACACCATCCACGAAACCGACCGCATTCAATCTAACAGATCGGCAAGCACACAATGACACCACCTCCGAGACGTTGCAATGAAGGACACCGCCGGTATGGGAGTGGAAATGAGACAGATTTATTCGGCACGGATGCCGCTCCCACCACCCCACACTACTAGAAAACCAGCTATATATAGACAGATCTTCTGTGGTGCATCTGTGTGACCATGCGCCACAGAGAAATTCCAGTGGCGTATTTCAGGCAATGCGCCACAGAAAACTGCACTATTCTGTGGCACATATAGGGGAACAATGGCCACAGAAATTTGGTGGGACCCGCCACCAGGCCTGGGCGAGCAACTTTTTATGGCGCATATGTCCATATGCGCCATAGAATATGAAGAGGGGCCCCACCATAGAATTCAGTTGACCAACATTCTTTGGCGCATATAGAGGTATGCGCCACAGAATGTGGAGAAACAGATCGTCTCGTGGATCGCCTTTTAAATTTTGTAAAAAATACATAAAAATGATAAAAACTTCAAAAAAATAATTCTTTTGATATGTAGTTATATTTTGGGCTATAGTTGCAGAGAAAATTGAAAAACATGAATTTCGATATATTTTGCAAAAAAATATCATGACACGGTAAAACGGCTATAACTTTTGCATACGCTGTCGGAAAAATATTACCCATCTAAATGACCGTCTGAAAATTCCTACTCGAATTCAACGGCCAAAGATCATTCTGGAATTTACACATTCCCAAAATTAGAAAAGAGTAAAAATTTATGGCGGAAAGAAGTTTTTTTCCTGAAAAAAATAAAAAGGGGGAGAAACTTTTATGACACATATCTCCCATATGCGCCACATAAGTCTTGGGCGGGATTCAAAATTTGAATCCCGCCTGCACCCCTTCTCCCTCTCTTTTCTCCTTTACTCCTCTTCCTCTCCTCCACTTCTTCTCTCCTTCTCCTCCACACTTCTCCTCCCTTCACTTCTTCTCTCCTTCTCCTCCACTTCTTCTCTCCTTCTCCACCCGATGAGCTCCTCCCTCCTCCTCCACCTCCACCCCGGTGAGCTTCTCCTCCTCCTGCTCCTCCTCCTCCACCCGGTGAGCTCCTCTCTCCTCCTCCTCCTCCTCCTCTACCACGGTGAGATCCTCCTCCGATGACGACAACCGCCCCGGTGACCTCCTCCTTCGGCTACCCCTTCCTCCATAGGCGACCCCCTCCTCCTCCTTCTCCGGTGGTGGCCTCCTTTCCTTCTCCGGCGATCCCCCTCGTCCACCCATCTTCAGCCTAGCCTAGCCCCACCTCCAGCCATATCTGGACAACTTTTATTTTTTGAAATTTGAAAAAAAAATCTGTGGCACATATAGGCAATATGCGCCACAAAACTTTGAGACTTCTGCTTCTGTGGCGCATATTGAAATTACGACTTCTGCTTCTATGGCTACAGAATTACAATTTAGTGGCGTGATAACGGTGGCACATCTCATATGCGCCACAGAAGTCGAAAAAATATGTGCCACTGATAAGTTTTTTCTAGTAGTGCCAACGGCACACCATGAAAAACTTGTTCTAGCTTCTAACCCTAACTACCAAGCCAGAACGGAGGAACGAGATCTCCCGTCGCTCCTATCGTTAGAGAAGCAAGCGGAGAAAGAGGGAGCAAGCAGAGAAAGAGGGGACCAGCAGCCTCACAGACGGAGATCGAGGGAGAGGTGTCTGCCTGGTCGTAGAAGAGGTTCCTGACAGCTAGGTTATGGTAGTATGGTCGCTCGTTGCTTGGCCAGTTTTGTCTCAGAAAATTGTTCCAGATTTAGTAGTAGGTGATCGAAGAGTGGATCATGCATGGATGCATGTCGTGCTTCTTTGTATATGATACACCGTTCACGTGTGTACTCATGTACGTGCATGATTTGATTATGTGCATACAATCGACTATAGGATTTGAACAGGCTGAACTAGACCGAAATATGTTGTATTTTTATATACGGCGAACTATATTTAAATTTACGTCGAACTATGTTTAAATTTATGCCGTACTATGGTCGATTGTATGCCGAACTAGACCGAACAATGTTCTGTATTCATATAGGTCGAACTATGCCAAAATCTGGACGAATTTGAGCCGAATATGGACGGAAAACACGTCCCGAAAACTCGGTCTAGGAACACGAGTGGAAAACTTGACATTTCCAGAACAAAAATGAACTTCATCCAGCCATATTTTAATCCGAATTTCGGCATGAAAACATCCAACGAGAGGGATGCTTTAATTTGGGATAGAGAGAGTACTTAGTAAATCCAATATTGATGGCTTGATGCAATCAAGGCGGCAGTAATTCTGGTAGATCTGTAGGGCGCTGCGAGCCTACATTATTCCATCAGTCGACATGGCAAAAAAAAAAGGGAACATAATTGAGACGGAGGATCTCCACCGTACCCGAGATCTCGTCCCACTGCCATATTAAGCTCCGATCAATGATCTTATCTCATCGTTGCCAGGTCGGTTGACTTGTTGTTTTCCGAGGACCATTGCACGTACGGCCTACAGGTACATCGTGTACACAGCAACAAACAATCCCATTACCGGCAATGGTGGGAGGCTAGGACGTGCAGCAATCTACAATGAGATCTCAGTCGCTCCTGTCTCGGTAGCAATAATTCGATCTTTTTTCTTTGATCAATCGCCGCCCGGCATTAGCAATAATTCTATCGGAAATACAGTACGGAGTGTCGGAAGTAATTGGACGCAAATATCTAAAGTGGGAAACTGATGCCACGGATCAGTGACGAACGATCGTAGTAATCCCGGTAATCTTGATATCGAGGAAAGCGAAAAGGAGGGGGAAAAAACGCCTAATCCCGCAGCAATATATCGTTTTTTTTTGAGCCTGTCAATATATCGTTCCATATTTGACATTTTCTGGGCCTGCCACATCCACCACTCCGAGACCCCGACCCCGACCGATCTTGGCCAGTTGCCGGTGCGATGCGCCGGCTACGGCTAGGCGACACACGCGCCGCGCCGAGCAGAGCGTACAAGTACGGACGTTGTCAGTCATCGGATCCCCGAGAGGCGAGAGCAGACCGGGCACCTTCTTTCTTTCCTTCCTTTTTCCCCCTTCCGTACATCCCGGAGAGGAGCGGCCGCCCTGGCCCCCTGGTCGCGTGCCTCGGCAGATCGGGAAGGTCTGATACGGAGATCGGGAAGGCACGGACGGTGGCCGCATGTGCTGTGCACCGTGTTCAGGCTCGCTGCCCCACTGCCTAGTGCACGTTCCGTGTGATTAATTAATTAATTAGGAGACAGTTTTGTCTCAGAAAGTCGTTCCAGATTTAGTACTAGTATGTGATCGAAGAGTGGGTCATGCATGGATGGATGCATGTCGTGCTTCTATGAATACTGATACACCGTTCACGTATGCACTACTCATGTAGTATGTGGAGGATTTGATTACGTGCATTCATTATTCATACCGTGTGACACGGCGTACTGCTCTACAAGAATACTTATAGAATACTAGTACCAGTGTGTTTCGTCGGCCGGCTCCGGGAAAGGGACCACGAATCCATGATTCTCAACGCGAGAGGTAGCTCAGCTAGGCCTAGGCATGACGAGCTTGCACGTGAATAGCTAGTGATTCCTATAGAACCATCGGCCGATCAGCTGTAAGCCTGTAACCAGGACTGGACACTGAAGCGTACGTGCCTGTTGTGATAATTCCGCTACCACGTACTACGACAGTGAGGCCATATATGATCACCCGCAAAAGTCAGTCGATCCTAGCTAGAGTGCCGTAGCCTCAGGCCCTCAGCCCTCAGCGGCATTAGAGCTTTCAATACAGTCCCTAAAGTGTGGCGCTGTTAGATTAGATTCATGACCCAGCGTGAATAAATCTCGACCAAGGACGCGTCGACATGAGTAAACTCTGATCCAGCCTTTTCTTGACGAGTTTCCAGACAGACCATGTGTGTGTGTCTGTGTGTTGCCACAGGCTTCGATCGTCAAACTTGGATGTGTCAGAATGAGTAGGACTCTTGCTCGATCGGCTCAGATTGTCTACTCCAAGATGCATGCACGAATGATGAGCATCATCGTCACACGGAATTCAAAATCTTCAATCGGGCACGTTCGCTCGATCGACGTCACCGACGGGGCACGTACTCCGTTCGCCAGGCCCTCATTGAATTGGCGCTCGGGCTGGCCGGGTACACGGGGCGAATGGACGGAATGTAGCTGGATGCATGGCCATGGAGTACTTGATCGTTGTGAGCAGCCTGGAGATGGAGCCCAGCAGCAGTGTCCCTGCCACCGCCACGCCCTACAACGCGCCATCCCCCTGTCCCCTACCTGTCCCCGGCCCCGCCCACCTCTCCTTTTCCTTTTCGCCCGGCCACCACCGACAATCGCCACGCCTCGCCTACTCGGACAGCGACGTCGTCGATCGATCGATCGATCGTCTCCCTGCCTGGCAAGCTGCTGCAACGAAACGCAAGCCGTCGTTGCAAAGATTGCGCCTGCGTAGGGGCCCGTCTTCTACTAGCGCGACCAGGTGGTTTGCGTTTCACCGCTGCAGTGCGCATCAAGCGATTCAGGAATCGCATTAAAATACAGCGCGCGCAGTACAAACATCATATCCACACACAAAAAATAAAACAGAGACAAAAGAAAACCGAAAACTAAACTAAAAATAGACTAGAGATATATTACGTAGAACATAGTTCAAACAAATTGTGCACACGCTAGTTCGCAATAAAAATGCAACGTACAAGCTGGCCGGTAGCAATAATGAAGCCAGGCTAGGCTAAGTTGTTCACCACTAAACTAGAAATCGGAATCAGCATCCTCCTCCTTCGAGGACTCTACTGGTATCGACGAAAACTGGTCTAGCCAGCGATCGTCGTCGTCTTCGATCATCTGCGGGCCGGCAAGCTGTGCCTCGATGAACGTGCGGCGACATGCCTTGTCAGCCCTGCTCGCTCGACGGTGTCCCTTGCGCTCCTCCTTCCTCTACGCGTAAAAGACGACCTCCCCGTCGACGTCCTCCGAGAAGTGGGCGGTCCACTCCGCCCTCACACACTCGTCCTTCTCGGAGTGGTAGAGGCGCCGGAGCCGGGCTTTGTGGCATCGCTTCTCCTCATCAGTGACGAGGAGTGGTGGCGGCGGCGCGAGCATCTCCGCACCCCGCGGTAGCCGGAGGAGTTGGAACCGCGCAATGGCATCTCGACCGCGACATGGGTGCTGGACTACACGGCGACGGCGAGCTTGCGCTGGATGGCCGGCGAAGCGCATCGTGGAAGAGGGAAATTCAAGACGATTGAGGGGCACGCGCATGTGGCACATGACGCGAGAAACTTCCAGCGCGCAATAGCGCAAAATACCGTGCATGACAAAAAAATTACAGTGCACACTTTTCCCATGCTTGGTAGAGCTCCTCGAGCTAAATTCTTAGGTTTTCCAGCGCATGGGACATTAGCGCGTCCTTTGGAGACGCTCTAGGCGGGCAACTATACAAGTGGCGGCACGGGCACGCTAACCTTGTCGAGTACAACTGATTAGACACAACTGTTGCATCGATCAGGTGGATCGATGAGTACATTAAGGCCTTTCACAATGGGGGTTTCTTAGCGCAGTATCCTAGGTGCTTTGTCTATGTGGCATGTAATTTAATGTACAAAGAGGGTGTTGTTGTATCTTAGCTAAGCTACACCTCTTGCACGGTATCATAGGCAAAAAACTTAGCTAGACCAATCACACACATGCATGAGACTAAAATCATTAAATGCAAGAAACCCCATCCACTACTAGAAAAACGCCTATTCGTGGCGCACCTGAAAAGGCCTTCCGTGGCGCACTGCTAGTGCGCCACGGGCCTCGTGCTACGGCTATCTTGTAGCCGTGGCGCACTGCATGGTGCGCCACGGTTATATCGAGATAGGCGTGGCGCACTAGCAGGTGCGCCACGGGTAGGGGTACAGGTGCGCCACGGATGTTTTTTTCAAAAATCAATTTTTTTTTGCAAAAAAGACCCTCGTTTTGAATTGCAAAAGCAATCGGGTCCGCATCGCCGCCGTCGTGTCGCCTCGCTAGAGCATGGTGGCCGTGGGCACGACCTACCACCGCAGGGAGGTGCGGGAGGCCGTGGCCGTGCTACTCCTCGCCGGCATCGAGGAAGAGAGGGAGAAGGAGGTGTGGCTGGAGAAGGGAGGAGGTCGCCGCAAGGAGAAGGAGGTCGTCGGCGGTAGACCGAGCTCGTCGTCGCTCTTCGTGACTGCAAGGAGGAGGAGGCCGCAAGGAAGGAGGTCGTCGCCGTCGTGACTGCAAGGAGGAGGAGAAGGTCGCCGCCACCATCGCCATCGTCACTGCAAGGATAGGAGGATGCCGGAGCAAGGAGGAGGAGAAGGCCACCGTCGTCATCGTCAGTGCAAGGGAAGGAGGAGAAGGAAAGGAGGAGGAGGAGGAGGAGGAGGAGGAGGAGAGAGAAGGAAAAGGAGGAGGAGAAGAGAGAAGGAAAAGGAGGAGGGAGGAGAATGAAAAGGAGAAGAGGGAGAGAATAGGGGTAGGTGGGCGGGGTGGGGATTCGAAATTTGAATCCCGCCCAAGTTTATCCGTGGCGCACTAGGTGGTGGTGCGCTACGGGTAAGTCGCCCTCTATTTTTTTTCTGCGCACTTTGACCGTAACTTTTTACTCTTTTCGAATTTTGAAAATCTAAAAAATCGCTAAACGACCGTAGGTGGTTGCGAGCGGATGCGAAATCTCGTTCTCGTCATTTTGGTATATTATACGATTTTTTTCGATATCGTATGCAAAAGTTACGGCCTTTTTACCGGTGGCATGACTTTTTTTTGCAGATAAAGTCGAAACTCATGTTTGTTAATTTTACTAGAAGCTATACCACATTACCTACCTAAATATGAAAGGATTTAATTTTTTGAAGTGTTTATCATTTTCTTTTATTTTTTGCAAAGCCTAAAAAGGCGATCCACGCGGGGGGGGGGGGGGGGGGGGGTGTGGAGTTGGTGCAGGATAGTTAGGCGTATGGCACTAGGGCAAGGTGCCCTACTACTAAGTTTATACATCCGTGACGCACATGCCATAGTGCGCCACAGATGTGTCTGGCCGTTTCACAGCAAAGAGGGGCATGCGCTTAGACGTAGCGCACCCCCTCCATGTGCGCCACGGTTGACACTAACAACCGTAGCGCACCTACCCTATGTACGCTACGGATGTTTGGCGTGCGGCCAACAGGGCCCTGGCCCACACATATCTGTGGCGCACTATGGTCATGTGCGCCACGGTTGTTCTACTTACTAGTAGGGCACTGCCTATAGGTGAGCCACGCCTGTTTTAGCCGTGGGGCACTTTAACCATGTGAGCCACGGATGTGCTGATTACCTATAGCCATTTTCCTAGTAGTGATCTAAGATAATACACCCCATTGTGATACTCCCTCCATACCGGATTGTTGGGCTAAATTAGCAAAATGCTAGAACCAAGGTGGTTTCTCATTGGCTAAAAAAATAGAAAGAGAAGCAATAAGTATATGCATGAGAACTAATTGGGACGCATGCGGTGGTTTAGAACGTTTTTTACAAGGAAATAAGCCATGCATGGGAGTTAATTGCAGCAGCTAATACACCATTTAGCCTAGTAATTAGGTATATCTCCAAAACTAGTACTAGCCCAATAATCCGGTATGAAGGAAGTAGTTGTTCCTTAAGTTTTAATTACTTCTATGAAAACGTGCTAAGATACACCCTATTGAAAAAGGCCCAACGTCCAAGAGAAATCTGGCCTTTTCGGGACTGTAGCGTGCTCAACTTAAACCACTTTTGAGTCAGTGCGTGCGGTCACCAGGCCAACATCATATGGGATTAGCGGCATGCATCTGATGATATTGGCTTCACACAACCAAACACATACTCTACCTACGTGTACAACACTTATCTAGAGAGAAACGGTGTGTGGTCCTAGCTAGAAGAAACGCAATTAGATCATGCACGATATGTTTGATGTTCATTGTCACCATCTTTTTTTATTAGTAGTACTACTTTCCATGGGTGATGAAATCTCCTCACTTGGGGATCGATCAACGTTAACTTCTTCACAACATCATCACCACCACCTACTAATTCACTATCCTAGTTTTATCATTCGTTGGTAGATAAATAAATACTGGAACAGGATGGGCATGTCGCAATTTCGCAAGCCTGTGACTGCTGGGCCCGCGTGGCTGGGGCAGTGGCCAGCAGAACACATCTACGGCCATCATATCATAACAAACTTGTCCGAACAAAAGATGGGGGTTAGCAGTTTAATCATGCTTTAATTTGGGGTTAACCATCTTTGATTGGGTCATTCGTCTCCTTTATTGTGGATGTCCTTGCCCCACCTATCTTGTCCCTATGATGAAAACACGGGCAATTAAGCTGATGTTGCCTCTGTAATTGGTTGCGCTAGTGGGGCCACCCGCTGGGATTTTGCTCGGGGCCTAGCTGACATCCCGCCTACTCGCATAGCTACCTTCCAACATATGACATGTCTTGTGTCCGACAAAAAAGTACACCAAAAATAAGAAAGTATCATGTGAAATCTTATAATTTGATCTTCGGTAGAAAACGAATCATTTTAGATTTTTTTGGATCTATGAGTCTCAAGGCGTGAAACAACATGGTACTCAAATCCGACATAGATAGGCATAACCAATAAATCCCAAGCATTATGATGCCCAAACATCTAAACACATCAACGCCCTAGTTCGGGGTGCTGAGTTTGTGCATCATAACACTCTCTAAGACAAACTCAACGTCCCTTTCACGAGGTCCTAGCCTTATCTCTTCCCTCTCCCCCTGCTACAGTTTCCAGAAGCGCCGCCGCCCGCTCCGGGTCGGTCTGACGCTGATCTCACCGGCGCAGCCGGTGGTGAGAGGCTGAGGACAGATGTCGGAGGCCCCCCTGTAGATGCTAGGTGTAGATTTGGGCTTTTTGCCGGCGTATGGCTTCTTGCCATGAGGATTTCGACGGGATCTTCAGGCTAGATTCGTTGAAGGAGGGTGCTCCTCTTCCTTGCCGTCTGCACGACGGTGTCGTGGTGGAGGAGGGCCAGCCATGCCACCAATAAGGCCCTTCTTCGGTGGTGCTTTGCTCTGTGGGTTATGACCCCCTCCTCGGACGGCCATGGTGGCGAGGGAGGGTTGGGGGCTCCGGCCGACAGAGCCTTGGGCGCTGCCTCTTTGTGCATCTTCTTCCCTGTGGTGATGTCTTGCCCGCTCTCCCTCTTCCGGCCGGCCGTGGTGGCGAAGGAAGGAGGGGATCTTTCGGGGCTATGACAGCGGGTGGACGAGGCTATGGATTCTGTCTCCTGCCGCAACTGCGCGGCGACAGGAGGCCGCGGTGGGTGGTCCCGGCGAGTTTTAGAGGTTGAAGACGCCGGTGGTGTGACTCCAAGCGAATCCATGGAATAAGCGTGTTTTGGGTGCTCGGGCCAGCTTGGTTGCTCGTTGTTTTCCCCTGTTCCTCTTGGCCACCCGTGGAGGCGTGGGAGGGGACATCGGTGGTAGCTAGCGAAAGGCGTGGCTTAGGAGCTTCGGGGAGTTTCGGTCTTTCCCCTTTCAGCGGAATTTTTCTCGCTGCTCCGACCACCTCTGCCCGCCTTCACCCACCCATGGCAGGAGTGTTGTGTTGGAGTGTGGGTCGCTCGTCAGTTTCAACGGAGCTTGCGAGGAGTATTGCGTCGGGGATTTCCGGAGCTTGGAAGCGACATCGGCGGGCATCATCCGTACGGCCGCAGGCCGTCAGTCAAAGCCGGTGAGCTCCGACATCTATTTAACCTCCATCGGAGGCCTCTTTTCTGGTCAGCGGTCGCGTCCCACGTCGGCACTGAAGCAAGTGGTGCCGTCCCCGCGGCGGTGCTCGGCGGTGGTGCAGCTGACCTCTTGTTCGGCAGCGGTGATAGGGAGGGACCCGATTGCTACTCAAACCTTTCAGCAGGGTCTTCTCCACATAAATTGGGGACCTATGTATGTTTTTCAGCTTCTTATAGGGTCTTCTGTAATATTGTACACTGCTGCTGTTTGTGTTTAATAGAAAGCTTCGAGACCCTTCGGGGCTCTCTCGTTCAAAAAAAAATATCCCATTTCAAAACATTGAGCTTGTGTACCATAGCACCTAGATCGATGGTGTTATGCATAGTCCACGTAGGATTCGAGTACGAGGTTGGCACAACACCTCAATGCCCCTAACCCAGGGTGTTGAGCTGTGGAATCTCCACTCCTCGGCATATGGTGTTGAGAAAAAAGGTCATATCCAAAATTATTTTCTAAAACTTGCATTTCGTGTTCAGGTTTATTTTAAAAGTCAAATTAATTTTTCAAGAGTATCCAATTGTGTGTTCACCATATGCTTAACTTTTTTAACCATATTTTACCTTTGGGCGTGGCATCGCGATGGATTTTGTACTCTTTATTATCTATTTTCTAAAATGAAAGCTAAATCCCTATATTAGGTAACATGCAATCTGTGTACTTGTTAGGGGCATATCTTATCTCCCTAAAATTTCATTAAACTCATTGTAGTTATATATATTGGTAAGTTAAGATTAGTTGTACCGATCCTGTGCAACACTAATTGGGTATACCAATATTTTAAAATGTAGTAAAATGGAGTAAGAACCATCTCGCATGATCTCAAAACGTCTTTATAATCTGAAACACATGGAGTAGAAATTTGCCCACACCTTTCTATTATTACTAGTTCAAGAAAAAAATTCTTGGCAGACACTGCTGTTCACCGAGGGAACTTTCGATCCATAGATCATTGGGGTTACTTAGTTCAGCCTGTAAACCAAATCTATAAGATATCATCATCATTTTGCTTTGAAAACGGCGTGATCACCTCCCTAAGTCGTGCAAGCATGTTTAGGAAGAGAGTGACCGCATCTGGTTCCTGAACGACGATAATGACTACATCGCACTTCTTTACGACTTGATGCTTGCATATAATATCCATGGCACTTCATAGGACGACAATGACAGTATCTTCTTCTATCGCATAGTGGAAGCCCTGGCCCTCAACGTCAAGATTAGCCCGATAATTTAGCAAAAAATGTAGGAGAGTACAAGACAGGGAGGCAGACACAGTGACTCTGCCCTTTTGTTGTCTCCGAACCATAACTTTTCAGTAAGTATGTGCATATGGAACACATCGTTCCTCAGGAACCTAACTCGATCCGTCTCCTAACTCGAACAAACAAATTACCGCCCGACATGAACATCGTTCCTCAGGAACCTTGTCGCACAAGCTAAACTTGGCTTGTCATTTTCCCTTTATTAGCATCTAAACTTCGTCGTTTGTCGCCGCATCTCGCCATGTTATAGAGAGGCCGAGCTAACCTTCTTAACAGAAACTTTTGATCTTTGTGACACGCCGTTGAAGCTGTTTATAGTGTTAAGTAACTTAGACTAGTAACATATACATAGTGGGTAGTAACATGTGTGATGTCATGCAACTACTAATTAATGAGGTTGTAGCTCATATGATTTTGATATGTGTGATGTTATGGTAACTAGCTAGGTTACTATCTCTCTCTCTCTTCGTTAATTATCATGCCATGTCACCAATTTGCTTACACTTGGTATTGCATGTACATGCATGTTACTAGCTAAGTTACTCTCACTATGACTAGCCTCAGGATCACATGCGTAATATGGTAATTAGCTAAGTCATATGTGAGGTTGTAGATTCATATGAGCTAGGCAGGTTAAACGGTCTGCATGCGGCGCCTAGCGGGGCGACCCATCCGGCAAAACTCGTCCGGCTCGATCCATTCATGCATCTAATCAGGGGCTTGGTTGCGTCGTCCCGGACGCGCGCGGACAGCGCGGACGTCGTGCCAGTTGGCGACGTGGGCCCATATGTAAAAGAGACATTAGTACTTAACGATAGTTTTTTATTAGATTAAGCCTGCCAGTTACAGAAAGGCCATTCAAACTAATTAGGAGGGGGTGCTATTGCTGCTACGACTATGGCTACGACTACTGCTGGAGGAGGACGGCGCGACGGCTACTCACCGCCGTTGCCACGGCGGCGGTTGCCGCGGTCGCCGGCCCCGTCGATCGTCGCCCTAGATTTTCAGATGGCCCGCTGCTGGACGCGTTCGCGGATACGGTTGCGAGCCACCCCCTTGCCCTCCAGCTTCTGTCTGTCCTCCGCCGCCCGGTTCGCCAGGGCCTTGTCCATCTCGGCGGTCCAGTGGTCCCTCGCCTCCTGTTGGGCGAGCACCTCCGCCGGAGCACCATTGGGGCCGAAGCCCAGCGCCCGTGCTATCTGCACGGGGAAGGAGAGCGGCGCCTCCAGCTGGTCCACCTCCTCTCCCTCCTCCTCATCGTCTACCGCCTCCTCCGTGTCGTCGGCGTCGACGAGACCCCACGCGACCGCCGCCTCAGCGGCCATATCCACGCGGTTCTCCTTCGCTGCCGAGTCGGCGACGTGCTCGCGTCGCGCCTCTTCCGCGTCGCTGCGCGCTTTGATGGCCTGGCGGAGCTCGCGGATGGCGGACTTGGCGGCCTCCTTGGCCACCTCCTCCAGCGTGGT
Source organism: Avena sativa (assembly GCA_916181665.1). Taxonomy (NCBI): domain Eukaryota; kingdom Viridiplantae; phylum Streptophyta; class Magnoliopsida; order Poales; family Poaceae; genus Avena; species Avena sativa. The sequence continues at coordinate 36,412,273 of OV702289.1, read as the reverse complement.
CATGGTCGCCTCGTAGCGGATCTCGCGAAGAGCCGCTGTTGCGGCCTCCATGGCCACCGCCTTCACCGCCTCCTTGGCGGCGACGTGGTGCACGTCGATCACCACACATTGGGCAGCCACCGTTGCCGCCGCATGCACCACCTGCTGCAGTGCACCCTCGGCGACCTCGCCTTCCTTCTTGAAGGCCAGCACGGGAGGGCGTCAACCGGTGACAGCGGGAGGGAGACAGACAAATGGGTCGTACCACTGTGCGTGCCTGGCCGGACAGGCCAGACCCCCTATCCATAGTGACCGCGTTCCAACCTAAACGGACAGAAACGAACCGTTTGAGGTGACCCTTTGGGTCAGCCGGTGGAGATGCCCTTAGAAATTGCTGCCATGTATGCCCTCCTTTACTGATGGGAGATGCGGATGAGGTGTTGCCATCAATGTTCTGCAATGGAAAATTTTATACATACCTATGATGTACACGGTGCTGATAAGTGATAACTCGATCGGAGGCAGAGGACAAGTATAGCCACGCGGACTATATTAAACTGTCGTATCATCTATAGTTACTCATATAAATATATAATAGTGATGGCACTTTTGGTTGTTAGATTATCTCTTTCTTCGTATTTCCTCGGTTCACAATTAGACTGTATTCTGGATTTAGTCAATATTAAAAAATTAAACTTTGATCAAATATTTAGTAAAAATAAAAGTATCTATGATATAAAACTTATAATATTGAAATCTTCATAAGTTATGCTTTTATAATATACGTATGCATTTAGAATAATAAATATTAATATATTTTTCTATATTTTTGGTCAAAGTTAACAGAGTTTTACTCTAAAAATCTAGAGCGCCAAGTAATAAAAAACGGACGTAGTATTAGTTGCATTTTTCTAGTAACGCGAGTAGAGATGGGTTCTTGCATGAGAACCTACTCGTCTTGTTTTTCACTTCTCTGTTCTCCACTTAGCCAAAAGTGACACAGAGACGGCCATAACCCGTTATTGTAATTGCTCTAAGAGCAAGTATAATAGTATATAGTCAGCTGACTATATGAGAGATAAAATGTAATATTATTGAGGTGGGGGAGAAAGAAGAGAAAAGAGAGTGTACGCCGGCTGTAAGTTTAGTGCCAGCTCCGACACGTATTCCTATGCACTTTGTGTGATTGAAATATTGGCCACACATTTATTAAGTAGTACTCTTATAACTAACTACTCCCTCCGTCCTGGTTTAAAGGACACAATTTGTAAACCATGCAATCCCAAAATAGACACAAAAACATTTAACCTCTGTAATTACTCCTGTGTGAAAGCAATAAAATGCTTGCATGCACATGTGTAAACAAATATGAACACTTTCCTAACTCTCTTTCTCCTTAGGCTGGTCATAGTGGGAGTATCATAATACTAGTATCATGATACTATGTCTCTAGTGCATTGTATCATGTAGTGGTATCATACTAGTGGTATATTTATTGATTTTTAGAATCTCTATGTAAAATGTGTGTACAAGATTTACTTGCCATTATAATTTATAGTTTTACGTGCTATGATACGGTATCTAGCTATGATACTCTAACCACCTCTCTCTTTATTAATTGTGATGCCACATTAGATTTTTGCCATGTTGGCATGCATGATACACCTTATGATACTAGCACTAGGACCAGCCTTATGCATGTTCTACTTCATACTATTAAATAGACCAATTAGATGACACCTAGGGCTTAGAGAATTGCAAATTGTGTCATTTAAACCGGGACGAAGGGAGTACTACACGTATCGACTATAGGACTAACTATAAATAACATGACACCTTCATGTAGCCAACAAAAAACTATATTATTGAACTTGCTCTAAATGATACCCATGCATGTAGTACCTGTACGACGTGTCTGATTCTTTCTTCACTTAAAAGCTTCCATTAATCTTGCCTCGTGGATCTTGTAGGGACTAGGAGATCTGTGACGTCGTAGTATACCCCTCTTGGCCCGTGACGGGGCCCGCCGCCCGCGTGTTGCCGCCTGCACCGTGCAGCGTCGCATGTCGCCGTACGACGGGGAGCTACGCCTTTGCTCCCCTCGTGTCTGTGGTCGTACGCTATAGACTATACACAGGTCACACGATACTGCACGTACGCGCCAAATGAAGCGTCGGTCACACGATATGCCCCATAAGCATCTGCACATTTGTTTTGTTTATGTGCTGTATGTTGCTTTGTTCTTGCGCGTGCCTCTTTTGAAGCGCGTGCCTGGATGTACGTCTTGAAGAACACATGCGTGCATCGTAATTTATTGTACTGGAGTTATTCGTTACGTAACACTAGTGCAGTACCTTCCACGCGATCAGCAGTGTTCGTGAACTTGCTGATATTTTGTAGATCGTGGCAGTGTGCATGCTGCATGCACTAATGGAATAATGTACTCCCTCCTACTTAAAATAGATGTCTCAAATTTATTAAAATTTAGATAAATTTAAACACTATTTAATAATTCCTTTGACCCATATTAGTTGACTCATTTTTTGCAAGATTTATTTAAATCTAGACACTATTTAGTATATAAGTTTATCCAAATTTTGACAAATTCAAGTCAACTAATATAGGTCGAAGGGAGTATATAGATTTATCTAAATTTTGAAAAACCTAAGACATCTATTTTGAGACTGAGGGAGTACAAAGGTGGCATTAAAAACGTCACTAATAGACATCATAAAAGGCCCAAACCTGCAATTTAACTGGTAGTTTATAGTTTCGGATGGAAAATGGCGCCGACCAGACACCATAAAGAGGCGATCCGTAAAAACATTTAAGGGCCGGGGCCAAACCCGCTCCTCGACCTCTACATTCACGGGCCGAAAGGCAAAATTGTACGCAACCCACACTCCTCGAGTCGTTTGCACGAGGGACGTTTCACCTCTTCCCATTCCTGCCAACGCGCCGCCACCGATCTATGTGCCCCAACGTCTCCTCTAATGTCGCGGCTAGACCTCGATGGCATGAACCTCAACTCGGCCCCGCTAACCGCTGGAGGCATCACGCAGCCTCAACCACCGTCTCCCGTGGTTACCGTGGCTCCCACGGTGGTCTCCCAGCTACCGACGACGTTGCCAACATGGTTGCCGCCACGAGTATCAAGAATTGGAAGCGTAGGGGTACTCACTGTTGAAATTATGCCCTAGAGGCAATAATAAAGATGTTATTATTATAATTCTTGTTCATGATAAAGTTTCTATTTCATGCTAGAATTGTATTAAGCGGAAACTTTGATACTTGTGTGGTCTATGAACAACACCGTGTCCCTAGTACGCCTCTATGGACTAGATCATTGATTAATGATGGTTAAGGTTTCCTAACCATAGACATGAGTTGTCGGTTAATAATGAGATCATGTCATTAGGAGAATGATATGATGGACAGACCCAAATTAAGCAGAGCAATTAGATCGTATCATCGTGTTCATCTTTGCGAAGCTTTTTCCTATGTCAAGTATTGTATTCCTTAGACCATAAGATAATACAACTCCCTGGTATCGGAAGAAAGCTTTGAGGTCATCAAACATCATCCTATGTGAGGGTAATCATAAAGGTGTCTCTCAGGTGATCGGAAAGTACTTGTCGGGTTGTATGTATCGAGATGGAATTTGTCCCTCCCGAGTCGGAGAGATATACTTCGGGCCCACTCGGTAATCGATATCAACACCGCTTGCAAGCACGTGGTTAAGGAGTTAATCACAAAGTGATATTGGATTACGGAACGAGTAAAATACTTGCTGTGAACGAGATTGAACTAGGTATGCCGATACCAACGATCGAATCTCGGGCAAGTAAAATGGCGCGTGACGAAGGGAATACATATATGGGATTAATTGAATCCTGGCATCATGGTTCATCCGATATGATCATCGATAAATATGTGGGAGTCAATATAGGTTTCCAGATCCCGCTGTTGATTATTGATAGAAGATCATGTCTGCATATTCTCGAACCCGTAGGGTCACACATTTAACGTGCATCGACGCTGGGATAGAATAGATAATTGGTTTATGAGTTTTTGTTCGGAGTCTCGGATGAGATCCAGGAAATCACGAGAGGTTCCAGAATGGTCCGGAGAATAAGATTCATATAAAGGAAAGCAGTTTTTGGATTTCGGAATCGTTTCAGAGTTTATCAATATTGTACCGGAAGGTTCTAGAAGGTTCTGGAGTGGGACCAACGTGGGCCCACTTGTCGGAGGCCTGCGTGGGCCTAAGGGGAAGTGTCCTGGCCACTTTGGGCCAGGGGCACAAGGCCCCTAAGGCCCAGCCGGCCAGCCCCTAGGGGAAACCCTAAGGGACCTTCTAGAAGAGGGGGGGATGACTTGCCCCCCACTCCACCCCTTGGGCCGCCGCCCTAGGGCTTGGAGGAGGGGTCAAGGGGGCCGGCCAGCCCCCTATATAAGGAGGGAAGGGGCACAGCCTTCCCCCCACTCCTCCAACCCTAGCTGTCGTCCTACTGCTGCCCCTCCATCTCTCTCTCTCTCTCTCTCTCTCTCTCTCTCTCTCTCTCTCTCTCCCGACTACGCTTAGGCGAAGCCCTGCCGCAGAAACTCTCCACCATAAGCACCACGCCGTCGTGCTGCAGATCCAATCTATCTCTCCACCATACTTTCTGGACCAAGGAAAGGAGGAGACGTCGCTGCACCGTACGTGTGCATCTCTCGGAGGCGCCGCCACTTGCGGCGCATAATCGGATCGGATTGCGAGGACGAGACGGCGAGTACGACTACGTCAACCACGTTCTATTGAACGTTTCCGCTGTGCGAGTTCTTTAAGGGTATGAATATCTCATCAATCTCTCTCGTTGATTACATCTCCTAGATTAGATCTTAGCTTTCTTGTTCGCATCCGTAGGAATTTTTTGATTTACTATGCTGCAAAACCCTTCAGTGGTATCAGAGCTAGATCTATGCGTAGATGTGTTTCACGAGTAGAACGCAACATGCTTGTTGCGGGCGTTGATGTTTTATGTTGCAAACCTCTTATTGTGTATTTCTTATGGCGTGGCAAAGTGAGATCGAAGCGGTCCAGGCCAACTTTACGCGACCTCGTTCGCGAGACCGGCTCCGCACTTGACGTGTGGCTTGTTCCACATATGCGGCTGATGGATGCCAGTTTCTCTCACTATAGTAGTCATGGGATTTACAACGTATGTTAGCAACCATAATATTACCGTTGTGGCTTTCCGTAGGTAAGAATCATTGTTAGCTTGTTACTCCCATAAGCCACGTAAAACATGCAACAACAAAGTAGAGGCGTCTAACTTGTTTTTGGAGGGAGTGTTTTGTGATATGGTACTTAGCGGACAAGAAGGCTGGCACCATTAAAGGTATATTTGATATACATGTTATTGATGTTTACCTTACTAGCGCTTGTTATAGTGCCTGGGTATATGATACTGTTTCAGTTGCTAATATTTGTAACTCGAAACAGGAGCTACGGAATAGAGGGCGGTTAGCAAGGGATGAGGTGACAATGCGCGTTGGCAATGGATCAAAAGTTGATGTGATGGCCATCGGCATGCTCTCCTTAGTTTTATCTTCAGGATTAGTTTTAAACCTTAATAAGTGTTATTATGTGCCTGCGTTGAGCATGAACATTATATCTGGATCGTGTTTGTTGCAAGACAGTTATTCATTTAAATCAAAGAATAATGGTTGTTCCATTTATATAAATAACATCTTTTATGGTCATGCACCTGTTGTGAATGGTTTATTTTTTCTGAATCTCGAAAGCAATAAAACGCACATCCATAACATTGAGGCTAAGAGATGCAAAGTAGATAGTGATAATCTAACTTATTTGTGACACTGTCGTCTAGGTCATATTGGTGTAAAACGCATGAAGAAACTCCATTCTGATGGACTTTTGGAGTCTCTTGATTTTGAATCATTTGACACGTGCGAGCCGTGCCTCATGTGCAAGATGATCAAAACCCCGTTCTCCGGAAATAATAGAGCGAGCAACGGACTTATTGGAAATCATACATACCGATGTATGCAGACCAATTAGTGTTTCGACGCGCGGTGGATATCGCTATTTTCTCACTTTTACTGATGACTTAAGTAGATAGATATGGGTATATCTATTTAATGAAACATAAATCTGAAACGTTTGAAAAGTTTAAAGAATTTCAGAACGAAGTGGAAAACCATCGTAACAGGAAATTAAATTTCTACGATCCAATCGTGGAGGTGAATATTTGAGTTATGATTTGCTCACGCATCTTAAAGCAAGCAGAATCGTTTCACAACCCACGCCACCCGGAACACCATAGCGTAATGGTGTGTATGAATGCCGGAATCGAACTCTATTAGATATGGTGCGATCAATGATGTCTCTTGCAGATTTGCCGTTATCATTTTGGGGTTATGCATTAGAAACCGCTGCATTCACTTTAAATAGGGCACCATCTAAATCCGTTGAGACGGCACCGTATGAACTATGGTTTGGTGCTAAACCTAAGTTGTCGTTTCTTAAAGTTTGGGGATGCGAAGCTTACGTCAAGAAGTTGATGCCGGACAAGCTCCAACCCAAAGAGGAGAAATGCGTCTTCATAGGATACCCTAAGGAAACGATTGGGTATACCTTCTACCACAGATCCGAAGGCAAAGTGTTTGTTGCAAAGAACGGATCCTTTCTTGAGAAGGAGTTTCTCTCAAAAGAAGTGAGTGGGAGGAAGGTAGAGCTAGACGAGGTTATTGAACCTTCTCTCGAGTTGGAGAGTAGCGCAGCACCTGAAATTGTTCCAGTGCCGTCTGCACCAACAAGAGAGGAAGCTAATGACGAGGATCATGAAACTTTGAACGATGCTACTACTGAACTTCACAGGTCGACAAGGTCACGTGCCACTCCTGAACGGTACGGCAACCCTGTCTTAACCGTCTTGTTGTTAGACAACAGTGAACCTGCGAACTATGAGGAAGCAATGATGAGCCCAGACTCTGAGAAATGGCTAGAGGCCATGAAATCCGAATTGGGATCCATGAGCGAAAACCAAGTATGGACTTTGGTGGACCCTCCTAGCGACCGTAAGGCCGTTGAGTGCAAATGGATTTTCATGAAAAAAACAGACGCGGATGGTAATGTTACTGTCTATAAAGCTCGGCTTGTCGCAAAAGGGTTTCGGCAAGTTCAAGGTGTTGACTACGATGAGACTTTCTCTCCCGTAGCGATGTTTAAGTCCATTCGGATTTTATTAGCAATTGCTGCATTTCATGATTATGAAATATGGCAGATGGATGTCAAGACTGTGTTCCTCAATGGCAACATTGATGAAGAGTTGTATATGATGCAGCCCAAAGGTTTTGTCGATCCTAAGGATGCTAATAAGGTGTGCAAACTTCAGCGTTCCATTTATGGATTGAAGCAAGCATCTCGGAGTTGGAACCTTCGTTTTGATCAAGTGATCAAGAGTTTTGGATTTGTTCCAAATTGCTACGAAGCTTGTATCTACAAGAAAGTAAGTGGGAGCTCGGTGACATTTTTAGTACTATATGTGGATGACATATTGATTATTGGAAATGACATTGGTATGCTTAACGATGTGAATAGTTATTTGAATAAATGTTTTTCAACGAAAGACCAAGGAGAAGCTGCTTATATATTATGCATCAAAATCTATAGAGATAGACAAAGACGCCTAATAGCTTTAAGCCAAAGTACATATCTAGACAAATTTCTGAAAAGGTTCAGAATGGATAAAGCAAAGAAAGGTTTATTGCCCATTGTTGTCAGGTAAGATATTGAGAAAGGCTCAGTGTCCAGCTACGGTAAACGATAGAGATACTATGAGCAAAGTGCCATATGCCTCGGCCATAGGTTCTATCATGTATGCCATGCTATGTACTATACCGGATGTGTCCAATGCTCTTAGTTTGACGAGCAAATACCAAAGTGATCCAGGAGTGGAACACTGGATAGCCGTAAAGAACATCCTAAAGTATTTAAATAGGACTAAAGAAATGTTCTTGGTCTATGGAGGTGATGAGCAGTTCGTCGTAAAAGTTTACGTCGACGCTAGTTTCGACACCGACCCGGGTGATTCTAAATCTCAGACAGGATACGTTTATATTTTGAATGGTGGAGCTATAAGCTAGAGAAGCTGCAAGCAAAGCGTGATCGCGGGATCTACAACAGAAGCGCAATACATGGCTGCTTCAGAAGCGTCAAGTAAAGGAGTTTGGATCAGGAATTTTATCACTGTGCTTGGTGTGGTTCCAAGTGCCTTGGACCCACTAGAGATATTGTGCGATAACACTGGCGCCATAGCACTGGCTAAGGAACCAAGATATCATCCAAAGACCAAGCACATCAACCGCCATTTTCATATAATTCGAGATTATATAGCAGATGGAGATCTGAAGATTAGCAAAGTACATACGGATCTGAATGTCGCAGATCCGTTGACTAAACCTCTTCCATGAGCAAAACATGATCAACACCTTAATGCCATGGGTGTTAGATTGTTGCCAGATGTAAACTAGATTATTGACTCTAGTGCAAGTGGGAGACTGTTGGAATTATGCCTAGAGGAAATAATAAAGATGTTATTATTATAATTCTTGTTCATGATAAAGTTTATATTCTATGCTAGAATTGTATTAAGCGAAAACTTTGATACTTGTGTGGTTTATGAACAACAACGTGTCCCTAGTACGCCTCTATGGACTAGCTCATTGATTAATGATGGTTAAGGTTTCCTAACCATAGACATGAGTTGACGGTTAATAATGAGATCATGTCATTAGGATAATGATATGATGGACAAACCCAAATTAAGCAGAGAAATTAGATCGTGTCATCGTGTTCATCTTTGCGAATCTTTTTCCTATGTCAAGTATTGTATTCCTTAGACCATGAGATAATACAACTCCCTGGTATCGGAAGAAAGCTTTGAGGTCATCAAACGTCATCCTATGTGAGGGTGATCATAAAGGTGTCTCTTAGGTGATCGGAAAGTACTTGTTGGGTTGTATGTATCGAGATGGAATTTGTCCCTCCCGAGTCGGAGAGATATACTTCGGGCCCACTCGGTAATCGATATCAACACCGCTTGCAAGCACGTGGTTAAGGAGTTAATCACAAAGTGATATCGGATTACGGAATGAGTAAAGTACTTGCTGTGAACGAGATTGAACTAGGTATGCCGATACCAATGATCGAATCTCGGGCAAGTAAAATGTCGCGTGACGAAGGGAATACATATATGGGATTAATTGAATCCTGGCATCGTGGTTTATCCGATATGATCATCGATGAATATGTGGGAGTCAATATGGGTTTCCAGATCTCGTTGTTGATTATTGATAAAAGATCATGTCTGCATATTCTCGAACCCGTAGGGTCACACACTTAACGTGCATCGACGCTAGGATAGAATAGACAATTGGTTTATGAGTTTTTGTTCGGAGTCTCGGATGATATCCAGGACATCACGAGAGGTTCTGGAATGGTCCAGAGAATAATATTCATATAAAGGAAAGCGGTTTTTGGATTTCGGAATCGTTTCGGAGTTTATCGGTATTGTACCGGAAGGTTCTAGAAGGTTCTAGAGTGGGACCAACGTGGGCCCACTTGTCGGAGGCCTACGTGGGCCTAAGGGGAAGTGCCCTGGCCACTTTGGGCCAGGGCGCAAGGCCCCTAAGACCCAGCCGGCCAGCCCCTAGGGGAAACCCTAAGGGACCTTCTAGAAGAGGGAGGGGATGACTTGCCCTCCACTCCACCCCTTGGGCCGCCTCCCTAGGGCTTGGAGGAGGGGTCAAGGGGGCCGGACAGCCTCCTATATAAGGAGGGCAGGGGCGCAGCCTCCCCCCACTCCTCCAACCCTAGCCGCCATCCTACTGCTGCCCCTCCACCTCTCTCTCTCCCGACTGCGCGTAGGCGAAGCCCTGCCGTAGAAACTCTCCACCATAAGCACCACGCCGTCGTGCTACAGATCCAATCTATCTCTCCACCATACTTGCTGGACCAAGCAAAGGAGGAGACTTCGCTGCATCGTACGTGTGCATCTCTCGGAGGCGCCGCCACTTCCGGCGTAGGATCGGATCGGATTGCAAGGAGGAGACGGCGAGTACGACTACGTCAACCACGTTCTGTTGAATGTTTCCGATGTGCGATTTCTTCAAGGGTATGAAGATCTCATGAATCTCTCTTGTTGATTACATCTCCTAGATTAGATCTTGGCTTTCTTGTTCGCTTCCATAGGATTTTTTTTGATTTACTATGCTGCAAAACCCTTCACTCACATGGTCCCGCAAGCCATGACGGGCACCGGTGCTGTCCCGCTGATGAACCCCATAGCGGCCCCCGCCCGGAGCAGAAGCCGAAGGCTCCCCACGTCAAGTCGCAGTCGACGGGGCCGAAGGGGGGCAACACGAAGAAGCTGGTCCACCCGGACACCACCGGTCATGAGCCCCCGTCTTCCAATGTCCACAACTCCAATGGTGCCCCCACGTGTTCGATGATGGGTCTAGAAAGTATGAAAATTCTATCTTTGAGTTGATGAATGTGTTTGCGAGGAATAAGAAAATTCTATCAAGTGGAAGGTAAGAAGAAGAGAGTTGCCAACCCCACTGAGATAGAAGATACGATGTTGTGTCATGCAGGATTGGTCCTTGGGTACAAAAACATGGCCGGATCCAAGAACAAAACCTTTCCATTTAAACATTGCTTTGATGTACTCCAACATCTTCCCAAGTAGCAATTGAGGGACCAAGAAGCACCACTGAAGATATGGGCAATGGTTAAAATGTATGATGAGAGTGAGTTTGACAAAGAAGGAAGGAACAATGAAAAGCACGAGGGAAACAAGAAGGCCAAAGAGAGGCTCAAGATTGAAGCCGAGGCATCAATGTTGAGGGACAAGTTTCATCAAATGAAGAAGTCGAAGGAGGCAATGACATTGATGACATTGGGGGCAAAGCTTGTCATGATCGAGAAGAAGAAAGAGGTAAAGCTTGCAAAGTTGAAAGCCTCGTGAGAAGAAGAAAGGAACACGACCAAGTTGGAGGAGAGGGAGATCAAACTAAAGTAAACCAAGGCAACGAAGGAGCTCTTGGCCAAAGATAAGGAGGTCAAGATGATGTCCACAAAGGACATGAATGAGCAATAATTGAAGTGGTGGAAGGAGACCACTTCGGAGATCATGGAGAGAAGAAGGCTAGCTCATCAAAGCGGTGGGTAAAGCGGTGATGCATCGGCTAGCCTTCGAGGTGGTGGCGACAGAGCTGTCTCCGATTAGCTCAGAGTCAATAATGATGCTTGATGCGTCATGCTCCCTTGCGTGCTAGGTGACGAGGTGCAACTTTTTGGGTCACTAGGGGTGATAATGAACATTCCAAAGATCGGTTTGGGTTGAACTGGTCACGACTATTTGATATAAAAAATATGAAATGTGCATCAATTGTTTGCATATCAATTTTGCATTTGCACATTCAGAATATTCTGTTTTACAAGTTGGGTTTGTGGATTCTGTTTCGTGCCAGCTGTTTCCCAACCCATAAAACAGGTTTTTCGATGCTCTAAGATCACTATTGTCTATCTTTTCACACATTTGCCGTCCACCTATCCGTCCACATGTACTTTTTAGTGTGGCACACTATGCCTTGTAGGACGTGATTGATAGCCCGCATGCATTGCAAACAGGCCATGGGGATACAAATCTGGACTGATTGGTAGCTTTAGCCAGCTTCACTTTGTGGCCAACGCACGTCAACACGGTGTGTGGCCAGGCCCAGCGCTACTCAATCTGACAATTTACTTGAGAATTAATACTACTCAATCTGACAATTCACTTGACAACAATTCAGCCTTCTAAGACCAACCACAGTGTGGTATTAAAGCGATTCCTAGTAAAGTTTGAGCCGGCTACATACACTGCAGACCATCGGTGGGAATCGGTTCAATGCTTCTGATATAGAGAAGCGATTCAACTTGTTGGTTCGGTTCAAATGAATAAAGAACTGATTTCCTAGCTTGACACATGAGCAAGCAGTTGGCTTCCCGTGAATTGATTGGTTCGAGGGAGAAAAGAAATACTACTTCGTATGTTTTTTCCTTTTAGCTAGGCCCTATTGTTACATGTTAAACCGATTCTATACAGTGTGGGCAAACAGGTAGCGATTCTAAGCAGGACACCTTTTGGTTCGAACCGGCGTCAATGGTGTGGTGTGGCTGGTCTAATTCACTCGTCTCCAAGCCTCTCCATTTGGGTAGTGTCCGTCTGGTGCCTTGTCTCTGTACCTAGCATACCTGAGGACCAGCCTCAGCAGCAAAGTATAGTATTTAGTAACCTTGTCATGACTCATTTAGCAATTAGCAGCACTGCTAACATAGTAGCATGGTCCTAATCCCTTGACTTGTAGGTCTGATAAGTTGGTTAATTATTGGTGAAGCCATTAAAAGCCTGACCTCTAATCTTGCTTCACAATGCCCCGAAGGAAAAAAGAGGATGTGGTCTGATAAAGTAGCAGTGATCGCGGATCAGGAGATAGGCACGGGTGCCATTTCTCTGAGAGCAGAATTGGTCCTGCCGTCGGTTCGGTTGTTCCTGTGTCATGCGAGGGAGGCATGTACGTACTCCCTGCCATATTTAAACATGGCGATGTGAGTTAAGATTGAGCTGACTTTACCTCCCCTTCCTCATATGTTCTCGGAGCGTTTGAAATCAATGGCACAATGAAGAGACTCCGGTGCAGAAAGTACCAACAAAACCCAATAAACTAAGGGACATACCCATGTCGTCGTGCGTCCAAGCAAGTGATCTCATCTTGATCCTTGCCTGCAGTTAGGTAAACCTGGCCGCGCAGCTGTTCTTATTTTGCCCAAACACTTCTTCTTTTGGCCGGCCCATGAGCCTGACCGGTGTACCCTGGGCTAATGTGGAAAGCGACAGGTGAACAAGGGCAGTGGCAAAAAAAAATAAATAGTGTTGGACATATTGTGAGGTCAACAGCATTGTTGTTGCACAGCTTTCTGGTTCTGCCCTTCAGTGACGTTTTTGTCCATCGTCTTGCTGTTTAGATATTACTAATCCAATTCTAATCCAGCGCCCTGCTGGTGAGCAGAGCAGAGGGGCCCAGGCCATATCCAATGCCGTTTTATTCTTGTCGCACACCCTGTGCAAAAAATAAATAAATAAAGCTAGAGTAAATTGAGATGTGCAAAGGATTTAGATGATAGAGGCACATGACGTGTCTGATGGAGAGGGAAGGAGCACAGGAACGTGACTCGTGCGATGCACGCCGCAGAACGAGGACCAACCCAGAATTAGATGTAGTATATTTTTTTGACAATATTGTGAAGAATTAGATGTAGTATATGTTTGATCTTTTCGTATAGTATGAAATGAATTGACTATTATAATGGGGCTGATGTACTATCTGTCGAAACAATGAGACATTTTCCCACGAAACAAATGTGACATATCTTGTTCCAGTTATTTGTTGGAAATAAAATCCTTAAAGAAAACGTCAATTAGTCGTCCTATTTCTTATATTCCATACAGGAAATCTGAATTATTTATGTGTTTTCATAAATATTATGTATTGATTGTGTTATGATGGTTTTTGGCGATTGTTTGAGACATTTTTTTATAACCATGGAGATGGGTGTATTCCGATTACTTCCTCCGTCCGCAAATACGTGTACTTCTAGCCTTATACTAAGTTGACTAATTTTATAGGAAAACGTAGAAATATTTATGACACTAAATTGATATTACTAGATTTGTTTTCAAATTTAGTTTCATAGTATGCTAATTTTATGTAATATATGTTGCTATATTTATCTATAAAGTTGATCAAATTTAATAAAACTTAACTTAGATAAAAACTAGAAATACACTTATTTACAGACAGAGGGAGTAGGTGTGTACCAACCAAATTGCAATCTAAATGTATAAGCTAAAGGAGCCCGAGAACAAATGCCCCCGATTAAAGAAATTTTGTAATTAGAAAATCATACACCTTCGATGGATCATTCAAACTATATTTAGTCTATTTTAGTTTTTACTATCTACTTTCCCCGGGAGATGTGCTCATGTGCTCTCTTGCAATAGATCCTCCACCGTGGATGGACGATTGCCAAGAATAGTTCGCTGCTCTTGAGAGAGGTCGACTACTCCGGCGAAACGCAGTCAAGGCGGCGGTAATTCTGGAAGATCCGTGGGGCGCTGCAAGCCTACAGTTTCCATCTGTCGACATGCCAAAAAAGGGGGAAACATAATCGTGACGGAGGATCTCCACCCGAGATATCTCATTCTCAACGTTGCGAGGTCGGTTGACTTGTTGTTTTCCGAGGACCATTGCACGTACTACAGCCTAGGTACAACGTGCACGGCAACAACCAATCCCATTACCGGCTATTGTGGGAGGCCAAGACGTGCCGCGATCTACAGTGATACTATCTCAGTCGCTCCTGTCTCGGTACTAGCAATAATTCGATCGTAAACACAGTACTAGTACCTCGGAGGTAATCCGACGCAAATATCCAAAGTGGGAAGCTGATGCCACGGATCAGTGACGAGCGATCTTGATACCGAGGAAAGCGAAAAGGAGAGGAAAAGGGTGTGGTGCGATCGACAGCTGGCTGCGCTGCAATATACAGTATCTTCCATACATTTGACATTTGTTTGGCCTGCCACATCCACCACTCCTAGACCCGGACCCCGACCGATCTTGGCCAGTTACCGCTGCCGGTGCGATGCGCCGGCTAGGCGACACACGCGCCGCGCCGAGCCGAGCAAAACGTACAAGGACGGATGTTGTCAGGTGGCGGTCAGATCATCGGATCCCCGAGAGCGTGGGCGTGCAGACAGGGCACCTTCCTTCCTTCCTTCCTTTTTTTTTCTCCGTACATCCCGAAGAGGAGCGGCCGCCCTGGGCGCGTGCGCGTTCGCTGGTCCGCCGGCCTCGGCAGATCGGGAAGGTCTGATACGGAGATCGATCGTACGGACGGTGGCCGCATGTGGCCGGTCTGTCTGGTGCGCCTGGTTCAGGCTGGCTGCCCCACTTCCTTTTATCAGGATGGGTACGTCTGTACTTAGTGTTGGAACATCCCTGCCGACTGGCCGGTTCCGAGGCTGTTCCACATCTGAGAAAAAGACTAGTAGAAGGCACACAGATTACACAAGTAGATGACACAGAAAACAAAAGAGAACTTTATTAAATTTTCTCTCGGTAAGTTCACGTACAATGATTGTTCCTCTATTTATAGACTAAGTGGGATACGATACCCACATGAGCCAATCCTAGCCTGGTAGAGGCCACACCGAGTGGGCCTCTACCGGCCCAGTTTCCCAACACTTCCCCTGGGTATCTTATCTGTATAACCATGGCTTAAAACTCCGAAAAACCCAGTGGGAAAAAATATGGAGAAATGCACACGGTATACTTCTTGTTATGTTGCACGAATTGCCTCGTTAAAACCTCATGTGAGAAACTTCATAAAAACTCACTAAGGGAAAAAAGAGTACAATTCACTTAACTATAAAGTTAAGCACTCAATCATCGATTTCAGCGATGTGTTTGTGAAGATCCTCCCCCTGAACCTTGCATCTCCCTAAGTCTCATCATGCCGATCCCACGGACACATATCTCGAAAGAAGATGCTGGCAATGATTTAGTGAACAAATCAGCGAGATTTTCACACGACTTAGTATGCAAGACTTTCACTTCGTTCATCTTTTGCAGTTCATGTGCATAGAAGAACTTGGGGTTTATATGCTTTGTGAGATTGCTCTTCACAAAACCCGTCTGGACTTGTGCAACACAAGCGGCATTATCTTCATAGATAATTGTTGGGGTTCGTATGGTGTTCAGTCCACATGACATCTGGATGTGGCTGACTACTCGTCGAAGCCATACACATTCTCGTGATGCTTCATATAATGCTATGATTTCCGAGTGGTTCGTCAAAGTTGACACAAGAGTTTGCTTAGACGATTTCCAGGAAATTGCCTTTCCACCACAAAGGAAAACATATCCAGTCTACGACTTGGATGTATGCGGGTCCAAAAGGTACCCAGCATCTGCATAGTCTACAACAGATAGGTCTTGGTTCTTTTGGTAAAACAAGCCAAGGTCCTTTGTCCCTTGTATGTACCTAAAGATGTCCTTAATGCCTTTCCAATGCCTCTTGGTAGGCTCAGAACTGTACCTTGCAAGCAAATTGACGGCGAATGCAATATCCGGCCGTGTACAATTTGCGAGGTACATAAGTGCGCCAACTTCACTTAAGTAGGGGAATTCCGGTCCCAGAATTTCCTCCCCCTCTTCTTTAGGTCTGAACGGGTCCTTGTCTTGCTGCAAAGATCTTCCGACCATTGGGGTCTTAGAAGGATATGCCTTTTCAAACCCAAATCGTTCCAACACCTTCTGGGTGTAGGCCGACTGGTGAACTAGAATCCCAGCAGGGCAATGCACAAGTTGCAGACCGAGGCAGAACTTGGTTTTGCCTAAGTCTTTCATCTCGAATTCCGACATCAGGTAGGAACTCGCTTCCTCAATATCGTCAGGTGTACCGATTATATTCAAATCATCCACGTACACCGAGATAATATAGAAACCATCATGGGATCTCCGTATAAAAACACATGGGCAATCTTCATTGCTCGCGTAGCCCTTATGATGAAGGAAATCGCTTAAACGATTATACCACATCCTACCTGACTGTTTTAGTCCATACAATGACTTCTTAAGCTAAACACTGTATAAGCTCCTGTTTGCTCTATCCTGGTTCGGGACAGGGATACATTCTGGTACTTTCATGTATATGTCCGAATCCAAGTTACCATATAGGTAAGCGGTGACAACATCCATTAGTTTCATTTTTAAGTCCATGTTTACTGCCATTGAGATCAAGTATCTAAAGGTAATTCCATCCATGACTGGGGAGTAAGTTTCCTCAAAGTCGACACCTGGTCGCTGAGTGAAACCTTGAGCAACGAGCCTTGCTTTGTACCTTACTACTTCATTATTCTCGCTTCTCTTTTGAACAAAAACCCACTTATGACCAATGGGGCGAATGTGGGGAGGAGTTAGACAAACTGGTCCAAATACCTTTCTTTTGTTTAACGATAATAATTCAGCAGTAATTGCCTTCTGCCAATCTTTCTAATCCGACCTTTTCTTGCAATCAGCGAGCGTGTTAGGCTCAGGGTCAAGATCTATGATTGAGGCAATTTTCTTGGCAAAATTAACGTCGACATTTGCCATGGCTCGGTTGTATGACTCACCCGAATTAACATAGTTAATGGCCATTTCGTCATGGAGTGCATCAGGCACATCCTCTTGCTCCACCGGATTTTCCAATCCAGGAGCTAGGTCCTTTAGCTTTCTCGCTCTGATGTGTGCGCACACAACTTTGGTGGGTATTTCCGATATAGGAAAGTTTAAGTCCGAAATTTCGTGCACTGAAATATCCGTACTTGTGTCAGGTCTCAACTGGCTCCCCTTAACAGGGGCAGACTGTAATAAATCTCTCTTATCCTTTTTCTTCGGGCGTCCCCGGGTACTTGGGATTTGAGAAACCGGAATCCGCGTCCTCTTAGGCCTTGGAGCAGGAGCGGGTATACCATCATTTTTCTTTGGTATTTCAACCCGTTCCGGTGCATTGCGTGCATGCACATGCGACTTTGTCACAGTCTTTAAATCACTAAAATGATCGGGCAGTTGATTCGCTAGGGAGTGCAAATCTAGTATCTTTTGGACTTCTCTATTAGTCTCAACAGTGCGCGGGTCATGAGCGTGGATCCTCGTGGCTTTCCACGTGATTTCTCGACTATTGTCATCCAGGGGTTGATTACCTCCCCCCAAAGTCGGGAAAATATCCTCGTCAAAAATGCAGTCAGCAAAACGGGTCGTGTGACAGTCACCTGTCAAGGGGTCCAAGAACCTGATTATGAACACAGTCTCATAACCAACGTATATCCCCGACTTGTGGAGCGGTCCCATTGCTGATTGCTGGGGTGGTGGTATAGGTACATATACCTGGCAGCCGAACCTATGTAGGTGGGAAATTTTTGGTGCCGACCCTTGCGCAAGTTGGATGGGAGAGTGGATGTTGTAGGCCGATGGTCGAAAGTTGATGAGATTGGCGGCGTGTAACACCGCGTGTCCCCAACATGTAGTTGGTAAATTACAACCCTGAAGGAGTGGTCTGGCAATGAATTTAATCCTTTTAATCAATGCCTCCGCAACTCCATTTTGAGTGTGGACATGCGGTACGGAGTGCTCAAGTTTGATTCCAGTTGCCATGCAATAATCATCGAATGCCTTTGAAGTAAATTCTCCGGCATTGTCCATTCGAATAGACTTTAAACGATAATCAGGGAATTTATTCCTTATTTGTATGATCTGGGAGATCAACTTTGCAAAAGCATGGTTCCTTGTTGACAGCAGGCAAACATTGGACCATTTAGAGGAAGCATCGATGAGCACCATGAAGTACCGAAACGGCCCTGAGAGGGGCTGAATTGGACCACATATATCCCCTTGAATGCGCTCCAAGAACGCGGGGAGTTCATCCTTCACCTTTAGGGGGGACGGTCTAATGATCAATTTCCCCGTAGCGCATGCGGAGCACACGAAATCATCGGAATTCTGGAAATTTTTCACATTAACATTATGACCGTTCGAGTTGTTAATTATATTTCTCATCATCCTAAGACCGGGGTGGCCTAACCTATCATGCCAAAGGCAGAATAGTTCGGAGCTTCTAAAGACAGTCTTAAGGATAGTGTAAATAGGTGGTGCTACTATCTTAGTGTAGTACAGCCCAGTAGCTAATGAAGGGAGTTTTTCGACAACATGTTTACCATTTTCGTCGCGCTTGGTAATGAGTAGGAACTTCTTTCCATTCTCATCATCATCGGTTTCGACATGGAAACCATTGGCGCGGATGTCTCTAAAACTTAAGAGAGTACGAGTCGACTCCGGATACAACAATGCCTCTTCAATGATCAGAGTTGTTCCATTTGGGAGTATGATAGTTGCTCTTCCGGAGCCAACTACATTCGGACCGCAGCCGGCGATCGTCATTATGTTACCAGGGTTTTTAGTAATGGACTCAAAATACTTTGTTTCTCTCAAGATGGTATTTGTGGTGCCGCTATCAGCAAGGCACGTTTCCTCCATTTGGGCGCCACACGCGTTCTAAAATATAGTGCCTAATTAATATAATGGAGCGAGGAAGATGCTACATCAAGTAAGTAAAACACATAAACATTTCAGAACATCACACAACCAAATAATGGAATAAATGAATGAAATAAATGTCATCCAATTGCCGAAAACAAATAAATGTTATGCTCTCATAGAGCTTACAACCATATCGAAAAATAGTATCTGATTATTTGCGGAAAAGAAATCATCATAACAAAAAGGAGCTCAGGTGGATTCTGCAAAGAAACCATCAAGCTCAGCCTGTATCTCAAGGTCAGTGAGCTTCTCTTTGTTGGCTATCATCATCGAGGCAGCGGAGATGTCTAGCTGAGGCGGGGGGGGGGGGGGGGCACAACGTGCTCAACCTCCATGGGCACAGCGACGTTCGTGGGAACCGCCGAGGGTGTTGCCACTTGTGCTACGTCCTGCGCCACTACGGGCGCGACGTTCTGCACAGGCGCCGCTCCGGGCGCCAGTGGTGCCTCAACCTGGACAAGGTGCGCCTCGCGCGCCTTCTTGTTGGCCTTGAACGCGTCCACGACGTGTTTAGGGGCCAAACACTGCCTAGAGAAGTGAGTCTTGGAGCCACAGCGGAAACAGTCCTGGGGCCTTGCCTCCCCCTTGCCCGCCTTGTGTTGCTTGGCCGGGGTGGAGGAGTTGGGGCCCTTCTTGCCTCTCTTCTTGTGGATGGGCTTGCTCACCTTGTAGGCACCGGCATTAGCCTCATGACTTGGGCCCCCCGCGAAGGGTTGCGCGGAGAAGTTCTTTTTCAGAACATTATCCTGCGCCTCGGCCACCTGGAGAGCATCAATAAGCGCTGCATATTTCGTGAATCCTTCCTGGCGAAAGTTTCGCGAGGACTGGATGTTGTCCGGATGGAATGTGGAGAGGGTTTTGTCTATCTTCTGCTGATCGGTGGTACTGGTCCCACACAGCTGAAGAATGGTACAAATCCGGTGCAACCTGGAGTTGTACTCTCTCATCGTCTTGAAGTCCGCAAACCTTAGACGAATCCAATATGCCTCCGCGTATGGCTGAATGGTGTACTTCAGCCTAGAGAACCGCTTGTTGAGGGCGGTCCAAAGGGCAGAAGCACTCCGTTCTGCCATGTACTCAATCTTGAGAGTCTCACACATGTGATGGCGGAGGAAGTGCAGGGCTTTGGCGTTGTCCGCCGGGATGGTTTTGCTGGGGGCCGTCGGGGTCCCCTCAATCAACGCATCCTTGATGTATCGGCCCTCGAGGACGATCTCAACGTCCGAGGCCCAAGTCAGGTAGTTAAGCCCATCCTGGGTCAACTCCGGGAACTCGCGGCTGACGATTCCGGTCATCTGCAATTTATGCAAAGTGTGTAAGATTACAGCAGGTAATCGGTTGCATAAATGCGATAATCGATACAATAATTCAAATAGGACGGCGTTCCAAAATTTAATGTAAAAACGGTACAAACTAATTATGAGATACAAAGTATTAAAATCATGCGATAATTAATAACTATAGTAAAACATATTACAAAAGCTTGTGCAAAATCGGACCAAAAACAAACCCAAAAACGGTCCAACAGCCCCGCGAACGCGTGCTCCCACGCCCTAGTGTTTTTCTATGGGCCAAAAAATACAGCCCAAAACGCTCGGTCTCCCGCGGGCCGGCCCACCCCACACTGTCCCTGCCCGAGAACGGGGAACAGAGAACGAGCGTGCTCTCGAGTGGGGCGGCGACGACAGCTAGCCGCTCCGGCGATGGGGCGAGGGCGGGTGGAGGTGGCGCGGCAGCTGCTGTGCGCGCGCAGCGAGCGGCGACCAGGCGGCGAGCGGCCAGCGCGCGGCGGGCCAGCTGCACGAGGCGCGGCGCGGCGTGGCCGGCCAGCGTGCCGTGGGCGTGCGGGCGGCGCAGGCATGTGGGCGGCGTGGGCGTGTGGGTGCGGCGCGAGCGCGCGGCACGGCAGCAGGCCGGCGGCAGCAGGCGCTGCGGCGCGGACGACGGCGCGCGGCAGCAGCCAACGCGCGCAGCGGGCGCGGCAGGCGGCGTGGCCACGGGACGGCGGCGCGCGGCAGCAGCCAGCGCGCGCAGCGGCAGGCGGCGTGGCCACGGGGCAGCGTCCGGCATGCGGCAGCATGCACAGGCGCAAGCGACGAGGCGGCGGCGCGCGCAGGCGCAGGCTGCAGCAGCACGGCTCGCGGCCGGCGGCACGGGGCCAGCGACGCGGGCCAGCGGAGCGCGCGGGTCTGCTGCGGCGCGGCGGCCAGCAGGGCCTACAGCACAGCGGCGGAAGGCGCAGCCAGCGAGGCCAAGGGCGTGGCCATGGCGTTCGGCGAGCGAGCGCGGCGGCGACAGGCGCGGCCAGCAGGGCCCGCGGCGAGCGGCTAGCGGGCAGGGGCGCCGGCGGCGCGCGGCTAGCGGGGCCTGCGGGGCGGGCGCGAGCTGCGTCTGTCAGCCGCCATGGCTTCTTCAAGAACAGAACGTGTACGTACAGTTCATAAAAAAAATAGATCGATTTGATCTAAAAACGGTCAAGATCATTTCGATCTGCTAATAAAAAAACCAGATCGACACAGTAGGTGCCTGCATGGACGATACAGTCAACAAAATTCTAATCCGAAAGTGATTAGATCGACATTGGTCGGCGACAGCATATCAGCTCGACTCCCGGGAAGAAAAATCCGCACCTTAGATGGGATCTGATCTAAGATCTGAACGCAAATCTAGAAGGGAATCACGAGACGAATCCATTTTTGCGGTCAGATTGGGGTTACCTTCAACGAATCGACGGTGGCTTGACGGGGGCTCGACGGAGAGACACATGTTGATAACGTGTTGGAACACCCTCTGCCGACTGGCCGGTCCCGAGGCTGTTCCACACCCGAGAAGAAGACTAGTAGAAGGCACAAAGATTACACAAGTAGATGACACAGGAAACAAAAGAAAACTTTATTAAACTTTCTCTCCGTAAGTTTACGTACAATGATTGTTCCTCTATTTATAGACTAAGTGGGATACGATACCCACATGGGCCAACCCTAGCCTGGTAGAGGCCACACCGAGTGGACCTCTACCGGCCCAGTTTTCCAACACTTAGTTCAATTCTATCCATTTGGGTTGGCCCTGAACATTTTTAAGACGTGTTTTTCGGTTTGTTCGGTCAACCGCGTCCAGCGTTGAGTTACATTCTATCCAACCTAGCGATTGTTGGTGCCATCACTGGCTAAGGCTTTGCCAATCAACTTAAACACTCAAATTGACAAGCAAATATATCTATAGCCTTAAGCCTGGTGGACATGAAGGGCTCTCAGGCCATCTGCCAAAGGGCGGTCGGAGCGCATGATATAGCTGTTTAGGCTCACTGTTAATACGAACGATTGCTAATGATTTCAGCACAGTGGCTGTTTGCTTTGTAACTAAACAAGGCACATACGTTTCCGTTTGTTTGCCTTGTCTTGAAAGGGTATCTGTAAACTATGTAAGTATATATAATATCTCTGTGTGGCTTTAAGTAACCACTTATGTCTTTCATTATCCCTCCAATTTAAATTAATAGCTCTAGATTTATCTAAATTCAGATTTATCTAGCACTATCCAATCTAATAAGTCCGAGATCATTAATTTGGATCGAAGAAAGTACTCCCTTCGGTCCATATTAATGGTCTTAATTATGTCTAATTATTTAATTAAGACTATTGATATGGACCGAGCGAGTACTTTTTTTATCATTGGAACTCGGTATCTATAGCTTAAGCTTTGTCAACCGATATCATGCCTCTTATTTTTCTTTTCGTCACCATCATGCCTTGGAACATGCTACACTTGGCATGGATGGTGCCCCGTCTCTTGGAGAGGGAGAGATCATTTCGATCGCTATAGAAGGAGTCTTTCTCGAATTTCCTATGCTCATGGAAGAACTTGCCCATATTTTTCAATAGGCAAAGCCCTTTTGCTCGGCACCGCATAGTGGATCTTGTGAAATCTCCATCCATGTCTTGCATAGGATCTTGCCTTCGTCGGTGGTGTATCTCGAGGTTCGTTGGCTCGACTTCTTGTCGTTGACAAGTGACGCCGCAAGTGAAGCGACCAACGACGCTGCCGTGACCCCCTCGCCCATGGAAGTGTCATCGTTTCCAAACAATGACACATCCGCAATGTTGTAGGCATCTTGTTGAGTGTGTTGCTGGGTCTCTTCGTCGTCGGCATAGCAGTCACCACCCACATTGATCATGTTGTGCACAATGTCTTCTGCATCGTCGACCACGAAATCCTACAGCCAATTTGGCCATGATAAAGCGCCGGGATCAGTATACTAGCAATGGGAAAAGAAACGTCGCGACCATATCGTGTCGTTGGCGAATGGCGGCTGCTCATGTATTTCGTCGAACAGGTTGACTGGCGTCGGCATGTCCACGGTGAAGATGTACCGTCGCTTCTTCGACGCCTCTGGGGTTGTGTCCGCGGCCGTGGGAGTGTGGTTGAGCTCGATGCGAGCTCTTCCGCCTCCGACAACACCGTGTGGGGACAGACGAACCGGGAGAGCGAGGACACATTCCTACTGTGTCCTCCAAGCGGAAGTGTGTGTGGCCTGGTGTCCTGGGCTGACCTGGTAGCCGGCCTCTAGCTAGGCGTGGAAGTGACGGAGCTGGTAGAGGACGCGCCGGCCATGGCCAGAACGGGAAGAGCGACGGTGCCACCAAAAGAGGCGGTCAGCACCTCCTGCTTCATCACGTTGACGGCGTGCTTGGCGGCATTCACTGCCAGCTCGTCGGTGTTCACCCTGATCTGCGCGACGAGGAAGAGCTCGTTCTCCTCTGAGCGCTCCACGTCTAGCTTGGCAACGACGAGTTGAGATCTCGCCGCTACCCACCGGCCAGCACGCTTGTCCGACTCAACTTTCCGCTCCTCCGCCGTCATATCCTTGGTTGCCTTCTTCGTCTGGCTGCGCTTGTTGGCGGCGAGACCGCGGGAGGGCGCAACATCGGTCATGGCGGCGGGATCCATCGCCTTCGCTGCCGCTCCCGCTAGTGAAAATTTAAGAGAGGGTTTTTTTAGTAAAAAGTGAAGTGGTTTGTGTGCCACTGGCGGGAAGGACCGTCAAACGTGAAGGGAGGACACATGAGCTGTCCAAGCTATTCTAACGAAGACACAAATTTGGTGCATGAATAAATCGGTCCGTACGAGTCTATCCGGATAAGTCGCCACACTAGGCTGGCACGCAGCTATCCACTAATCCGTTCCTACGCGTTCGGACGCCAGCGAACATGTTGAGTCAGGCATAAAGAAGATGCCCTCACATTAGGGTGGTGGATTGTTCTCCGTCCGGTGGGACGGGGAAGAGAACAGAAGGGCAGAACACGCTATAGGCACATGCACGTTCCGTTTGAGTTTTGCGTTGATGAATTAGAAGACAGTTTTGTCTTAGAAATCGTTCCAGATTTAGTATGTGAATCGAAGAGTGGGTCATGGATGCATGCCGTGCTTGTATGATACTGATACACCGTACGTGCATACGGTATAAATTAATACTGTACACGTGCAAGACACAGCGTACTGCATATACGTGTTGCGTCGGCTCCGGGAAAGGCGACCATGAATCCATGATTCTGCAGCGTGAGAGCTAGCTAGCTAGCTAGGCATGACGAGCTTGAACGTGAATATAGCTAATTCCGTAGCACCATCGATCGATCATTAACCAGCCAGCCAGGACGATGAAGCGTACGTGTCTGTGTGTGATAATTCCGCTCCCAAGTACCGTACGACCTAGCTAGCTATATATGGTCAATCGATCCTAGCTGGAATGCCGTAGCCTCAGCAGCAGTAGAGTAGAGAGCTTAGAGCGTGGTGCCGTTAGAAGTTGCTACTAGATCTGTTCATGACCCAGCTAGCGTGAATAAATCTCGACCAAGGATGGACATGAGTAACCTGTGTCCCTTTCTTGACGAGTTTCGAGACAGACCATGTGTTGCCACAGGCTTCGATCGTCAAACTTTGATGTGTCAGAATGAGTAGCTAGGACTCTCGCGCTCGATCGGCTCATATTGTCGAGTGGAAGACGCATGCACGAATGATGAGCATCATCATCAGTCACACGGCTGTCGCTAAGGATCTAAGTGGAAACGCGGAATTCAGATAATATTCAGTATTCCCTCCGTTCACTGATGCAAGAGCTTCAAAATATTTTAAATAGACTAGATTCAAAATAAAATAGTACTAGATGAATATAAACAATAAAATATGTCCAGGTATATGTATTTTCTAAAGAAAAGCTAGAATGTCTGAACGGAGCGAGTAGCTTTCATATTTGTGTGCACACCGTCGTTCGATCGATCGACGTCACCAACGACGAGGCACGTACTGCCGTTCGCGACGCTCGCATTGAATTAGCGCTCGGGCTATAGCTGGTACAAGTGCTGTACCGGCAGGCAGGGTACACTGGCGAATGGACGGAATGTAGCTCGATGCATGGCCTGACGGAGGGATGGGTACGTGATCGTCGTCAGCAGCCCTGGAGACGACGGAGCCCAGCAGCAGTGTCCCCTGCCCCCGCCATGCCCTACAAGTCTAGTACAACCCGCCATCCCACTGTCCCCTTCCTGCTCCCGGCCCCGCCCAAACTCTCCTTTTCCATTTCGCCCAGCCCCCACCAACGTCGCCTCGCCCCGGGGAGACGGCGCCAGGGACCGACACGCCACCGGTAAAACTACTGGAGTGTGGTTTCTTGGGCACGCCGTTGGTACATCAAGCCCTGGCTGATTAGACTACTAAATGATGACAGTGTGCCTACTCGTCGTCGTCCCGCGCCATGGCCGCCACGTCTACTCGTCGCCGTCTTCGCCACCGGCATGACTAGAGGGTTCAGCCCTGTCGATACTGTGGTACGCTCTCCAGATGGCGCGTTGCTGCTGGTGTTGCACGGCAGTGGCATGACGGCGGTCTCTTCTGCCAGCATCGCGATGTTCCTCCACCGACAACATCGCCCTCTCCAGCATGTCAGCCTAGTGGGCCAACGCCACCTCCAGCTCGGCCACCCAATGGTCCCTACCCTCCCGCGCTACACGCTCGGCCTCCGCCGTAGTGTGCGCCTCCGTCTCATGCACGGCCTCCATGCATGAGCCGCCAACTCGCGCGACTACTCTGTTGTGTGTCTCCGCGTCCGTGCCACAACTTTGGCTGCCCACTCAGCATCCATGAACAAGCGACTATCGATATCGTGGTGCGCGATCTTGTAGGACCACTGGTGGAAAAAGGACCTCCAATCCCGGACCGTAACTGGCTCTAGTCTGGTTTTGGATCCGAGACTGCGAAAACAGGACTAGAGCCCCCCCTCTAGTCCCGACTCGCTATGGCCCGCGACTGATAACAGCCACGTGACTGTTTTAGCGTCGCGGGAGGGCGGAAACCCTCTAGTCCCGGGCCGTAACACCACCCGGGACTAGAAGGTTTCCTGACGCGGCAGAGAATTGTGTGGTTCTCTGCCGTGACAGAGATTGTGTATTTCCTTTTTTTTTGCCATTTCGTTCCTTTTTCGTTTTGTGTTTCACTATAATTCAAACAAATATTTCAGTATACATATTATACGCTACTACATACACACTACACGTCGATGCATTTATATAATTAATCGATCCCTTGCAAGCATACATATAATCAATCATATCAAAAGGAAAAAATATTTTGAAATTACATGGTCATTGATGAATATATATATATCATATGAGCTACATGGAGATGACTAAGGCAAATCGAGTTCCACGTCATCCGCATAATACTCTCTATGTACATCAAGGACTTACTTCATCATAAATCCCACCAGCTCCTCTTGAATTGCTCTTATGCGCTGGTTTGGCTCTAGTTTCTCCCGCAAATCATAAATATAATGTGAGTCAACTTTCCGCTCACTGGTAAACTCGCGGATGTACTCGCAGACGTAGTATCCACATAAATGAGTTACTGGTGGCTGCTGTAAACTCTTCTCCATTTTATAAGTTAGCTCCTCTTTGAATGGACCTGGGTATTTTCTGTCTGAACCGTGTCCAACACCTGCTCGGCAAAGAAAATGAACAAAGGAGTTATTAGTTACTTGATATCAGGAAATGAATGAAAGAGGACGATATAATGCGATAATGATTGAAATTACTTATGGAGCATTGCTTTCATGTCGCTCCACTGCTCTTGGTCCCAACTTAATGAGTCGTGGACTTCAGCTAGGGAGTTGTCAACTTGAATGTTTAGCAAGATCCAGTGAAATCTGCGGACGTTTACATAAGCATACATGCATATATAGCTCATCGAGTAAGCAAAAATAAAATATGTACAACATATAAACACTCACTTGAAGTTGTAAGGAAATAGTATTTCCTTAACAAAATTATTCTTGGTTAAGAACCTGCACAGGTCTTCCTCCACGTCCTTGGGGTGATTCTTTAACGTATATTCATTAATGATATATGGGTCAATGAACCCAACGTCGTATCTTCTAGCTCTTTTACATTCAAGCATCTTCATTCTGCAGAATATAATATTATCATACAAAAGGATATATAGTTAGGATAATATATTAAATGCAATAAACGAGCTAAAGCTAGAAACTTAATTATAGAAATAAATAACTTACACACAGTAGCAACCAATGATAGATTTGTCGAGGGCGCGCTGGTTGTATAACTGAAACAGTTCGGTCATTTGAACCTGTATCGAGTATGGTTTGAAGTGATGCTCCATTCTAACGTCCACCGGAAACCAATCTTTCTGATGCTTTTTTTGTGCTTGCGACATGTACCATTCGTGCAGATTTCGCATATGTGTGGATAGACGCGTGATCTCCTCATTACTGACTAGAGGCTCCCCTTGGACATACTGCCATACTATCTGACCCACTGGCGTATCTTCATAGCCTAAATATTGACCAAGAGACATATTTGCTTCGTTAGCAAGTGCTTTGGCCTGCGATACAGTGATTCCCATAAGTGCAGCATTATTACGGGCTCTAGGGTCCATTATTTGCATGTCCATATCCATTTCATCTCTGAAGGCCTTGTCGAGGTCTGAAATAACTTTGAGCGGGGCGACCGATTGATTCTTCTGTGCTTCGAGCTGGGCAACTTGCTTCCCGCTTTTTGCACTTGTGATTTTTTTCTTCTGAGCTTGCTTAATAATCTCCCGGTCATAGTCTGATTTCAGATTCATCGATATCTGGGATGGTTGCTCAAGAAAGGACTTAGCCCACTTTTTGGTTTTTTCGTTATATACCGGCTTTGGCTCAGGCTTTTTGGGTGCAAAATACGCCTTAACTTGGGCAGCCACATCCGCATTAGTTTCCTCATCGGTCTTGTCATAAGGTCTCTTTGGAAGAGCCGGCGGGATATCGACTATCTTCGGCGTTTGACCTTTCTTCGATGTGGGGCGCGGGGGACCGTCGAACTTCCGTTTGTTCGACGAGGTAGTAGTATTGCACGGAGGCAGATGCGGAGATCGAGTTGATGTACTCCTGTTGCGGCGATCGTCAGCGTGGCGGGGTGGACTTGGAGGTTGGCGATAATCGGGTTGGGGTGGACTTGGAGGTTGGCGATAATCGGGTTGGGGTGGACTTGGAGGTTGACGATATTCGATGCGGGGTGGATTTGGATTCCTTGGAGTCGGTGGCCTTGGCGTCGAGCCTGGAAACTTGATGTACTTCTTATTCCATAGAATGATGTTGCGCTTGACATCTCCTAGTTTCGTAAGGCCTTTAGGCGTAGCGATTTCAATCTCTAGGTCCGCAAAATCCTCCACTATGTCATCCACAGTGACACGAGCATAGCCTGGTGGAATCAGAAGTGAATGGTGGAGTGCTATAGGTAGACAAGGTAAAGCAGTGTCGGTCGCCACCTTGAAGGACAGGTTGTTCATTGGCTGATGTAGCTCACATTGTGCCATCTCTCTGACATCATCCACGGGGTAGTGAGGAGCCGGTGCATCATCCAACAGTGCTTGATCATCAGCACGGACCTCCGTGGAAGCCACACCGCTTCTCCGTTGGCTAAGATCCAATGCAGGATCATCAGACCGCGGGTGAGTTGACGACGGCGGCCTTTGGCTAATTTCATGCATGAGGTTCTTCAGATCAGCTAGGTCCTGCTCTACCCTGGAGATCCGGTCTGCCTCCCGGTCCTTCTTTCTCTGACGGCTTCTGTAACTGGCATCGTACTGAGGAAACCCTTTCTTCCACGAGACACCGACGCCTTTGCCTCGTGTTCGTCCTCCCTTTTTAGGATTCCCTAGGGCGCGTGTCAGCTCGTCGTTCTCTCTCTCGGGATGGAACAATCCCAATTGAGCATCGTTCATTGCTTTAATAAGGTCTTCGGAGGGTTTTAGAATTTTCTCATGAAATAATGTCTTCCCTGTTTCTGGGTCCAAGGATCCCCCGTGCCCGTACCACCAGCGTTTTGACCTCTCGGGCCATCCATCTGTACCAGGAGTGACGCCTCTAGCCCTAATTTCCTTCTCCATAGTTTCCCACTTAGGGACGGCACTCTTGTAGCCACCTGTCCCCATTTTATGATGGTATTTCTTGTTGGTGGCATTTAACGCATTCTTTGCCGACTTTGCCTTTGCTTTATCAGATTTCTTGTACTTTACAAAATCGGGCCACTGTTCTCTCAACTTCTCGTTTACTCCTTTGAAGTCTGGAGTTTTCTTTTTCGCGACATATTTCACGTATAAACTTTTCTTGTGGTTCCGGTACAGGTCAACCATCTTGCTCAGTGCCCACTCCTTGAATTTCGCTCTATTTTCAAGCCCACCCGGCCTTGGGGTAATACCATCTACCTCAAATTCGTCATACTCTGGAGGTAGTATGAAATGCGCTATGAGCTTCTGCCAAAGGTCATCTTTGGCATCGTCGGTGACATAGCTATTGGATTCTTCACCGGGCTTCTTTGACTTATTCCATTCTTGGATGGTGATCGGCAGGTTGTCCCTAACAAGCACCCCGCATTGATTTATAAACATCCTCCGGTGCTTCTCTGGAGCAATCGGTTCACCATCATCATCTATTTCTTCGATGGTGAACCTCTGATTACCAACCAACTTTTTGTTCGGCCCTCGTTTCGTTCGAGCTGTCGATTGCTTTGATCCGGTGGGCTAAAGAAGAAGAGAGAGTGATTAATATATATCTAGATCAGTTGATGAATAGAGGTAACACGAGACTTTATATATATATATATATATGTACCTCGCCGGATCCTGTCGAGGGGCCATCATTATTGTTGTTAATTGTTTGCCCTTCGTCCATCTGGTCTTCCCCTTGGTACATTAGGTTTTCCTCTAGTCCATCACCGGATGGATTCAGATACGAGGATATCTCTTCCTCAAGCAAAATATCTTCGATGCCGGTAGTAATATTAAGAGGAATTTCACCTCTTATCATGCCCTGAAGAAAACCTTCACCGATGCGACCAGGATCTTCGGATGGATCCATGACTTGATTATCTATAACAAAAAGAGAGTTAAACATGTTAGAAAAAACAATAATCCTAATAACTAAAACAATATAATCCTAATTATAATAACCCTAAAATTATTTGTGCTAAAACAATAATCATAATAACTAAAACAAAAAATAAACCTAATAAAACAATAATCCTAATATTATTTGTGGTAAAACAAAAAAATAACTAAAACAATATAATCCTAATAAATAAAACAAAAAATAACTAAAATAATAATCCTAATCCTAATTCTAATATTTTAATTAAAACAATAATCCTAATAACTAAAATAATATAATCCTAATTAAAATAATCCTAATATTATTTGTGCTAAAACAATAATCATAATAACTAAAACAAAAAAATAACCCTAATAAAACAATAATCCTAATATTATTGGTGGTAAAACAAAAAATTAACTAAAACAATATAATCCTAATAAATAAAACAAAAAAATAACTAAAACAATAATCCTAACCCTAATTCTAATATTTTAATTAAAACAATAATCCTAATATTAATCCAAGTAACTAAAACAATAATTCTAATCCTAATAACTACTAAAACAGTATAATCCTAATAATACTAATCCTAATAACTAAAACAATTATTATAATCCTAATAATTATCCTAATACTAATCCTAATAATTAACTAAAACAATAATAATCCTAATCCCTAACTAAAATAAAAAAAACCACCCGTCATCGATCGATCGAGCGGCGCTCACCGACGCCAGCGCGACTACGAGGCGGCGAAACGGCGGAGCACGGCACGACGGAGCGCGGCACGGCGGCGCGGTGGAAGCGGCGGCCGGACAACACCTCGTCGCTTCTTCGTCTCTGCGTTCGTCGTCTGTGCTTCATCTTCGTCGAGAAATACAAGTGTTGGGTACAGGGGCGGTGGCGCGCGGAATATAAAGGGTCACCCCTTTAGTCCCGGGCTAAGCCACGGCCCGGGACTAGTGTGTATTTTTCGGCCACTTCGTTTTCACGCGCGTAGGCAACCTTTAGTCCCGGGTCCAGCCACGACCCGCGACAAATTGTTTTTTTTGTAAATTTTCTTTTTTTATATTCAAATAAAATATAAAAACTTTGGAAAATCATATCTTTTATTATAATAATCCAAATAAAACAAATAATATGTCTATTATTATCAGAAAAATATAAAGCATCTTAATATAATATACATTTATCTGTTTGCATCATTTATAAATTATTTCATTTGTAAATTTTCTTTTTTTATTCAAATCAAATATAAAACTTTGGAAAATCATATCTTTTATTGTAATAATCCAAATAAAACAAATAATATGTCTATTATTATCAAAAAATATAAAGAATATTAATATAATATCTATTTATCTGTTTGAATCAGTTATAAATTATTTCATTTGTAAATTTTCTTTTTTTATTCAAATCAAATATGAAAACTTTGGAAAATCATATATTTTATTGTAATAATCCAAATAAAACAAATAATATGTCTATTATTATCAGAAAAATATAAAGAATCTTAATATAATATCCACACATCCACACCTTCCTCTCTTAGAACAATGGACAATACCTACTGGTCCATTCTGACGCTCGAGGAGACCAAGGCGCTGTCCGCCTCCAACTACCCTTGTCCGCCGGGCTATCGGCCGGCCGCCGGCTGGATGCTGAGCGCTGGAGGGGTTCCTGTCCCACCTGTCCCTCAAGGTTCCGCACCCCAGGCGGCCATCACAAACCACTTCTACCACGAGCTCACGCTGGAGCAGCGGATGGATCCCTAGTGGGATCCCGACAACTACGACACCTGGAATGCCTTCTTCGCTAATAGGCGGGAAAGGGAGCTCGCCAGGTACAAGGGTGATGGCCCGCCCCCGGTGAACCACAACGAAGCCGGCCGTCGTCTGTGGTGGGTGAACCGTACTATCATCAGAGTGATGCGCTACATCGCCGGGGGAGACCATCCTCGCCTGCGGTGCCCACGAGTCCACCTGCCACAGAGCCACAAAAAGGCCCCACACCGGCCCGGCGGTAGCAGCATCGTCTTCCAGGAGACCCCTCCCCCGCCCGCCGTGAATCCGAGGCTGGAATGGCCCCTCGTATATGCCATTGATGGGCTGAGGATCCCCGGAGTGGCAGGTGACGATGACGATGATGATGACGATGACGAAGAAGACCCTGAAGCTGCGTACTATAGGACTAGGCATGATTATGACTAAAGGGGGCGGCTTTATTCCTGAGTGTTAGCTAGTCCCGGTTTTTAATATTAATAAATGTCTTGAGTGTTACCTAATAAAGAGAGGGTTCATCTTTAGTCCCGGTTGGAGAAACCAACCGCGACTGAAGGGATTGCGGCAGACTGGGCCAGGCAACACTAATAATAGGGGTGAGTGTCGACATTATGTCGTGCAACTTGTACCTTGTCCCGGATGGTGTCACCAACCGGGACTAAATATGAACCTTTAGTCCCGGTTGGAGACACCAACCGGGACTAAACATGAGTCAGCACTAATAATAGGGGTGAGTGTCGACATTATGTCGTGAGTGTCGACATTATGCCGAGCTGCTTGTACTATAAATAGGCATCCTTGTGAGTCCAGTCCTCCAGCCAGTTTGAGGCATCTCCAAGATGGTTTTCGAGAGCAGGGACACCACTACAGCCAGTTTTAGGGAGATGCCGACGGAGCCCAGTCCTCCGGTATCTCCGAGAAACTGGTCATAGAAGCACTCCCTAATATGTGAAATTAGTTAGCTCCCAAGTGTATTGATCTAGTTAGAGAAGTTACAAGCTGCAAGATGATTTTCGAGAGTAGGGACACCACTACGGCCAGTTTCAGGGAGATGCCGACGGAGCCCAGTCCTCCGGCATCTCCGAGAAACTGGTCATAGAGGCACTCGCTAATATGTGACCTCACGCGTTTGGAGATCAGATCTTAATGGTAAGTATGAATCGGGACTAAAGGCCCTCCTTTAGTCCCGGTCCAGCCACAAAACGGGACTAACACACTCAAGATTGTTTGCAGACAACACTATAAAAATGGACACATGCATGGAGCATCTTCACTCATAAAATGTTACAATTATTACATATCATTTCTTCGCGTGTGTTCCTTTATGATCCCGTCGTATCCATGGAGCATCTTCATTCATTAACATGATGCTTGGGTCATCCTTCACCGCGAAGGGCGTAATTTCATGAAACTTATCACAATTTTCTTACATGTCTGTCTTGTCCTCCACTCCCACGATGTTTATTTTTCCTGAAAGAACTATGTGGCGCTTTGGCTCATCGTCTGATGTATTCTTTTTCTTATTTTTTCTTTTTCTAGGTTTGGTAGACATGTCCTTCACATAGAAAACCTGAGCCACATCATTGGCTAGGACGAATGGTTCGTCTAAGTACCCAAGATTGTTGAGATCCAACGATGTCATTCCGTATTTCTTGTCTACCTCAACCCCTCCTCCTGTCAGCTTGACCCATTTGCACCGAAACAAGGGGACCTTAAAAGTAGGTCCATAGTCAAATTCCCATATCTCCTCTATGTAACCATAATATGTGGTCTTTGACCCATTGTTGTCTGTTGCATCAAAGCGGACACCACTGTTTTGGTTGGTGCTCTTTTTATCTTGGGCTATCGTGTAAAATGTATACCCATTTATCTCGTAACCTTGGAAAGTCGATATAGTCGAAGATGGTGACCTAGACAACAAGTATAGCTGATCTCCAAGAGTGTTGTTTTTGATGAGATGTTGCAACCAACCGTCGAAACTCTTCATGTGTTCATCTCTAATCCAAGAGTCATGCTTTCCAGGGTTGTTGGAGCGTAAGATTTTCTTGTGTTCCTCGATATATGGGGCTGCCAATATAGAATTATGTGGAACGGTGTAATGTGCTTCGGTGTAAGAATGTCCATCCCTACATATTATTGATTTTCTTCCTAGAGTACCCTTTCCACTCAGTCTCCCCTCATACCGCGATTGAGGAAGACCAATCGGCTTAAGGTCAGGAACGAAGTCAACACAAAATTCAATGACCTCCTCTGTTCCATAGCCCTTGGAGATGCTTCCTTCTGGCCTAGCACGGTTACGAACATATTTCTTTAATATTCCCATGAACCTCTCAAAGGGAAATATATTGTGTAGAAATACAGGACCGAGAATGGAAATCTCTTCGACTAGGTGAACCAGCAGGTGCGTCATAATATTGAAGAAGGATGGTGGGAACACCAACTCAAAACTGACAAGACATTGGACCACATCATTCTGTAACTGTGGTAGATCTTCAGGATTGATTATCTTCTGAGAGATTGTAATGAGAAATGCACATAGCTTCACAATGGGTACTCGAACATTATCTGGTAGAAGCCCCTCAATGCAATCGGAAGCATTTGCGTCATAATCACATGGCAGTCATGAGACTTTAGGTTTTGGAACTTTTTTTCTGCCATATCTATTATTCCCTTTATATTCGACGAGAAGCCATACGGGACCTTAATATTGCTTAGGCATTCAAAAAATATTTCCTTCTCTTGTTTGATAAGAGTGTAGCTGGCATGACCTTGAAACCATTCTGGATGCAGGCCATCTGGGTCTTTCATACGTTGATGGTCCTTTCGTGCTTGCGGTGTATCTTTTGTCTTGCCATACACGCCCAAGAAGCCTAGCAGGTTCACGCAAAGATTCTTCGTCACATGCATCACATCGATTGCAAAGCGGACCTCTAAGAATTTCCAATATGGTAGCTCCCAAAATATAGATTTCTTCTTCCACATGGGTGTGTGTCCTTCAGCGTATTTCGGAACAGATTTTCCTCCAGGACCCTTTTCAAAGGTTACTAGTTGATCCAAATCTTTGACCATATCAAATATATCAGCACCAGTACGCTCCTTAAGCTTCGCCTGGTGACATGCTAGACCGTTGAAATGCTTGCCTTTCTTTCTTAAGGGATGATTGGCCAAAAGAAATCGACGATGCTCATTGTATACATTCTTCTTACAATGTTCCAAATATATACTTTCAGTCTCATCTTAACAGTGTGTGCATGCATTGTATCCCTTGTTTGACTGTCCTGAAAGGTTACTAAGAGCAGGCCAATCATTGATTATTACGAAAAGCAATGCTCGGAGGTTAAATTCTTCCTGCTTGTGCTCATCCCACACGTGTATCCCGGGTTCGTGCCACAACTGTAAAAGTTTTTCCACTAATGGCCTTAGGTACACATCAATGTCGTTGCCGGGTTGCTTCGGACCTTGGATCAACACTAGCATCATAATGAACTTCTGCTTCATGCACAACCAAGGAGGAAGGTTATAGATGCATAGAGTCACGGGCCAGGTGCTGTGACTGGAGCTCTGCTCCCCAAAGGGAGTCATGCCATCTGTACTTAGACCAAACCTTAAACTCCTTGCGTCATCTGCAAAGTCTGGGTACTTTCTATCGATTTTTCTCCATTGCGACCCATCAGCGGGGTGTCTCAACATCCCGTCTGACTTACGTTCCTTTTTAAACCATCGCAACAACTTGGCATGCTCTTTGTTTCTGAATAAGCGTTTCAACCGTGGTAATATAGGAGCATACCACATCACCTTCGCATGAACCCTCTTCCGGGGGGGCTCGCCCTCAACGTCACCAGGGTCATCTCGTCTAATCTTATACCGAAGTGAAGTGCATACCGGGCATGCATCCAAATTCTCATACTCCTCACCGCGGTAGAGGATGCAGTCATTAGGGCATGCATGTATCTTCTGAACCTCTAAACCTAGAGGGCAGACAACCTTCTTTGCTTCGTACGTACTGGCGGGCAATACGTTATCTTTTGGAAGCATATTCTTCATCATTTTCAGCAACTTTTCAAATGAGGAGTCAGGTATAGCACACTCAGCCTTCCATCGCAGCAATTCCAGTGTGCTGCCCAGCTTTTTCAGACCATTTTCGCAATTTGGGTACAACAACTTTTTGTGATCCTCTAGCATGTGATTAAACTTCTCCCTATCCTTTTTAGTTTCACAATCTCTTCGTGCATCGTCAATGGTCCGACCAAGATCATCAGCGGGTTCATCATGTGTCTCTTCTTCATCCTCCCCTTCAGCATCCCCCAGGAAAGTATCTCCGTACTCAGGGAAACCATGATAGTTGTCATCCTCCTCCTCTTTTTCATTGTCTTCCATTATAACCCCTATCTCCCCGTGCTTGGTCCAACAATTATAACTGGGCATGAAGCCGGACTTCAACAGGTGGCTGTGAAGGGTTTTTGAGTCAGAGTAATTCTTCTGATTCCTACATCCATTACATGGACAAAATACAAAACCATTGCGCTTGTTTGCATCAGCAACACGGATGAATTCATGCACGCCATTAATGAACTCGCCAGAGCGTCGGTCAGTACCGTACATCTATTCCCGGACCATCTGCATTATAGTAAAAGTATATCAAAAACCATTACACAACATGATAAAATTATTACAAGTTATATTGAGAGCTTCTAGAGCATTAATTTTGAATTTTGAGAAATTTACATGCACCAATTTGTGAATTGGAGAAAACAATCAACATGATAAATGTGGAGTTTTTATTATTGTTCTATCAGTGAAAACCTCATTCCATTCTAAGCTCTGAAACTCTAAAATTACATATTTCAATTTTCAGTAACTATGTGCCTAATCAAAGTTTGTTACACATATATATCAAAATCCTTCTAGCTACTTCTAGAGCATGCATGCATTTGATCCATATCTCTATACTTCTAGAGTATTATAGAGCTAAAGTATCAATAAGAGATGAAAGAATGAAGTTCTAACCTTTTAAAGCTTTGGATTTAGGTGTTGCAAACTAAATCTTGACAAATCTTGAGAAAAAAATGGCATAAACTCTCTTGCTTCTTTGAAAAAAATGGCCACCATATGCTTTAGGGCAGGTGGACAGGAAGCTGTATATATACTGATGGACAACTAGTCCCGGACCGTGATATGACCCGGGACTAATAGTTCCCGAAAAGAGCAGCTGGCCTGCTCCAGGCTATTAGTCCCGGGCCGTATTACGGACCGAGACTAATGACCTGGTCCGGCCCGGGACTAGTCATTACAGCCGTTTCTAGACGTTAGAGGCCTCACGGCCCGGAACTAGTGCTTCCACTAGTCGCGGGCTGTGACAGGCCAGGACTGCTGGGCTTTGTTTTGATCGAACCGAAGATGGTTTTTCCAGTAGTGAACGTGATGATAGCCCTTTGCTCGTCAGGCCTAGCCTGGACAACACCTCTGTCCTCGTTGATGAAGTCATCCGGGTCGTCGTCCTCCATCTCCTCCCACGTTGCTGCCATGACAGCCGGCTTGGCGCAGCGGTCCAGCTCTGTTGCCTCGTCAGCTGCGCATTCCTGCGCCTCACAGGCGGTGGTCTCAATTGCCTCCTGGGCCACGGCACGGCTAATCTCGCACGCCTGGTATCTATCGGACAACTTGACAAGTGGCATGCTAACCTTGTCTGCTACGGCTGGTTACACACACACACAACTGTTACATCGGTCAGGTGGATCGATGAGCACGTTAACATCCACCACAAATCTACTCCCTCTGTCCTGAAATACCCTGTATTCTGGGTTTAGTCAAGGTCAAACTTTCAAACTTATTGAAAATTTTATATACACCTATAATACAACATAAGTACCATTAGAATCGTCATAACATATATTTTCATAATATATACATTCGGTGCTATAAATGTTTATAGTTTTTTCTATATATTCTATCAAACTTTATAAAATTTGACTTTGACTAAACCCAGAATGCAGGGTATTTTAGGACAAAGAGAGTATTTGAGACTTTAGTGCTCGATCAACTTGAACTAGTAGTTCTTGTCTTGTGCGGTGCACCAGGTTAGAGTGGGATTAGCGGTATGCGGGATGCATGTGATGATATTGGCTTCACACAACCTAACACTTACTCCACCTACGTGTACAACACTAATAATCTAGAGAGAAGTCCTAGCTTGACGAGACAGTGTGTGGTCCTCTCTAGAAGAAACGCAATCAGATCATGCACCATGTTTGATGTTAATTTCCACTACTTTCCAGGGGGTGATGGAATCTCCTCACTTGGGGATTGATCAACGTTAACTTCTTCACAGCATCATCACCACCACCTAGTTAAATAGCCTACTTTTTATCCCGTTCCAAAAAAAGTCATGTGTTGGTGGATAAATAAATACTGGAACGGGGTGGGCGTATCGCAATTTCGCGTCGTGTCACTGCTGGGCCCCACGTGGCTGGGATAGTGGCCAGCAGAACACATCATGTTATAACCAACTTGTCCGAAGAAAAGATGGGGGTTAGCAGTTTAATCATGCTTTACTACTTTAATTAATTTGGGGTTAACCGTCTTGATTGGGTCATTCGTCTGCTTAATTGTGGATGGCCATGCCCCACCTATCCTGTACCCTATGGTGAAAAGACCGGCAATTAAACTGATGTTGCCTCTGTACATTGTACATTGGTTGCGCTGGTGGGGCCAACCATTAGGATTTTGCTCGGGGCCAAGCTGACATCCTTCCTACTTTGGAGCTAGCTGTCAATGTATGACATGTCTTATGTATGTTCGAGACAAAAGTGCACCAAAGAATGAGAAAGACCCGGCAAAATTTTAATATTTTGACCTTCAGTAAAAAATAAGTCATTTTAGAAAATAATTTTGGATCTCCCAGTCAAACGTGAAACCACATGGCACTCAAATCCGAAATGGACATATGCATAACAACTAGCGTTATGATGCCCAAACATCTAAACTTAGGCATGGTGTTGAAATTGGGCACCGTGATACTCTCTAAGACGTACTCAACGTCGAGCTTGTGAACCATGACACCGAAGATCTGTGGGTGTTATGCACGTCCACGTTAGTGGGAGAACCAGATTTCAGTATTTGGGTGTACATGATCCGTGAATGATCAAACATTTTAATATCTATAAATATAATGTCAAGTGTGTACGTATATTGCTGTATAGTATAGGGATAAAGTTTTTCCTCTAAAATAATGGGTTGTACATCCATGTGTCTCCCATGGCCCATGTCGGATTCGAGTATGCGGTCGGCCCAACACCTCAATGCCCCTAATCCAGGGCATTGATCTATGCAATCTCCACACCACGGTGCAGGGTGTTGAGCAAAAAGGTCATATGCAAAATTATTTTCCAAAAAGTTCATTTCATGTTGAGGTTTATTTTAAAAGTCAATCAATTTTTCAAGGAGATCCGATTGTTTGTTCAGCGTATGTTTAACTTTTTTGTGCCATATTTTACCTTTGGGCATGGCAATGTGATAGATTTTATTCTTTTTATTATCTATTTTCGAAAATGAAAGCTGGATCCATTTGTTAGGATAACATGTGGATATGCAATGTGTGTACTTGTTAGGGGCATGCTCATTGTAGTAAAAATGTAATAAATTAGAGTAAGAACCATCACATGATCAGAACTTGGGGGTAAAACTTCACAAGTTTTTTTCCTAGATTGGAAAAGTTCTCCTACTTTTGTTTCAGATTATAAGATATTTTGGTACCCAAAACGCCTTTATAATCTGAAACAAAGGGAGTAGAAATTTGCCCAGACTTTTTTTATTCTAGTTCAAGAAGACACACTACTGTTTAGCGAGCAAAATCTCGATCCATGGCTAAATTATTTTTCTTTGGAAACGGCCTCCCTAAGTCGTGCAAGCATGCATGCATGTTTAACAGAGACTGGCCGCGTCTGGTTCCTAGAATTCTCTATGTTCCGTTGCACGAGCGCACTTCTTTGCAACTTGATTCATGCATATCTAAAGAAGATATTTCTACACCCCTCCGGAGAATATAGAGGCCATGTGTCTTGTGAACCGTTAGATTGGTCTTCCAAAATACTTTTGGCCGTTCGATTAGTCACAGGTGGTCCGAACCGTTCGATCGCTTAGATCCTGGCCGTCCGTCTCCGTGCTGTGAGGGATCGAGTTCATACTCGCACTCGTCCCACCGCTACCTACTGCCCCTGACGGTGGGGGCCTGCGTTTCGCAGGGCCTGCCGTTCAGGGACCGTGGAAGCGTGGCGATCGGGTGAGAGCTTCAGCGTCGGAGCCACGCGGTGGCTCCACTGTGGTTTCACAGACCGCGTAGGGGCAAACTTGTCCTTCCCCAATCAAACCCTATCACCTCCACGATCCAACCGCCCTCGCCCGTTCGCACGTTCCCCTCCTCTCCCCTTGTCTCCAGCCGCCCGCCCACGCGTTCCCCTCGTCTCCATCGTCTCTCCCATGGTGTGGCCCTGGAAAGCAAGCAGGCGACCGCGCGAGGAGCGAGAAGGTGCCGAGGTGGAGGCCAGCAACGGATGGCAGCAGCGGAGGAGCAACCAGGCAGTCGGGCGCGCGGCCAGGAGGTAGGCCAGCAGGCGGCCGAGCCCGACCCAAAGCGTGGCGTCGCCTCGTTCGGCCAGGAGGGAGGCCAGGAGGCGGCCGGACGCACCGGGTCGTCGCATATGTTCTCCTCGAGGAGGAGCTAACCTAGAGGGGATCAAGGAGGTCGACCTCCGCCGGCGCGTCTCCGTCTCCATGGCGACCGGCAGCGGCGACGCTCGCCCACAGGTACCCCTCCTGACCTCTCCTTCCCCCACTCCTCTCTCTCTCTCTCTCTCTCTCTATCTATCTATCTCCTGTCTCATCTCCTCTCTCTCTCAGCGGCCGGCAGCAACGATGCAGAGGTGTGGCTCGTTGTGGCTTAATTAATTGCAGTACTACACTTGTTAGGAAACAAATCTGTTTTAGGATGTGATGATTGGTTGTTTGCGTAAACTAGCACGACCACATCTATGAATTGGAGTATAAGATACAGATTATACTTCCTTTGGTTTCTGCAAGAAGCTTGTGGAACGCACACACTAGGCGTGATTCTAGCACTGAATACTGCTCATGTAAATGCTGCATTTGTATCATTGTATAATGTTATCCACACCAATTCTAAAAAAGTTGGTATCCACGCTGATCTTACTAAATCACATAATTTATATATAGCATCAAACTTTCTGTAACATTTACGATAAGCAGTTCATAATATCACTTAATGAACGCATTTGCAATTCTCTATTTCTTTCAAGGTTGTTGGGCACTTTCCAGTTGCAAAAGAACGATGGAGAAGAGGGAATAGAAGCTCCAGTCATACAATCAAGGCGCGTCCCCTAATCTTCTGGTAATTTACGTGTGATCCAAGTCAATATCAAGTAACTGTTTGCACACACTCGTTTAATCCTTTAATAGCGCACACCATGTTCTTTAAGTGATATATGAGTGGCTGACATATGTTTTGAATTTCACGTCTACTAGAAATCCAAAAGATGCAGCAGCTTTCTGTTGAACATACAGAAAAGATTGTTGATGAGAACACGAAGCTATGTCTGGACCTTCAGTCTGACGCATGAGCTTGATGCAAGGTCCAAACAACTTGATGAGTTAGTTGCAGCAACTGACCGCGACAGAAGGAACCCTTACACTGGAGAAGCAAAGGGTGAGTCATTCCTTGTCTTTGTATCATATTCTTTAGTAAACAGGAACCATTTAACGGCTTGTAAGTTAGTGTACTCTGTAGCTTCTTCTATTCATGTATTTTTTTTATAAAAGTTGATTACTACATAAACTTCAAATGGCCTTCCATCGAAATGAAACTATTTTAGTTATGATGTTCTCTGACTTGAGGAACATTGGGAATAACTTTTTTTCCAGATATCATGGATCATAAATCTTGATGTTTCGATTGTTATAAGGAACTAGCATGCTGGCCCATGCAAGTGCATGGGAAACTGTAGTGTTTACATTTTTTCCTACCAGAGTAACGTTTTACAAGTGCATGGGCAACTTGAATGTGTACATTTTTTCTAGGGGGTAACACTTTTAATATTGTACTGTACTATTTAGAAATAACACAATTTGTGTAACTAATCCTAAAGTTATGCTTTGCAAAGGTTACTCTAATATATACAACAAAGGATGTAAGATGTTTGTTTATCTCTGATTAGTTGTGTGAGTGTTATACTGAACTCGGTGGTACTATTGGTTGAAAATATAATGCTTTGCAATTCATTGAAAATTGTGTTCTGATATAGTGCTATCTTGATTGCAAGAATGGTGAAAATACGGTAAGAAAAATAATTTGTATGGAAGTCGTAAACTTAAAAAATACATGTAATTTGTATGACTCGCGAGCATGCCTATATGGCATGGCCAAAATGGCAAAATTTGTGGAGAACCGATTAGGTCAAAGTGAACGAATAAGAGAAACTGGTGATACTTGGACAAGGGAAACATTTTATTGTGTTGAACTATTACGAGGTGGTTGCATGAATGAAATAATAGATGTCGCTTGGAGCAGCATAGGGATTTGAGAGCTGCATAGTAACCTGGTTGATCTCGCCATCTTCCAATGTTTGGGTCCTATATGGCCTCTTGTTTAATTTGTGTGTCTATTATTTTAGTCCAATTAATAGTTTTCACCTTTTACCATGCATACTACAGGTGTGCGATTTACTTTTTTTTAAT
This sequence comes from Avena sativa, assembly GCA_916181665.1. Taxonomy (NCBI): domain Eukaryota; kingdom Viridiplantae; phylum Streptophyta; class Magnoliopsida; order Poales; family Poaceae; genus Avena; species Avena sativa. The sequence goes on along the minus strand of OV702289.1, from coordinate 36,369,098 downwards.
CTTTTGAGTCTAAATAATTAGATATAACTTTTAGTTCAATCATAGTTTGAATCCACTAAATTGAGGGTGTAATTATTTTAGATATATTTTGTACAATATGTAGCTTTTTGGTAGCAACATGCTTTGCTTTTGTTCAAAGATAGATCACATATTTTTAATAGTGACTTTTTTCACTCAGATATTTATGTATCAATCAATCAAATATTACACGGTATCCATTTCAAATAAGTAGGATCAAGTTTAGGCTTGACTCCCTAATTATATTTTGGTTTCCAATATGTGTACAGGTTTATTTTTTGTACGTAGAGATAGCACAACTCAATGCGCTACGAGTTTGAATATGTGGAATCCCATATTATGAGGCTCAAGGGAAATCATTTAAAAATAGTGTAAACTGCCTTCCTGTAAACATGACCAACTGCGTTTTATCGTCAAGGTACATCCTATTTTCTCTGGGAAAAGAAAATAAAGCTCAAGAAGCACTCATGGATGGGTTTGTTGTCTAGACACTGGAACATAGGGAATATGGTGCATTAAAAACGGGAGAATATTGGTCTTGTGCCTCTTCTATTGATTGGCGGTATGATTCCGGATTTTCGCATCAAGAACCACCTCATTTCAGACTAAAAAATTACTCCATGACATAAAAGAGGTACACTACTTGCTAATCTCATCAAAGTATATTGACATGTTTACATCAAAGAAACTACTCTGCCTCACAGATTGTTAATTTATTTGTTGGTCACTCAGTTACTGTGGTATGTCTTGAGTACAAACAATGCCAATGGTATCCTATAGTTTTAGGCCATATTTTCTTTCTTTCTTTTGTTTCCTTCCTTGTGACGAAGTGGACGTATTTCTCAGCTGATTTCATTTTTACTTCCATGTGGGTGGCTCGTTTTGGATATGAGTAGTTCCTACATACCCGCTGAATCATGTGCATGTCCCTTGTCTCTCAGATTTTGCCTTCTCCATTCTAACAGATATTTCCCTCATTTTGGAATTTAATTGTGTTATTTGTGATGCTTATACCAGTCGAGCGGTGTGTTTCTTATGAGAAATGTGTGTGTTGTTTGACACTGAGCCTGGTATCCTTCTTTGAACATTAGGTTAAAGGAAATTTACTTCAAAAAACTCAGAAATAAATCCATGGAGATGAAGCAGATTTGTCATGCAGGATGAATACTTTTTGGGTAGGTTTTCTTGTAATCTTAATTTGTGATTGTACCAATGGTTGTGTTGTAGTATCAGTGGTAAATCCTTCTTACCGAGTTTTGTGTCATGAAAATAGGTTTTTCTCTCTAAAGCCTGCTAGGACTTGACATTGGTTATCCTTATAGTGGTTGCAGCCATCTCTGTTACGTTGAGCATCACAACGGAGGTGAGCTCCTGGTCTGCCTGAGTCTTCTATTTCCTCTCTTTCGTATTTTATCTGACTATTAGCTTATGTGTTAATGACTAAATATTTTTTTATCTGGTTCCACAAACTTCCAAAGAATGGTTAATTGCATGTTTCTGTATGCACTAACCATTCTTATTTATCACCCCTCCCCCACAAACACACACGCAGCCCACCCACCAATCATCAGACTTAAATTTCCTTATTATTTATTTATTTCACATATTTTTCAACTAATCTTTTCTTATGATCGTTCTTCGAGTGATCTTCATTGCATTTCATTGCAGATTGAGGGTTTTTAACACGTGCCTACCTTTGGATTTGCCGAAAGTGCTTTTCTATAGCTAAAATTTTCAAGTAGCTAGCTATCTTGTATAACATGTTTTAAGTCGATAATCATTGCCTGTCTGAATGTGGTAATTTTTTGTGATCTTCAATTTTCTTATCATTTTTTATCATTGATAGATCCAGTGGTGGACTTGGTTAGGTTCTGATAGATCCAATTATTTGTCCAGGTGTAGTTCTTGGACATGTCTAAACTTTATGCAATTAAATCTCATGACATGTATGGAATAACCTGAAATCTGGTAGACATATATGATCACATTTCTTCTGTAATTTTCCAATGGAAATAATTGTTTAACTAAAATAAAGCTAATGCATATTGGAATACATTTCGACTTTCATGAATTATATTGGGGTGAGTAGCCCGCATTTCAGTTAGCATGTCCCCTTTTTTATGTTGTCATTTGGTATAGAACTACCCAGTAAGAGGTACTAGATATTAGAATAAAATCTGGCTAGCAGGCACTAGAGTCCAACCAACGTATAATGGAGATGCTTTAGTCGTGCTTTTTGTTTCTTTCAACTTTAGAGGCTTTGACTGTGATAATATAAGGTAGGTTCGCAAATTCTCACATCATGTTTCTTCCTGTTGTATTTGCAAACTACACAGATTTGCCGGTCAGTCTGTTTATAGCTTTACTATTTTTGCTCATGTCTATCTCACTATTGTAGTGTGTAATTTTTGTTTTTATTTCTTCTGCACATATTGTGTTTTAGTGTGCCATTCGCTAACCTTCCTAGGCAATTACCGTATGGTTGTTGTTGCATAAGACTTTATAAAATATAGCCATCAATTTAGGAACATTACAACACCGTGATGTTTAGAGCATTGGATCTACAGTAGCTTTGAATTGTTTTAACCATATCAGGAAGAAGTTGGGGATGCTTCTTTTCTCAAAAATCAAAAATAAAATAACGCTTCACTAAAGGCTGTAATATATTCAGAGTTGTTGTTTCCTTGCGTCAAAAACTGCAATGGCACTTTTTCCTGATACTATCCCTCCGTGGTCAATAATTTTTTCCTTTGTTGCACGAGAGATGATATTATTTACTCCCTCTGATCCATATTACTTGTCACCGAAATGGACATATCTGGCACTAAAACATGTCTAGATACATTTATTTTAGCGACAAGTAATATGGATCGAAGGGAGTACTTAATTATTCTCATGTAGAAGAGAGCTTTTATAGGTCAGTGCTATATGAATTATGTACCTTGGTTTTATGAGCTTTTGTGGATGTTGTCCTCATGTGAAGAACACAAGGGCAGTATGCAAGTAGCTTGATCAAATTTGGTGGACATTGCTTTTGCGAAAACATAAATGCCCTTACAAAACATGCTCTATCTTGTACATATAGCTCTCCAGATTCTTTTTCCTGATCTAGCACACGTTTATCAAAAGTTTTTAAATCACTGAATATTCCCCTTAGCAAGTAGAAAGTGCAACAAGTTTATATATCATAATTTATATGTTATGTAACCCGCCACCAAGGCATAGTGCAAGTTTTATACATCTTTCAAATTGTTTACTCATTACAATTTTCCTGTAGTTTGGCCAGCAAGCGCATGGCAAGCCGCGTTTTTTCTGTTGTATTGGCCAAGAATTATTTTGGCACTAATGCTTGTAGTTTGCTACCATATTTCTACCGATAGCTCATTTTTCTTAATAGAACTGGCCTGCTGTACCACCAAAATGCAGAAGAAATTTTCTTTTGTTTTTGGAACTAAACATTGAACAATCAAATACTTATAGATCTCTATGTTCTGAAGTTGCCGTTTAATTTTTAACGTTCATGCAATGTTTGTCAATTTTTCTTAGGTTTGTTAGCTTTGGTGGCTTGAAGGATAACACCAATAATCTCTGGTAGTCCAAGCGATCAAATGCATGAAGATGGTCTAGAAGAAAGTAATGAAAGATATCAACTATATCGAGATGGAAAAGAAGAAAAAGGAAATGAATTTCTTTACGGATAGTAAGAGAGGGACCAAAAGATCTGACAAAATGACAAAGCAACTCAAAGAGGTTACCAGGTCCTGGGATGATTTCATGAATACCATATGTATATTAGTATGGCAATTAGCTGTGACCTTCGTATTTGGATTGAAAAGACAGTATACATTCTGAGACCAGAATTTTGGTACCTTTTTACCTTCATGCTTCTCCTTACTCACCTGTGTAAAGTATGATCCATTACGTTATTACTTGTTAGATATAACATTTGTGCTTCTTGACTTTTTTGGAAACGTTTGTTCATATATGGTTGCCCGCCGTAGGCAGGCAAGCGCGCGGCAAGCCGCGCCTTCCTACCTAGTAAATATAATATCCATGGCACTTCATCGGGTGACATTGACGGTATATTCTTCTATCGCGTAGTGGCAAATCCAGCCCGGCCCGCAACAACGTCAAGATTAACTCGATAATTAAGCAAAGAATGTAGGAAGAGTACGAGACAGGGAGGCAAACACAATGATTCTGCCTTTTTGTTTTCTCTGAACCTCAACCTCATTTCGCAGCATTTACTAACACTAGTAGAAAACATGCTATCCGTTCGTGTCCTCTAACAACATTAGTCCCGGTTGCGCCACGAACCGAGACTAATGCTAGCACGGTGGCCGGAGGCATGCGTCTCGATTGGTAAGGGATCATACGTTTCGGTTTGTAACACAAACCGGGACTAAAGGCAGGGGCGGATCTACACCCCGGGCCATGGCCCAGGGTGTAGACAAAAAATTCAGCTATATATTAGTAGAAATGCTCTAATTTTCTTAGGATTTAGTCTAACTTTAATATATAATATGATCTTGGCCCTGGGTTTGGTGGATTTCTGGATCCGCCACTGACTAAAGGTGTGTGCCACGTGGCTGACGCCCAACCTTTAGTCCCGGACGTATGATCCCGCCCTCTATAAATACGACGCCCCAACCCTCTGCCTTCCCTCTGTTTTTTCTTGGTGGAAGGTGTGAGAGGTGTGCTAGTTTATTTTTTTCCTATGCATGCATTCAAGGTGTTTGATGAAATGTTTGAGTGAATGATCCCGTTCAATTTCTCACAGAACAAAAATATAGAAGGTGTCCGAGACGCACTTGAGCTTTCTCCTCTTTATTTCTCTCGATCGAGGTTAGCAATCTTATCTTTTCTCTGTCATTGATACAATGCATGTGTCGATGTGAATTGGTCATTTCACTATTTATGATGTCCTGTTTTTGATAAACTTACTTATATGATGCAGATGAACGGTCGGGAATGGATGTACGGTGACCGGCGTGTACCCGGGTACATTAAAGGCGTGGATAAATTTATCGATGTGGCTACGACAAACAAAGAGTATGGTTTTATACGTTGTCCATGTGTTCAATGTCAGAACAACAAGGAGTACTCTTCCTCGAAAATCATCCGCGGCCACCTGATTATGAAAGGTTTCATGCCCAACTATAATTGCTGGACCAAGCACGAGGAAAGAGGGGTTATGATGGAAGACGGTGAAGAAGAAGATGATGATAACAACTATCATCATATATTTCTTGAATACAGTGATACTGCAATGGAAGACAATGAAGAGGAAGGAGGTGAAGAGCGGGCATCAGATGAGCCCGCTGATGAACTTGGTAGGGTCATTTCTGATGCAAAGCGAGACTATGAAACAGAAAATGAGAAGTTGAAGTTAGAGAGCATGTTAGAAGATCACAAGAAATTGTTGTACCCAAATTGTAAAGATGGCAGCACAAAGCTCGATACCACACTGGAATTGCCGCGATGGAAGGCAGAGTGTGGTCTAACTGACTCCTCATTTGAAAAGGTGCTGAAAATAATGAAGCCAAAGTTTCCAAAACATAACGAACTTCCCGAGAGTACCTACGAAGCAAAAAAAGACTCTCTGTCCTCTAGGATTAGATGTGCAAAAGATACATGGCTGCATTAATGACTGCATCCTCTACCACGGTAAGGAGTATGAGAATTTAGATAAATGTCCGGTATACAATGCATTGCGGTATAAGATCAGACGAGATGACCCTGATGATGTTGAGGGAGAGCCCCTCCGGAAGAGGGTTCCTGCTAAGGTTATGTGGTATGCTTCTATAATACCAAGGTTGAAACGCATGTTCAGAAACAAAGAGCACGCTAGGTTGTTGTGATGGCACAAAGAAGAGCGTAAGAAAGACGGGAAGTTGAGACACCCTGCTAATGGGTCACAGTGGAGAAAAATCGAGAGAGACTTCCCGGACTTTGCAGGTGACGCAAGGAACTTATGGTTTGGTCTAAGTACGTATGGCATGAATCCTTTTGGGGAGCAGAGCTGCAGTTACAACACCTGGCCCGTGACTCTATGTATCTACAACCTTCCTCCTTGGTTGTGCATGAAGCGTAAATTCATTATGATGCCAGTGCTCATCCAAGGCCGGAAGCAACCGGGCAACGACATTGATGTGTACCTTAGGCCATTAGTTGAAGAACTCCTACATCTGTGGGGCAAACCAGGTGTACATGCGTGGGATGAGAACAAACAAGAGCCATTTGATCTACGAGGGTTGCTCCTCGTAACCATCAATGATTGGCCTGCTCTTAGTAACCTTTCAGGACAGACAAACAAGGGATATAAGGCATGCACGCACTGTTCAGATAAGACTGAAGGTACATATTTGCATAAATGCAAGAAGGTTGTGTACCTGGCGAATCGACGATTTCTTCCGACCAATCATCCCATAAGAAAGGAAGGCAAGCATTTCAAAGGTGAGGCAGATCACCGGAAGAAGCCTGAACTCCCTGCTAGTGATGATGTATTTGGTATGGTCAAGGACATAGAAGTAATCTTTGGAAAGGGTCCCGGTGGTCAATCAGTTCCGAACGATGTCGCTACAGGACACACACCCATGTGGAAGAATAAATCTATATTTTGGGAGCTGCCATATTGGAAAGTCCTACGTGTCCGCTCTTCAATCGACGTGATGCACGTGACGAAGAATCTTTGCGTGAACCTGCTAGGATTTCTAGGCGTGTATGGGAAGACAAAAGATACACCAAAAGCACGGGAGGACCAACAAATTATGAATGACCCAAAGAACATGCATACACAAAACAAGACGGATAAAGGGCGTCACTTAAGTCGTGCCAGCTATGCTCTTACCAAAGCAGAGAAGGAAATCTTTTTTGAAGTCCTTTACAGTATCAAGGTGCCGTATGGCTTCTCATCTAATATAAAGGGGATAATAAATATGGCAGAGAAAAAGTTCCAAACCTGAAGTCTTATGACTGTCACGTGATTATGACGCAGTTGCTTCTGATTGCATTGAGGGGGCTTCTACCGAAAAATGTTCGAGTAGCCATTGTGAAGCTGTGTGCATTCCTCAATGCAATATCTCAGAAGGTAATCAATCCAGATATTCTGCCAAGGTTACAGAAGGATGTGGTACAATGTCTTGTTAGTTTTGAGTTGGTGTTCCCACCATCCTTCTTCAATATTATGACGCATCTCCTGGTTCACCTAATGGAAGAGATTGCCATTCTCGGTCCTGTATTTCTGCATAATATGTTCCCCTTTGAGAGGTTCATGGGAGTCTTAAAGAAATATGTTCATAACCGTGCTAGACCAGAAGGAAGCATCTCCAAGGGATATGGAACAGAGGAGGTCACTGAGTTTTGTGTTGACTTTATTCCTGACCTTAAGCCGATTGGTGTTTCTGACTCGCGGCATGAGGGAAGACTAAGTGGAAAAGGCACGCTAGAAAAGAAAGCAATGATATGTAGGGACGGGGATTCTTTCACTAAAGCACACTACACAGTTCTACATAATTCCACCTTGGAAGCTCTGTATATCGAGGAACATAAGAATATTGTACGCTCCAAAAACCCGGGGAAGCCTGAATCATGGATTACAGATGAACACATGAAGTCTTTCGGTGGTTGGATGCGGACACATCTCTTGAATGACACCACGGTTGGATATCAGCTATACTTGTTGGCCGCGTCACCATCTTCTACTATATTGAATTTCCAAGGGTACGAAATAAATGGGAATACATTCTACACGATCGCCCAAGATAAAAAGAGCACCAACCAAAATAGTGGTATCCGCTTTGATGCAACAGACGAGAATGGACAAAAGGACACATACTATGGTTACATAGAGGAGATATGGGAACTAGACTATGGAGTCTCTTTTAAGGTCCCTTTGTTTCGCTGCAAATGGGTCAACCTGAATGGGGAAGGGGTAAAGATAGACCAGTTGTACGGAATGACAATAGTGGATCTCAACAATCTTGGTTATAGAGATGAACCATTCGTCCTAGCCAATGATGTGTCTCAGGTTTTCTATGTGAAGGACATGTCCTCCAGACCGAAAAAAATGCAAACGAATACATCATATGATGAGCCAAAGCGTCACATAGTTCTTTCAGGGAAAAGCAACATCGTGGGAATCGAGGACAAGACAGACATGTCAGAAGATTATAATAAGTTTGATGAAATTCCGCTCTTCACAGTGAAAACTGACCCAAGCATTTCGTTAAGTAAAGAAGATGCTCCATGGTTACGTCTGAAGCGATCATAAGGAAGGACATATGCCAAGAAGTTCATGCTCATATTGTGTAACTCTAGTTCATGTCTGGCCGGAATATCTTATGATGTTTGCAATTTTCTAAGTTTAATAAATGTATTGAGTGTTAGTCCCGGTTTGTGGCTTGACCGGGACTATATATAGGGGGGCCTTTAGTCCCGGTTTTGTAGTCTCGGTTTTTAATATTAATAAATGTCTTGAGTGTTAGTCCTGTTTTGTGGCTGAACCGGGACTAAAGGCCCCTTTAGTCCCGATTCGTAGAACGTCTTTCCCGAACTATGAAGAAGTTGTCCCAATTCGTACTTACCATTAAGATCTGATCTCCAAACGCGTATGGTCACATATTAGGGAGTGCCTCTATGACCAGTTTCTTGGAGATGCCGGAGGACTGGGATCCGGCGGCATCTCCCTGAAACTGGTCATAGTGGTGTCCCTGCTCTCGCACACCATCTTGCAGCTTGTAACTTCTCTAACTAGATCAATACACCTGGGAGCTAACTAATTTCACATATTAGGGAGTGCCTCTATGACCAGTTTCTTAGAGATGCCGGAGGACTGGAATCCGGAGGCATCTCCCTGAAACTGGTCGTAGTGGTGTCCCTGCTCTCGAAAACAATATTGGAGATGCCTCAATCTGGCTGGAGGACTGGACTCACAAGGATGCCTATTTATAGTACAAGCAGCTCGGCATAGTGTCGACACTTACGACATAATGTCGACACACACCCCTATTATTAGTGCTGACTCGTGTTTTGTCTCGGCTGGTGTCTCCAACCGGGACTAAAGGTTCATCTTTAGTCCCGGTTTGTGACACCATCCGGGACAAGGTACACGCCGCACGACATAATGTCGACACTCACCCCTATCATTAGTGCTGTCTGGACCAGCCTGCCGAAATTCCTCCAACCAGGACTAAAGATGAACCTATCAATGTTGTTGTGCCCATATTATGCATGCATGTGGACATTGGTATGGAGAACAATGTTGCGGGAGGAAGTTTTCCTTTTTGTCGCACGAAAAAGCCATTTTCCATTTTCCGAGCGCAAAAAACGGGTCGTTTTGTGAAGTAACCACCAAAATGCTGTTTCAGAATGCTACCATCCCATTTTTCTAAAATACTAGACCACATTACATGTACTATCTCCCAACCGGGACATCTCAAACCTTTTCGTCCATCCAGGGTAAAAAGGACAAATGTCTACCAAATCGGTAGGAAGTGGGTCCGGTTTGTACTATAGTTACATGATCTAACGCCCGTGATTTTTTGAAAAAAATCATTTTTAGACTCGCAATCTGGGGTTTCTTCAGAGATCCAATGCAAGTTCTAACGATGCTCGTCCCCTATCTTCATGCACGCCGGTTCGACCATAGTTAGAAATTCAAAAAATTCAAAACGGGCATAAGAAATTCAAAAAAAATCCGAACAATGAAAATCCTTCGCGTGGTGTCATATTATGTGACATAGTTGAAAGGAAAAATACCAGACTTGGTATATTGATCATGTCTCGAAAAAACCTTCACAAAATGACATATCATGTTCGAGGTTTCATGGCTTTTGGTCCAAATGATCGATGTTATGTGCTGAATCATGGCATAGTTTGTGATGCTGAGCCCATATTATGCATGCATGTGGACATTGGTATGGAGAACAATGTTGCAGGAGGAAGTTTTCTTTTTCGTCGAACGGAAAAACCATTTTCCATTTTCCGAGCTAAAAAATGGTCGTTTTGTGAAGTAACCACCAAAATGCTGTTTCAAAATGCTATCGTCCCATTTTTCTAAAATACTAGACCACCTTACATGGACTATCTGCCAACCGGGACATCTCAAACCTTTTCGTCCATCTCGGGTAAAAAGGACAAATGTCTGCCCAATCGGTAGGAAGTGGGTCCGGTTTGTACTACAGGTACATGATCTAACGCCCGTGATTTTTTGAAAATGATTCATTTTTAGACTCGCAATATGTGGTTTCTTCAGAGATCCAATGCAAGTTCTAACATTGCTCGAAAAAACCTTCACAAAACCCTAAACCCTAAACACTTTTTATGTTTAAAGTTTTTATAAATTCCAAATTAATATTCAAAAATATAAGTTAATTCATTTTTAATTTTAAATGGTTCATAGTTTAAATTGTTATATTAATTATTTTTAAAAACAGAAAATGGTTTTGAATTATTTATTCAAATTCAAACACTTTTTATGTTTAAAGTTTTTCTAAATTCCAAATTAATATTCAAAAAATATAAGTTAATTCATTTTTAAATTTAAACGGTTACATTAATTATTTTTTAAAACAAAAAATGGTTTTGAATTAGTTATTCAAATCCAAACACTTTTTATGTTTAAAGTTTTTCTAAATTCCAAATTAATATTCAAAAAATATAAGTTAATTTATTTTTAATTTTAAATGGTTCACAGTTTTAAATGGTTACATTAATTATTTTTTAAAACAGAAAATGGTTTTGAATTATTTATTCAAATTCAAACACTTTTTATGTTTAAAGTTTTTCTAAATTCCAAATTAAAATTCAAAAAATATAAGTTAATTCATTTTTAGTTTTAAATGTTTACATTAATTATTAAAAAAAACAGAAAATGGTTTTGAATTAGTTATTCAAATCCAAACACTTTTTATGTTTAAAGTTTTTCTAAATTCCAAATTAATATTCAAAAATATAAGTTAAATTCATTTTTAATTTTAAATGGTTACATTAATTATTTTTAAAAACAGAAAATGGTTTTGAATTATTTATTCAAATCCAAACACTTTTTATGTTTAAAGTTTTTCTAAATTCCAAAGTAATTATCATTTAAAAAAATTACAAATTTAAACCCAAAATAAAAAATAAGACGGGAACAGAGAGAAAATTTCTGATTTTTTTTTGAAAATAAGGTCATACGTCCCGATTGGAGCCACCAACCGGTACTAAAGACCCCTGCGGGCGCCCCTTGGGCTGATAAAAAAAGGTGGAGTATATGTCCCGGTTGGTGGCTCCAACCGGGACGTATGACCCTTTAGTCTCGGTTGGAGCCACCAACCGGGACAAAAGGCCCTTCATTTATAACTGACGCGTCTCCTCTTTTTCTTCCCCATCTCACTTCTCTGCTTCATCGACGCGTGCACAGGAGACGCCGCCCCACGACGCCGGCAGGCTGCCCGAGCTCCGGCGCCTTGCTGACCCTGCCACGAGCTCCGTCTCGTTGCCCTCTATCTCCTTGCAAAAGGAATCGAAGAGGGGCATCTGCAATCGTCGCCATCAACGCCATCCTTCTGCTGTCCCTGTTTGCCGACAAATTTCGGTGAGACCTATCCTTCCTCCGCTCTACTTTGGCCACCAAGGTCTCATACAGGACCTAGCGCACCCCATTGATGCCCTGTTTTGCTTGTTCGAGCCCCAGATACTCGACATCGTCTTCGTCTACAAGCGCCGCCCGCAAGCGCAACTCCGGTGAGGAATCTAGGACGAACAGGAGCACCCCTTCCTCAACCGCGACCACCACTGAGCCCACCTCGACCACCGCAACCTCTCGTAATAGTATACGCTCCTCTTACCCCTCTGGAATCGCCGGAGCACCACCCTCCTGACGCGTCGCCGCCGCGCGTAGTGAGCAGCACTGCCGCCCGTCGTGGTGACGTGGTGCCCACGTGGCCCTGGTCCCACCTGCCAACCTCAGAGGCTAGGTGCCTCTGCGGTGCAGGTTAGCAGTGGCCTGGTCCAGGTCCACCCGTCAAGCCCTGGTCCAGGTCCCACCTGCCTGCGTGGAGGCTGTGGTGGCCACGGGCCCCTCTGTCAGCCACTGTGGCTAGCAGTGGCCTCGGTGTAAAAATGATTTCTGTTTTGTTTAAATTCAGAAATGGTTTAATTAAATCAAGAAATTGATATAATATTGTAAATTCAATAATTAATTATTTATAACTTAGAAAAATACAAATAATATATCAAAATGTTTAGAAAAATGAGATCTAACTATTTAACCTATAATCATGCAGTGTTCAACAACTTTCAAGACAAGTTTAATTAGAGAACAAAATCAACCCCTCTCATATACTCTGGAGTTTCGCCGAGTTAGGGTTTTCACCCCTCGGAACCCCGTTTAAATTGCCGAGCATGTCTTAGGGTTACTTTTCAATACAAATTAACTTGTCATATCATCATCCTTGTTTGATCATTGCATTGATGCCATGTGTTGATTGTTCCCCTCTCTTTCCGGCGTTCGGTTCTTCGCGGTAGAATACGAGATCGAGATCAAAGACCGAGGACAACACCATCGAAGATCGAAGATTTCTTGATAGCCATCGTATTGTAGATGCTTAGCCATGGTATTAGTTGTCATAGACCCCAGTTGAATCGATGTTGCACCTAGGGTTAGCCGGTGTGTCCTCGCCAGGGCATCTCGAACCCGAGGGTTGATTGATTGCCGCCTTTCTTTCTGGTATTGGTTCTTCGCGATAGGATCTGAGCCCGATGGTTTCTCCGAATTAGGGTTTCTGATATTGTAAATTCATATTTATTATTGTGTATGTATATATTAGGGTTTCTCCGAGTTAGGGTTTATATATCTCAACATCGTACCTAACATTCTCCCTTAGCCGCTTTGACTTATCTGTTTTTCCACCTATGCAGAAAATATGGACCCACACGACAGAGACGAAGAAAAGAAAGAGTGGATCCAAGGTGTGATCCGTGGGGAAGAAAATTTAGATGTATCGACGTTTCTGAACAACTCCGGTGAGGGTGATCATCTTTTTGCCGGAATATACGACTTGTTTGAGGTTGAAGGTGATGCCTTCCGCGAGGGAGAAGGCGGTGCCTTGTGTGATCGAGAAGATGACCGCTCCGGCGAGGTGCATGTAATATAATTAATTCATTAATTAATCATCTGCTATCTATATAGAAATAGTAACGACGATCTTTCTTCTTTTAGCCCTTCGGATCGAAGAAATCTACTGAAAAGAGCAGACGAAGCCCAACCAAAAAGTTGGAAGACCATGAGAGGTTCAGGATCGAAGATATCGGTGAAGACGGCAAACCGACGGCTCCCGAAGTTGTCGCAAACAAATTTGTGGCACAATGCGAAGTAATCGTTAGGGACTTAATCCCGATCACCATTCAAAATTGGAATAGGCCTGCTGATGCGGAAGAAGAGGGAACATGTTTATTTGTCCCTAACATGGCCAAAGATTTACTGTGGAAGAGGCTCATGCTTAATTTCAAACTACCGGAGATAGAGCTGGATCCAAATGTGGAGGATCCAGTTGAGGACACCTTAGAACATGGGACAACCATGGAGGCTAAGGTCAGGGAGTGGGCTATGAAGAATATGGCCCAGTGTTTCACCAACTGGAAGAAACGATTGCACCTTGACTATGTCGTCAAAGAGAAGACTCCGGATTTCAAGAAGATTCAGTTTGAGAAGATAAAACAATTCTAGGCTGAGTTTGTGAATTACATGACATCATAAAAAGCTAAGAAAATGTTTGCAATAAATAAGCTGAATGCTGCTAACAAGAAGTATCACCATACTATGGGGCAAAGTGGCTACAGGGCTGGCATTCCTAAGTGGAAGAAACTTGAGGATGAACTGCGTGCCAAAAAGATCATCCCAGAGACAGACGATTGGATCGAACGTGCAAGGAATTGGTTTTACGGGCATGGAGGCACGTTGGACTCGGAAGGGAAGTGTATATATAACATACGACATAAAGAAGACCACTTGCCAATCGAGAAGATGAGAAAAGCAGTAAAGGCTGTTAAAGATGGGGACTTCATTCCCGATAGAGAGAATGATGGGCTCACACTCGCCCTTGGAAATAAGGAACATGATGGACGGACACGAGGCACAAGCGGCTCCCAACCATGGAGGACTGGGTTTCCCGAAGAGAAGAAGAAATATCCTGATAGAAGCCGTTAGAGGAGAAAGGACAAGGCGGAAGTTGAAGCAGATATTCAGAAAGAGCGAATGCGTATAATTGAAGAACGAATAAAGCAACAACAAGATGAAATTAACGCACTTAAAGAGCAAATTACTACCGGCCCATCTCAACAGCACATGGTGGTAGAACCTGCATTCGATGCTACCGACCTATCGAATAATCAAAAAAGCAGTGTGGCTTCCACCGAGGTCCCGGGTGATGACAATGACGATGACGATGGTGCACCGACGATGGCTCCTGTTGGCTACCCAGTGGATGATATCACACAGATGACACACTACGAGCTACATGTCAAAGTTGTGAATATATCAATGAAGGTGGCGGTCGGCTATGCCTTACCAATTGGACCCACACCAACTTACCACTGTCGTCCGGTTCCACAGGGCTACGCTGTTGTCGGGGTGGATGAAATCATGCCCACCTTTGAAGTTTTGAAGCTTGACTACCGTGCAGGTGAAGAGGATGTGACTGAACTGGGAGAAGCAACAAACGTCACCATTCTATGGCCAAAGGAATGTATTGTGCTTCCAAATCACACGCCAAGGCCATCTTTGCCGCCGCCTCACCCGTCTCCAGCGAGGTCGTCGCCGCCGCGGCAGCCGTCTTCGTCGCCTCACCCGACTCCGTCGCCTCACCCATCTCCGTAGCCTCACCAATCTCCGGCGCAGCCATCGCCGCGGCAGCCATCGCCGGCGCCTCAGGATAAAAAGCGTAAGCGTACCACCGCTACTCTGCGTTGTGGTAAGCGATCGCCGAAACGTAAACAAGAGCCTCTTCCAAAAGTACCAAAGTTTCCTCCCAAGAGAGCTTATGACTATACTGAAGAGGAGACTATGACTATCGTTGATGCGGAAATGACAACGCTTTTCGCTAAGCTGAGGCGGCCGAAAGAGCCAGAGTTCCCCAGCACCAAAGAAGAAAAAGCTCGAGTGTTCAAAATGCTAAAGACTCTTCATCAACCCGATCCAAAGCTGTCATCAGACTATGAGCGTTCTATTATCAAGTCACATGCGACACAACAAGCCTCGAAGAGAAGTACAGATGCAAGCGAGAAATCTATTGCCCAGCTCGGAGAACAAGCAAAACCGTCTTGCGCCTCTCTCAAGGTGATTTCCCATACCAATGTGGGGTCGAGCAAATATGCGGCCGAAGAGCAGTATGATCCAGAGGTAGTTACACAATACGGAGAAGCTGCCGCTGCTAAAGGTATGAGTATTGACCAGTACTTATCCCAGTTAGAGTATCTCCCCGTCTGTGAAGTGGCATACAAATACCAGTACAGCAAACCTCTCGTCAAACCTGAGGAGGTAAATAATCTTCCAACAAAAATGCGAAGATTGCATAACTGGTACATGCATGCCACAAAGGCCGGGGTTAACTGGATAGTGCTGAGGTTTACAAAAAATCATTATGGGAAAGAAATAGATGACATGATATCCATTGAATTTGATGAACTATTTCAATTATTCAATCAAGACGCCTTGGACAAAGCGATCATCAGTGCCTATTGTTTGTAAGTACTAATTCTGTAATTAATTTAGTCTCTAGCTATCTCACCTCGTTTATTGCATGTATATAATCATACTATAATATGCAGACTGAAGATTCTCGAATGCAGTAGAGGACAAATCTATGACATTGGGTTTATTGATCCATATTGGGTTCATCAAGCTAATCTCCAAACAAACCCCCAAGGATATGGAGGATAATATCGTACACGCGTTAAGGTTTTAAGAAACCAGAAGGGAAATACTATTTCCTTAGAACTTCGAGTGAGTATTATTTGTTGGAGATATACCCAAGAGGCAATAATAAAGTGGTTATTATCATATCTTCGTATTTATGATAAATGTTTACATACCATGCTATAATTGTATTAACAGGAAACATTAATACTTGTGTGATTTGTAAACATAAAAGAGTCCGTAGTAAAGCCTCTTGTTAAACTAGCTTGTTGGTTAATATATGATCATTGTTTCCTGATCATGAACATAGAGATGTTATTAACAACAGGATCATATCATTAGGAGAATGATATGGTGGACATACTCCTATAGATAAGCGTAGCATAAAGATCAAGTCATTTCAATAGTTCAATTGCTATATGCTTTCTGATACATAGTAACCTAATTCCTTCGACCATGAGATCATGCATATCACCTTTACTGGATGGATGCTTTGATGTCATCAAACACCACACCGTAACAGGGTGGCTATAAAAGTGGCATTGAGTGTTCGGAAAGTATTGGTTGAAACACATGGATCAAGAGTGGGATTTGTCCATCCACATGACGGATAGATATTCTCTGGGCCCTCTCGGTGAAATGTCATCCAATTAGCTTGCAAGCATGTGACTTGGTCACAAGGGATCACATATCACGGGAACGAGAAAAGAGTACTTATCAGTATCGAGGTTGAACTAGGTATGCAGAGATACCGACGATCATAACCTCGGATAAGTAACATATCGTGAGACAAAGGGAAATTGGTATCGTATGTAAGTGGTTCATTCGATCGCAAAGTAATCGTAGAAATATGTGGGAGCCATATGAATTTCCAGATTCCTCTATTGGTTATTGTTCGGAGAAGTGTCTCGATCATGTCCGCATAATTCACGAACCGTAGGGAGACACACTTAAGGATTCGACGTTGTTTGAGTAGTTATGGTATTATGAGAAAGAGACCGAATGTTGTTCGGAGTCTCGGATGGGATCCGGGATATCACGAGGTGATCCGGAATGGTCCGGAGAATAAGATTCATATAAGGAAAGTCCCGTTTCGGAGTTCGGGAATGATTCCGGTGTTTTCATCGGGGATATTCTAGAAGGTTCCGGATTGTCCGGCACTCCGGGGGGGAAGGGGTACATGAATGTGTCATTACATATTGGAATGATTGCATCATGTACTAAGTGTTCTTGCTGTCCCAAATATAGGATTAAATTGAATCCTAAAACAGAAAAGTCAAATGTCCAGTTTGAAAGTCAAACTGCCAAAACAAGAAACTGTGGGAAACAAGCAAGAGGAGTTGGAACCAACCTGGAGGAGGAGTTGGACTCCTCCAGGCCGGCGCCCAGCCCAAGGCCGAGTTGGGGAGGGACTCCCTCCCTCCCCTGGCGCGCCCACACCCTCCCACCTATATAAGGAGGGGCAGGGCTCCCCTCCTAGACACACAAGTTTCCTATCCTCTAAACTAAACCCTAGATCTAGACCCCGGTTTAGAGCTATTCGGTTTAGAGCCTTCTAATTGGTTTAGAGCCCTCTAATTGGTGTGTCTAATTACTAGACCATTAATAGCCTCTCTCATAAGCTCCACCATACTCGCACCGGCTTAAGGCGAAGCCCTGCGGGATCTCCCCTCTACCTCCGGTACCACGCCGTTGTGCTGCCGGAATCGCGAGGAGAGTGCTACAACCTCCGCTGCCTGCTGGAACAAGGGAGAGGAAGGTCTTCGTCGAGTACCGAACGTGTGACCGACTGCGGGAGCGCTGCGGGAACGCGGCGCCGGAAGGATCGTCTACGCGATCTTGAGATCGGAAAGAGTACGACTACATCACCCACGAGAATCTGCTCTCGTTAACCGCTTTGGAATCTTCGAGGGTGAGTTCCACTATCGACTCGTTGCTACAATCTAGTAGATAGATCTTGGCTTGTTTGTTTGTATGCGATAGAAAAATTTTGTTTTCCATGCTACGAACCCCTACAGTGGTATCAGAGCCGTGTCTATATGTAGATCTGTTGCACGAGTAGAACACAATGGTCATTGTGGGCGTTGATGCTTTTATTGTAGATTGCTTTTTGTGTACTTTGCATCTTGCGGTATGTTGGGATGAAGCGGCCCGGGCTAACCTTACATGACATCGTTCATGAGACTTGCTCCACGTTTGACATGCAACTTGTATTGCATAAGTGGCTTTGCGGGTGCCTGTTTCTCCTAGCATAGTTAAGATCCAATTTACAACGGGTAATCAACAATGCTAGTATCAATGTTGTGGTTCTTGTTCGTAAGTTAGAACGACACTTATGGAAAGCCCCAAACCACGTAAAATATGCAAAGAAAGTAGAAGCGTCTAACTTTGTTTTGCAGGGGTGTGCAGTGATGTGATATGGCCATGATTGTGATTATATTTGATGTATGCAATGTTCCTTATTGTAAGTTGGCAACCGGCAGGAGCCATATGGTTGTCTTTAATTTCTGTTAAGACCTGCGTGTCTATTCAAAATAGTTGTAATAGTTGATGCTGGTGGACGACAACCATGAAGAAGCATCATTGACCTTGATGCTATGCCGGTGATGATGGAGATCATGTTCGTGCTTGAAGATGGAGATCGAAAGCACAAAGAAGAAAGGCCATATCATATCACATATTATGAATTGCATGTGATGTTAATCCTTTATGCATCTTGTATTGCTTAGTAGACGACGGTAGCATTATAAGATGATCCCTCATGCACATAAATTTCAAGTTCTAAAGTGTTCACCCTTAGTATGCACCGTTGCCAAAGCTTGTTGCTTCGAAGCACCACGTGATGATCGGGTGTCTTTGATTCCGCGGGTGAATACAACGTAAGCAAGCCAGATTTGCTTATGCGGTAGCTAAGGTTTGATCTTGACGAGCCTAGCATGTACAGACATGGCCTCAGGAACACGGATCGCCGAAAGGTAAAGCATGAATCATATAGCAGATATGATGAACATGTCGATTGTTCGCCATTGAAGCTATATCAATTCTCGTGATGATCGGTTTTGATATGGGGGATTTGGTTCGTGTGATCACTAAAACAATGTGAGGGATATTGTTTTGAGTGGGAGTTCACCTAGATTAATTTAATTATTAATTAGAACTCAATTTATCATAAACTAAATCAAAGTGAATTTGCATAGTTGTTGTAGGCATTGGCATCCGTTTACCACCTTGCGCTTAGTTATAATTGAGATGATAGAACTATAGAATTCTGGTTAGATACTTTACGAACTGGTATCGTATTGTTTTAAGTGTTAATCTAAAATTTAAAAGTCCTATTGCAAACTTTCAGTAAGTTCCGGTTACTCCATGAAGTTTAATAATTAGTATTAAATCAAGAGTAACAATTCCAAGTGTTAGTATATAAGTATCATGTTTGTATCCATGATTCTTGATATTCAAAGGATTCCCTTAATATCAAAGTTATCTAGGATCTGAAAGAGTTGTTTCAGAAACCATGATGTGTGGAAGATATTGTGATATCTGAAACGAAGTTTTGGTTGCAACATGATAGAGTATAATATGGCAAAAGTCATGTTCTCATATTTGATGAGAGTTTGCAAAAAGGTTGGAGACACTTGTTGTCCTAATCCTCCAAAAGGTTTTGGATAGCAACATTATACTCATAATTCATCGTTATAAGCTAAAAGTAGCTTGATCATGGATGATTCCATGATAAGGGTGAATATTTGATGTATGTAAAATGTTTACTACACCAAGAGATTACTAAAGAAAGGAATTTGAAAGAATACCAAACATTTGATGATGGTGATCTACTTCAAAGTGCAAGTCCAAAGACATTGGTATTTAATTATACACACTTTGGACTATATGTCATATGTATGACTCCACTATTGATGTTGATAGATTCTTTCAAACAGAAAAGGAAATATTGAAAGAGAATATCATAAATATATGGCAGAAAAGAAAAGACTAGAATTGTTCAGTTTAAGTATATAGATGATATACATGGTATGGAAATATTCTTTACTTATTAAACAATGTGGTTCTTCAGTATTTGATACTGAATTTGTTGGTGTGAATCGTCATACGAAACAACACAATTCATGAACTACAATGGCCTAAGTAACTAGCAAAAGAATATGTGATGATGTTCATCGAGAACAAAATAAAGGGTTATTGTGTTGCTCGTTAAACATCAAAGCTTGCCTTCAAGATTTGTTTTATCAGGTATTATGAGAACAAAAGGGTTGTTCAAATAATTTCCGTAATCCATAAAAGATGGATGATTCACAAATCTCGTTGGAGAAATCACATCCATAAAACTAGTGCTAAAATGTCGAAAGACAAATTGATTGAAAGATCACTTAGGAAGTGACATCGCTGTTTGAATTATATTGGAAAGATAACATGAAGAAACTCCATGTGGATGGAATTTTGGGGTCTTCTGATTTTTGATCAAATGACGCTTGTGAAACTTTCCTAGAGATAATTAAAACTTCGTTCATAGGCCAAAAGGGAACGAATGACTAGCTTATTGGAACTTGTACATATTGTTGTATGAAATCCATTATGTGTAGTCAAGAGCGATGGATTTCAACTTCATATGCTTTCTCCGAAAATTTGAGTGAATATATGAATATTTACTTAATAAGGATGAAGTGTGAAATATTTGAAGAGTTCAAAGACTTTCAAGATGAAGTGCAAAATCATTGTAACAAGAATATAAATAGTTTATGATAAGATCATAAAGGAAGATATTTGAGTTACAAGTTTAGCATAATACCTAAGATTTAAGGAATCGTTCCGTGGATTTGCATTTTCCCGAAACACCATAAGTGTATGGAGCGTTCGAGATATGTAATTAAACCTTGTTTGACATGGTAAGATCAAAGGTATAATTTATAAAACTGCCATTATATTTTAAAGATTAAAAGCTTTAGGGATTACCGTTTTTCCACTGAAAAGAGCTCCATCGTAATCCGTTGAAATGACACCATATAAAGTTATGGTTTGGGATAAAACCCAAGTTGTCCTTTCTTAAACATTGGTATGCTATGCATAAGAAAGATGTTTTGCAACCAAAGTCGGATGAACCTGTCTTTGTATGACTATTAAGTATTCCTCCATAAACACCGGAGACAAAAGTGTTTGTTGCTTAGAACGTCAAGTTTCTTTTGGAAGGAATTTTTCGTGAAAAGTTAAGTGGGAGGACAATAGAACTTTGATAAGGTTAAAAAGAACCTTAGCTGTATGTGCAAAGTTGCGAAGCGCCGAAAAGTGTTCCGGAGGCGGCAACAATGCTCATGGCTCACGTGCCTCAAATGTTGTGGTCACGGAGATCTAAGTTCCTATTGAAACAAGTAGATCGGGTAAACAATCAAATACCAAGATTTGAGGGTTGAATCATTATTTAAGAATAATGAACCGACTACATGCAAAGAAGCGATGATGGGCCCTGACTCCGTCAAATGGCTTGAAGCCATAAAATCCGTGATAGTTCCATACACGAGAAATCAAGTTTTGAACTTGAAGGACCCTCGAGAAAGGTGTAAGACCTTACAGTTGTGTCTGGATCTATAAAGAAATAGACATGGATGTTTTACATCTATGAAATAGTCGACATGTTGAGAAAGAGTTCACAACAATGTTCAAAGGTTGACTATGACAAGATTTGATCTGTCATAGTGATATTTAGTCTAGACGGATTAATGTAGCAACCACTACATATAATTTGTTATATGGTAGTTGAATAAACAAAACAAGTTCTTCTAATAGAATCGTTACCTAGGACATGTGCATAACACGGTCCATAGGGTTTTGTTAATTCAAAGGATGCTAAAAGCATATGCAAACTTCAATGGTTAGAGTGAGCATAGCGGAGTTGGAATCTTCACTATGATGAAACTGTTAAAAGGGTTTAATTTCATCAGAGACAATGAAGATGCTTGCATTTGCAAGAAATTAAGTGGGAGCGCTAAGACATGTTTCTAATACATTATGTGGAAGACATATTGTTGATTGGAAATAATGTATATTTTATTAACACATATTAAGAATTTCATCCCGATGAAAGACTTAGGCAAAACCCAAATATTTGGCATCAATAGACGCTAATATGGTTGTGCCAGAAGTACATAGACAAGATATTGAATGAGTTCAATATAGAAACTACAAGAGAGGTTCTTGTCGCACAGAAAGGATTGAATGAGTTCAATGTTGATGATATATTCAAGTGTATTGACATTTGGTAAAGTGAAACGAATAATCAAGTATAGATTGATACTTGATGTATGAAATCACAAAAAGTATTTATATCAATCATACTGTGATATGTACAAATCCAGATATGTCCTATGCTCTAAATGTTGTGAGCATATACCAGAATGATTCGTAAGATGATCATTGGACAATAGTAAGGATATTCTTATGATCTTTTGGAAGAACTAAGAGTATAATATTTGTAGAAGTGACAAATAGATGGTTAGTTCATTGTAAAAGTACTACATTGATACTAGCTTTGTCACAAAGTACAAATTAAGTTTATCTCAATCTAAACTAAGGGTGGCACAATATAATGGAAAGTGAGTTCCATAATGGATTTGGATGATTTCCAAAGTTAAGACATTGTGACAGATACTACAACAAAAGGCTAAGTATATGACTGCTATTATAGCAGCAAAAGAGGGCATTTGTGTCAAGAAGTTTGTTATCAAACTAGGTGTAGTTCACAGTGGGATAATACTATGAAGATATATTGTGCGACAATATTATCAAAATGTTTTAACCCCAAAGAGCTAAAGGTCACACCGAAAGACCAAATTTATACAAAGCCATCTCATTAGAGAATGAGTGATGCGTAGAGACGCAAAGACATGCAATTACACACGGACCTGGAAGTGTCAGATCCGGAGATCAGTTGACCACTAGCAATAGTGTACATACAACACCGGAAAGCCATAGGTGTTATATACACAAAGGTTCGAAACTAGATTATTGACTCTAGTGCAAGTGGGAGACTGTTGGAGATATACCCAAGAGGCAATAATAAAGTGGTTATTATCATATCTTCGTATTTATGATAAATGTTTACATACCATGCTATAATTGTATTAACAGGAAACATTAATACTTGTGTGATTTGTAAACATAAAAGAGTCCGTAGTAAAGCCTCTTGTTAAACTAGCTTGTTGGTTAATATATGATCATTGTTTCCTGATCATGAACATAGAGATGTTATTAACAACAGGATCATATCATTAGGAGAATGATATGGTGGACATACTCCTATAGATAAGCGTAGCATAAAGATCAAGTCATTTCAATAGTTCAATTGCTATATGCTTTCTGATACATAGTAACCTAATTCCTTCGACCATGAGATCATGCATATCACCTTTACTGGATGGATGCTTTGATGTCATCAAACACCACACCGTAACAGGGTGGCTATAAAAGTGGCATTGAGTGTTCGGAAAGTATTGGTTGAAACACATGGATCAAGAGTGGGATTTGTCCATCCACATGACGGATAGATATTCTCTGGGCCCTCTCGGTGAAATGTCATCCAATTAGCTTGCAAGCATGTGACTTGGTCACAAGGGATCACATATCACGGGAACGAGAAAAGAGTACTTATCAGTATCGAGGTTGAACTAGGTATGCAGAGATACCGACGATCATAACCTCGGATAAGTAACATATCGTGAGACAAAGGGAAATTGGTATCGTATGTAAGTGGTTCATTCGATCGCAAAGTAATCGTAGAAATATGTGGGAGCCATATGAATTTCCAGATTCCTCTATTGGTTATTGTTCGGAGAAGTGTCTCGATCATGTCCGCATAATTCACGAACCGTAGGGAGACACACTTAAGGATTCGACGTTGTTTGAGTAGTTATGGTATTATGAGAAAGAGACCGAATGTTGTTCGGAGTCTCGGATGGGATCCGGGATATCACGAGGTGATCCGGAATGGTCCGGAGAATAAGATTCATATAAGGAAAGTCCCGTTTCGGAGTTCGGGAATGATTCCGGTGTTTTCATCGGGGATATTCTAGAAGGTTCCGGATTGTCCGGCACTCCGGGGGGGAAGGGGTACATGAATGTGTCATTACATATTGGAATGATTGCATCATGTACTAAGTGTTCTTGCTGTCCCAAATATAGGATTAAATTGAATCCTAAAACAGAAAAGTCAAATGTCCAGTTTGAAAGTCAAACTGCCAAAACAAGAAACTGTGGGAAACAAGCAAGAGGAGTTGGAACCAACCTGGAGGAGGAGTTGGACTCCTCCAGGCCGGCGCCCAGCCCAAGGCCGAGTTGGGGAGGGACTCCCTCCCTCCCCTGGCGCGCCCACACCCTCCCACCTATATAAGGAGGGGCAGGGCTCCCCTCCTAGACACACAAGTTTCCTATCCTCTAAACTAAACCCTAGATCTAGACCCCGGTTTAGAGCTATTCGGTTTAGAGCCTTCTAATTGGTTTAGAGCCCTCTAATTGGTGTGTCTAATTACTAGACCATTAATAGCCTCTCTCATAAGCTCCACCATACTCGCACCGGCTTAAGGCGAAGCCCTGCGGGATCTCCCCTCTACCTCCGGTACCACGCCGTTGTGCTGCCGGAATCGCGAGGAGAGTGCTACAACCTCCGCTGCCTGCTGGAACAAGGGAGAGGAAGGTCTTCGTCGAGTACCGAACGTGTGACCGACTGCGGGAGCGCTGCGGGAACGCGGCGCCGGAAGGATCGTCTACGCGATCTTGAGATCGGAAAGAGTACGACTACATCACCCACGAGAATCTGCTCTCGTTAACCGCTTTGGAATCTTCGAGGGTGAGTTCCACTATCGACTCGTTGCTACAATCTAGTAGATAGATCTTGGCTTGTTTGTTTGTATGCGATAGAAAAATTTTGTTTTCCATGCTACGAACCCCTACATTATTGTCTTGTATACACTTTCTATTTCGTTTACTCGATGTTAAGTATATAATTGATTAGTTATGCATGCGCAACTTCCACTATATTCTATTAATCATTCAACTTGACAAAGGGCGTGTACTAGTCATGGACTCGAAACATAAACCCCTTGAGCAGTGGAAGGACATGCAGATGCTTCTCCAGCGGTAATTCTAATCATTACGACACTATATCGGCAACGTTCGTGAATTCTATGATATCAAGTAATTAATAACTTCTTTTAGTTGTTTTCTTCGCCGGGCAGCGCTTGGAAACGGTTCACCAACAAGGCTAGAGGTTTTTGGAAAGAGGAGCTTACATTTCAACCACTAGATGTAAGCACCACTAGCTATATCCGCGCATCTCTTTGATTCTAGTTTTGATACCGTTATTATCATGCTTGATTATTTTTTTGATTAAACTCTGTTCTCGTAAAGTGCCTGACGCAGGGACAAGAGAACAATTTATATGGATACTGTGTTTGCGAGTTCATCCGTCAGACGTGCTGTGAGAAAGACAGAAATTTAGAGCAACTCCACGTATGTAAACAATTTTATAGTTTTTAATTACCATCAAATTGTGTTTAGTTTCATTCATATAGGTTGACTCCTTTTTAAAATCAGATCGAACGTCTACGGGACGGTCTTTTGCCAAAGGATCACGTACGAGCAATTCATGAGGAATTGGCGGGATTCTTGGATGCAGAAGTCCTAAACCCAAAAGGAGAATATTATTCGGATGTGTATAAACAATAGGGATTGTACAAAGAGCTTATTTTGTATGTAGTGCATGAACTTGATCCGTGTATCGAATGTAATATGTTCGACACTTGGATCTATATTGTCATGATGGTCTTGTGTAATGTAATGGTTCCTTCATTGATGAGTGCAAAACACTAAATAAACAATAAAACAATATAAATGAATTCTCTGTCGCGGCACAAAAGTGGCCAAAATACTGCCGCGGCAACAAAAGTTGCCAAAATGAATTCTTTGCCGTGACAGAGAAATGTGTCAAATCTCTGCCGCGGCAGAGGGTTATTTGTCCCGGTTCGTGTTACGAACCGGGATGGTTGCTCCTCCCCCTCTCCATCTGCCGCGGCCACATGTACGCCCTTTTGTCCCGGTTGATGGGGCAACCGGGACTAAAGGTTGGGGCTTTAGTCCCGATTGTCCCGTCACGGTTGGGAACCGGGACTAAAGCCCCTTACCAACCGGGACACATGGGGCTGTTTCCACTAGTGTAAGCTATGATCTCGACATATATAGCCCTTGTTAATTAGTCACCGATCCCACTTACATGCAGAGAACACATGCAATAAGCAGCCCGCCAGCAAGGACGGGACACGATCCATCTCCTAAGACCAGCCACACCGTGTAGAAAAAGCGATTCCAAGGCCTTATAGAACCGATTATATACAGTGTGAAACTTTTGTAGGCATCGATTCAAGTTGTCGGAGCAAAGAAGCGCATCATATAGTTGGTTCGCTTCTCTGGAATCAGCATGTAAGAGATAGGAAAGTTTGACCCACATGTCATAGAGTAAATAGAAGAGAGAGGGGGACATGAGTGTGTAAAAGGAAGGCAGCATGTATGTTCCACATCTTCTTACTTTATTAGACGCTGGGACCCACAGTAGATTCAATACGGTGTAGCAAAAATAGGAACCAAACTCTCAATATACTTTGTCAGATTGAATCGGTACCACAGTGTGGCTGGTCTAACTCTTGAACAAAATGACCGCCCGACATGAACGTCGTTCCTCACCAACCTTCTCGCACAAGCTAAACTTCGCCTGTCTTTGTCCCTTTCAACATCTAATCTTTGCCGCTTGTCGATGCATATTGTAGGTTCTAGGGGAGGCTCTCGGCTAACTTGTTGGAAACTGAAACTTTTGATCTTTGCGACACGCCGTCGAACACCATTCTGCGTCCTGTTGCGGTGCAGAGTGGAAATACTCTACCTACGTCTCTAGAGTATGTCTGAACTAAGGCAAAAGAGTTCCATTTTTATTAATTAAGAAGAAGAGACTCAGACCCGTTAATTATCAAGAACAGGCCGAAAACCGGTACAAACACCCTCACCGGCCTTCATGGAACACGACCGTTTGGCAGCAACATTGGGGCCTACTGATTTCACCCTGAAAGATAAGACTCTATACTTCTCCTATACTGCCGCCCCGCTTCCTGATGCAATTGCTACAAGTCAAGAAACACCAAACAAAATCCTCATTTCCTCGAAGACTTGGTCCACCATTATTAGATCTTAGACCTCAGCCATCATGACATTCTATGCCACTGTCTTCACCATGAAGGTCAAAACACCGACATGTCCCATGATACAACAGATAACAAAGCTTCACATCACAACCTCTTGAAGCCACACGACCAAAAATAGGGGTGTACACGATTGAATCCCATATGACTTAGCAATCTACACCCATGAAGCGCCCAATGGAAATTACCACGGACCTTTCAGAACTCGTCACCTCGTCACCGGCCAAATCAATAAAGTCAATCATCAAGCTAAACACCATCTTGACGCAAGAAGAACCCTAGGATCACCTCCTTTATTAGGCAAATCAGTAGGCCCCCATGTCGCTGCCCACCAGCTTCCAACAGCAGGCCGGAGATCTCAACGGTACAGATGCCACCACCCGCACCACGTGGAGAGAAGGGGCTGAGCCGCTCCGAGCCACCAACCAGCTGTCATGCTTCCCTCACAACTACGTTGGCCACCAAGAAGCTCAGGGCCTTCTCCCCGGCTTCCATCTCCCCCAAAAGAGCCACGCCGTCCAGAGCCACTATGAGACTCCTGCTAGAGATCCCACCACGCATCGAGGATGGGGCCCCTGTTGCCACCAGCTGTGCTAGGGGAAGCGAGCCTACCAACGCCGTCAGCCTCACAATATTTGACCGGCGCTATCCTTCGCCAGCGGTGGGGATGGAGGGAATTGAGGGCGTAAGGAAAGGGGGCGGCGTCGTCTAGGTTTCTACACGAGCCGCCCCTCCTGGGAGCGAGCGAGCATTTTTCTAAAAATGTGACACCTTGATACTTCTTAGATACACTACTACATGAGCACTTTTGTTACACTACATCTATGACACTATGCATCATATAATAACATAAACTAGTGTCACATACATGACACAAGTCTATATTACTCCCCGTTGTGACTAGTCTTACACACACTTCTCTAAAGATACTTAGTTTGATTCGTAGGGTATTAAGTACTCGGTTTACTTGACATTTCAACCTTCTAAATTGGCTCATGTTTCAGCCTTCATTTGGGTAGTGTCTGTCTGGTGCCTTGTCTCTGTACCTAGCATACATGCAGGACCACCCTTGCTAGCAAAGTACATTTAGTAACCTTGTAATGCCTTATTTAGAGCATCTCCACCCGTGTTCACAGGACAGCGTTCCCAGGGTGTGTTTTTTTTGTCTGGACCTCGTGTTCCCAAGACGCCGAATAGCACCGGATTTGGCCCAACTTTCGTCCGGTGTTCCCAGGAAAAACCCGGGGTGCTGGGAACCGCCTGAGAATAGAGGACGCGGTGAAAAAACAGGTGGGCCAACCCTGTTGGCGACTCAAGGTCATTCCCCCACCCCCACTCAGCTCTCCCACGGAAGAGAGCTTTCCCCATCCACCCCTACCGCCATGTCGTCACCGGCAAATCCAGACCGCCAAGCCGAATCCAAGCCTATAAATAGGTCCTCCTCCATCACCGCATCATTCCCCCTCGGTCTAGGCCTCGTTTCGCCATCCTTCCTTCACCGCATCTCGGCTTCGCTCCAAGCTCCCGCCACCTCGCCTGCCAAGTGTTCGGTGTTTTGCACGTTTGGCCATGGTCTCCAACGACAAGGAGATGTTCGCCCTGTTGCTTGATGTCTACGCACTTCTATTCTTATAGACAGTTGTTGGGCCTCCAAGTGCAAAGGTTTGTAGAATAGCAGCAAGTTTCCCTTAAGTGGATCACCGAAGGTTTATCAAACTCAGGGAGGAAGTGGTCAAAGGTATTCCCTCTCAAGCAATCCTACAATCAAGATACAAGAAGTCTCTTGTGTCCCCAACACACCCAATACACTTGTCAGGTGTATAGGTGCACTAGTTCGGCGAAGAGATAGTGAAATACAAGCGGTAACGGTGCCAGAAAATAGCTTGACGGTGAGGTAAAGACTAAAGGCAACAAGAAGGAAGCAAGCAAACATGCAACAAATCTAGTAGCAAATGGTGTTTCAATGTTTAGAAGCAAGGCCTAGAGATCATACTTTTACTAGTAAACACTCTCTTATATAAATATCTTCTCTTAATGATACTACTATTAACTACTCTTCAGTTGGACACTCTAATCCACGGTAGGGCTATAACAGCACTCCTCAAAGTCCGCCTTCCCCAATCTAGATAACCCCACACTGTCACCTTGAGCGCTAGATGGTTCCAACAAACACCACAATTTCATAGAGACATCCAACTCCAAATATAACTTATAACAAATATTCAATCTAACCAAAGTGCCACACACGGCATGCACACTGTCACTTTCACACACGTGGGGAAAAGCATAGATCTATTAATGCACAAAGAGTATTTATGTAGACTCAAACCTAAGTGCCACCATGGCGTGCACGCTGTCACTTTCACACACATGGGGAGAGCAAAGATCTATTGAAGCACTTGAGTAGCAAGGTAGATCTACTTAATTACAAAGCTCATGATCACAATATGACTATGCATAGAGAGAGATGAACACATGGCTACCAGTAGATCCCTTAGCCTCGAGGAAGAACTACTCCCTTCTCATCATGGGAATCAGCAACGGTGATGAAGATGGCGATGGAGATGGCTCCGGAGGCACTTCCCCATCCCGGCAGGGTGCCGGAACAGAGACTTTCTGTCCCCCGAATCTCCCTTTCGGTGGCGGCGGCTCTACGGAGGTTTTTCTGGAAGTATGATGGATCATTTAGGGTTTTCTCCCTGGGGGATTCTTATAGGCGAAGGAGGCGAGGCTGGGAGGCGGCCGGAGGACCCACACCCTACCCAAGCGCGGGGTAGATCCCACCCACGCCTAGGGGGGTGTGGTGGCCCTGGCTCGCCTCTCCGTCCCCCCTCTGGACTTCGTGACACCCACGGTAAAATATTGACTTTGGCTTTTGTCCCGTCCAATTCCGAGAATATTGATTTTCTGCCTTTCTGGAACCAAAACAGAAAAAAACATGCAACTGGCACCGTGGCATCTTGTTAATAGGTTAGTACCAGAAAGTGTATAAAAATACCTCAAAGTGTAGACAAAACATAAGACAAATGATATAAAACAAGCATGAAGCATCAAAAATTATAGATACATTT
Organism: Avena sativa; assembly: GCA_916181665.1. Lineage (NCBI taxonomy): Eukaryota > Viridiplantae > Streptophyta > Magnoliopsida > Poales > Poaceae > Avena > Avena sativa. The sequence goes on along the minus strand of OV702289.1, from coordinate 36,338,862 downwards.
CCGACGTATCATTGCTGGAGGAAGAGACGGCCGCAGCCGCCGAAGATTCAGAGCACATGTAGATCTTCGCCTCTCTCGCCTAGCTGTACATGCATACTGCAGCGCCAAAGCATGGAGGCTCAGCGAAAGTTCGCCGAAAGGGCAAAGCAAGACAACGGCTGGGGCGCTAATGCATGTTGTACACCGACTACATACATTGACCTCTTGTAGAGCCTCATCATCAGGTGCTGCCAACCTGGGCTGCCTTCATCGCTATGAGTCAGGAGATCTGAGAGCCGGTAGTGCATCAACAGCTACAAGATGATCTGGTTGAGCACACATGGATACACAGGGGCAACATGTAGATGTCGAGCATGACCTGACCGAACTATGTTCTTTTTCAATCTATGCCTAACTATGCCAATTTCATGCCGAACTATGCCAAACATTGCTCTGTATTCATATTCATACCGAACTACGGCGAACTTTGTTTGAATTTGAGCTAAATTTAGGCAAAAACTTGCCATTTTTGCATCGCCTGGAAACTCGGCCTGACAATGCAAGTGGAAAACTTACGTCCGTCTGGTGGTAAATAGTGCCGGATTTCGGTCCGAGAAACGCCCAAGAAGTGAAGGTACTATTAGCCATTTGCAGCAGTACTAGCATAGTAACATGGTCCTAATCTCTTGACTTGCAGGTCTAACAGGTTGGTTAATTAGTAGGTGAAACCATTAAATAGTGCTGCTGAAAAAAGCCTGGCCTCGATCTAATCTTGCTTCACGTAGCCAAATCCAAATCAAGCATCCGTGAAGCTGAAGGAAAAGGAGGTGGTATGTCTGATAAAGTATATCAGTGATCGCGGATCAGGAGATATACATGCGTGCCATCTTCTGTGAGGAGCAGATGTGTTCCTGCCGTCGGTTCGGCTGTTCATGTGTCATACGAGGGAGGGACGCATGTACTCTCCTGCCATATTTAAACATGGAGGTGTGCTTTAAGATTGAGCTGACTTTAGCTGCCCTTCCTCGTAACCAATTAAGTTCTGGGACCCCGGTGTGCTTTACTACTGCATTTGAGGTCAATATTAATGGCTAGTGAAGAGACCCCGGTTGCACAAAGTACCAACAAAATCCACTAAACATGGGACGTTGACAGATTAATCCACCTTCATGAGAAGATAGATTATCTTTGGTACAGACTAGCACTGCTTCAGAAAAATATTTAAAAAAATTCAGAAAAATACTTTTACCATGATCTTCTATGTTGCAACCTAACTTTTCTTGAAAAGAAAAACTGATACTGCTATCATCTTCGAGCCACCAAAAGTACATGGACGACAATGCTAGAGATATATTACGCAGTTAGAGCTAATTACCGGATTGATTGGAATTGATTTCATATCAACCCTAAAAGTCTCCTTGGCCTTCAAGTCTTGCACTACATATAACTCAGCGAGAAGCTCAATATAACCTCCAACAAATTATGACAATCTCATACTTTTACATACAAGCCTAATAAGCAACCTTGTAGTTTCTCATGTACAATGCTGCAACACCATCTAATTAAAAGAGAAAAATAAACCAGGGGATATTATAAGTATAACCATGTCGTCGTGCATCCAAGCAAGTGATCCGACCTTGATCCAATTTATTAAAGCCACTAGTCGCGTGCAGCTATAGGTCATCTTGGCCGGTTGGCGCGCAGCTGTTTTTATTTTCTCCAACATTTTTTTTGGAAAATGGACGCTTTTATTTTTTATTACTATTAAGTAATGTTTATATACTGGCTCTGCATAACTAGGATACACAGTCGCACAAACCACACCAAAAGAGACAATAATAAGTTTAGAAGCAAAAATCATAAATAAAACAGTGGCTAGAGACTATGAAGATCAATCCGCAAATCACGCGGCCACCCATGTCGGAAAAAAATATACATGTCCGTGTCCTCCAATCGCGCACACCCCTTCACAAACAAGTCACGGAACTCCATACATTATAGAATAGTCTATGATCGGAGGATAGCCGTTGCCCGATAAATAACCTGCACGAAAGAAGACATAATGTTATAAAAAATATTTCATTTTTACATAGCTATAACGACTAAATAATGGCAAGCGCTCCTATCCTAAACAAAGTCCTGTATTTATCATCTATCCCGTGCAACCAGTTACCAAAAACATTGGCCACCGAATATGGAGGAAATAAACATAGGCTATTTGAATAAATGACCATATAGAGCGAGCAAATTTACAATGAAAGAATAAATGACGGATTATCTTATCATGGTGACAAAAAATGCATTGTGTTCTTTCATGCCAATTCCTTTTTAAAAGATTATTTTTTGTAAGAATTACTCCCTTACGGAGATATCAAACGAATATCTTTGTTTTTAGGGGTATTTTCATTTTCCAAATTTTACTATTATCATCAACCAGAATATCAGTTTGAATTAAAGCTCTATAGAATGAATCAATGGAAAATTTACCATATTCTAGTAATTTCTATTTAAACTCATCCATACCATCTGACAGCTGTATCGTGGATAATCGTAATAAAATGTTATTCCAAGATGCCAGTCAAGGACCTAGGAGACTATTTCTGAAAGACATATTAGGAGAATTAGATTCCATCACTGTGAAAAGTGTATCCCCTTTGTGCCTAACAATCTAATATAGAGCTGAATATTGTTTGCGAAGTCAAGTTTGGCCAAGCCACTTATCCTTCTAGAATCTTTTTTTTAAAACACAGTACAATCGAATACGCTCACAACATGTATATGCATCCACCCATATGAACGCACACATGCACAACCTACCCCTATGAGCACCTCTGAGAAACTGAGCCGGTGGATCGGGTCTTGAGATTGACGAAGTCACCACGAGCGCCTCGCTGTCGATGGGAACGTCGTCTCACACTGAAAGAATATTCCGCCTTTTATGCAACACACAGTGTCAAACCTGGGTTTGAACTCTGGTGGACTGGGGGTACAACCATCCTCCTTACCATCCAACCACAGGTTGGTTTGCCAGAATCTAATATGTGATCCATCGTTAATATTGAAAGCACCAAAACGGATTACACGCCATTAGTCCTGCCCTAAAGTGTGAGTCACCGGGTTTCCAAACCACTTGAGACATAGCTTTGGAGCCCACATATTTCCTCCATATAATTGTTTGACAGACGCCATCTTCAGTCAGTAGTTTGAAAAGCCATTTACCCAAAAGCACGGTATTTTTGACTTATAAATCTTGTATGCCAAGTTCACCGTATTTTTTTGGTCGGCAAACCATATTCCATCTGGCCAGTCGATATTTTCTCCAACACTAGCAGCAGCAAAAGTATAGCATTGTAGTTCACCACGAGCTTTGCATCTCATTTTTTTCTGAGGGTACGTACCAACGAGCTTTGCATCTCACACATACTTAAATTGACGATTCCATTGTGTCAAGAGAAATAGGTGCACAAGGGTAGTGGCCAACAAAATAGTGTTGGACATATTGTAAGGTCAACAGCATTGTTCTTGCACAGCTGCAGCCTTGTTCTGCTTCTAGCGTTTCGTCTATCGTTTTGCTGTTCATATATACTAATGCAATTCCAATCCAGCGCGCTGCTGGTGAGCAGAGCAGAGCAGAGCAGAGGGGCCAGGCAAATGCAGTTTTGTTCTTGTTGGTCACACTGTGCAAAAGGAAATAAATCGTCAATCAGGCACCCACTCGTGTTTGGAACTTTTGAAATTAGTTCGAGCACATGTGTGCTATCTTGCAACAGATCCTCTACCCGTGGATGGAGGATTCCCAAGAATTGTTTGCTACTCCTGAACGAGGTCGTCTAGTGGATCCAATGCTTGTGCTATCAAGGCGGCAGTCATTTTGGAAGATCCGTGGGGCGCGTCATGCCTACTTATACAGTTTTCATCGGTGCATCCAAAAAAAGGTAAGCATAATAATTGAGACGGAGGATCTCCACCCGAGATCTCGTCCCACTGCCATATTAAGCTCCGATCGATGATCTTACTATCTCGTCGGTGCACGGTCGGTTATCTACAGTGAGATCGAAGTAATCAGACACAAATATCAGACATAAATATCCAGAGTGGGAAACTGATGCATCAGTGACAAACGATCGTAATCCCGGTATATCGAGGAAAGCGAAACAAAGAGAGGGTTGAAGAGCGACAGCTGGGGAAAAAGGGTGTGGGGCGATCGACATGCTGGGCTGCAATATATCTTCCATACTCCGAAACATTTTTTGGCATTCAACATCCACCGCTCCGAGACCCTGACCCCGCCGACTGATCCTGGCCAGTTGCCAATGCGATGCTCAGATGATCAGATCCGCGAAAGCAGACCGGCCACCTTCCTTCCTTCTTTTTTTCCTCCGTAGTACGCCCCGAAGAGGAGCGGCCGCCATGGTCATCTCGTGCGCCTTCGCTGGTCCGCCGGCCTCGGCAGATCGGGAAGGATTGATACGGAGATCGGTCGCACGGACGGTGGCCGCATGTGCTGTGCGCCGTGTTCAGGCTCGCTGCCCCCGGCCCACTGCCTTTTACCAGGATAAGTCAATTATCTCTAAACGGAGGGAGTACCTTAGATTGTGAGAAGCGCCGTCCATGCTTGGTTGTGTGGTGGATCGCTCGATCTCCGTTCCGTGGGACATGGATGAAGAGAACAGAAGAGCAGAAGGCTGAAGGAACATGGACGTTCCGTTTGAGTTTTGCATTGATGAATTAGAAGATAGTTCTGTCTCACAAATCGTTCTAGATTTAGTTTTTTTTTTAAATGGGAAATTGAGTCCCAGCCTCTGCACCAATAGATACACATAGCTATTTTATTTCATAATTCGAAGGTTTTATTTATTATAATCATGGATCGGCAATGGTTGAGACAAATACAACCAATAAAAAAGATAAAGCAACAAGTAGCTATGTTCCAGATTTAGTAGTACGTGAATGAATCGAAGAGTGGGTCATGGATGCATGTCGTGCTATGGTATGAATTAATACTGTTCACGTATGTACTCATGTGTATACGTGGAGGGATTTGATTACACAACAACACGGTAGTTTTTCTGGGGCACTTCAAAGTGCCCCTATATGTGATTAAAATGTCTCTAAAGAGTTTTAGAGGCACTTTGAAATATGACACTACTCATGTCACTAAAGGTTTTAGGGGCACAGTAACACTAAGAGAAATGTCCCTAAACCTTTTTAGTGGCACTAAGAGAAATGCCTCTAAAACCCATGAGCGTGCGCCTCGGCAAGTAACACTCCTCCCGGTTGAAGGGAGCCCGCGCGATGTGCTGCTTCCATTTAGCTTAAGTTGGGCGACCGCTGCTTCGATTTTTCAGGTTGGACCGGGAATTACAGGCCCATTAAGTTGGCTCCTGGCTAGAATGCTAGACACATTTGATTCTAATGAACCGTACGACACTAAAACTTGTCATATACGAGCACGCGCGGCTATTTAAGCCGGTCCGAAAGTCATTACGCCGGCCAGGTGGGACTAAAAAACTAGCCTCGCGTATGTGTGTGCGACCGCTGACTTGTACGGTCGCTGATGCCAGTTTAGTACGACTTGTCCATGGAGAAGTGACTTTTGCTTTGCTTAGGTTCTTCGTCTAGTCGTTTTTTCTTCTAGCTAGCTGGCTAGCGCGATGCTTAAGCTGCTACAAGATTAGCTTAGCTTCTTGGTCCATATCTAAAATTTTAGTTCGCGCGGTACAAAGTTTGGGACAAATTGGAACATAACTTTGTCTGCTCGCTCCAACCCATATTAGTTGACTCAAATTTGTCTAAATTTGAATAAATCTAGACACTATTTAATATATAAGTTCATCTAAATTTTAAAAATCCAAGTCAACTAATATGGGTCGAAGGGAGTATTATAGAATAAATTATGAGTAAAATGAAACAAAAGTCGGGCGACAAATCAGGTCAAAAGTAGGAACAAATTACGAGAACACGTGGAACACAAAATTTAGCGCCCGAGAACCAGGAAATAAAATTTTAGTTCCCAAAAACCAAAACTTTAATGACTATGGAAAAAAATTGCCGTCCCAAGTTCCTTGGGAAAATTTTAGTTTCCGAGAAACAAAACATTAACAACTATGGAACAAATTTGGCGCCACGAGTTCCTCGAGAATAACTGCCCGTCTCGTCGGCATCCTTCCGCCTCGGCGTCCATGACGGACCGGCGGGCAATAACTGCCTGTCTCGTCGGCCACGCGTCGCCATAATGGCACGCCACCGCCACCGCCGCCTCGGCTTCCGTGACGGACCGTCGGACACTAACTTCCCGTTGGTTCCTCTTTTCCTGCTCAAGCTGCTACACCCCCCCCCCCCCTCCTCCCGCGCTCGCTGCTCACTTCGGCCTATAAAAGCCGAAGACCTTGCCGGCTCATTTCACTACCTACCTGCTGAATTTTAATTACCTATTTGCTCATTCATAAAAGAAATCCCAAAGTATTACTCCCTCCGTCCATTAAAGGATGTCGCACTGTCTAGCTCCACCGTCTAGACAGCCGGCTGCTCCGGCGCAGTGCCTATCTCCCTCCAACAGCCACGTCATCGCTGCGACTACAGTACACATGTCCTCCGCTCCGCCGCCCTGCCTAGCTCCCTCCTAAGGCCGCACCACCACCACCACGAGCTCCAGCTCACTCGTCCTCCACTCCGCCGCCATGCCGAGCTCCCTTCTACGACTGCGCTGCTTCAACGAGCTCCAAGGTGACGAACCTGACATCATCTGGATCCTGCCACAGCCTCTTCTTCAAGCATAGGGTGAGCAAGCACACATACCCGACCACCTGTTCTTGTGCGTATAGCTTGATATTATCCCTATAAAGGAAGATAGGATGTTGTCATCAATCAATCAATACATCATCCTGATCAACACACATAAAAATGCACGGAAGTAGGAGGTATCTTACAAATATACAAGACCAACAAGTGAATCAAAAGCATCTGGCAATTCACCATCTAGCAAGTGAATCAAATCAGAAAGCTATCGTTTCACCATGCAACTGGTGCAGTCAATGATGAACGGTATCACAATATGTAGTACTGGAGTACTTTCTCAAAACAGAAATTGCACCATGTCTAGGAATTGAGATGTTGTGACCATACAAGCAGTAGCTAGAGGAAAATAGCAAGAAACTGATGTCTAGGAATTGAGATGATGTGACCATACATACCATGTCTAGGAATTCATGCTAATGATTAATTGATGTACTAGCATTAGTACAAAAAATACAGTAAACTGGTCTGAATTGTTATCTTCTTAAACTACATAAGTTCATTTATAAGTTCATTTGGAGTATGTGATTAACCAAGAATATGTGATAAGTACAAAGAAATATCACTGCTATAGGCAACGAGGAATGCTCTTCACTGCTATGTGAATGGATGGCAATGGCGCACCTTAGTCACACGTAGCACGGAAACTAAGACGTATTCAGTGGCGCAGCGGGGTGGTCTGCGTGACTGTGGGCCTGTGTGCCAACAGTATACAACATGTGTGGCATGAGCTTAGCTATGTATGCAAATGAAACAAAGGAAGCCTGAACAATGGAATAGAAGTCCATGTCTTCCTCACTGCCTCTCTCTATGTTCTCTTTCTATTTCTAATTCAGGTGAACCCCGTGATCCTCATGCTGGCAATCATACCGGCATCGAGGCTGTGATCCTCATGCTGTGATATCTTGGTGTCTGATTCTAGTCCGATCCCCGGGGCTAGGGTTCGTGGACGGGTTCCCAATTCGTGAGATCTTGGGTAGTAATATACAAAAGGAATAATTGTGCTGCTCATCTTCCAAGTTAACAAGACTGCTCATTATCAGAACAAAGCTTGACACTAGATGCTTCACATCATATCATAGATAAATATTGCCTCGCTATAGTTACTTTAATTCTAGCTAAACTGCAAGTGCCAAGTTGCAAACCATAACAAGCAAGAACTCAAAAGTTCCAGACAAACATGACTCTGTTGAAACATGCTTATGAGAGTAGTTATATTCACGAGAGATCATTTGATGGGAACATCAGTATAATACGCCCAGTTCATGGTAAAATAGAGGTTATCTGAAGACACACGGAAACAACAAGAGATGTGTTAAACACTGCTTGCTAGAATTGATGATAAATTGATCGAAACTAGCTATAAATCACCACGGTGTAGGACAAGCATACATAGTTAATATCAGAAGGACAGAGTAAGCACCGGAGAGGGAGAGGACCTAGCAGACGCCGGATGTGGGGGAGACCATGATAAAGGAGGACAGGACGCTGCCGCACTGGTCCTTAGCGTAGGCGGCGGAGACGAGTTGGCGCCACCGCACATCACCAGTACCACCATAGGCCATGCCCTGGCCTCTCCCTCCGGGCACCACCATCGCCGAGAGACCGCCCTGCTTGCGCAAGCCGCCCGAAGCACCCTTTCCTATCTCCTCCGACTGGTTAAAAAGGTTGATTTTTTCGACCTAAATTGCGATGTACCGCCGAATCCGGCAGCGAGGAAGCAGTATCCTGCAGCAAAGAAGCAGGATCTGGTGGCGGAGGAGCAGGTTCCGGTGGCACAATGATGGGAGGCGAAGGGGAGGTGACGGGAGGCGGGTTTGCGATAAGGAGAGAAGGGGCTGGGTCGGTCGGGACTACGCGTGGATGAGAGGAGGGGCAGAGGATGTTTTCCTTCAGGTGAGATGATATTTACTTAAACATATGCAGAATCTTAATTGCATGTATATTATTTATTGAAATTTTTGTATTTTCTGTAGGCATTTGGAGCCCAGTTCAGTCGTAGGTATTTGAAGAAGTATCTTGATAAACCTATTGATCTACAAGTTGAACACATGGAAAGCAGCATCAAGACCTTTATTAGGATAAAGATGGGTGTGTCAAACAGAGCTATCATCACAAGTGGCTGATACGATGCAGGGATTCTGTACAAGATTCATGCGGGAGACAATTCCCTTTTCAGCTTCTGGATCAATAAAGAAGGAAAGCTGAGTCTTCTCATCGCAGAGCTTCCACCATTAGTATATTACTTCTTAGCATGAAGCTAGTGATACTGGATGACAACATCTTCTGGTAAGTATGGTTGGTAATTATGCATGGATGTGGATGCATTAGAATGTTGTTTAAACTGAAGGTTGTTATGGACTACTAAGTTATTTTGGTTGTGGATCCACTGGAGATCATTATGGATGTGGATGCACTAAGTAAGTGTAGGACTGGTAAGTATTATAAATTGCTAAGTGTTATTATGAACTGCTAAGTATTGTGGATGTAGATGTGGATGCACTAAGTACTGAGTGTTCAGTGGCAACCGTTATTAAGTTCATGTTATTACTGACGTGGATGTGGATGTTATTAAGTTCATGTTATTGCTGATGTGGATGTGACCTGCCTGCAATGTTTGTTGTCAAGTATTGTTGTGATAGTTTAGGGAAACTTGGAAAAATGCTTCTGAAGGTAGTATCTTTAGGGGCACTTTGATAAAAATGCCTCTAAAAATACTATCTTGGCATTTGATAAAATGCCTCGGTATCTTTAGAGGCACTTGACAAAATGCCTCTAAAGATAGTATCTTTAGGGGCACTTTGATGAAAATGCCTCTAAAACTAGTATCTTTAGGGACACTTTGATGAAAATGCCTCTAAAGATAGTATCTTTAGGGGCATTTTGAAAAATACCCCTAAAGTTACTATTTTTAGGGGCACTTCGATGAAAATGCATCTTCTTTAGGGGCATTGGGAAAAATGCCTCAATATCTTTAGGGGCACTTGGCAAAATGCCTCTAAAGGTAGTATCTTTAGGGGCACTTCGATGAAAATGCCTCTAAAGCTAATATCTTTAGAGTCACTTAGCAAAATGCCTCTAAAGCTAGTATCTTTAAGGGCATTTCGATGAAAATGCCTCTAAAGCTAGTATCTTTAGGGGCACTTCGATGAAAATGTCTCTAAAGATATAATCTTTAGGAGCACTTTGATAAAAAATGCCTCTAAAGGTAGTACATTTAGGAGCACTTGGCAAAAATGCCTCAAGTTGATACATTTAGAGGCATTTTCAAAAGTACCCCTAGCGAAAGTGCCCCTAAAAACATACCATGTGTTATGTGCATCCGTACCGTGTGACAACATCGTACTGCTCTACCAGAATAGAGTGTTGCGCTGCGTCGGCTCCGGGGAAAGGGCCGGAACATGAACCCATGATTCTGCAAAGAAGAGCTAGCTAGCTAGCTAGGCATGAAGAGCTTCCACCGTGGAATAGCTAATTCCTAGCACCATCGATCGATCAGTAACCAGAACGGCTGAACTGGACAGTGAAGCGTACGTGCCTGTTGTGATAATTCCGCTCCCACGTAGTACCACCTAGCTATATATGGTCACCTCACCGGCAAAAGTCAATCAATCGATCCTAGCTGGAATGCCGTAGCCTCAACTGGTGATGTTTAGAAGTTGCTACTACTAGATCTGTTCATGACACAGCCGGCGTGAATAAATCTAGAGCAAGGACGGACATGAGTAAACTCGATCGGATCCGACCTTTTCCTGACGAGTTTCGAGACAGACCATGTGTGTGTGTGTGTTGCCACAGGCTTCGATCGTCAAGCTTTGATGTGTCAGAATGAGTAGCTAGGATACCCTCGCTAGATCGATCGGCTGATCATATTGTCTAGTGGAGGATGGATGCACGAATGATGAGCATCATTACGAGTTTTTTTTTACCTGATGAATGGCTCATTTCCCAACTTAATCCGACTTATTGGTCCTTGACAAAACTTTTTTTTTTCTGACCGTTAGGATATCTTCACCGGACTTAGCCCATTTTAGACACATGACGCGTACAGATCGGTCCGTTTGGGCCGGCTCGTGAACACAAAAACATGTCATTTTGACCTCTGTCCGTTTGGGTAAGGGTGCTCCAGCGGCGCCGGCCCATTTTCTAAATATTCATGTCTAAATTTGACTTGCATTGCATACGTAGTTTAATAAAGTTTTCTTACAATTTGCTTGCATTGCATACATAATTTTGCTTACAATTGACTTGTATTGCATACATTGTAGATTTAATCTAGAAGACACTGTCTTGGTATATGTAAGACCGATTTGCTTGCTCCAAAGGCATACAACCAAGGAAAAAAAAACATAGTGATTTAATCTAGGAGACCCCGTCTCATTTTTGCCTAGTCATCAGACTCGGAATCGGTGTGGTAGTGCCGGCAGCACATGGTCTCGTCAAAGATGCGAATGGCAGCATGGCTTCCCGTCGTAGGTGAAGACAAGAGGTGTCTAAACAATCTCGTGCACACCCACCGTAGAACTTATTCCAACCGTTGTCGAGGTACATCTGGCCGAGGCGGTCGAACAACACCTCCACAGACAAGAGGCTGAGCGCGCTGGGTACCTGCAGCACGGCATGGTGGGGCTCCTGCCCATCGATGAGGGTCGCGAACTTCGTGGGGAGACAAAGCCTGTCCCCATTCATGCCCATGTGGATGGTGACGTAGAACTCGAAACAGTTGAGGCTATTTGATGACCGCAGGTGGCAGCGAAGGTGAAGGAGATGATGAAGGGGAAGGCACTGGCGAAACGGTCTGGCCTCGCTCCCGACATCATCCTCTTCGGCCTTGCCCATGCCTAGGACCCGGTGGTCGTCCCAGACGCCCTTCCCACAAACCAATGCCACCTTCCATGGTTGTTGCGTTGCTTGTGGGGGTGGGGAATGGAAGGTGGTGTTGTATGTAGGAGATGGCCGCGGGGCGTGTTTAAAAAGACGAGGGCATTGGATGCCGATGTTGAGGTCGATATGCCGACATTGATGTCGAGCGGCCAGCCCAGACACTGGGTGACGCATGCAGCACATGCGTCATGTGGCATGGCCACACTAGCCTACTCCACCGATGACTTTTGAGTTGGAGGCTAGTGGCTGTTGGGTCGCTGTCAGCGGCCCCCAGGAGGACGTGAGAAGATGAGGAAGGACACGTGCGGTGTCCGCGGCGACACATTCCCATCTACGTAGCGTGGCCTCTGAGATGATCTTGAACCTTCTAGGTCAAGAAAAACAGCTAAATGACGCCATTTACCTTGAAGAGACTCAAATGACTTGGAATTTTTCAGCATTCAAAAGTCTGCTATCGGCAGCCTAATAGACATCTAAAATCGGATTCAGTCCCGCCAGCCCGAAAGAGCCTAAAGGGCGAGAAACAGAAATAGGTTTTCTAAGAGGTTCTTCCATTTAGGACAAACGACTACATCATCATCATTCATACGGCTGTCGCTCAGGATCAAAGTCGAAACATGGAATTCAGATAATCTGAAGTACTCGTTCATACGGCTGTCTGCACACAGGATCAAAGTCGAAACATGGAGTAGTAGCTTTCTTATCTGTGTGCAGACGCTCGTTCGATCGATCGATGTCGCCAACGGGGCACGTACTCCGCTCGACCAGGCGCGCATTGAATTCGCTGGTACAAGTGCTGTACGTACCGGCAGGCAGGGTACACGGGCGGGCGAATGGACGGAATATGTAGCTGGATGCATGGCCTGGAGACGGAGAGGGAGCGCCGTGCCGTGGCGCTCAGCGGCAGTGTCCCCTGCCGCCGCCGCGCCCTACAACGCGCCATCCCGCTGTCCCCTTCCTGCCCCCGGCCCCGCCCAGCTTTCCTTTTCCTTTTCGTCCGGCCGCCCCCACCAACATCGCCTCGCCGGATAACGACGTCGTCTCGTCGAGTTGACAGACCGTCTCCCTGGCTCTAGCTGGTGCCGCGAAGTGCAATGCAAATCTTCCGCGCGCGTCTCCTATACGTAGCCGGCAGGAGAACAATGGAGTATTATACTGTATTGCTTGCTTCTGCCTGGTATCTACCGGGCAACTTGAAAAGCGGCAGGCAGCATGCTAACCTTATCGGCCCGTTCTTTTGGCAGCTTAAAAAATAAGCTGTCCCCTCCCAGCTTCTCTCATAAGCCATATGGCTTATTAGTCAAAGCTTTTTAATTAGTTATGAGATTTTAAAAGCCCTAACTAATAAGCCGAGCGGCTTATGAGAGAAGCTGGAGAGAGGGCAGCTTATTTTTTAACCCGCCAAAAGAACTGGGGCTACGTCTGGTTACACACAACTGTCGTTACATCGATCAGGTGGGTCGACGAGTACGCTAACATCCACGGCAATCGACCTGAGACCTTGTCCGGGACTGTAGTGCTCAACTTGAACTATTTTGTGCGAGCGCAACGCACGAGGCCAACAGGGCAGGCCGGATTCGTGTGGGATTAGCGGCACGCATGTGATGATATCGGCTTCACACAACCTAACACTTACTCCACCTACGTGTACACCACTTATATGTAGAAAGAAATCCTAGCTAGCTTGACGAGACGGTGTGGTCCTTGCTAGAAGAAACGCCATCGGATCAGATCATACACCACGTTTCCCACCTTCGGTTCCTTTTCTTCTCCTTTCCAGGGGTGATGAAATCTTCCCGGCCACTTGGGGATCGATTTACATCAACTTCTTCGCACCATAATCACCACCACCTAATTAACTATAGCCTAGTTTTATCATGCGTTGGTGAATAAATAAAGGGAGTGCCTAGATCTCAGGCGTCCGAGAATTTCTTATATAATTTGTACTAATTCTTAGTTGCAACTCATTAAAATCTCAGTTACAACTTAGTTGCAACTCATGTGGAAGTCCCACGTTGCACGAATCGTGAGGTAAATCTAATGATGAAAGAGGTGACTGAGAGCTAAGAAGTTTTTCAGACGCGCCTAAGAACTAGCAAATCCGATAAATAAATTAAAACGTGTCGCAATTTCGTGGCTGGGCGATAAATAAATTAACCGTCTTGATTGGGTCATTTCTTTTTTTCTTTGAAAGGTTGATTGGGTCATTTTGTCTCCTTAATTGTGGATGTCCTTACCCCACCTATCCTGTCCCTATGATGAAAACACGGGCAATTAAGCTGATGTTGCCTCTAAGACGCCCCGGTTCGCGGTGTTGAGGTTGGGCACCATAACACCCTCTAAGACAACATTGAGCTTGTGAACCCGTAACACCCTAGATCGATGGTGTTATGCGTGTCCACGTCGGATTCGGGTATGGGGTCAATGCAACACCTCAATGCCCCTAACACGAGGCATTGAGCTGGTGTAATCTCTACACCTCGGTGTAGGGTGCTCAGCAAAAAGGTCATATCCAAAATTATTTTCCAAAACTTTTATTTCATGTCGAGGTTTATTTTAAAAGCCGATTGAACTTTTCAAGAGTATTTGATTGACCATTTGTTTAACTTTTTGTTTTACATTGTTTTACATTTGGGTGTGGCGTCGTGATAGATTTTATACTTTTAGTTATCTACTAGCATAGTGACCCTCGCAAATGCGAGGGCGACATCTTTATTTTTTGGATAGGTGGCCAGGAATTAATTTTATAGTTTTGGATATTCACATTTTGCATTTTAGGGTAGGAAATAATGTGATTCTGTTGCCATGACAAATATGTCATAGTTGTTGTAAATATATTACTTCCTACGTCTCGAAATATATGTCGCAAATTTGTCTAATTTTGAATGTATGTAGTACTAAATATGTCTAGATATATGTAAATTCAGATAAATTTCCAACATCTATTTTGACATGGAGGAAATAAAACTTATTATTCCACTAACTTTGTATATCAGTAACAAATCAAGTGTACCCTAATATATGTTGTGAGTCTCTGTTAAATCATATCTTTCAATTGTGTATCCTTCAATTTAATTAATTTAAGTGATGGATTAACATGGTGTCTCTAGTTTAGAACTTCGTATCTTGGTTTTAGTATATATTGGATGGATATATATATCTTAGATTAAGGAATATATGAAGTAAAATTAGAGTATTTGGTATTGTTCTTTGCTTGTTTTCTCCCATATCCACCATGTATGTTTTGTATTAAATATTTTCTATATAATCAATATATTATTGAATTAAAATAAAATAATGAGGTTTGAGCAATTTGTACATCCGGGCAAACTTTTGGTATAAATATTTACATCATTCATCATCGTAGATAAAATGTATTATATTTCATATGAATATTCAACTTTCCAGCTTCCACCTATCCCTGACATTTGTATATTTCCATCAATAAGTTTTAGGAAGTTCACCAACAATTAAATTAATGTATGTCTTGGATCTATATCGTGTTGGTGTTCCTCCAACTGCCTCACTCTTGTTGCTATTGCAGCATAGGAGCAATGATTATTATGTTATGCAACATAATATTTCAAGGTGTTTCCCCATTGTGCCATATTAGAAAACACTTTGTTTCTCACTCTCTTGACCTCATCGTAGTTCACTCATTTTTCTAGAGCCCACAATAATATACACGTTTCGGATGATTCATGACACGTTAATTGGTCTGTTGGTCTCATATTTTACTGGTGCACTCATGCTACCCTATTGATCTATTTGTGTGATACTATTGCTTGCACACATATCATATTTTCCTATATCTACCGTAATACATTATGTCCCTTATGTGCGGTCCTTATTAGAATTGGTGGTTCCTAATAAATTTCTTCTTGGTTTGTTTCAGCCAGATCGTTGCACGGGACCATCTGTTCATGTATGCCTTCTCTCGTCTTCATCATCGTACACTCAAACTTGTATCTATCAAACCCAGACATTCTTACACACTTAAATCACATGCATGCATAACTCAACTATTCATATATATCCCTTATTGGATATGATGTGTTACTAAATTAGAACACATTGTTTGCATGTACACGTGTCTTATGCATGC
This sequence comes from Avena sativa, assembly GCA_916181665.1. Classification (NCBI taxonomy): domain Eukaryota; kingdom Viridiplantae; phylum Streptophyta; class Magnoliopsida; order Poales; family Poaceae; genus Avena; species Avena sativa. Next base: position 36,323,099 of record OV702289.1, on the reverse strand, counting down.
ATGTGTACAAAACACATCAATGTGATTCGAGTTGACGTTATAGTGCATTTTTTCCGAAAGCTTCTATTCATGCTCATCATACTCAAATTTCCCATGACACTTGTCCATGAAATAAAGAATAATTATAGGTAATTTATATGCACAGCTCGGTCAAATTTCTTCATGTGGAGTTCTTGCAAAAAAATACATTTTCTCTCTCTTTTTATTGTGAATTTCACAAAGAAAATGAGCAAAAAGGAATAGTAAGTTTTATATAGCTATGAATTTATATGATAGGATTGTAATATTCTTCCACCTTATCAAAGTTTTATATATGAATATAATTTTTAGCCTAGATGAACAAACGTGATAATCTATTTTCCAATGATTTAAATAATATAATGATATCTAGATGTTAATATAATATATAGTCTATTTCTCATGCTTAGGTGCAATATGTGAGTCATAATGATGGGATATGGGAGTGGTAAAGTATAACTCCCATACACCATGATCAATAATCCCCAAGACTCACTATCTCTCATTTGACAAAATATATTAACAATTGAACTGACGCACACTCTATTTTTCCTTCAGCCAGTCGTGAATTTTGTGATGCCTCGGCCAGACGCCAGAGTTGTTACTCTCCTTTATTCATCTCAAGCAAGATAATTTTTCTAGTGGATATTTTTTACTCCCTCTGTTTCAGTTTACATGTCATGCCCGTATATCTAGGTCATCAATTTACTTAACAAAATAAAAATTATATAGCACAAAAATTATACCGTTAAAAACTTTAGATGTTATATTTTCTAATGATATAAATTTTTTATGCTATAAAAATAATATTACAGTGGTCAAATTGATAACATAGGTATATGTGTAGGACTTATAAACCGAAACGGAGGGAGTATCTATTTCCCCCATCTTGAATTATATGTCAAAGATTTGTCTACATTTACATGTATCTAGACGCATTTATAAATACATGTAAATTTAGACAAATTTTTGATATCTAATTCGAGATGGAGAGAAGTAATATCTTTCTATTGTTAAGTAGCGGACATTATTTGCATGCATGCTACCAATCTTTGATCGGAATGTTTGGGTTTCTTTTTGACATGTAGCGACCCAGGATATAGTGGCACCGTCTTCTTTTATTTTTTTACTTTTTAAATTGGACTCCAATCGTGAGGCACCGACGTATCAGTTTGGATCAGTTTGTCGGTTTGTGGGCAGATAGATATCCGGCAATTTTTTTCTGCGGTTAAACCCGTTTGGAGCATGCACCTGTGAGTCGGTATTGTTACCGATTTGCAGGTTGTTTTATTAACTTCTAATACGTGACATTGTTGATTAGTGTTTGTACCAATCACTATTTACATTAACTTTTTATCTTAAATCATAACCATAAATTATAGATCTAACGGTCGATATAATTTGAGTGATGTGGATCAACCACGTGCCTCGAAAAATACCCTTATATTGCTTTTAGTATATAATAGATTTTGTAAAATAAAAGCTAGATCCATATGTTAGGATAATAGGAAATGTGTGTACTTGTTAGGGGCATATCTTTTTTTTTACGGAAATTGTTAGGGGCATATCTAATTCCCTTAAAATTTCATTAAACTCATTTTAGTTAGACACTGATAACTTATGATTAGATGTACCATACTGATCCTACGCAACACTAATTGGATATACCAATATTTAAAAGATGTAACAAAATAGAGTAAGAACCATCTCGAATGATATCAACTTAGGGGTAAATTAAATCTCACAAGTTTTTTCCAAGATTGGAAAAATATTAATACCTTTGTTTCAAATTAAAAGATGTTTTGGTTAGACTACCCAAAACGTCTTTATAATCTGAAACAGACGGAGTAGAAATTTGGCCAGGCATTTTTTATTATACTAGTTCAAGGAAAAATCTTCAGAGACACTATTGTTTCCCGAGCGAAATCACAATCCATAGGTTACTTAGTTCGGCCCGTAAAAGAATCTAACCCCTCCGTTCTAAAATAGATGTCTCGAATTTATCAAAATTTGGATGAATCTAGACACTATTTAGTATATATATTCATCTAAATTTTAACGAATCTAAGACATCTATTATGGACGGAGGGAGTACAAGTCATCATTACTTTGCTTTGGAAACGGCACGATCACCTCCCTAAGTCGTGCAAGCATGTTGAGGACGAAACTGACTGCTTCTGGTTCCTGAACGACGATAATGACCACATCCAAGAATTTTCTTTGCCCGTTGCACCAGAGCACTTCTTTACGACCTGATTCTTGCATATATAATATCCATGGCACTTCATCGGGCGACAATGACAGTATCTTCTTCTATCGCGTAGTGGCAACCCTGGCCCGCAACAACGTCAAGATTAGCCCGATATTAAGCAAAGAATGTAGGAAGAGTACGACACAGGGAGGCAGACACGATGATTTTGCCTTTTTGTTCTATCTCCCTGAACCTGAACCTAATTTTCATAGCATTACTAAGCTATGATCTCGATATATATAGTCCTTGTTAAATCGATGTACGTGCAGAGAACACATGCAATAAATAAGCAACCGGCCGGCAAAGGGCGGGACACGATCAGCCTCCAAACTCGAACGAAATGGCCACCCGACATGAACATCGTTCCTCACCAACCTTATTGCACAAGCTAAACTTGGCGTGTCTTTTTCTCTTTTAACATCTAAACTTCATCGTTTGCCGCCGCCGCATCTTGTCACATTCTCGGGGAGGCCGGAACGGCTAACGTTCTCGGAAACTGAAACTTTTGATCTTTGCGACACGCCCTTGACCTGTTCGGGCGCATGCAGAGTGGAAATACTCTGCCTATAACCTTAGGTCATCTCCACCGGTACGACCCAAACAGTCCGACTGTGTTCAAACAGGTCCGCGTGGAATGGTGGACAGCAGCGCTGGCCCAGCGGGCGACCCATCCATACACTAAATTTAGGCCAGGTTGCGTCAATTTGGACAGCGCGCTTGTCCTCCCGCGTCCTCCCCTAGTCTGCCCGGGACCTCTCGCCAGTGGCACAAGAGACACTCTGCTTCCTCAAAACTTCGTCCTCCATATCCATGGCCAGAGCAGACACAACAGTTGTCGTCGCCATTGCACGCTGCCATCGTCGCTCCCGCAATATCCAGCAGCAACATAGGCCACCGGAGTTGAGCATGTCCATCCCGCCGCCCGGCCGCCTGTGTACTGGCCACACGACAACCTCTCTGGGGTGCGTCGCACACAACCCACTCGGTCTTTTGCCTGGCCGCGCTTGAGGTACGTTCGCCAGTCATTTTTAGGTTATGGAGGTGGAGCACGAAAAGGATATGGGACATGATGATTGCTTGTATGATCATGCAACATGATCGTCGAGAACGATCGTGATGACAACATCTTCGACCAAGGCTGGAATTTTTAAGATCAATTTGTTGAGCCAGAGGCAGGTCTAACGTCTTAGAAAGATTTCATGCAAGTGTATGAAAGTTTGTGTCACAGGCACACCCACAATCGATTTCACTAGATTTGATTAAGCATATATAAGCTCATGCGAAAAACCAACACGGTTAATCCGTTCTTTGTCTCTTGTAATAATTTGTAAGTAAATGGAGTCACAGGGCCTCTCTTGTAAGTAAAGGGAGTCACAAAATTGCCCGCCACTCGACTTGAATGGATAAAATCGGCCCATTTAGAGCGCACATTTGGATCGTGCTGGCGGCGCTTAGAAATGCTTGCCATGTAACTGTTGAGAGATGGTCCCTAAAAAGAACTGCTGAGAGATGGGGATGATGTGTTCCGAACTTCCGATATCGATGTCCCGCACAAATGCGAAATGGTATACTAGCAATGATGGAGGCGGTGGTGATAACTCGGAGGCAGGTGCACGGACATGTAAATCATGAAAGTTGAAGACCAACGCGTGCACTTAAGCGCACAGTACTGTTCGCTACCTTCGCGCTGCATAACTGAATTGCCGGGACCTTCAGACTTCAGTTCTTGGCAGATCGAGCCAGCTATATTTTCTTGCCTAACATGATTTATATGTTCGCAACAACATGTTAAACTACATGTATACCAACCGTATAGATAGAATATAGTACACTACTCTATATACAGTACATCTGCTGTATATGACATGGTGAGGGGATTGACATGTTAAACAATATGTTTGTACCGTGTTATGCCGTTGTGTTGTAAACCGATATTGGTTGAGGTTGTTGCCAAGTATCTCTAACTTCCTAGTTTAGTTTTCTTAGGACTCAAGGCAAATCTCACCATATCAATTGTAATCTCTCTTTGTATATTTAACACGGAACCGTCCCTGCCAGAGGCATACGTTCAGCCCTAGTTTCTATATGGTATCAGAGCCACTTTCCTTCCCAAAAACACATCTAGTTCCAAAACCGATCTGGTTCCATGGCGATATCATCCTCGACGGATTCAAGCTCATCGCCCTCTGATCCCTTCCGCACGGCGGTGCAGGAGAAGCTGAACAGCCATATCTTCCTGGTTTGGAAGACTGTCGTGATGCCGGCCGTGCGTGGCACACGCCTCGTCGGGTTCCTCGACGGCAAGATCAAGGCCCCTCCTGAAACACTCACGGTGGAGAGTGATATTGGAGGCAAGAAGGTCACCACGGAGGTGGACAACCCTGCCTACACGGCATGGATCGAGAAGGACCAATCTTTGATGTCCTATCTCGTCAACTCGCTCTCTCGCGAGGTTTTGGTGCAAGTCACCGAGTGCCAGACGTCGCATGAGCTCTGGACGATGATCAGTACCATGTATGCCTCTCAATCTCGTTCGCGGGTCATGGGCCTGCGCACAAAGCTTCAGGATCTGAAGAAGCGGGAGATGAGCGGCATCGTCTACTACAACAAGCTGAAGGCCATCACCGATGAGCTGGCAACTGCCGGCAAGCCCATGGATGACGATGACATCATCAACGCTCTTCTCAACGGTCTCGACGCGGAATACAATCCGCTTGCCGAGGCTGTCTCCGCCCGCATCGACTCAGGTATCACGCTAAGTGAAGTTTATGCTATGTTTTTGGCAGCCGAGGCTCGCATCGAGTCACGGCATGCTGAGGCCGCCGCTGGTGGTGGTGGATTCTCGGCTAATCTTGCCTCCCGTGGCGGATTTGGTCGCGGCGGTGGCGGAGGATATCGCGGAGGTGGCCAACACCGCGATAACAACATGGGCAATGGTCGCGGAGGCGGCCAAAACTATGGTGGTGGTGGTGGCCGCTATGGAAACAATGGTGGCGGCGGCAATAATTACCAAGGCAAGCCACGCTATGCAGGTCCGCCATGTCAGATCTGCAAGAAACCAGGACATCCAGCCGACAATTGCTTCAAGCGCTTCAACAAGACCTTCGTCACGCCTGAACAACCACAAGCAAACGTAGCGACGACGGAGACCTCGTACCAGGTTGACCCTACCTGGATCTTCGACACTGGAGCCAATGAACATGTTACCAGCCAGCTTGAGAAACTAGCTGTCCGTGATCGGTACCATGGCAATGATCAAATCCACACGGCGAGTGGACAAGGTATGAAAATTGAACATATTGGTCATGCGTCTATCCATACTCAATCGTCCTATCCACCTCAAAAATATTCTTCATGTACCAAGTGCCCACAAAAATCTTATTTCAGCTCATAAATTAGTCTCTGACAATGATGCTTATGTTGAAATTCATCCTGATTTTTTTTCTGTAAAGGATCAGCGCACATGGAGAACAATTCTCCAGGGCGCGAGTAAAAACGGCCTCTAACCCTTGCACGATGCAGCCTTAGCTTCGTCCAAACATCTCCTTAGTGCAAGTGCAAGCAGGCCATCTTCAACACGGTGGCATGGACGTCTTGGGCATCCATCATTTTCTGTTGTTGAGCATGTCCTTAGAAGAAATAAACTTCCTTTTTCTAGTAATCATGATGAGTCGGTTTGTGATGCCTGTCAAAAGGGCAAAAGTCATCAGTTGCCCTACCCTAAATCCTTAAGTGTGTCGAGTGCTCTCTTGGAGCTTATTTTCTCAGATGTTTGGGGACCTGCCCCTATTTCTGTTGGTTGTTATAAGTACTATGTGAGTTTTATTGATGATTTTAGCAAGTTCACTTGGATCTATTTGCTCCAGAATAAATATGATGTCTTTCAGAAATTCCGTGACTTCCAACAACATGTTGAGCGTTTGTTTAATAGGAAATTTCTTTCTGTTCAATCTGATTGGGGTGGAGAATATCAAAAATTAAGTCCCTTCTTTGATCGTGTTGGCATATCTCATCATGTGTCATGTCCCCATGCCCATCAACAAAACGGTTCGGCGGAACGTAAACATCGACATATTGTCGAGGTTGGTCTTTGCTTGCTTGCACATGCCTCTATGCCCTTAAAATTTTGGGATGAAGCGTTCCTCACAGCTATCTATCTCATTAATCGTCTACCTAGCAAAGTCATCCAAAATATATCACCTTCAAAAAAATTGCTCCAAGAACCACCAAATTATTCCTTTCTTTGTGTTTTCGGATGTGTTGTATGGCCCAATCTCTGTCCATACAATCAGCGTAAGCTACAATTTAGATCGAAACAGTGTGTTTTCGTGGGTTATAGTGGTCTTCTAAAGGCTACAAGTGTTTGGATGTTTCCACTGGTAGGATCTATATATCTCGGGATGTCACGTGTGGTGAGTCCATTTTTCCTTTTTCTCAACTTCATCCAAATGCTGGAGCACAGCTACGTGCTGATATCCTTTTACTACCCTCTTTTCTTCGCAATACCTCTATCCTTGATCAGGAAAATGATATGCGTCATGATCATATGTCAATTTCTGCTAACTATTCTGATGAAAATAGCATGCAGGAGTTTTCTGTTGCAGGCTCAGATGTTTGGGACCTGCCCCTATTTCTGTTGGTCGTTATAAGTACTATGTAAGTTTTATTGATGATTTTAGCAAGTTCACTTGGATCTATTTGCTCCAGAATAAATATGATGTCTTTCAGAAATTCCGTGACTTCCAACAACATGTTGAGCGTTTGTTTAATAGGAAAATTCTTTCTGTTCAATCTGATTGGGGTGGAGAATATCAAAAATTAAGTCCCTTCTTTGATCGTGTTGGCATATCTCATCATGTGTCATGTCCCTATGCCCATCAACAAAACGGTTCGGCGGAACGTAAACATCGACATATTGTCGAGGTTGGTCTTTGCTTGCTTGCACATGCCTCTATGCCCTTAAAATTTTGGGATGAAGCGTTCCTCACAGCTATCTATCTCATTAATCGTCTACCTAGCAAAGTCATCCAAAATATATCACCTTTAGAAAAATTGCTCCAAGAACCACCAAATTATTCCTTTCTTTGTGTTTTCGGATGTGCTGTATGGCCCAATCTCTGTCCATACAATCAGCGTAAGCTACAATTTAGACCGAAACAGTGTGTTTTCGTGGGTTATAGTGGTCTTCTAAAGGCTACAAGTGTTTGGATGTTTCCACTGGTAGGATCTATATATCTCGGGATGTCACGTGTGGTGAGTCCATTTTTCCTTTTTCTCAACTTCATCAAAATGCTGGAGCACAGCTACGTGCTGATATCCTTTTACTACCCTCTTTTCTTCGCAATACCTCTATCCTTGATCAGGAAAATGATATGCGTCATGATCATATGTCAATTTCTGCTAACTATTCTGATGAAAATAGCATGCAGGAGTTTTCTGTTGCAGGCGGAAATCCCGACGATGATTTGTCTGCTGGAGAATCGGCTCCGGGATCTGTCCCTGTCGGTGATCCAGCATCGTCAGCCCCAAGCCAATCGTCTGCGTCCGCGTCCGAGTATCCCTCTCCGCACACTCCATGTGGCGCGTCCTCCTCCACTACTTCCCCTGGACCACTCGCCAGGTCCCACATGGACGCAGCGACCGCGTCCCCTCCACGCGTTTCTGCTGAAAACGTGCATGCAGAACTTGATCCCGAGAGATTCGCGTCAGAATCTCCCGCGTCGACAGCAGCGTCAACTGGATCGTCTGCTTCGCCTGCTCCTATGGTCTCTCCTGTGGCTGATCAATCAAGGCCGCGTACACGCTCCCAAGCTGGTACTTTTGTCCTAAAACTATAACCGATGGTCGCATTCGCTGGTGTAACTTGTGCAGTACCGGTGAACCTGAAAGCTTGGAGGAGGCCCTCGGTCATGCTCAATGAAAGAAGGCTATGGATGAAGAAATTTCTGCATTACAAACCAATAAAACTTGGCATCTTGTTCCAAGACCACAAGGCAGCAATGTTTCTATATGACACATGCAACCGATGCTCTGAGCCAGGCTATTGTTTCCACGTAATTTGACACAGTATGTACTACTCCTTCTGTCTAGAAATAACTGATTTGATTGGTTCTCTTTATCTAAGGGTGTGCAAAAACTAAAACCGATCAAAAATCAGCTAAATCGGCCACTTACACCCTAGTTTATTTTCTTTTACAAATGGAATCCAAAGTTTAGAGCTAATACAAAATTTTGAATTAGCTCAAACCGGCCAAATCAGTCAAACCGGATTTGCACGGACCTACCTTTACCTTTACCTTTACCAGAAGTAGTGCAATCCCTACGTTTATTGTATACAACATACGGTATCAATATGCACGTGTACTGCACGTACATGCACTGCTGCATGTACGATGTGTCGATTCCTTCCTTCATTAAACCTTTCATTAAGCTTTTCTTTTGTAAGGAGAATTTCCATTAATATTGTCTCGCGGATATTGTAGTAGGGACTAGAAGATCTCAGACGTAGTAGTATGCCCATGTCGGGTACGTACGCATGCGCAGTTAGAGCTGCCCGTGACGGGGCCCGTGTGTCGCCGCCTGCACCGTGCAGCGTCGCGTGGCACCGTACGACGGGGAGTTACGCCGTTGCTACGCCCGTGTCTGTGGTCCTACGCTATGGCCAGGATATCACGTAATCCCTCCGTTTTAAAATATAAGATGTTTTAGGTTTATAAAGAAAATGAATCTAGACTACTTTTAGTGTGTAGATTTATCTTAAAGTTGAGTGAACCTATATACTAAAACAAGTCTAGATTCATTTTCTTCACAAACCTAAAATATCTTATATTTTAAAACGGAGGGAGTATATGCTGGGCCAAATGAAGCATCCTCTCACTCTCACGACATGTCCCATAAACATCTGTACGTGTGTTTTGTGTATGCGATATGATGCTCTCTGTTCTTGCGCGTGACTGTTCTGAAGCGTGTGGCTGTACGTCTTCAAGAACACATGCGTGCATCATAAGTACTTGTACGAGTAATTCGTTACGTAATAGTAATGCTAGTACAGTACCTTGCACGCGATCAGCGGTGTTCATTAACTTGCTGATATTTTGTAGATCGTGGCAGTGTGCATGTTGCATATGCACTAATGGAGGAGTAGTGGACAAAGGTCGCACTAAAATTACTATTGCGTATCATTTTACACACCTGCCCCGCCCGCCGCCTTCTGGACGCGCGCCACAGCTGTGCTTCGTTGTTGATCCAGCACTGTCGGTGATAGCGTGCCCGCAGCCTCCGCGGCAGCATTGCTCTGGATTAATGGGTAAGTACAAGAGCGAGCGAGAGGGGAGGAAAGAAATGCGCTTTGGGGTGAGGGGTTGGGGGAGATGACTTCTAGTTCTTATTTGTTCTAGATGTTGGACACAAACCAATATGTTGTCAAATTTTTTTCTTGATCGATCTCACAACAATTTATAAATACTTTTGCAAGGAGATGATTGGATTTTTTTTTTTTTGAGAGCGCAGATGATAGGATTGTATTGCAAACAGCTCTTGGTAGTTATGGTGGTGGTTTTCGGTTGTTAGCGCTTGTTGCTTTGCTTTGTCTTCTTCCTCTAGCTAGGTTAATGCGTGGGGTTGTAGCGCTGTCCCTAAGCTCGGTTTAGCACCGGTACTAGCCAACTAATTAATCAATCACTGGCCTCATACAGAGGATTGTCTGCCAATGAAGTGGTGGCGTTGCACCGCACGGAAGCCCAAGTCCCCAACAGGCAACAGTAAACCAGCAGGAAAATGCCAATGTATTCTCATGACATGGCTGGACGACAGGAAACACAAATCAGTTTACAGAGATACGTCTCCAAATAAATCCAGTCTACTTTCAGCCTCCATTTAATACTCAATTTAACAATTTACTAGTACTAGACAATTCAGCCTTCTGCTTGATCTGTCTTGCATCCTCCAGTTGGATAGTGTCCGGCTGGTGGCTTGCCTATGTACCTGGCATACCCAGGACCAGCCTCGGCAGCAAATTATATCTTTGTAAACTTTGTCATGCCTCATTTAGCAATGTGCAGCAGTACTAGCATAGTAGCATGGTCCTAATCTCTTGACTTGCAGGTCTAACAAGTTGGTTAATGGGTTGGCGAAGCCATTAAAGGGTGCTGCTCAAAAAAGCCTGGCCTCTAAACTTGCTTCAAATGGCCAAATCAAAGCCGCGCCCTTGCCCGCAGTTAGGCATACCCGGGCGCACAACTGTTTTTATTTTCCCCCAACATTTGCGGCCGGCACATTAGCCTGACCAGTTCACCCTGAGCTAATGATACAGGGCAGTGGCCAGAAGAAATAGTGTTGGACATATTGTGAGGTCAACAGCATTGTTGTTGCACAGCTGCAGCGTTGTTCTGGTTCTGCCCCTTCTTCAGTGGTGTTTTTGTCCATCGTTTTGCTGTTCAGATAATCTACTACTAGTTGAAATCCAAGACGCTGCTGCCTGCTGGTGAGCAGAGCAGAGGGGGCAGGCCATTGCCAATGCAGTTTTTTTTCTCGTATTGCCAATGCAGTTCTGTTCTTATTCCACACACACTGTACAAAAGGATTTGGATAAAGGTGCCGTGCACTGTGCAGAGGCACATGACGTGTCCGATGTAGAGGGAGGGAAGTGACTCGTGCCATGCACCGTGCACGTCGTGAGATGAGGACGGACCGGTTCTGCTACATGGCGACCTAATGAAGGAGAATGCATACTTGTTTTATCTTTTTTCATATAGAATGAAATGCATTGGCATGATTCCTTTTTTTATTTGCGGATAGGTCAAAGCCTATATTTCAAAGCCAACAAACACATACATGTCCATCTTTGAGCAAATAGAAAAGTACATGACCATCTACCATCACCGGCGGCACACGATGAGCGAAGTTGAATGGTGACTTTCTTTTGCGAATCAAGTTTAATGGTGACTGTGGACCTTGGAAACACCAGGGAGACAGATAAATAATGTTGACGCCACATCTGATCAATCGTTTTGGTAACGAAAGTTGTATTTTTAACCAGGGCCGTTCTACGCAAAATATTATCCATAGGACGAGCCAAAATTAATATATATATTCATACTAAACTTATATACCCCCTTCAGCTCAAACTAGTTGTCTCAACTTTGCTAGATTCATGTGTATCTATAGTTTAAATGCGTCTAGCTACATATAAATCTAGATAAACTTGAGAAAACTTATTTAAGATGGTGGGAGTGGTATTTTATAACTCATTTCTTTTCGATCTATGGTCACTGCATTTTATTATAAAAGTTGCATTAGTTTTAAATACATTACATGTTAGAAATATGTAAATCAAATTATGTCAGATGTGAGAAAATAAGAAATGACAAAATCATATGTGTGCTCGGATGAATTTGTGTCACTTGTTTGAATGTAGTGTATATGTATGCATGTATCCTTATCTTTCTTGGTAGCGATCACTAAACTATACGCCATAAGAATATTTTGATAGAGGTTTCTAGTTTATTATTAGGTATACTCAAATAAAAAAACTAGATTATATATGTTTTTTAGAACACTAGTAAATAAGGTTATCAAATCATTAAAATTTTACAATCATTTTTAGTTTAAATATGCCTTACATATAAAATGGTTCAATAATTTTCCGATGACATGCATGTTATTTTCACTTAGTAATTAAAAAGCATCGCCCTAGTTAAGATGGTCTTTAGTACTACTCGTAGGCCATTCATTGGAGAGAAACTCACAGTCTAAGTGAACCAACATCGGCTGCTAAGATGATCATATGCATTTGTTTAAGTGTGGTTGAAACAATCATTTTTGGTGTGGACTTATCTTCAAAATTGGCTCTTTTGTTTTCCTACATAATCAATTAAGGAAAAATCTAAAAAGAGGCGCCGCACGCTGCTCTCTACCGTGCAGCAATGCGCTAATATTCACAGAACGGATTGTGGCTCCACCACAGCCTTATCTCTTATCCTCTCACCCTACACACCTCCTCACCACACATTCTCGCACACACAGAAATTGCCACGGAGCGGCGGCGCGCTGGAGGAGCACCGCGTTAGAGAGGTGAGAGAGGAGGAGAACGTCGTTGTAGCCGAGCTCGAGGTGGGGAGGCTGCCGTCGCGGCCGAACTCGAGGTGGGGAGGCCACCCTCGCGGCCGAACTCGAGGTGGGGAGGCCGCCATTGCCGCCAAACTCGAGGTAGGGAGGCCGTCGAGGAGCACGGGGAGAGATCCGCCAGCTCGTCTCCAGCAAGCGCGAGGAGGAAGCGTCCCTCGCCACTGCAGGGAGGGCTATGCCAGCGCGTATCCGGTGACTGCGAGGAGGAGGCGTCCCTCGCCACTTCAGTTAGGGCTCCACCAGCGCATATTCGACGAGCTCGAGGAGGAGGCGCCCCTCACCACCGCAGGGAGGGCTCAGCCAGCGCGTGTCTGTCGAGCTCGAGGACGAGGCGTCGGTATCCTTCACAGGGCCTCCGGCGCAGAAGAGCAGCACCGTCGAGCATACAGTAATCTGGCAACTAGGCGTAATTAACCTGTCAGTTAGGCATGATTAACTAGGCAGCTAACTAATATGGCAATTGACAACAATTGGTCTGACAACTAAGTCTAAGTAGTCTTATCATTAGTAATCTGGCAACTATAAATAAGTAATCTGGCAACTATGAATAATTAAATACGGCAGGCAGTTAATCTGGCAACTAGGCGTAATTAACCTGCAGCTAGGCCTGATTAACTAGGCAGCTAACTAATATGGCAATTAACAACAATTGGTCCCGTAACTAGGCCTAACTATCTTATAATTAGTAATCTGGCAACTATGAATAATTAATCTCGCAATTAAAAAAATGATTGGGTTGGCAGTACAGCTGTCCTTTAGCCCAGGCGTCAGCTATCCTTTAGGCCCGGGCGTGACTTGGTCCTGGAGGTTTGGCTACGCGCGATGTTTCTGGCACGTCGCTTTCGCGCGCGTCGCTTTCACGGAGCTGGCAGCCGTCGCTCGGGATGTAGCTACGTGCGACGCCGCGCGTTAGCACAATCCATCAATTAATCCTTTGGAATTATAAATATTTACTAATATAAAATAGTGAGTTATACACATTGTTAATATGCGGAACGAACCTATCAACATGGGCCCTGGGGCGATCGAACAGTTTGTCGGGCATATGGACTGGCCCTGGCATTCTCCTTGTCCTTGTTCAAACCTCTCCCCTCGCCGTTGCAAATCAGTAAACAAATGAGCTATTAGATAAACCCAACACAGAACAATAGAGAATAGAAAAGGTTGTGATCAGGCAATTGCCTACGGCTAGATATGGGGGCCACATGAGTGGACTCCGGCGATGCACTTCATGTTGGATTTTACATCAAGGATGAAGAAAAGGATGTGGGAGAGGAGGAAATATTGCTCAGAGGGCGAAGCTCCATGGATGGATCTGTACGCCTCAATCTTTCACAATGTCTGAGTCAACTCTCTCTCCTACCGTTTGATCTAAAGTGAGAGATGCAATCTCCTTTTCTTGCAATGAGGAAAATAAAAGGAGACCATCCAATGTTCCTGCCCAATTTTGGACCCCGGGCGAGTCAAAATAAATATAGTTATTCATACTAAACTTATATATTGTTTTATAACTCAATTTTTTGGATTCATGGCCACTATGTTTTATAATAAAAATTACATTAGTTTTAATACATTAGGCTTGAAACTATGTCAAATGTGTCAAAATAAGAAACGACAAAATTATACGTGTCCTCAAATAAATTTATGTCGTTTGTATGAATATAGTGTATATGCACGTGTGTATCCTTATCTCTCTTGGTAGCTATCACCAAACTATAAGTTATAAGAATATTTTGATAGAGGTTTCTAGTTTATAATTAGGTATACACGAATAGAAAAATTCTAGATAATTTATGTTGTTTAAGAGGACTAGTAAATACCGATACCAAATTATTGGCATGTTACTATAATTTTTAGGTCAAATATGTCTTATATATAACAATAGGTTTAATAATCTTTTTTTGAGGTAATAGGTTCAATAATCTGTTGATGACATGGATCTTATTTTAATTGGTACTGAAATAGCATCGATCTAGTTAAGATGGTCTTTAGTACAAATTATAGGACATTACGACTCACCGCCTAAGTGAACCAACAACGGTTGCCGAGCCGATCATATTAATTTGTTGATGTGTGGTTGAACCTATCAAGATCCACTGTGGATTTACTGTATTTTTTTATTTTCCAAATATTCAATATAATATTTGGCATTATAAATATTTTACAATATAAAATAATGATTCATACACATCGTTAATATGTGTTAGGGGCCTCAACAAAAAGGGGCATAGGGAGGTTGCACCGTTTTCCTGGTTTTGATTACCATGGTTACCAATAAATTTTGGAAGGTTACCAGACAAAATTGAAAACTAAAATTTGAATCCAAAATCCTCCGTATGGCCATTTACCTAGGATGCTCATTTAGATTCTTTTGATCTGGTCGGAGTGTCGAGTTTCGGAAGGCTCCTTTTGCGAACTCCTAAGGGTGCATCATGCGTGAAGATTGCTGGATCAGAAGGTATTCGGTCGTGCGTACACATGTTTTTATAGCCGTTTGGGTTCAGAGGACGCGCTTCGAAGATCCGTTGGTTGTTAATATCATGGGATATGTTCTCGTTCTATGGTGCTGACGGAGAATGTCATGAAGACCGAGATCTGGGGACTAACAATGGTGGTTTGAGTCTTGGTGGTGATGAGAAATTGACTTAGTGACTCGTGACTTGGAGCAGTGGCATGCAAGTGGAAGCGACTACACATGAGAGGTTCACAGTTCTACCTTTCAGGGTGAGAACCCAGGGTCTGGCTTAATTGGTTGTGTCTGATAATGGCCTTGTTGAAGGTATTGTTTTGAGAGTGTGGACTTTTTCCGGTGTGAAAACCTAAGATTTATGATCTGGTGATGACAGTGTTTGTGCACCGTTTTTTTTAAAACGTCGTTTTTGAAGAAGCCGAACTTTTGGTGTTGTCTTGGCGGTCGCTGTTTCAACGAACAGATCAGTGTAGCGGAATTTTCCTTTTTTATAATTCGTTTTTATTTTTTAGTTGTGTATATTCGTATGGCCGCTTATACAATGCGCTGTTATAGGGCTAGATGTAATTGTTATCTAATAATATTAATATATACGCTCCTTTAAAAAAAATGGTACCACCGCGCTGTACAAATTTTTGGGGTTTTCCCTACCAGGATTCTGAAACGCGAGAGCTCGCTAGCTAAGCATGAGGAGCTAGCTAGCACGTGAGTACCTAATTCCTAGCACATCAGCAACCAGGACTTGACAGTGAAGCGTACTCCCTCCGTCCGTAAATAAGTGTACATCTAGCTTTTGCATAAGTCAAATATAACCACTTTCAGAACAAGTTTATAGAGAAATATAGAAACATATATTACATCAAATTGACATATTATGAAACTAGATTTAAAAATAAATCTAATAATAATAAATTAGTGTCATAAATATTGGTACTTTGTTCTAAAAAGTTAGCCAAATCTTACTATGTTTGACTTAGGACAAAGCTAGACGTACACTTATTTATGGACGGATGGAGTAGGTGCCTGTTGTGATAATTCCGCTCGTCCTAAGCTCACCGGCAAAAGTCAATCGATCTTGGAATGCCATAGCCACAACATGACAGCAGCAGAGCTTTCAAAGGCGTTCATGGCCCAGCGTCGAGCAAGGACGACATGAGTAAACCACTTTCAGGACGAGTTTCGAGACAGGCCATGCATGTGTTTCCACAGACTCCGATCGGCGACTTTGAGGTGTCAGAATGATTAGCTACGACTTTCTAGCTCGATCGGCTGATCACATTGTCTAATCCAAGACATGCATGCACACGAATGATGACGAGTGTCGAGTGTCATCGTCACACGGCTTGATCGTTCAACATTGAAGTGGAAAAAGCGCCATTGAACAAAAAATATTCAGCGGCACTTGATAAAATTAAGCTATAGAATAATACTCTTGAATGAAAAGCTTAATTTGACCCAATCCAATCTGACAAAAAAAAAAGGTCGAGAGTCGAGACCCGGCCAAGCATCCCACGTGTACACATACAACTCAGCCACACACCTCATCGTCGATCGCGCGCACACAGGCGTTTGATGATCGATCGACGTCACCAACGGGGCAGGTATACGTACTCCGTTTTAGCCAGGCCCGCATTGAATTCACTGGTACAAGTGCTGTACACCGGAAGGCAGGGTACACGGGCGAATGGACGGAATGTAGCTGGATGCATGGCCGTACTGCCGTGGCGCCCAGCGGCAGTGTCCCCTGCCGCCGCCGTTGCGTTGCAAATCTTCCGTGAATAATACACGTAGCCGTGTACTCCCTCCGTCTTTAGATAAGTGTATATCTAGTTTTTTAAGCCAAATTTTATCAACTTTATAGATAAATATAACAATATGTTATATCAAATTGACATATTATAAAACTAAATTTGAAAAAATATCTACTATTATCAATTTAGTGTTATAAATATTACTAATTTTTTATAAAGTTAGCAAACTTTATTAACTTTGACTTAGGACAATACTAGCCTAAAAGTGTACTTATTTGCGGACAGAGTATATTGCTGCTTCTGCGTGGTATCTATCGGGCAACTAGACAAGTGGGGGCATGCTATAACGTTGTCTGTTACAGCTGGTTATAACACACAACTGTTACATCGGTCAAGTGGATCAATGATCACGTTAACGACCACGACGAATCTATCTGAGACCTTTTCCGGGACTGTAGTGCTCGATCAACTTGAGCCACTCCCGGAAAAGGTCTCAGATAGATTTGTCGTGGTTTTTTTTTTGAAATGGAGATGTACCCTGGCCATCCTAGGATGCACACAGACCTTTTATTACTCAAAGTCTTAAAGTTTTAAAATGCCAAATACAGATCAAAGATCAAAGATTCGTCGTGGTTAGAGTGGGATTATCGGCATGCATGTGATGATATTGGGCTTCACACAACCTAGTAACACTTGCTCCACCTACGTGTACACCACTTATCTAGAAACAAGTCCTACGTGTGGAAACGCCATCAGATCACGCATCCTGTTTCCCACCTTCGGTTCTTTTTTCTTCTCCTTTCCAGGGGTGATGAACCCCCCACCCCCCTCCACACACACACACACACACACACACACACACACACACACACACACACACACACACACACACACCACACACACACTTGGGGATCGATTAACATCATCGCCAACTACTAGTGCCTTGGTGGATAAATTAATAAGGAGGTGTGTCACAATTTTGCATCGTGTGACTGGTTGGCCCCACGTGTCTGGGCTAATGGCCACCAGAGGACATGTACGGTCATCATGTCGATCATAATTAACCAACTTGTCCCATGAAAAGATGGAGGTTATCGGTTTAATCGTACTTTACTTTGGTGTTAACCATCTCGACAATGATCGATCACATCCTGGAATTCCCTGTGTCCGTTGCACGAGCGCACTTCTTTACGATTCTTGATTCTTGCATATAATACCCATGACACTTCGTCAGGCGACATTGACAGTATCATCGTCTATCGCGTAGTGGCAAATCAGGTCCTCCATGTCAAGATTAGCCATATAATAATTAAGCAAAGAATGTAGGAGGAGCACGAGACAGGGAGACAGACACGATGACTCTGCCTTTTTGTTTTCCGTGAACATGAGCCTCATTTCACAGCATTGCTAACCCACGATCTTGATATATATTATATATAGCCCCTGTTAATTAATCGCAGAGAACACCGCCGACCAGCAAGGTTGCAACGTTCTAGGAGAGGCCGCTCCGGCTAACATTCTTGGAAACTGAAACGTTTGATCTTTGCCACACGCCGTTGAAGACCGTTTAACCCGCGCCCGGCTCCAGCGCATGGAGAGTGGAAATAGTACTGTATCTTGGATTTGTTCCCTTTACTAACAGCAAACCTAATCTATCCCGTAAATTTTAGGCCCTTAAAACACGTACAAAGTGCAAGTAATATTAGTTTTTGGTCTGGAATAATCTTAGACATAACATAAACCATATAAACAATCTGTAAAATTTGAACGTTCGCAGCAAAATTCGACACAGAAACAAGATCACGGTTCGTACATTGGATAATATAGTTCGGATACATACATACTCCCTCTGTTTCAAAATATAAGATGTTTTAGCTTTTTAAAAGGACCGTATTTAGCCCCTTTTAGTGTATAGGTTCACTCTAAATCTAGACGAACCTACACAATAAAAGGGATCCAGATACATTTTTCTCACAAAGCTAAAACATCTTATATTTTCAAACGGAGGGAGTACAACCTAAAAATTTTACAACTTGATGGGCCACCGCCTAAACCCTAACAAGAAAATTTTGGCGTCGGGATACCCTACCGAACCTACGGGCATCGCAGCGACGACGTCGGTGAGCTTCACTTGTTGTCGGAGAGGTCGACATAGGACTAGAGTTGTACCTCCACGGTGCCACGCTCCCATGTCATCCGAGTGCTTCCTTCTTTGCGACCATGTTGCTGCAGCAAGTCGTCCAATTGTTTCTCCTCGAAGCGGCGCTTCACCTTGCCCCCTCTGACCGGAGGAGTACCTCCTCAACCACACTGTCACCCTTTCCTCATCGGAGTCGCAGTCGAAGAATTTCCCTTTCGTGATCTCCCTCCCTGAATTGTTTCTCCTCGAAGGGGCGTTTCACCTTGCCCTTGGTGGAGGCCGTGTCCTTGTTGGTGATGGTCGCATCCTCATCTGTGGAGGATGCACCCTCTCGTAGGTGGTGGACGGCATGGGTGGGGGAACCCGACTCGCAACATCATGCAAGCTTCCTGCCTCCACGTTGTGGGTGCAACGTAGGAATGACGGTGGCGGTTGGATCCCATAGTTGGTCCAGCTGTGGGCACGAGTATCCTCGTGGCGTCCGGGCGGATTCGCCACTTCTACTCCTCCTCTGCCGCGTCGGATACTTTGACGTGTCGCACCAGAGTTCCACGGTCGTGGGACGACATGACCGCCATAGCCGCTCCCCACTCCGTTAGAGAAGTTCACCGACCACAACCCAACGCGGGGTGCCGAATGAGGTGGTTGTGCTTAGGGATGGCAATGGGTACCCATAACCCGCGTACCCTACTGGTAGAAACCCATTAGGAGTACGGGTTTGGGACAAAAAGTTACATGGGTATGTAAAATAGGAAAATATAATACTCATCGGGGAGAGAGGGTATGGGTATGGGATCGTAGAACCCATACCCGCATACCCATCTACCCGTCCAAAAGTTGACAAACAGAGCTCCAGTTTTATCTCGGTTGAACTTGCTAGTGTTGAAACTTTATTGTGCTACATATTTTGTGGCCTTATGTATGGTTAAATTACCTCTATACTTCGTTGTGAGTTTGCGAACTTAAAGTGTATGGGTATGTGTTGTTGTTTATGATTATGTGTTGGTTATTTATCTTTCATAATATGTTGCTAGTTGTGAGCAATTGTTGTTGCTTATCAGAACGTGATTTTGTTTATAATATGATATTTTTTGTAAATATGTGTTGTTGTTTATAGTGTGTAGTTATTTACAAAATGTGATAATATATTGTCGTTTACGGCTAATTTTTTGCTCAACTTAAATGGGTATTTTTACCTGCGGGTACCCATTTGCCCCATTTACCCTATCGGGTGATGGGTATGGGTATGGGGTGACTCAACCCGTACCCATATCCTGCGAGTGCCATCTCTAGTTGTGGTGGTGGTTTTAGTCGGCGGCGGCGGATTATGCAGCTCATGAGAAGAGGAGGCGGTGGTGATTCATCCGGTTCTAAGGCCGTAAATCACCCTCCGACTGTCAGGACCTAAATATCAGCCCCAGACCGGCCCGATTTCTAAAGTTTCGATGGATATAGAGGTCCCCTAGAGTTTCTCTAAAAGGGGTGATATCTCCTACATATACTGCATACTCCCTCCATTCAGAAATATAAGACGTTTTATCTTTGTGAATCGAATGTCTTTTAGTGTAAAGGTTCGGAGTGAAGCTATACACTAAAAAACGTCTAGAAAGAAAATAATCTAGACCGAAGAAACCTGAGCTTGATGCCAAAGCCCGTCATCTGCCTCTGGCATCACCACAGTAGCCACCAAAGGAAAGAATGACGGATCACCTTCTCACCCGAGCTCGAAGCAGTTCCATCGCTAACATGCAGCTTTGCAGACCTCCAAGGTGAAACCTTTGTCGTTGAACGAATCAGACCGGGGAAACATCCCGAACACGCCATCGAGCTCCAGATCTAGCACCCCCGCACGACTATGATGTCAAAGGATGAAGCCACACCTAGCATCCACGAACCACGGACCCAACACATGCTCCACCATCTTCCAGATGTCGTCGATGTATACCACAATATGCATCCGCTCCTGGACTACCTCCCAGGTTCTACGCCGGTGCTGGAGCAAACGCCACCGCAGCGGCGGAGCCCGAGGACACAAATCCACCACGAGGATGTCGCCACCGCCACACCATCCTTGCTTGGATAGACCAATCTCCAAAACCATCGGGAAAGTATATGAAGAAAATTTATTCAGCGTCATCATCGTCGTCCCCGAAGCCAAGACGATGAGCAGCCTAAAAATGAAGCTACTTTAGACTAAAACTATCCAAACGCGTGGATCCGACGACCCCTCCCCCCACCACCACCAATGACATAGGTCATCGACGGGGCGAGCCGCCAGAGGCCGGCGTCGGAAGATGAGTGCCCTAGGACAAGATTTCTTTTTCTCTCCTGGTAGTCGGCGGCGCGTGGGTGAAAGACTTCCACGTGTGGGATATCATATAAGACTAGTCATAGTGGGAGTAACTTGGGTGGTAACATATATGCACCCACATGCAATGCCAACTAGTCATTTTGATAACATGACATGTCAATTAATGAGGAAAGAGAGTCTTGTGGGAACTAACTATATTACCATAACATTACACATCCCAAGACAATATGAGTCTATGAGCTAATAAATAAATTATAAGTTACTACCACTAAGTTTCTATATACTATGAAGGTAGTAACATAGAGTAGTGTTATGTACTCCCTCTCTTAGGAATTATAAGGCCTATGGACCACTTTGATAGGATTAAAAAAATTAATAACTAATATTTTTATTACTACATGCACCAATAGTTATACATGCATGAGAGAAGAGAAAGAAAAAAAAGATCATGCATTGAATGAGAGATGGTAATAAATAAGAAAGGACTTGTAATTCCTAACATTTAAAAAAAACTCTTAGGCCTTATAATCCCTAACTGAGGGAGTACATGACACTATCTTATCTTACTCTCCACTATGTCTAACGGGTCTACTACTACTAGAGTTACTCTAAAAGAGGTAGTACTACCATCTATTATTGTACTCCCTCCGTCCGCAAATAAGTGTATATCTAGGGAATACTCTACTAGACAAATTAGTTCTCTCTCTTCTTTTATGATGCTTTATCAATTATCAAGAAAAGAGAAGAATGAAGATTGATGGATGATATGGATGAGAAGAATAGAGATTGGATGATAAGGTGGGGGAGTGATTACGAGAAATTAATTGCATTTATTCAATGTCTTGTTATTGTAGATATACACTGTTTTTAGACAAATTTTAAGTGCTAGACATACACTTATTTGCATAGGGGAAGTGTACATATATGCTGCATACTCTCTATGGTATAATTATGCGTTGTACTGCACGTGCCCATACATGCAGTACGTGTACGACGTGTCGATTTTTTCCTTCCTTAAAAGCTTTTATTATGCTTGCCTCGTGGATCTTGTAGTTGTAGGGACTAGGAGATCTCAGACGTCATAGTATACCCCTGTTGGCCCGTGAAGGGGCCTGCGTGTTGCCGCCAGCACCGTGCAGCGTCGCGTGGCGCCGTACGACGGGGAGTTATGCCGTTGCTCCCCTCGTGTCTGTGGTCCTACGCTATAGCCAGGATATACTCACGTACGGGCCAAATGAAGCATCCTCACACGGCATGTATGCACCTGCACGTTTGATGCAGTACTATAATTGAGTGTTTACAAGTTATCACCATATATGTACCGCAAACACGTCGGCATCATCGTTATTTCGTTGACTGTTTGATACTGTACGAGTATGATTATAAAGCCATCACAAATAAATATGTTTCTCTAGCAGAGGCAGGGCAGAACGACGACAGGAGCGGCGTACCCGTAGGACGGAGCGAGGCTAGCAGGCCGGCCGCCCGCCAGATCGAGCCTCCCAGTCCGGTGTCCGCGAGCTCCTGCGCGCTGTGATCGATCTCCTGCGCGTCCGCGATCTTGGACTGCCGGCTCCGGCGGGAGGCCGGCGGGATCTCTGCTTGCCTCTGGCGGCGCGAGGGCAGCGGGACAGCGACGGACCAGTCGAGCAGCGCAACAGGAAAGATTTCAGTTTGGATTTCGATTTTGAAGCCCAAATTTCAGACGTTTTGGATGTATTAGAGATATTTTTGTAAAATTTAAATTGAACTGGAGCGGGGGAGGGCTGCGACATCTTTTCTTGAACGGAGGGAGTAGTACTAGTAGCAAACTCATGTTAAGTATGCTGGCCGACCGGCCGGCCGGTTTACAACCCTAGCTTGTTCTCAACAATTGATAGAATGCGCCGCAATGAAAACTTGATGGTGCACATCGATCGCTACCAATCAAGAGATTAACACATCCACCGGCCGGCCGGCTGATCAGCAACATGGCGAACGAAAACCAGGACTCCTCCTCGTCGACGACGACGAGGTTGCCGGAGGATACAATCATCATGGAGAACCTCCCTTACCTGCCGGCCAAATCAGTCGGCCGCTTCCGCGCCGTGTCGCGCACGTGGAGCGCCGCCCTCTCGTCGGCCACTTTCGACGAGCTCCACCTCCGGCGAGCCAACAGGCCAAGCCAGCACATGCTTTTCTTCTGCCCAACAAGCGACGCGCCGCCCGGAGAAGAAGACTACTTTCACCTATGGCAGCCCGGTGGTCCGGCGACCAAGCTCACGCCCAATCCCAAAGAGTTCTCGGACAACCCGGCTATCATCACCAGGCCTGTCCGTGGCCTCCACCTCCTCCGTAGCAATGGCTACTTCATCTACAACCCTTCAACCGGCTCATCCTTGCTTCTTCCCGACACCATAGCGCCGCTGAAGACGAGTGGCCGGTACGAGACGCCGACCCAGCCCCAGCCACCCTACTTCTACGACGTGTCCTATGGCTTGGGCTACTGCTCGGTCACCGGCGAGTACAAAGCGGTGCGCATATTCAGCGAGAGCTTCATCCACGGTCCGCCGCCCTGCTGCGAGGTCTACGTCCTCGACAGGGCGGCGCACTGGAGGCCTGCCGCCCAGCAGCCTCCCATGTGCACCGTGTGGGAGGGTAACCCAGGCGTGTTCCTCGACGATGGGCATCTGTACTTCCTCTGCGTGGACGGGGGCGTCATCACTTTCCGCCTAAGCGACGAGACCTTCGGTTCGCTGCCGCCGCCCTCATGGCCGTCCGACCCAGAGGAGGCCGTCCTCCAAATGGTCGAGCTCAACGGGCGTTTGTGCGTGTGCCATGGCGACGATGACGGCATGTACCGTATGTGGACGCTGGGAGATCACGAGCCACGGCAGCAATGGGAGCCGATCTGCTGCATCAATGTGATGCACTGGACAGAACCTGAGCGGATGCAGATAAAGTCCGACTGGGTAGCCCCGCTCTACATGTTGAACAGCGTCGACGACGGGAGGCGCCGAAAGATCATGTCCCGGACAGGAAACTCCAAGGTGATTACTGTGGACGCGGATGATGGCGGCACATTAGGGTTTATATTTAGAGCGGAGGACACAGTCACGAGTAGCTTTGTCGACTTCGGTCACCCGTCGCTAGGCTTATTCCAGGAGAGCCTCGTGCCCGTGGGACGCACAGTCGAGGAGCTCGTCCTCTCATCGCCCGCCACCAAGGCTTGGTTTCACATCCTCAAGTGGCTGCCCGCACGCTCCGTCGCCGACCTGAGCTTGGTCTGCAGGGAATGGCGTGCGATGATCATGACCGACCGCTTTATACATTTTCATATCCTCCATGCAAACATGAATAAGAGCCCTCGGATCATGATGATCATCAGTCCCCCCGACGAACCATGTGTAAAATTTCGATCAGGTAGATTGATTTTGTCTACTCGGATAGACCGAGCCTATAGGATCGTTGGTTTATATATATGCACGTTCTGGTGCAGGGCATACAAGAGTTGGACCTGAATACAACTTGTATACGAAACGTACTACGTTCCGGAAACTACTCTGTGTCTAACACCCTCTCTTAATCATAACTTTAGTTAAGTTGAGATTATACTTAAACTCTTCAAAGTTACGAACAGGAAGGGGCGTAGTGAACCCATCTGCTACTTGATCCTTGGAAGGAACAAATCGAATTTCTAATTCCTTGTTGAGAACTCTCTCTCGAACAAAATGAAAATCTATCTTAATGTGTTTGGCTCTTGCATGGAACACAGGATTTGCTGACAGATACGTTGCACCCATATTATCGCACCACAAACACGGTGGCTGCATAGTCTTGACTCCAAGTTCAGCAAGGAGTGACTGTATCCAAATTATCTCTGCTGTTGCATTTGCCACAGATTTATACTCTGCTTCAGTACTAGATCTGGAGATTGTGGCTTGCTTCTTAGCACTCCAAGAGATAAGATTAGGTCCAAAAAAGACAGCAAAACCTCCAGTTGACCGACGATCATCTACACATCCTGCCCAGTCAGCATCTGAAAAAGCACTAACAAGAGTAGAGTCTGACTTTCTGAATGTCAGTCCAAGATCAATTGTATGCTTAACGTATCTCAGAATACGTTTTGCAGCTGTCCAATGCAACGTAGTGGGAGCATGTAAATACTGACAAACTTTATTGACTGCAAAGGAAATATCAGGTCTCGTGAGAGTAAGATATTGTAGAGCACCTACCATACTTCTGTATTTGGTGCTATCTCCTGGACCCAACAATTCTCCTTCATGTGCTGTAATTTTTTCTGAAGAGGATAACGGAGTAGGTGAACCTTTACAATTTGTCATCCCAACACGTGCAAGGACATCTCGTGCGTATTTTGCTTGGCAGAGAACTAGTCCATCTCCAGTTTTATGTACTTCAATTCCAAGAAAGAAGTGAAGATCTCCCAAATCTTTTAAAGCAAACTGCTTTCTCAAGTCTTCTAACAGAGCATCTATTGCAACTTTTGATGAGCTAACCACTATAATATCATCAACATAAATGAGCATGTAGATGGTGACATTGTACTTGTGATAAATGAATAAAGATGTATCAGATTTTGATGCAACAAAGCCAAGGCGAATTAGCTGAGAATTCAACCTTGAATACCATGCTCGAGGTGCTTGTTTCAGTCCATATATGGCCTTATCAAGTTTGCAAACATAATTTGGCCTCCTTTTGTCCTTATAACCAGGTGGTTGTCTCATATAAACCTCCTCCTCAAGAACACCATGTAAGAACGCATTCTTTATATCCAACTGTCGCAAACTCCATCCCCTAGAAACAGCAATTGCAAGGACAAGCCGAACAGTGGCAATTTTGACAACGGGACTGAAGGTATCTTCATAGTCTATACCATACCTTTGCTTGAAGCCCTTAGCTACAAGTCTTGCCTTGTATCTATCAATCGACCCATCAGCTCTTCGTTTGACTTTATAAATCCATCGACAATCAATGACATTTGTACCGTGTCTGGAAGGTACCAATTTCCAGGTTTTATTTTTTATGAGCGCATCATATTCTTCATTCATGGCCTCTCTCCACTTTGTATTTGTGAGTGCTGCTTGTAGATCAGCAGGTTCATCGGTTGCCGCTGATAAACACCACCGAACAGTACCGTCGGTGTATTGTTTTGGCCTATGTACCCCTTTTGATGCTCGTGTACCCGGACGAAGTGCAGATACCACAGGGAGACGCGCGGGAGAAGATTCACACCCCCCGTCGCTGTCAGCCGTAGAGGACGCGACATCCGTGGTCGCTGCGGAGGAATCGGTCTGCGCAGGTGATCCTGTAGCCTCCAGTGCGGTTGATTTTGTGGCAGAGGAGCTGGCCGATTGAGTCGTGGCCGCAGAGGATTGAGGCAAGGACCGAGCGGGAGACGAGTACACGCGCGTGGTAGACGAGCGCGTAGAGCTGGGGCCGGACGGGACGGACCTGACGCGGGACGAATCAGAGCTTGATTGACGCGCGGATCCTCGGGAAAAACTAGAAGGAGAATCGTCTCCATGTTCCGTGTCCGTGACACTTTGGTCTGATATTTCATGGGTGCTATTTTCACTGATCCGAGCACTGTTTTCCCTCAAATTTTCGCCATTATTTTCCAGAGTCTCGGCTGTATCCTGTAAAACAATACCAACTGTACTGGGAGCAGAGTTAGTAGTACGATTATTTGCCATGTGTACATCATCAATTGATACGTCGCCATGTTCAGAATTTTGAAGAGGCGGGTCAAGGAGAAGAATTTGTTGGCGAAGAAGTGCACCAGCATTGGGATGAAGAGCTTGGAAAGGAAAAACAGCTTCATCAAAAACAACATCACGAGACACATATACTCGGCCCGTAGAAACTTCAAGACACTTAACTCCCTTATGACGAGGACTATAGCCCAGAAAAACACATTGTTTAGAGCGGAAAGCGAGTTTACGTTTGTTATACGGGCGAAGATTTGGCCAACATGCACAGCCAAAAACACGAAGAGAATTATAGTCGGGCCGAGTACCAAACAGACGATGGATAGGTGTGTCATTATTTATGACCTTGCTAGAAAGCATATTAATAAGATATGTGGCCGTCATAAAAGCTTCATCCCAAAATTTGAGAGGCATGTGTGCATTGGCAAGTAGAGCAAGGCCTACTTCGACAATGTGGCGATGCTTTCTTTCAGCGGCACCATTTTGCTGATGTGCATGTAGACAAGACACATGATGAGAGATGTCTTGTTGTTGAAAAAAGGAATTGAGTTTGACATACTCGCCTCCCCAATCCGATTGAACGGTGAGGATTTTCTTGGCAAGCTTACGCTCAACAAGCTTTTGGAAATTCACAAACGCAGAAAGGGCATCAGATTTTTTTTTAAGTTAGTATATTCAAGTAAACTTGCTATAGTCATCAATAAAGCTTACATAATAATCATGTCTGCCAACAGAGGTGGGAGCAGGACCCCATACATCAGAAAAGATTAACTGTAGGGGAGCTGTAGAAACACTTGTGGATATGGGATACGGAAGCTGATGACTTTTAGCTTGCTGGCAAGAATCACATACTGACTCGATACTAGAATCTCTAATGTAGGGAAGCTTATTTTTACTAATTACTTGATTGACAATGGTGAAGGAAGGATGACCAAGACGACTATGCCACTTTGCTTGAGAGGGCTTGGCGGCGAGAAACGCAGACTTCCGTGGTTGGGGTGACGACACCAAGGACGAAATTAGGGGGTAAAGCCCGCCGACACATCGTCCTCTATGAATTACTTTCCGCGTGACCTGGTCCTTAATTAAAAAGAAAAAAGGATGAAATTCTATAAAGACGCGGTTGTCATAAGTGAACCGATGAACAGATAAGAGATTTTTGGAAGCATTAGGAACATGCAAAATATTGCGAAGGTGAAAATTCTGAACAGGGTTACGAACAATTGAATGACCAACATGGTAAATAGGCATACCTTGTCCGCTAACAGTGTTGACCCTGTCGTAGCCCTTGTAGGTGTCGCGAACAGTCAGGTTGTTCAACTCGCCGGTGACGTGGTGTGTAGCACCGGTATCCGAGTACCAGTTGGTGTCAACACCATACGCAGCACCATGAGCCTCCTTATCACCATAGGAATCATCGTCATCATCCTCGAAGCGCCACCAACAATCCTTGGCAGCGTGGCCTTCCTTATTGCATATTTGACACATGACGTCAACCCAAGGAGTAGTACGACGACGTCCTCGTCCACGACCGCGCCCCCCTCCTGGAGGTGTACCACGGCCACCGCCCCGCCCTTGGCGTGGGCGATCATCACGGCGTTCATCACGCCTATCAGCACCGCGGCGATAGTCACGCCTATCATCACCACGGTCAGGACGCCTTTCATCATAGCGATAATCTCCACGGCCACCTTTATTTCCACCAGATGGGCGCGGGCGCCCGCGTTGACGTGAGACAGAATTGGCCGAGGTCTCAAAACCTCCACCACTCGACCCATCTAGCATCTCCTGTCGCTGATCAAAGGCATGAAGATGGGAGAACAACTCGCTGAGAGTTAGTTTATTTGCAATCACACCAAGGGCAGCAACAAGGGAGTTGTATTCACCACCGAGGCCGGCCAGGATAAAGGACACAAGCTCATCATCGGGAACAGGTCGCGTGGCAGCACCCAGTTCGTCCGCAATACTCTGCATCATGGACAAGAACGCCGCAGTAGTTGGGAATTGGATCCTTTTTGTATTCACCAAAGCAATTCGAAGATTCGTGATCTTAGATTGGTTTTGAGAGGCGAACATCTCTTCCACCGCGGCCCAAACGCCGGTGGTGTGCTCGATCCGAAGAACGTGTGTAAGGATCTCACGGGAGAGCGATTTGAGCAAGTAGCTGAGGACGACCTGATCTCGGGAGAGCCAAGCCGCGTAGGCTGGGTTGGGCACCGTCTTCGGTGTTCGATCCTTGTCAGAGTCCGCTGGAGGAACCGCTAGTGTTTTCGCCGGAGCCGCATCCGTCCCATCGAGGAGACCCATCAGCTGAGCGCCACGGATTGCAGGCAGAACCTGGGCACGCCAGTGAGGATAATTGGAGCGGGTCAATTTCTCGGAGGGAGGCTCGCCGAGATGGATCGTGGAGGCGCTGCTTGAGGTAGCCATGACGATCGTGGGAAAGCAGGGAGCGGCCGCGATGTCGGGGACGGGAAAATCGGGCGATCAGTTTCGTCGGCTGAGGAGCCGGCCTGATACCATGTAAAATTTCGATCAGGTAGATTGATTTTGTCTACTCGGATAGACCGAGCCTATAGGATCGTTGGTTTATATATATGCACGTTCCGTTGCAGGGCATACAAGAGTTGGATCTGAATACAACTTGTATACGAAACGTACTACGTTCCGAAAACTACTCTGTGTCTAACACCATGCATCGATCTGGAGAACTTCATTGTTGATTCAGACGCGCCATACTTGGGTTCTGGTCTTGCATGTTCACAGCCTTGTCACGGTCTCAGTGTCGGAAGCAGCCGTGCCGGGAGTTTTGTTTGCAATCCTATCACGGCTTACTGTCAAAACATACCGTTTGAAGATGGCGAAGACACTTCCTTTTCTGGCCGTATAGGGTTGGGCTATAACTCGGAAACTAGCAGGCATGTGCTAGTGCTTACCACCTACAAAGAAAACAACATGATAACACTAGAGTACCAGCTTGAGTGCAAAATGCGGTATGTGGAAGAACGGGAATGGCGTCCGATAGACCCTCCTCCTAGACCTATACTATTAGCTAGCACGCCACCCACCCATTTCAATGGCAAAATCTGCTGGCTGGTAGCGCCTAATAATCTTGGACAACATTCTCCGAGTTGTGAAATTGTGGCCTTCGATGTCCAGTCAGAAGAATTTGAGGTTCTTCAGGGTCCACAATGCAGCCATCCCGTAGGGCGTATGTCCATCCTCTGTCTACAAGGTGCACTTTGTGTGGCTTGCTCGAACCTGGGCATTAACGCGATTGACATATGGATGATGAAGGATAACAATAATGAGACCTGGTTAAGGGAGTACCATATCGGCCTCGCAGAGTTCTCTTCGGAGTATCCTTCGGAGGAGACCACACCATTGGCTATCGACCCAAAGGACAGACGGATTTTGCTCAGCACGGGTTGGTCATTGGGCTACTATGACCCCAAGACGGCTGCATTGGAGACCATCTATAGTCTGGGAGTGCAGGAGGATGACAGGAAGTTCTCCCCTATTATCTGTGAAGAAAGTTTAGTCTTCACGCTTGGGTCGGCATAATCCATGGTGTGTGACTTGAAGTTCAGAGAATAGACAACGATTTTCATCTTCAGTAGTAGTGCTTGTATCATTAGTTCAACTATTATTTGATGTCTCTCGTGTGTTTCTGCAACTATTTTCTTCTGTGAATCTCATTTTCAGCTTGATTTATATGTATTTGGCCTTGCCCGACCATGATAATGTGACTTTCAGTTTATATCCATCATCAGGTGCTAAAGATTAGATGACAGTTCGGTGTTTTCTTGCGTCTCCCTTAGTCTTACTCAATTCCGATCTACCAGCAGTTCAAGTGGAGTTTTACTAGTTATCCTATTGAACTCTTGGTATCATATTGATTTCTCATCACTTACTTTTAGCAAAACTTGTACTACATGCTTGGTCGTTAGTGCATGTCTGTGGCCACACAAAAAAAGCAACTTGAATAGAATGTATTTAGCCTATCCATGAGGAGGAGCTCGGTGATTTTTCTGAGAACATGACATCTTTTTTTGGAGAATGGATAACATGACTTGCAAAACCAATGAAAGGTGGTTGGTATCTCTTGGTGTCCTATGAGTATGTTGTAAACGTGTAAGGTTCAGTAACTACCCGTTTAAAAAATAAAGTTCAGTAACTGGATGTTTTCCAGTGATACAACTGACATTATCAGTCGACCGCGCTGCTGCTGCAAAATGTCCTGAAGCTTCTTCAGATAGCTGAGCAATACCATTTGAATCTCGTTCATCAATTATTTCTGCAACAGAACTGTACAAGTTTGGCATTTGAGAGCTTAGCGAAGGAGATATCGAATTATCATGCCCTACTACTGTGAGATCGATGGATGTCTCTGGTTGCTTGTCTCGCCTGTGTTAGAACTCTCCAGCTGTTTACGTGAAAATCAAGCCATGTGTAGCTGGTGTTCATCAGTCGCACCACAAATATCTAGGTGATCCTAAGAAGAAACAGAAGAAACGTCAAGGTAGCAGACTGCTGCCTCCCTCTACGGCATGACATTGACACGCTATGGCTCATCAGAACGGAGGAAGGAGATGTCTTCCTGCCATGACCATGGAGGGCACCAAGACGATGACTTTTTTTTTCTTTACATGAAGACGATGACCTTGGTGCACTGAACAAATCCAGGCAGCGACCATTTGAAGTTTGCTGTAGCTGGTAAAACCAGTTGCCATATGTACTTCTGTTGTCAAGGGAGAACGGACGCAGCTATAGACTACGGCGAC
The DNA here is from genome assembly GCA_916181665.1 of Avena sativa. Taxonomy (NCBI): domain Eukaryota; kingdom Viridiplantae; phylum Streptophyta; class Magnoliopsida; order Poales; family Poaceae; genus Avena; species Avena sativa. The sequence goes on along the minus strand of OV702289.1, from coordinate 36,291,541 downwards.
CTGGATCTGACAAAGTGAGAGCACCAAATCTATAGTTGGATGCCGCACGAATAAAGTCAACCAGAATATATGGGATGAAATCACAGTGGTCCATGGCCTCAGTTTGCAACCCACAAAGCTAACTGACGTACACATGACCAGCATCACGGACATAAGATTAAGTGGACAACTGGTACTACTCCATGTATTTGGATGCAAAAATGGATCAGTGCCAACACAAGAAACCACAAATGCAAAACTCTGTTCACTGTATAATGTAACCCGAGGGTCACCAGAACAGAATTAGTTGGGCAGACATCGATGGCCTTACATGCAAGACACTTACAATCTTATAGAGCGAGACAATATATGTGACTGCTGCATATATAGTCTACAGCCGGACAATAAAAGGCAACGGCCGACACAGATGATAGGAAACTCATGGCTCAACATCTAATGCGCCCCAGACACGAAGCAGGCATATCAGCATCCTACCTGACACAGACACGAAGAAACGCTGGCAGAAAAAGATTGGAGCAGGGTGGCAAGTCATACATCGCTCCAGGAGAAAAGAAGCCTGTTTAGGAGACAGTAACGCCATCGAGCTCTGCTTGAGCTACTGCTGCACCAATTGCATCGATCACTTCCATCTTTCCAAGGGTCACTGCTTCATCCATAGGGGTTTTCTCATGACTGCAGAATACCACACCATGCCTTAAAAACACAATCATTACTTACAAAAATCTAATATTCACAATAGCTTAAAAAATGGAGATAACACAACACCAGGTAACACTGAAATTGGCATTCTTGTCTGGATAGCACACTGCAACCTATTGCAATCTGAACTAGGACTTAGTAACTACGTATAGTAAATGTACTCACCTACAGAAATAAATATACTTAGAGAAAATAATAAAGTTTGACTCAGTCTATATAGAGTATTAGATCCTACTACCTCTATTCCAAAAAGGAAGGCATTTAAATTTTGCTAAAAGCCAAACAACATAAAGTTTGACTAAGTCTATATAAAAAACTATCAACATCTATAATGCAAGATCTATATCATTAGATTGATCTTGCAATATACTTTCATATTATATCTATTTTTTCTTTAGTTTATTCTATAAGTTTGGTCAAACTTTACACCCTTTGACTTCAGAAAAAATTATAGGCCTTGTTTTTTGGAATGGAGGTAGTGGAGTCATCCCAAATGTTCAATTTCCAGTGTGCAAAAACCTTTGGCCAATTGAGTGCCCAGTGACCAAGACGAAGATGAGGACCCTGCCCAAGATGAAGATGAGGAAACGGAAGATTGAGTTATTCATTTGAGCGTTAGCATCGCCTTATTTTCCCTTTTTGGTTTCTTTATGCCAATGGGGAGAAGGTTGCTCAATCTAGGTTTCGTGGTTGTTATATATGGGGTCCAGCTTACAAGACATGTTTGCTTGATTTGGTCTTTGGGCTTGTAAAACTTTCAATGTTTTGTATCTCGTTTATGTGTGGTATACTAATCTAAATTTCATGTGTGATACTGTGTTTGCTTCGTAGTCACGGATGTTCTCTATCCGTCTCCTCCCTCATTGTCATTCCCCACCCAACTGCTCGCTCCATGTGATTGCTTCTAAACAAATGAATCTCTGAAAATTTTGAAATCCCATAGACCAGAGCAACAGCAGCACCATAGAAACTGCCAAGCGCCAGAGATACCGCCAGGCAGGAGCATCCAATCCATACCAATCAACGCACCTAAATCTGGCACCGCACTTTTGTACCGTACAAGAAAAATTGGCCCTGCACCTTCACTCCAACAAAGTCTAAAACAATGCCCAAAACATACCCATGAGTATTTTTTTTGTAAACCATACACTCCCCTGAAATCAACAAACCGTGGCGGTAGCTGAGAAATGATTGCATAAATCTCATGGATGTTGAAGTGTAATAATTCACATTTTGAAAACACTATGCGCGGTTTGACACAGAGTACAAAAGTCAAAGTGTCTTTCGGCCACACAACTAGTAGGTCTATGAACTAGAAGCCGCTCGTGCAACAGTTGTCATAGCTCTAGAGTCCTTAAGGTGTCGAGTCAGAGTGGTTGTGTCAACTAAGGAATGAGCTTGCAACGAACAAAAGAACACTTTAAATCACACAGAACTTATTCATGATACGTGCACCAGCGAGACACCGCGCCATCAGCTGCCGTCCACCGCGCCGTCCGGACGGATGTGCCGCCTTAGCCCATGGCGGCAGGGTCTTGCCGCAACCGGCAATGGCGGCAGGTGCTGCGTGTCGGCTGGCCAGCCCTGCCGCCACATGTAGGTGGCCTTTTTTGACATTTTTTTCAGCAGGTGGTCTTTTTTAGCAATTCATCCAAACAGGTGGTTCTTTGTGTCAAAAATTCCACAACCTCACATATCACTGATCAGTCTGACACATCATTCTAGCGTCTCCTCTCCGTCCACCATGTAAATATGGGTTCTCCCTCCTTCACCGTGACAAGGTACATACAAGTTGGTCATCCAACACGTCTTTGTCCGGTGTCCCTGAGGTTGATAAGCCAATTTTCCATCTTGCTAAATTATTTCGCAATTAATGATTAAATTTTCAGTTTAACTGATAAATTTGGTCTTGGGCCCTTAAAAATACTCAAGATCGTTGTCTAAATGCCTGAGCTAGGTATTTTGTTTTCTTAATAAGTATTAGAGTTAGAATGATGCATTTAGATTACCTATTAATACGATTTCTTGAGAGAGGATATGCACGCCTTTTCTCTTGAGTAATGATTGTGGCTGAATCAAATGCTGAAGATATCACTTAAGCAGCCATGATTTCAATTTGCATATCCTCACCGTAGAACGCATACAACTCAAGCAAACAATATTGGGGTATTACAGTATTCATATAATGGATGGATTGCTTTATCGCCATGAATTTTACATGCTGCGATCCAATATTCTACAATGTGGGGGTCCTGCCATGTGCTTATTTACTCTAAAAATTATTTTTGGAAGTTACTAAGTCATAGTTAATCCTAGTTCAGATTGCAACATTTCTACGATTTTATTCAAGTGTGTTACCACCAGTTGTGCTATCTCAATTATATTAAGATACAGAAAAAATGTGACAGCGCTGCTAAGTTCTATATGTACTACCAATGGAGTTACTTTATGATAATAAATAACCATGGGACTTGGAGTAAGGCGAAAACTGAAATGACTGCACTAACAAACTATTATTTATTAGTGCAATAATTTTAGCTGTAAAAAATATTGGTACCTGTTCAGTGCGCTGACAGTAGCCCCAGCACATATCAAAGCTCTGATTACCTGGATAAGTGTTTTCGTAAGCAGTGGTGAGAATAAATATTCAGACCAGTACAGGGAAAAACATTTTTAGATCAGTGAGGCAACTGAACCAACCTCTATATGTCCATTGAGGCATGCCCAGTGGAGAGGCGTGTTCTTCTCCAAGTTTGTAGAATTAACGTTCTGTATTTAATTTTACATCCATGAAGAACGGTATCACTATAACATGAGCTGCTTAAGAAATATGCAAATTCCGTTTAAAGTCCATAAGATAACTTCAACTGTTCAGAGGAACAAAGCTTAAAAGGAAATATTGAATTATCAGTATAAGTATATTTTATCTTGTAGTGCTACAATGCAATAAAACCTCTAAATAAAAGTAGCTTTCTTACTGCTCCATTTTGAATCAAGTACTCCACCACATCAAGATGTCCATTGGCAGAAGCCATATGAAGAGCTGGCAGTAACAGGAAAAAGGGTTAGGTATCCCCCAAAGTGATCTACTATCATGTTTGGTTGAATCATCAAGTTTTTCACTGAGCTTACAATGAATTTGGAAGTTCTCCATTTTCAGAGACTTCTGGAGTTTAACTAAATTATGACAGTGGCTTAATAAGAACAGCAACATCGAAAAGATATCACAGGACTCCATTGTAAGGAGCGTGGCACTTTGGCTTCTACCAAGGAGCCAACCCAATTCAACAAAATCACAACGTTCTAATCTCCCCCAAAACGGCAATGATATATATTCACCCATCATATGTGAAGTACGCAACTATCGCCATGACATATTCAGACACCATTTTGAAATCACACGGCAGCACCCAAAAACAAAATCTAAGCAGAGAACTAAGAGTAATCCAAGCAGCTGACTTGAACAGTTTGGGCGAAGAACAAAACCAACCCGTTCGCCCTTGCGAATCTGCGGAGTCGAGGGAAACTCCGGCGGAGAAGAGGGCGACGACGTCTTCCAGCTCGTCGTACCTCGCGGCCTGGCAGTGGCAGAGCAGCAAAATAAAAAACCAGCCGACTGGATTAGTCAATCGCGTAAAGAGTACGCCCCGATAGACAGTATATAGCGTAAGAACGAGGGTGAAATCGTGGGGAGGTTTGGGAATTACGTCGATGAGATCCTGGGCCTGCTCGGCGGCGGCGGCGGGGGTTGGCTGTGCCGATTCGACGCCCATCCCCGAGAGCCCGAGAAAGCTAGGTCGGCTGGGAGGAAGAAGAGAGGGGAAGGTGTCGCGATGCCGCCGGCTGCGCTTGGTGCTGCTACGGTTTCCGTGCGTACGGCGGCGGCGGGTTGTGCTGTGCTCTGCTACTCGACGATATGATGTGGAGCATTTCCTCGGACAAGCCCAACTTTGTTGTATGGGCTCCCTCTGGGCTTTATTTGTCGGCTATTTACTCCGGTACTCAAGGTCCACACGAACAGACATGAACGCGTTAAAATGATGTTTACAAATGCTAAGAAAAAAGTGATGTTTGCAAAGTTTTTTTCAAACACACGAAGTAAAAAATATATTGATTTGCTAGTTCTCGAGAACTTCTTAGGTCTCAGTCACCTCTCTCCATTAGATTTACTTCGCGATTCGTGCAACGTGAAACTTACACATGAGTTGCAACTAGGTTGTAACTGAGATTTAATGAGTTGCAACCTAGTTGTAACTGAAAATTAGTATAAATTGTGTAAGTTGCAACTAGGTTGCAACTGAAAATCAGCACGAATAGTAGGATGATATCAGCGACTTAGACATAAGAAGTTCTCAGACGTCTAAGATCTAGGCAGTCCCAAATATATAAGGTTGGAGTGGCGACTAGCGACGCACTGAGTATTAAGTTGACAAATTCATCTCATACATCTTTGAAAATTACAACGTCGTCTCAAAATCCTTAGGGCACTAAGCTATAGAGAGCTCCTCTCGCTCGTAGCCACATCAACCCATTTTGGGCTCTCGTGTGTGCATTGTTTTATCCACGTGCATGTCGCCTACCTGAGCTGGATTTGTTCGGTGTCGTTTGGCTGCGCTGTTTTGGGACAGCGGGTCGTTGTAGTTAGGTTGAGAAGCAATTATTCTGTAGGTTAAGCGTAAACAGCTGCGTGCATTTTGAGGCCATCTGCTGTCGTTGTTTCTCTGGCTGGTGGGTCCATGGAATAGACCAAGCGGTGAAAAGTTTGACCAGTCTACCTTGCATTTTGAGGTCATCTATGTGCATTGTTTTTTCCCCGTGCATGTGTCTCCAGTCTACTCTATCTAAGTTGGGTTCGTTCGGTGTCCTTCCGTTGCGCTGTTTTGGGACAGCGGGTCCTTGTAGTTTGGTTGACAAGCAATAAGAATAAAAAACTTTCCATGGTACTCCGATCATATGGTGACACCTCGCCATCTCTCTCCTATCCTTTTAATACTTAGACCACACATATAATTATGCGTTTCATATTTATGAACATGAAAAGTATGACGTATAACAATTAACATAGAGTTTGAAGAAACACATATGCATAGACCAATGACACTTTGAATCAATCTTGGTTCTAGTTTGGAGAAAATAATCGATGCCACATATTTACCAGGAATTTCACTTTTCAAAAACCTGTAAATAATCAGCAAAACCCGATCGAGATGGCACATTGCACCACCAGCCTATTGCGTTTGTTTCACCATGTGTTTCACGAGCAGATCCAATAGGGCAGACGAGCAATCCGTCTTCATCTTCTCAAAACCATCCGTCTCCACGAGTGCTTTAAGGTTGCCAGGAGAAGAGAGGAACTGGATGGATGCCTTCTTGAGATCGGGGCAACGGTGGCGCTCAGCCAACGCGAGGGTGGCAGCCACGGAGCTCAGGCGGATGGTCGGCAGCAGCGCCGTCTCGCAGATCTGCTTCAGCTTCTCCAGCTCATACCTGTCCGCCGCAACGAGCAGCCGCTCCGCCATCCTGGTGGCCTCTAGCAAGTCCGTACCCAGTATCTCCCTGTAGATGAACCGGAGGAGATGCAGATCTAGTTTGTCGGTGTAGATGAACTGGAGCACGGCCTTGCACACGTCGGCATCCATGCCGTCGATGCGTAGTTCGCCGCCCGCCGAGGCGAGCGAGAGGTCTTCCTTGAAGGCGGGGGACCGGGCCTCGAGCACCCAGCGGTGCACGGCGAACGTCTCCCCACCGGCCACGATCTTCACGTCCGGTTTTTCCTTATTCCACATGGCTTCTCCAAGTGGACCGTGCAAGTCGAACGGCGGCGACACCGGCATGACGAGTGCCGGTTCCGGCTCGGTGACCTCTGTGTGTCCTTCGGCGCTTAGCCCGTTGACGGTGACGTCGCACACGACGGTGAGGCAGTCGTCCTTGAGATACTTCTTCTTGTCGAGATCCTCGTGTCTTATGAATTCCTTCCATCCCCAAGATAGATTGGTGGTATCCGAGAAGTGGTGTCCCTGAGGGGCTGTGCTGTTGTGAATACACGATGGCTTCCAGGCCTGCTGGTCGAGTATACTGAACCCGAACTTCGCCATAGCGTCGCCTGTCCTGGCGTGGCTGGCGTGGTTGAGGAGGAGAGAGAGGAAGCCCCCGTGTTCCTGCTGGTAGCCGTTCGGGTAGCAGTCAACTCGCCAGTCGTGGCCGCCGACGGTGAACTTGTCTGATCTCATCGCTTCGCCATTGGCCATCATCCTCCTGACGTGCGCGTACTTCTCGATCTGGAACACGTGTGACCCGGTCGCCTGCCTCGCGACCAACTTGGAACCGGAGATATGCTGCCGCCCGGCGGCGCGGAGGGCGGATACAGCCGCGGACATTGACATCTCGTGTCGCTGTGGACGGGGGTGTCGCGATGAGGAAGAAGATAGGTCGATCGTGGTTTGCAGAATAGATGCAGCAGGTCCGGATATATATTTGTGTAGGGCAAACCAGGAGGCCGGCGTTGGCATGTTCAGAGATAGAGAGTTTGTATTCATGTACAGATCAGGAGAATCGTAATAATATCTCAGCGGATCCGTTACGAGTTACCTACGTGTACGACGTTGGGACTACAATCAATTACAATTGTTCTTCGTATGCCTACAAAATTGCTCCGTGGGTTTCCCCAATTGATTTTTCAATTTTCCATGGCCGGGCGTGGTGCTAGTTGAATTTCCTGAATTGCTTTGTCAAATTTCCGAATAAATTGAGTTAGTACTGGTTGATCAATATTCAGTGCAAAAACTTAAAGAGAATAAGAAATTTTAGTCTACTAGGAAACATACACACACATGCGTTGCAACGGAAGAAGAAAAATCCACGATAATGAGACGCACATAGCAGGAGTAGTAGTGATATGTCGCGAAAACCATGCAGACAATTAGGCCCGCACCACTGCCTCCTACTGTCATCTGGAAGCGACTATGGGCTGAGTTCTTGCTCCACTCTTTCCTAGACATACACTCTTCAATTTTCCTCACTTCCGGTTTGATTTAAACTGAAAATGGCATTGCTTGCGAAAGATTGCAGTTCTGCTTGTTATGGTTATGTTGATTTTCTGCATTCAGTGTTCAAGAGGATTCGTGCAAGGCACGCCGGTTTTGAACGGCCAGTTTGTGGCGGCTCGCCATCCAGGCCTTTTGACTTGTCCTACCGGTTAACTAGGAGAATACATCCAAGAGTCGGCCATCTTTGTCTTAGAGATCACAATAGAGCAATGTGTTGCTGAAGCCATTGGTGAAGATGACCGTGTCACCGACTCCATTTGTCACGCACGGACTTTCATATAGTTTACACCGTGTGCCCGAACCTTGATTAACTCTTCTGTTTTTTGACTTGCACTTTTCACTAGTTTCTATCGTACTTGCACTTTCCACTAGTCTGTGTTTGGGTTTCATATCTAGCCTATACCCTAAGTTGCTTGGGATAAAAGCCTTGGTTTGTTGTTGTATATAGTTTACACCACTACACTATAAAATTGTATTGCATTTAGTGTATCTTTCATATTGCATTCAGTTTACAATACTTATTGCATATTACTTTAGTTATCATATTTGCATATTTGTTTTCAATTCATGTTAGGGGTGACCCCCTTGGGGTGGACCGATCTTTCACGAATCCCGTGGAAATCAAGGGGGAAACGAGTGAGAGGAGGAGAGGGATGAAATCCACAAACTCACACGCGAAGAACTCGATGAACACACACACACGAAAACACGATACAAGCCGATAGCTCATGTCGGTGGCAACCGATCCGACACAATCCCTAGGATCAGCGTCGGGCAAGACACTCTCCAACGGCCAACAACAGGGGTAAGAGGCTTGATGAGATCTTGACTACTTGGAGACGAGACACCGAACTCCAAGGACTTCTACAACTTGAACGCAAGAGGCAAAATCCAAGAGGTAGGGGATAATTGGTGCTCCTTGTCAAGGAGCATGATACTAGCAATTGATAGATCCTCTAGGGTTTCTTCAATTACAATTATCCAAGTCTAGGGATTACAATAGAGGGTGGCGGCTATTTTATAGGCCAGCCACTTAAACAGGGGTATTTTTGGAACAAAAGGATAAAGTCTGGACGGAGTAAAGGGTTACACGGGCCAAGCCCGATAGTTGAGTTTAATCTGGGGCTTTCCGGCGAGAGGTCCGGCGGTGCCGGAATTGGTGCCAAAAATTCCGGTAGTCGCCGCTATTTCCGGTCGCCAACCGAAAAAGCTTACAGAACATGTTGTCGGTCGCTGCCGGTCTGTTCCGGTCGTTGCCGAGAGTTTCGGCTCTAGGGCCGGTTCGTCGGGGTCGTCGCCGGTAGGTCCGGCGGTGTAGCAGGTTCACCGGGCCTGGCGCCGGTTTGTCCTAAAGCGTCTTCTCGTGATGCCTTTGGTCCCTCCCTTGGCGATGCTTCATTGGGTTCATAGCTGAGGATGCATAAGGTATGGGCATGAAGTAGCAAGCCATCCAAGGGTGTATCGAAATAACACGAGGAGAGGAGCGAGTTAACCTTAGCTTGTAGGAGCTTGGCTCGAGCGCGGGTCATTGGTCCACTTGGGGGACTAGTAGTCGGGGATGTAGAAGCTCCGTAGGATGGGATGCATCATCTCCCCCCCCCCTTGGGAAAGATTCGTCCTCGACTCTTCAACCTTCTCAACTTCATCTTCTCCATGGAAGGGTGAGAGGTCCTTGACATTGAACGTCGGCCTCACAAGGTACTTTGATGTTGGGATGTCGATGATGTAGGCATTGTTGTTGATCCTCTTGAGGACTTTGAGCGGCCCATCACCTCTTGGCTTGAGCTTGGAGTCGCGATCCTTGGGGAAGCGGTCTTTACTCAAGTGTATCCACACAAGGTCGCCTTCTTCGAAGATCAACTCCTTCTTGTTCTTGTTTAGCTTTGATGCTTGGTGAAGGACTTGTTGTAGGGTTCGCAGCATAGAAAACAAAAAATTTCCTACGATGGGAACTATGTACCAAGATCTATCTACTAGATACAAACAACGGGCGGATGTATATCCGTAGAGAACATACCCTTGAAGACCGACAAAGCTTAACGAGTTCAACTCGTGGTTGATGTAGACGATCTCTTGCCGATCTCAAGATCGAGAGGAAGTCCTAGCGCCGCAAAGCAGCAGCGCATCCGTGCTCGCACACACGTACAAGACACCGGGCAACCTCCACCTCCTCGCTCCAGCGATGCAGCGGAAGCACAACCCTTTCTTGCCGAATAGCCACCGGGAACATGTATCTCGCTAGTCCGAGACCATGGGGGATAAATTCTAGAGGGGGAGAGAGATCCTTCACGAGGAGGTGTGAGAGACAAGTGAGGAGGGGGCTCCTTTTATAGGAGGAGGGGGGAACCCCAAGGGGGTGGCCGGTGCATGGGGGCTTCCCCCTTGCCCTCCCCTCTTCATGTGGGTGGACACTCCACTCACAAAATTCCTTTAAATTCCCTCCACTCAAAGGTCCACTCAAATTCCCATTAAATTTCCACTAAATTTAATGCAAACTCTCATTAAATAAAACTCTTTTATTTTATTCAGAATTTTGTCAATTACTTTAATGACAAACATTCACAAATAACCCCTTGCTAGAATTCCATTTCACATGCATAACCACTTTATGCAATTTCACCCGAAAACCTGTTTCGGTATCTAGTGAAATAAATTCCTGCGCTTGTTTATTCTTTCGGCATGAAACATTTGCTCCAACTGGATGCCAGTGTCCCTTAAGTGTGTCACCCTACGGTTCGCGAATAATGCGGACATGATCGAGACCCTTCTCCGATCAATAATCAGTAGCGGGACCTGGAGATCCATACTGACTCCCACACATTCAACGATGACTTTTCATGTGATCGTCGGAACCTTTTACGCTTGTATCTTAATCCCTTTGTTTCACGATATATTACATGTCCGAGATTCGATCATCGGTATCTCCATACCTAGTTTGATCTTGTTACTGGCATGCACTCTTTTCTTGTTACCATGATATAACATTCTAGTGATCAAATCACTTGCTTGCAAGCTAACCAATGTGATATCACCGAGAGGGCCCAGAGCATATCTATCCGTCATCGAGATGAACAAATTCCACTCTTGATCCATGATTCTCAACATAACACTTTAGTAGCTTTGAAGCCATCTTTATAATCACCCAGTTATGGAGTGACGTTTGATGTCAACAAGAAACTCTTCCGGTGTTAGTGATTGGCATGATCTCATGGTCTAAGGATTAGGACTACTTCGTAGTTTGTTTATAGCAATATAAACTCAATGACTTTGATCGTAATGCTATACTTCGGATGAATGTTCATCACACCATTACACTAATGTTGTGATCTCGTTATTAACAACATCCAATGTCTATGATCAGGAAACCGTGATCATCTTGTTAATCAACGAACTAGTTTATGAGAGAGGCATAACTAGGAACTTTCTGTTTGTTTATTAAACACACATGTATTAACGTTTCCGTATTAATACAATTATAGCATGCAAAATAAACATGGAATACACATAATAAACATTTTATTATTGCCTCTCAGGGCATATTCCTTCAGTCTCCCACTTGCACTAGAGACAATAATCTAGTTACATTGTGATGTATCTAACACCCATGGAGTTCTGGTGTAGATCATGTTTTGCTCTAGGGAGAGTTTTAGTCAACGGATCTGCTACATTGAGATCCGTATGTATTTTACAAATCTTTATATCTCCATCCTTGACATGCTCGCGGATGGAGTGAAACCGACGCTTAATATGCTTGGAATGCTTGTGAGACCTTGGCTCTTTGGCATTGGCAATGGCACCATTGTTGTCACAATAGATCACCATTGGGTCCAACGCGTTTGCAACCACACCTAGTTCGGATATGAACTCCTTCATCTAAACTGCTTCCTGAGTTGCTTCTGAAGCAGCAACATATTCGGCCTCCGTTGTTGATCCCGCCACCACAGGTTATTTGGAGCTCCTCCAACTAACCGCTCCGCCATTCATGAGAAAAACGTATCCGGATTGAGACTTAGAGTCATCCGGATCGGTGTCAAAGCTAGCGTCGACATAACACTTAGCGACGAGCTCTTCTTCACCTCCGTATACAAGAAACATATCCTTAGTTCTTCGCAAGTACTTAAGGATATTCTTGACCGCTTTCCAGTGTTCTGAACCTGGATCCGATTGGTACCTACTAGTCAAACTAATAGCATGTGCCACATCCGGTCTTGTACATAGCATGGCGTACATTATAGAGCCTATGGCTGAAGCATAGGGGACCTTGTCCATTATCTCTCTTTCTTCCGCCGAAGCCGAACTTTGAGTCTTACTCAATGTCGTGCCTTGTGTCATAGGTAAGAACCCCTTCTTACTATCTTCCATTTTAAACTTCTTTAAAATCTTATCAAGGTATGTACTTTGCGATAGCCCTATTAGGCGCCTAGATCTATCTCTATATATCTTTATGCCTAATATGTATGACGCTTCACCTAGCTCCTTCATTGAAAATTTGCTGTTTAGATAACTTTTAACACCGTTTAAAAGATCGATATCATTTCCAATCAATAATATGTCATCCACATATAATATCAGAAATGCCACATTGCTCCCACTCACTTTCTTGTCAATACAAGCTTCTCCATAAGTTTGGACAAATCCAAACTCTTTGATCACCTCATCAAAGCGGAGATTCCAACTTCGTGATGCTTGCTTCAATCCATAGATGGATCGCTGAAGCTTGCACACCTTGTTAGCATCCTTAGGATCGACAAAACCCTTTGGTTGTATCATATACAACTCTTCTTCAATATTACCATTGAGAAACGCGGTTTTGACATCCATCTGCCATATCTCATAATCGAAATATGCAGCAATTTTTAACATAATCCTAACTGACTTTAGCATCGCTACGGGAGAGAATGTCTCATCGTAGTCATCTCCTTGAATTTGTCGAAACCCCTTTGCGACAAGTCGAGCTTTATAGACGGTTACATTACCATCAGCATCAGTTTTCCTTTTGAAAATCCATTTGTTCTCCACGGCCTTTCGGTCGTGAGGTAAGTCCACCAAGTTCCAAACTTGATTTTCATACATGGATTCCATCTCGGTTTTCATGGCTTCTAACCATTTGTTGGAATCCGGGCTCATCATCGCTTCTTCATACGTCGCAGGGTCATCATTTTCATCAACCATGAAATTCATGACAGGATTTCCGTACAGCTCGGGAGATGCACGCGTCCTGCTTGACCTGCGAGGTTCGGTAGTACTCTCTTTTGGAGTTTCATGATCATTATCATTAGTTCCCTCTTCAACAGGTGGAGCCAACTCTGGAACAACTTCCGGCGCTGCGCTACTCGCCATACTTTGAAGAGAAGGTTCCATAACCTCTTCGAGTTCTACCTTCCGACTACTCACACCTTTCGCGAGAAACTCTTTCTCTAGAAAGGATCCATTCTTGGCAACAAAAACCTTGCCCTCGGATCTGTGATAGAAGGAATACCCTAGTTTCCTTAGGGTATCCTATGAAGACGCATTTTTCCGCTTTGGGTTCGAGTTTATCTGGTTGAAGTTTCTTCACATAAACATCGCATCCCCAAACTTTAAGAAATGACAGCTTAGGTTTGTTTCCAAACCACAATTCATACGGTGTCTTTTCAACGGATTTAGATGGTGCCCGATTTAAAGTGAATGCAGCAGTTTCTAGTGCATAGCCCCAAAATGACAACGGCAAGTCCGTCAGAGACATCATAGATCGAACCATATCTAATAAAGTACGATTACGACATTCCGACACACCATTTCGCTGTGGTGTTCCGGCAGGTGTGAGTTGTGAAACAATTCCACGCTCTTTCATGTGAGTGCTAAACTCGTAACTTAGATACTCACCTCCACGGTCGGACCGTAGAAATTTGATCTTTCTATTACGATGATTTTCCACTTCATTCTGAAATTCCTTGAACTTTTCAAAGGTTTCAGACTTGTGTTTCATCAAGTAGATATAACCGTATCTACTCAAATCATCCGTAAAAGTAATAAAATAACGATATCCACCTCGCGCCGACACACTCATTGGACCACATACATCAGAATGTATGATTTCCAATAAATCTGTCGCCCGTTCCATTGAACCGGAAAACGGCGTTCTAGTCATCTTGCCCATAAGGCATGGCTCACATGTATCAAATGATTCATAATCAAGTGATTCCAAAAGTCCATCCGAATGGAGCTTCTTCATGCGTTTAACGCCAATATGACCTAGACGGCAGTGCCACATATATGCGGATATATCATCATTTAGTTTAATCCTTTTAGCATCAACATTATGAATATGTGTAACATTATTATCGAGATCCAAAAGAAATAAACCATTCATCATCGGTGCATGACCATAAAAGATTTCATTCATATAAATGGAACAACCATTGTTCTCGGATTTAAATGAATAACCACTTCGCATCAAACACGATCCAGATACAATGTTCATGCTTAGTGCAGGCACCAGATAACAATTATTCAAGTTTATAACTAATCCCGACGGCAAGTGGAGAGGCAGCGTTCCGACGGCGATCACATCAACGCTTGATCCATTTCCGACACGCATCTTGACCTCACCCCTTGCTAGCGGTCGCTTGTTCCGCAGCCCCTGATTCGAGTTACAAATATTAGCAACTGAACCGGTATCAAATACCCAGGTGCTACTGCGAGCACTAGTCAAGTACACATCAATAACATGTATATCATATATACCTTTGTTTGCCTTGCCGGCTTTCTTGTCTGCCAAATACTTGGGGCAGTTGCGCTTCGAGTGGCCAGTCCCCTTACAATAGTAGCACTCGGTATTAGACTTAGGTCCAACTCGGGGTTTCTTTTCAGTCACGGCAACAGGCTTGCCGCCCTTACTTCCCTTCCGTTTTCCCTTCTTGTATTTCTTGAAACCAGTGTTCCTATTGATCATCAACACTTGATGTTCCTTTTTGATCTCCACTTCTGCAGTTTTAAGCATTGACAGAAGCTCGGGGAGAGACTTCTTCATGCCTTGCATATTATAGTTCATCACGAAGCTCTTATAGCTAGGTGGCAGAGACTGCAGAACACGATGGATGCCTAAGTCAATGGGAATCGATATTCCCAAGGACACAAGCTTATCGGCGTAACCCGACATCTTGAGTACATGCTCACTAACGGAGCTGTGCTCTTCCATCATGCAGCTAAAGAACTTTTCTGAAGCGTTGTAGCTCTCTACAACAGCATGTGTGTCGAAAATCATTTTCAACTCACCCATTGTATCAAAAGCATTGCCATTTTCGAAAATGCTTTCGAAGTTCCGGCTCTAGCCCATACAATATGCCGCAATGAACTAAGTTGTGGTCCTCCTGACGAGTCTGATAGACATTCTTCTCCTTGTCATGGGCATCATCTAAAGGTGGGGGGCCTAACGGCGCTTCTAGCACATATTGCTTTTGTGCAGCAGAGAGGAGAATCCTCAAATTCATGGCCCATTCGGTAAAGTTGCTACCGTTAGTTGCAAGTTTCTCTTTCTCCATGAACACATTGAAATAAAAAGCAAGTGGTGCCATCTACAACAGAATTTGTAAAGTTTAGACTAAGTGTATGATAGATTGAGTTCAACTAATCCATATTACGAATGAACTCCCACTCAAAAACGACATCCTCGTGCCTTTTTGGTGATTACATGAACCAAATCCACTACACCAAGTCCGATCATCACGTGAGTCGGTGTAGCTTCAAAGGCGAGCATCAAATGGGCATCATATCAACTATATGACTCATGCTTAACCTTTCGGTCCATGTTCCGAGGCCATGTCTGTACATGCTAGGCTCGCCAAGTTAGAACCTTAGTATTCGCATGTGTAACTGTTTTACACCCGAAATATGGTCGTGGATCCAAGAACACCCGATCATCACGTGATGTCTTGGAGCGACGAAACATAATCGGTGCATACTAAAGGAAGAACACATTCTTATCTTGATATTTAAAAGAGGGATCATCTTATTATGCTAACAAAGCGCTAAACAAGCAATATAAGATGCTATCAAACATCACATGTTTATTAGTGAAATGATATGGTTCCCGCATATGATCTCTATAAGTGCACCGTGGTATGATCACTATCATACCTATATGTGTAAGTCCAAGGTCTATGGAGATTACACGTTATGTATGTTGTAAGAGTATCATCTCATACTTCTACTTACAACATCACCATATCATAACACTAGCCTAGCAACAATCTAAACTAGACGCTTCTAATTTATCCATTGCAAGTTTTACGTGGCTTAGGGCTTTCGAGATAGAACCGTTCTTACCTACGAACATGAACCACAACGAGGATAACCAAATTGTTGACAATTCGTTGCAAAATAGATATTGACTATAGTAGGAGAGACAGACACCCACTAGCCACTTATGCAAACTAGTTGCATGTCAAGCGTGGAACAGGTCTCATGTGCGAGGACATGTAAAGTTTGTCCGGGCCGCTTCATCCCACTATGCCACCAATATTCAAAATTACAACAAAGGAGCAACAACATGATCATCATCGCCCACATACTCATATGTGTACTACCCGTGTAAAGTATCTACGCATAGATCCATCTCTGATACCACTGTAGGGTTCGCGGCATACAAAACAAAAAATTTCCTACGATGGGAACTATGTACCAAGATCTATCTACTAGATACAAACAACGGGCGGATGTATATCCGTAGAGAACATACCCTTGAAGACCGACAAAGCTTAACGAGTTCAACTCGTGGTTGATGTAGACGATCTCTTGCCGATCTCAAGATCGAGAGGAAGTCCTAGCGCCGCAAAGCAGCAGTGCATCCGTGCTCGCACACACGTACAAGACACCGGGCAACCTCCGCCTCCTCGCTCCAGCGATGCAGTGGAAGCACAACCCTTTCTTGCCGAATAGCCACCGGGAACATGTATCTCGCTAGTCCGAGACCATGGGGGATAAATTCTAGAGGGGGAGAGAGATCCTTCACGAGGAGGTGTGAGAGACAAGTGAGGAGGGGGGCTCCTTTTATAGGAGGAGGGGGGAACCCCAAGGGGGTGGCCGGCGCATGGGGGCTGCCCCCTTGCCCTCCCCTCTTCATGTGGGTGGACACTCCACTCACAAAATTCCTTTAAATTCCCTCCACTCAAAAGTCCACTCAAATTCCCATTAAATTTCCACTAAATTTAATGCAAACTCTCATTAAATAAAACTCTTTTATTTTATTCAGAATTTTTTCAATTACTTTAATGACAAACATTCACAAATAACCCCTTGCTAGAATTCCATTTCACATGCATAACCACTTTATGCAATTTCACCCGAAAACCTGTTTCGGTATCTAGTGAAATAAATTCCTACGCTTGTTTATTCTTTCGGCATGAAACATTTGCTCCAACTGGATGCCAGAGTCCCTTAAGTGTGTCACCCTACGGTTCGCAAATAATGCGGACATGATCGAGACCCTTCTCCGATCAATAATCAGTAGCGGGACCTGGAGATCCATACTGACTCCCACACATTCAACGATGGCTTTTCCTATGATCGTCGGAACCTTTTATGCTTGTATCTTAATCCCTTTGTTTCACGATATATTACATGTCCGAGATTCGAGCATCGGTATCTCCATACCTAGTTTGATCTCGTTACTGACATGCACTCTTTTCTCGTTCCCGTGATATAACATTCTAGTGATCAAATCACTTGCTTGCAAGCTAACCAATGTGATATCACCGAGAGGGCCCAGAGCATATCTATCCGTCATCGGGATGAACAAATTCCACTCTTGATCCATGATTCTCAACATAACACTTTAGTAGTTTTGAAGCCATCTTTATAATCACCCAGTTACGGAGTGACGTTTGATGTCAACAAGAAACTCTTCCGGTGTTAGTGATTGGCATGATCTCATGGTCTAAGGATTAGGACTACTTAGTAGTTTGTTTATAGCAATATAAACTCAATGACTTTGATCGTAATGCTATACTTCGGATGAATGTTCATCACACCATTACACTAATGTTGTGATCTCATTATTAACAACATCCAATGTCTATGATCAGGAAACCGTGATCATCTTGTTAATCAACGTACTAGTTTATGAGAGAGGCATAACTAGGAACTTTCTGTTTGTTTATTAAACACACATGTATTAACGTTTCCGTATTAATACAATTATAGCATGCAAAATAAACATCTATCATATACTTGGAATACACATAATAAACATTTTATTATTGCCTCTTAGGGCATATTCCCTTCACTTGTTGCCCGATCGTAGCTCTTGTGTCTTAATGGAGTTTTTTCATTGCTTGGGCACGCTTGTCGACGTCCATGTTTGCGTGATCGTGAAGAGGAAGAGGTAGTATGTCGAGCGCAGTGAGAGGCTCGAATCCATAGACGATGATGAACGGGCTCATCATGGTGGTGGAGTGCTTTGCACGATTGTAGGAAAACTCGGCGTGTGGGATACATTCCTCCCAATCTTTAAGATTCTTCTTTATCAACACGCGGAGAAGTGTACCAAGGCTTCGGTTGACGACCTCGGTTTGGCCATCGGTTTGAGGATGCGAGGCGGATGAGAATAGGAGCTTGATGCCGAGCTTGGCCAAGAGTGTCTTCCAAAAGTAGCTCACAAATTTGACGTCACAGTCAGAGATAATTGTTCGTGGCACTCCATGAAGGCGGATTATTTCCCTGAAAACGGATTTGTGACATGTGAAGCATCATCGATCTTATGGCATGGAATGAAGTGTGCCATTTTTGAGAAACGATCCAACAACGAATATAGAATCATGACCATGTCTAGACCTAGGCAAGCCTAATACAAAGTCCATGCTAATGTTCGACCAAGGTGCATGAGGCAATGGCATATAAAGACCAAAAAGGTTAGACTTAGCTTGGACACATGAATTGCATCGTTGCACGTGGCGCTCCACGTCGCGCTTCATCTTGGGCCAATAGTAGTGAGTGGAGATCATGTCATATGTCTTGTCACGGCAAAAGTGGCCCATAAGGCCTCCACCATGGTACTCTTGAAGAAGCAAAATTTGGAGAGACGACTTCGGAATGCAAATCTTGTTTTGTTTGAATAGAAAACCCTTATGCAAATAGAAATCATCAACCCCTTTGTCTATTGAACACTTTGCAAAACTTGATCCAAAGAATGGGTAGGAAGCATATAGTGGTTTGATGTCATCAAGACCCAATACATTTACTTCGAGGCGCGTAAGAAGGCTAGTATTTTTGCGAGACAAGGGACATTTTCTTTGCCCTTCTTGTACTTGACAATGTAAGGGAAAGACTCCATGAACTCAACCACTTGGCATGCCTTTTACTTAAATTGGCTTGACCCTTAAGATATTTCAATGACTCATGGTCAGAATGTATGATAAATTCTTTGGGCCAAAGGTAGTTTTTCCACACTTGAAGGACACGAACTAAGGAAATAAGCTATTTGTCATAAATCGGATAGTTAAGGCGTGCGCCATCAAGTTTCTCGCTATGGTATGCAATAGGACGCCCGTTTTGCATAAGGACGCCTCCAATGACAATACCACTAGCATCACACTCGATCTCAAAAGTTTTTGTGAAATCCGCTAAAGCAAGTAGTGGTGCTTTGGTGAGCCTCTTTTTGATCTCATCAAATGCCTTTTGTTTTGCTTTGCCCCAAACTAATGTGACATTTTTCTTGGTCAACTCGTTGAGAGGGCAAGCAATGGTAGAAAAGTCTTTCACAAAGCGACGGTAGAAACCGGCCAACCCATGAAAACTATGAAATTCACTAACATTGGTAGGGATGGGCCAATCTCGTATCTCCTTAACTTTTGAGACATCAACTTCAATACCATTAGAAGAAACAACAAAACCAAGGAAAATTAGTTTGTCTTTTGCAAAAGTGCACTTTGGGAGATTAGCATATAGCTTTTCATGACAAATGATTTGAAGAACCTCCTTAACATGTGTAGCATGCTCCTCTAGTGACTTGCTATAGACAAGAATATCATCAAAGTAAACAACGACACTCTTTCCAATGGGAGATCTGAAAATATGGTTCATAAGGCGCATGAAGGTGGATGTGGCATTAGATAGGCCAAAAGGCATAACCAACCATTCATAGAGACCAAGTTTGGTCTTGAAGGCGGTTTTCCACTCATCACCCTCGGCCATGCGTATTTGATGGTAACCACTACGAAGATCAATTTTTGAAAATATAGTGGCTCCACACAACTCATCAAGCATGTCATCAAGACGCGGTATAGGATGTCGATAACGCACAGTGATAGCATTGATTGGACGATAGTCCATGCATAACCGTAACGTATCATCCCTCTTTGGTACAAGAATCACGGGTACCGCGCTTGGGCTAGTGCTTACTTGGATCAAATCTTTGGAGACGAATTGATTGATTTGTCGTTCTATCTCCTTCGTCTCTTCCGGGTTCGTGCGGTATGCGGCGCGGTTTGGATAGGTGCGCCGGGTATGAGGTCGATGCGGTGCTCGATTCCGTGAAGAGGGGGTAGTCCATGAGGAAGTTCTTCGGGAAACACATCTTGGAATTCCTGCAAAATAGTCATCAAAGAGGGAGGAACATTTGTCAAGTCATTAGTTCCTTGCACTAGTCCCTTGCATATAAGGACATAGTGCAAGATGGATGGGTTGTTCCGCACTTATCTCATCTCACTTTTGGTGGCAAGAAGAACACTCTTAGTTTTTCCACTCGAATTTGGCTTATGGCTCTCGCTCACTATAGTGTGGTTCTCTCGCTCATCGCTCTTCTCACAAGGTGCTTTTGTGTTTTGCGTCCTCACTAAAGCCTTTACATTGTCCGCAATCATTTGGCTAGGAGTCATTGGTTGCAAAACACATGTCTTGTCAATCCATTTGAAGGTATAAGTGTTTGTATGACCATCATGTAAAGCACGCTTGTCATATTGCCAAGGCCTTCCTAGCAACATATGGCAAACCGTCATGGGGACCACATCACACTCCACCGTGTCCTTGTATGGTCCAATTGAGAATGTTACCGAGACGGTGTGCTTGATCTTTACGGACCCTTGGTCACTTAGCCATTGTATATGGTAGGGGTGCTTGTGTGGATGGAGGGTGAGGTTGAGCTTCTCACACAATTCCGTTCTTGCAAGATTGTGGCAACTCCCTCCATCGATGACAACTTTGATGGACTTCCCATTGATACCGGCACGAGTTTGAAAGATGTTTGATCGTTGGTCTTCATGCTCATGGACTTGAGTAGTTAGGACCCTTGTGACAACAAGCGATGGACTTGCGTCATGCTCACACACAAGTAGTTCTTGGTCATCTTCCAAATGTTGCATTGCCAAAGCTTCCTTTACTCTTGCATCAAACTCATCCTCACTCAAGTATTCTTCATCGCCATTATCATGGATTAACAAAACTTTCTTGTTTCCACATGCGGCCGACTTGTGTCCTTTGCCTCCACACTTGTAGCATTCACTATTGAATGGTTGATCATCCTTTGTGTATTTGCCACTTGTGGGCGGTTTTCCTTGAGGGAGTGTTGGCTTGAAGGGAACCTTGGTGGTACTTGATGAGTTTCCATTTGGGGTTGTTGATGTAGTAGTTGGTGCTTGCTTGTTGGTGAAGTACGTCTTTGGCTTGTTTTACTTGATGTCCTCTTGCACTTGACGTTAGGCTTTTGTTGCTATGTGCACAAGATCAACCATGTTGTTGTACTTTTGGAACTCGTTGTTGTGCTTGATTGGGTGGTTCAAGCCATTGAGGAAACATGCCATTGTTTTCTCATCACGCTCTTCAATGTTTGCACGGATCATGTTGAGCTCCATTTGCTTGAAGTACTCTTCCACGGTCTTTGTCCCTTGACTAAGCGTTTGAAGCTTGTTGAAGAGGTCACGTGTGTAGTGCGAAGGAACAAAGCGGTATATCATATGGGCCTACATATCTTGCCAAGTGGTGATTGGAGGCTCTTTTTTTGCTTCACGAGCGAGTTGGATTTGTTCCCACCAAAGGTTAGCATAATAATCAAACTCTAGGGACTCCATGGCCATCATCTTCTCATTGCTATAGTTGTGCATGCGGAAGATCTTGTCAACCTTGAGTTCCCACGAGAGATATTCTTCAGGTTCATTGGAAATGGTGAACTTGGGCATGGTGAATTTGAGCTTGCCGAAAGTTTCCTCTTCATTGCGGTTCCGGTATCTATGGTTGCCATGATGTTGGTGGCCATCTTCATCATCCAAGCTCTCACGTCTTGCTTGGTTATTGTGGTGTTGCCCTTGCGGTTGTTGTGGTGCCGCATTTGGTGGTGGAACTTGGTCCTCACGACGAGCTTGGTGAGCTTGCTCTTGTTCTTGGCGCGGTTGTTGACGAGAAGGAGGCGCTTGGTCCTCACGGGGTTGGTTTGGCCTTTGGCCATCATGACGACGAGCATTGTCTTGAGCCATGTGGCGAGGAGGACGGCGTGCCGCATGTGCAACGGACCGCTCCCTTTCCTCATGATGTGGAGGAGGCTCGTCATGGTGATCATGTTGTAGACGTTGATGTTCATGTCGATGATGACGCCTTGGTGGATCTTCGAGTGCTTCACGTCGACGGCGATCTTGTTCGTCCAATTCGGAAGCTTCAGTTGGTGTTGAAGGAATGTGTTAGTGACGAGGGGCTTGGGGATCCACTTGAGGTTGCTCTTCTTGGATCACTAGTGACCTTGGTTGTGGACGGTGCGCTTCACGTCTTGGAGGTCTTGAGGAGAGGTCACCATCATAGCTTCACATTGAGGCGTGTCACGGAGATGGTACCGCTTGAGACGAGCTCATGGAGTGAATGACGGGTCTGTCGTTGTGCCTTGAATCGCGATGGCGTGAAGATCTTGATTCACTTGAGGAGTGTCGTGACGAGCTTGAGGCGTGAGATCGCGGCCTTGCTAGCCCATCAATGAGATGTTGAAGCTTGTCATCCGTTGCGGCGAGGCGTTATGAAGAGATTCATTTTGATGGCAAAGGTTGTGTTGCATGGCATGCATTTTTCCTCGTACCTCCTCAAAGCGGTTGTCGATGCTCTTGAACTCCACTCGGGTTTCGCTAAATTGTTCGTCTTGGCGCTGCTCAAGGGTGTCATAACGGTAGTTGAATTCTCCTCGGATCTTCCAATGATCCAACCTTTTCATGTATTGTGCATCTTCCTCTTGAGGTGGCGTTGGTTGGGACGACTCACCGTTTGTCAACACCCGAATTTTTAATCCCAGATGCCTGTTATGCCATACATCGCAATCCCAGGATTACCATTTTTGTGAGACATAACAGAATTGGATACCACAGTACATCATCCATTACAAACCATACATAAGGTTTTACACAAATAAGGATCTCATGATCCAGTTCTTAATACAACTCAGGCAGCGGAAATACGTAATAATAAAGGTAGCGTAGGCGAAGCTCCATCTTTGGGGTCACATGCAATGCTGACGATGGGAGATGATCCTAGTTGTCATAACCTTCCTGGGGTCCATCATCCTGGTAATCCTCTTCATAGTCTGGCCACGGGAATAGCTAGGGACAAATCCATGAGTACTCTTTAAGTACTCGCAAACTAATACTAACAAGTGAAGGGGTTTTTTGTAATAGGACACTAAGCTCTAGGGTTGTTTTGCAAAAGCCAGATTTACCTCTACTAAGTTCAGAAGCAAGAAAAAGCTAGTCAAATTTTATAACACCTAAGTGGGAACTTGTATCTCGTGTCACAACGCTGTTGTGGTCAAGTCAAGTTCTCGATTCATTTCACAAGTCATTTTGAAAACATCTGACGGGGGAACAGTATGGCCACTCCAACTGTCCATAACCGCGGACGCGGCTATTCGAATAGTTTGACACTCTGCAGAGATTGTACACTTTCACCACAACGTTCGCTACATCCGTCAGGAACAAATCCTGAATTCACCATACTTAGTATGCGGATAATCAATCCTAACCTTTCAATTACACGCCCTAGTATAAGCACCTCTCCTGTGAGTTTGGCCTCCTAACCATGACCAACTATCATCTTGGGTACTGCACAGGTGGACAATCTTCACAAGGTAGCCTTAGCTCAGACCTTGGCCGTGAGGGAACCAATACTAAGGTATATAAGTTTCCAGTCAAGCCCTACCCAATCTTCGGGTATTGTGGTTGTACGATAAAATTGGAATGGTATCGCATCTAGACAACCATCAGTTTTATAAAGGGCTAAGGCTCATGCCTCAACATTTTCATCACCAAAATCATCTGGTGTTCGGAAACACATGCCAAAACATCTCAGTAGAATGATCCATCATTCTAAGGTTTTCATAACCATTTTCCACCAAGTATTCCCATCTACAGTTGATCAAGTTTTATGCTTAGCACTAGCATCTACAAGTGGGGGTGAGTACTAATGAGGGGTGGTAAACTAGTGGAGTTTTACTAAGTTCAATCTCATGCCTTAGGATGACATCAAGATTATATAGCTTAGGCCAAATTTTATGCTCTTTAAGCAACCTTCAATTATCTTCCTAACATCTACAAGTCACTTAAGTAAACTCTAAAATAAAGCTTTGATAAAGAAAATAAAGTAGAAAGCTTGCAAGTAAAAACTAGGATTGGGTTATCAAGTGAGTATAACCACATATGCTTAAGGCATATGGTTGGCATGGTAAGGCTTGCTAAAGTATAATATCTTGCAAGGGTTAGCTTGCACATTCAACTAGTAGTATTAGGCTGGCAAGTATGGGCTTGCATAATTGCAAGTATAAGCTTGCCTTGTGCAGAGCAGTGGTTGAAGTTCTCCTCGGCTTCTTCCTCGTAGTATCCTCCTTCCTCCTCGTATCCTTGGTCAGTACTAGCGTCTATGAATAAATACGAGGTACACAATCACCAAACAATACTTAACTACTTGCAATCATCACACAAAGGGGTTCTATAGATGATCTAGCATCATCACTAACATTACAAGACTAAAGCACTTGACTTAATGATTTTAGTTTTAGATAAGTAATTTCTACTCATTGAAAAACTACTTAAGATTTAATATTCTCCAAACCAAACATGGGATCATGTTGACACATGTCATCACCACATATTTTAGTCCATGGGAATGTGATTTAAAGTGGTGTCACAATTTCATAAGGTTTTACCCTTTTATTTTAAATAAAATAAGTGACTAGAAATTCCTATGTGGCATTCTTTTATGTCTTGAACATTATTTCTGTAAGTAAACCCAAATGTTTTTATATATTCTGAAAGGTATGGTTAAATGTGATTTTTGAGAGTTGGAATCAACTCAAATCTATCATGGTTTAAATTTGAAAAATGTTTGAATGCAGAAAAGCTTCTGCCTTGTTATTTTTACCAAGGGTGATCTACAGATCCAATTGATTTGACTCCAACGGGCTTGGATTCAGCATTTCCAGACCTTTCTAACAAAATTGGTTTCATTCAATTTGGTTCACTGAATCGATCTGGGTTGATTTTTGAAACTAGGTTCAGAACTGTGTTTGAATAAAAATGGAAAAATCCAAATTCAAACAAATGGGCTGTGCGGGAAACGATACTGCGCGGGCTGGTTAAGTGGTTGTCCCCGCGCGTCAATGAGATAGGGGGTGCGAAGCGGTACGGGGCAATGTGGTGCGTTGGATTAGAAGCAAGATCATCGGCTGAGGGTCGTCGTCGACGATGAACTAGTCACCGGCGAGCTCGAACCCTAGCGGCTCAGTGGGGGTCGTGGGAGGCTCACCGGGGCTCAGGCGAGGGTCGGCAATGCGGGCGAACGACGAAGTTGACAACGGCGAACCTCCTGGTACCGGCAGCTTCTCCTGGGGTGGACGAAATCGACGGTGCCCTTCTTCTCCAGAGGCGGCTTGCTCCGGCGCAATTCCGATGATGCGCTGCTCGCCTTGCTCCGGGAACGGGCTGGAACAATCAGTGAAGAGAGGAGAGTAGAATGGTGTGAAGAGTTTGAGCTAGGGTGGCATCTATTTATAGTCTCGACGACAAGACCGAACGGGATGGGCAGGCAATGGTGGCGACATGGCTACGGGCTGCTAGAGGCATGGCCGGCGGTGGCGATCGATCGGTGGTCTCCTGGCGATGCTCTATGGCTTTAATGCGCGTGTAGGGGCGGTGGCAAACAGTCTGGAACACGCGATGCTCTGCCCGGCAGAGGCGGCGGCTTCGACGGCAAGCGGTGGCTATGAGGCATGGGGCGGCGAACGGGGATGTTTGGCGGTCTCCTGGGACGGTGGTGATCGTGTATGCATGTGGCGAGGGCGGCGCGCGGTCTGTGGGCGTGTGTCGAGGGTGGCGCTCTGGCGCATGCTCGGCATGGTTGCTGGCGAGCTTGGCACGGTTTGTGCGTGTGGTCCAGGGGCTGGCAAGGTTCGAGCGCTGGACAGGGGGTGGCGGTGGACGGTGGGCTGTCTCCTAGACATGGTGCTTAGGCTTAGTGTTTGCTCTGGCTAGCTAGCCATGGTCGGTTGGCAAGGGGGTGCTCGGGTTGGCATGGTATGGTGCAAAGGGTAGGGGCTAGGGGTGGTCAAAGCACTGGTTGGCACTGGGGGAGACAAGGATGATCAATGGTGAAGATTTCTTAGCCAAATTACTGCTCAAAACAGTGAAGTTTGGCCAGATTGATTTGTTGCCTCCAAGTATTTGATGAAATGGCCGCAAGAACTCAAGTTTTGAATTTTGAAAAGATTTTTGGTGGGTGTGCTAGGTAGGTGCTGGTGAGTCTGTGGATGCTTGGGTTTTGAAAGTTGAGTTTGTTTGAGTGGTTTTTGAAAAGTGGGATCTTCCCATATGATAAAGATTCAATTTTGAACTGTCATTTAAACTATGCATCCAAATGTTTTTGGATGATCACAAGGTGGGCCTTGGTACTTTGTTATGAGTACTATCAAGGGGTGTAAAGATCCAAACAAGTTTCTGTTAAGTTTTTAAAGTTAGAGACAGCCAAAATAGGCATGGGAGTTAAATTGGCCAAAATGACCATTCCCTTATTTTGTTTGTTTTGATTTATTTGTCTTTGGGAAAAGTGTGGGGATTGTTTAGATGATGTTTATTTCAACTAAGAATCCATTTACAAGCAAAGAAACACACAAGCAAGGTGGTTCAAAAGAATTCAAATTCGAATGCATACACACATGCATGCTTTCATATTTTTATTTAGAAAAGTTTTTGTTAACCCTAATTTTGATGATTAGAGTTTGATGATCCAAGTTTAGTATTTTTGGGATGTTACACCGTTCTTGTCCATGATGCAAATCCAACAAGGATTGTATATGGAGGAGAATACGTGGAGAGTTAGCCTTTTACCTCACCTTGGAGATTTTATCAAACGAATTGCCACACAAGAGAACTACGAGCTTGCAAAGTGAAATCGCAAAGAAACTCACACACAAGGAAACTACAACTCTCAAAAGCTTTTGGTGGAAGGTTAGGATTGTGGAAAGCCAAACGAAACGATCCAAGAGAAGGGTTATTGTTCTAGGTGGTAAATAACCAAATATCAAAAGCAAGAAGGATACGATCTACAAAAACACGAGGAAACACACACGTGGAGATGAATGGGGTTAGCACGACTATGAAAATGAGCACAAAATGTCCTAACATAGACTAAGCTCGGTGTCGTGCCAGCGCAAGGAGATACCACAACTCATTTGCCAAAAGAGGGTTAAACAACGGATTTGTGCACTTGTCTTGGTCGCACTTTTCTCTCTCTTTTTTCTTACAAGCTTGATACTCTCTTTGTATTGGAATACTATGTACCTTTTTATTTTTATTTTGCTTTTTCTCTTTCTTTCTTTTTGATTATTTTTCTCCCTTTATATACTACTATGTTAACTTTTGTATTTGCCCTCACACTCTCACTTTCCAATGGCAAGTGCACAATGCTTAGACAAACACAAAATGAGTTACTCTCATAGGATAGATACACACAAAGGAAGATATGGGGCTTGTAGGGTTCGTAGCATAGAAAACAAAAAAATTCCTACGATGGGAACAACTATGTACCAAGATCTATCTACTAGATACAAGCAACGGGTAGATATACTGTAACATCCCAGCATTTAGGAACCAACAAAGGGTAGATTTAGGAATTTGGAATGTTGCATGCATTCATCTGTGAAAATATGGGTAAAATTTTCGCCAAATAAAAACCTAAAGTGATCAAGGTTTCTTTCATACTTTGAGATTAGGTTTAGTCTTAAAGGATGATTGCTATAGACTTTGATATGATCTTTGAGGAATTATGTGTTTGGAAAATGAATTTGAATTTTAAAACTTGAGTGTTTGAATTATAATTCAAATGAATTCGGAATAAGGTTTGAATCTTGATTTAATTAAGATTTAAGAGTTAATTATTATAACTCAAACTTTATCCAAAGAAAAAAATTAAGAATATGAAAACTTATTTCATACTTTCATTCAATAAATAATTTACAAAAATGTAACTTATTGAAATTATCCACAAACTTCACAATAGCAAATAAATAAAGAATAAGAATATTTATTCATCGATAATCATATAATCTTTATTATAAAAGAATAAAATGAAGATTACAAAATAATAAAATGAAAATTACAAAAGAATAAAGAAGATTACATTAACTATCCTATAAAGAAAACCTAAACTAAAATCTTCATCTTCAAATCTGTACCTGCAAGACAAACACTAATAAAAAAATAAAGGTTAGGGTTAGAATTGTTTTACTCTCAGACATGTCAGTGAGGTGCACTGAACAAGTTTCATCATTGAGAAATTTATAAAAGGGGCAAGTTTCACCAATATGAAAGAATCTATCTTTCATAAATTCTAATCCAAAAAGGTCAAATTGACAGCAAGGAGGGGCAAGTTTCACCAGCCAGGTAAAAGTAATTAGATCAAACTAACTCTCAAGTCCAAAGCATATCCACAAGTGCACAACAAGCACACAGGCAGGACACACACCTAAATGCATGTGGTGTGCTATCAGCTTCACAGCACAGCTCAAACACACAAAACCATCAGCACAGCCGTGGAGAGGCACTAGTGCATCTTTTCACTGCTCACACACAAGAACAGCCAGCAGCTAAACCAAGCACAACAGCCAGCAACCAAACCAATCAAAGCTCAAGATCTCATCACCAGGATGGTGACATAAGGAGGGGGAAGGATCAAGTGGACAGCAAGACCAAGTCCAGGAGCTAGGAGGAGCAGGCTAGCTCAAGGTCAAGCTCAAGATCTCAACAAAACAAGATCAACATCATCACCCAACTCCATAATCATCAGTTTTTGTGGTGAGTATCATAAAACCCTCGCATGATCTAATCATATTATCTAGACAGAAGAATGTGTTGTTTTATGAAACAAACTCTCACAAAGCACCCAAGTGGGGTGAATCCATCATTGAGATTTTAAACTCTAAAAGCAAACACCAAAGTACTGTAGGGGTTCGTAGCATGGAAAACAAAAAATTTCTACCGCATGAACACACAATCAAGATCTAATCTATGATCAAGCCAAGATATATCTACTAGATTGTAGCAACGAGTCGATAGAATACTAACCCTCGAAGATCCAAAGCGGTTAACGAGAGCAGATTCTCGTGGGTGATGTAGTCGTACACTTGCCGATCTCAAGATCGCGTAGACGATCCTTTCGGCGCTGCGTTCCGGCAGCACTCCCGAAGTCGGTCACACGTTCGGTACTCGATGAAGACCTTCCTCTCCCTTGTTCCAGCGGGCAGCAGAGGTTATAGCACTCTCCTCGTGATTCCGGCAGCACGGCGGCGTGGTGTCGGAAGTAGAGGGGAGATCTCGCAGGGCTTCACCTTAAGCCGGAGCGAGTATGGTGGAGTATGAGAGAGGCCTTAGCGATCTAGGGTTTAGAGGCACCAAGGGGTGAGCTTGGCTGGTGGCTAGGGAAATCTAGGGTTTCCCCAAGTCGGCTAGAAGAGGAGACCTAGGCGGCGGCAACACTTGGAGGTGGTGGCGCCAAGGGCTAGGGTTTAGGTGTGAGGGGTAGGGGGCACCCTACCCCTCCTTATATAGGTGGGAGGGGGCGACTTGGGAGGAGGGGTCCTCCTCCTACTCCCCTTCATGGCCGGCGGGTGGAGGGAGTGGGACTTCCTCCCCAAGTAGGTTTCCTACTCTCCCTCCACCAAGCAAACTTCAGATTTGACTTTTCAAATTGGCGTTTGACTTTCAAACTTGGATTTGATTTCTCTCTCCATATTGCCCAGCCAAGTGACCTAGTACATGATGCAACCATTCCACATTGTCATGACACATCCATGTACCCTTCCCCTCCAGAGTGCCGGACCTTCCAGACCCTTCTAGAACATTCCTGGTGAAAACACCGGAATCATTCCCGAACTCGGAAACATGACTTTCCTTATATGAATCTTATTCTCCGGACCATTCCGGGTCTCCTCGTGATATCCTGGATCCCATATGAGATTCCGAACAACATGCGGTCTCTTACTCATCATTCCATAACTACACAACAACATCGAATCCTTAAGTGTGTCTCCCTACGGTTCGTGAATTATGCGGACATGACCGAGACACTTCTCCGATCAATAACCAATAGAGGAATCTGGAAATTCATATGGCTCCCACATATTTCTATGATTACTTTGCGATCAAATGAACCACTTACATACGATAACAATTTCCCTTTGTCTCACGATAGTTTACTTATCCAAGGTTTTGATCGTCGGTATCTCTGCATACCTAGTTCAACCTCGTTACTGATAAGTACTCTTTTCTCGTTCATGTGATATGTGATACCTTGTGAGCCAGTCAAATGCTTGCAAGCTAATTGGATGACATTCCACCAAGAGGGCCCAGAGTATATCTATCCATCATATAGATGGACAAATCCCACTCTTGATCCATGTGCCTCAACCCATACTTTCCGAACACTCAATGCCACCTTTATAGCCACCCAGTTACGGTGTGGTGTTTGATGTCATCAAAGCATCCTTCCGGTGATGGTGATTAACATGATCTCATGGTCGAAGGAATTAGGTTACTATGTATCAGAAAGCTTATAGCAAATGAACTATATTAAATGACTTGATCTTTATGCTACGCTTAACTATAGGAATATGTCCATCACATCATTCTCCTAATGATATGACCCTGTTGTTAATAACATCTCTATGTTCATGATCAGGAAACCATGATCATATATTAACCAACAAGCTAGTTTAACAAGAGGCTTTACTAGGGACTCTTTTATGTTTACAAATCACACAAGTATTAATGTTTCCGGTTAATACAATTATAGCATGGTATGTAAACATTTATCATAAGTATGAAGATATGATAATAACCACTTTATTATTGCCTCTTGGGCATATCTCCAACAAGTACAAGGATCCAACCAAAACTCAGAACAACATCATTGATTTGGTTGTCAAGCTATATATTTCAATTTCAGCACAAATATAGCTAAGATTTAATTTCTAGGCACATCCCTAAGATAAGGGTAGCACCTTAGAAGCTAATATTTTGGAATCATATAATGATTAAGCATACTATCATTTTTTTTCCAAGCTTTGATTCAAGAAACAATAGCTGGTATCACTACCAGGACTATCCATATGAATCAACTAGATAAAACCTAATCCCTAAGCCTCAGACCAACATTATTGGTCTTAGGGATTTTAGAAAAAAATATTTCTATATATCTTTTAAAGCCAATCTTGTTTTAAGCTTAAATCAACCCAAACAATGAATAAGAATCAATCTTGTGTGCCATACCAAGATAGTGTCACAAGAACAATTCTACATGAATGAGGATAAACATTCAATCATCACAGATTCAATCAATCTACCAATCATTTTCCTGTCAATACAGGAATCATAATTAGGACATTCCTATGTTAATCTTCACTGTCTAAGATCATTGTGATCTCAAACCACATATGCATTCCCAAGCCAACAACACTAGGACAGTGATTACATCACATCATACTCATTATCCTTAATCAAGTAAGGACAAGGATAAGTTACCAAACCCACTGACTCTACCAATCATTGATTTCAGAACAACTATATCATCTGTATCATATGAAATCTAAGCATAAAATCATCCAATAAGCCACCAGAACCATTATAGTTCATATCAAGCAACAAGCCTCAAGTTAATAATCATTTAGCATGCTTACAAACCATCCACACATGATCTAATTCATCAAGTATATGATCAACCACAGGATAAGAACCCTAAATGAAATAAATCATCTTAATCAGGACAAGACAGTAACCAGAGATGTCACTGCCAACATCTAGCATAGGATGAGCGAGCACAGAGAGCACTAGGGGAGAGGAACATAACTCACCAAAGGTCCTCGCTGAAGACTAGAAGAGGAAGCAGAGGTGGCCGACGACCATGGCGGCACGGGGAGCACCCCCAGGGGGCGCCGCGACCCATACAACGCCACGGCGGCAACCATGACCATGCCTAGTGGCGAGGAGAATCACCATGATGCACGACGACAGTGGCAACACCAAGATCCACGCCAACCCCCAAACCCTAGGGTTCGGGACGACATCGATCCGTCGCAGGAGAGCCCCATGCTCAAATCCAGTTGGATAGAAAGGATGGGCGTAGTCGACAACCTCCTACCTCACCACGGCAGCGACCAGAACGGCCCACGATGGCGGGAATCACCGGCGGCGATATCTCCAACCACAGGGTCGGGGGCAGAAGAGGAGAGGAGTGAGCTCGAGGGTGAGAGGCGGCGAGGGAGTGGGCTGAGTTGGGCCAGACCCTTCGAGGTGGCTATTTTGACTATGTCTAATGGGCCACCAGGGCCCAATAAAATTAAGCCAGCCCAAAAACCTTTAAGGCCTGTTTTAATAAATAGGAAAAGACTAAAATACCCCTAAACTTAATTAAATTCTAGAAAATAAAATAAAATTCCAAAAATTATCAATAAAATATTTTTGGATTCACAATAATCGACACTATCCAAATAAATTAAGATCTAAAATTTTAAGACATTTAAATTTTATTAAGAATTTTGTAATTTATATATTCCTTATGTAATTTTACAAAATTATTGAAAGATGATAAAAATAAATAAAAATCACTTTCATTATATATTAATATTGTAGTATTTTTGAAAAATACTAAATAAATATTTAATAACAATTTTTTATATTTAAGTGATAATTCCTAAAAGAATTATTAAATCAATATAAGTCAAATAAAAGGGAAATAAAATGAAATAATTCAATATATGTTATAAATATTAAAAAGTAATATTTATAATTCCTTTATTATCAAAAAGACTTTTTATAATAATGGGGAGAATGCATATCAAGTTAAATGATGCATTACATTACTTGCATAATCATTTTGCTTCTTTAAATATTGTCCTTATCGGGCAATAATGATGTTTTTGTAGACATAGAAGATCAAGGTCCAGTGCAAGCATCAGACTTCACTACCTTGCCATCATAAGGCAAGTTCATCACTTGCTCATGTCCTTTGAAGAGTCTTTATCAAAGTATTTGCAAATTGTGTGTTATCATATATACTATAAAAGAAAGAAAATATTATTTTCACAAATAAATAAATCATAGATATCATCCTAAGTGATGATATAATGGAGCAATAGAACTTAGGGTTCTATTTGCAACAATGATGATAAAGTAGGGACTTAATAACCCCTGACACCAGTGATTCTAGCGCCGTATATTACGCGTTAGCCATAAGATTTGGAATGGGACAGATAAGTCAGCTGTATCTTCTTCCTCTCGCATGAAGCCAGATGTGCAGGTCGTGGCTGTTATCCTTATAGCGTGCATATTAATTGGTAATTCGTAGAGGATATGCAGCATATGGGTGGGAACCCTCATCATCCCATGATAGTTCTGGCATCTAACGGTTTGTACAAACCATTGCCATAATTCATTATGTGGGCATGGTGTACACCAAGTAGGCATGCAAGGTCACGAAGGGGGCAGTGATTGGCTTGGACCAACTACTAGGCCCTACATCATGGACTTGTGGACGGGAAAGTACACCCGGTTGTGCAACAAGGAGTTGATCTCTCATGGGTAAAGTAACGCACCTCTGCAGAGTGTAAGAATTATAACTTGTTACTCCCTGTTCCGGGAAGGAGCTACGAATGCGGTAGGAAAGGAACTCCATGAAAGTTCTGGTCAACCTGTGAAGGCTGATTGTTATAGATTTCCATAATAAAATCAATCTTTGAAGAAAGATTTACAAAAATTGCTTTGTACCAAGGATTTATAATCCGAGGTGGTAGTTAGAGCATCAAACTTCCTACCTTGCATATAATGAACTTGTTGGGTAACGTTGTTACTCATTCTTTCCTTTGATTCCTTGCTTAGACTCTGAGGATCCCGAAGACGTGCCAATGTATGCAGCGGAATGTCAAGAAGATGTGTTCTACGAGGAACCTGATCTGTCCGGAGGTGTTGAAGGAGTGGATTATGAAATCCGCTACGGTGTCGATGATAACGAGTCCAACTAAGTATCCTTAGTTAGTAGTAACCAACAGAACCGAGCAGCATGAACTCTATAGAATAAGCTGCTGAGCTCAACTCCTAGTCGGAGTTGCTACTTTTAAATTCCGTTGAAACACTTTATATTTTGGTTTGTAAGTTGAATCTTTAGGAAGTCTTGAACTTCCGGTATTGTAATAATAATAATGTTTGTATATTTGTAATATGGACCCGCAATGTCTCTGTTGTACCACTCTAAGGGATGTGATATTTACGGAACAGTGTTTTGTGGATGTCATGTCAACGACTATAGTGTACTACACATGAAGTGGTATGCTGGGTCACCGCATATACATCCATAGAATACATACCCTTGAAGACCGAATAGCGGTAACGATGTTGTACTCGTGGATGATGTAGTCGAACGCTTGTCGATCTCAAGATCGTGATGAAGTCCATCTGGTCCAGCCGGTCCAGCACCATCAAGTCCAGCACCACAAAGCAGTGGTGCATCCGTGATCACACACACGTCCGGGTACCCCGACAACCTCCGCGCCCTTGCTCTAGCAAAGCAGCAAAAGCAACACATCCTTTCAAAAAAAGCCACTGGGAACATGTATCTCGCTGATCCGAAACCATGGGGAAATTCTAAAAGGGGGAGAGATCCTTCGTGAGGAGGTGTCCTTTGAGAGGAGGAGAGGGAGGCCTCTTATAGGGAGAGGGGGCACCCAAGGGGCTATGCTCCCAGCCATGGTGGGCTGCCCCCACCTCTTCCACATTCATGTGGGTGGAGCTCCCACTCAAAATGAAAAGCCTCCACTCCCATTAAAAAGCCTCCACTAAAAAATCCACTCACATGCATTAAATTTCCACCAAATTTAATGCAAGCTCTCATTTAAATAAAACTATTTTATTTATTTATTCAGATTTTTTTTAATTACTCTAATTAACAAACATTCACATAAAACCCCTTATAACATTTCAATTTCACATGCAGAACCAGTTTCAGCAATTTCAACCAAAATAGTTTCGGTGTCTAGTGAAATAAATTCCTGTGCTTTCTTTTTTCTTTCTCTGGCATATTATTTGCTCCAAATGGTGTCGGTATCCCTTAAGTGTGTCACCCTACGGTTCGTGAATAATACAGACATGATCGAGACCCCTCTCTGATCAATAATCAGCAGCGGGACCTAGAGATCCGTACTGACTCCCACATATTCAACGATGACTTCTATGATCGTGTGAACCTTATACGCATGTAACTCAATCCCTTTGTCTCGCGATATATTACATGTTCGAGATTTAATCATCGAACCTCCATACCTAGTTTAATCTTGTTATCGGCATGTACTCTTTTCTTGTTCCCGTGATATAACATTCTAGTGATCAAATCACTTGCTTGCAAGCTAACTAATGTGATATCACCGAGAGGGCCCAGAGTATATCTATCCGTCATCGGGATGGACAAATTCCACTCTTGATCCATGAGCCTCAACATAACACCTTCGTAGCACTGAACCCATCTTTATAGTCACCCTATTACGGTGTGACGTTTGATGTTATCAAGATACTCTTCCGGTGTTAGTGATTGACATGATCTCATGGTCTAAGGACTAAGATTACTTTGTATGATGTTGTAGCAATATAAACACAATGACCTTGATCGTAATTCTATACTTCGGATGAATGTTCATCACATCATTCCAACAATGTTGTGACCTTATTATTAACAACATCCAATGTCCATTATCAGGAAACCTTTGATCATCTTGTTAATCAATGAGCTAGTTTACAAGAGAGGCATAACTAGGAACTTCCTTTTTTTTGTTTATTAAACACACATGTATTAACGTTTCCGTATTAATACAATTATAGCATGTAAAATAAACATTTATCATAAACAAGGAATACGATAATAACCACTTTATTATTGCCTCTCGGGCATATTCCCTTGAGGGCTGTCAAAATGGCGCAAGTTATACCGTTGGTATTGTTGACGACTTGCAACTGGTGTTGGGGAAGATGCTCGGGTGTCGCGGTATCGAGGAGCGCGGGATTTACCGATTTGCGGAAGCTTGTTGTTAGTTGTGGGCGACACGCACGCGAAAACTGTCAAAATTTTGGTTCTCAAAAAATCTTGGCGCACGAACCGGCGGAGCCGAGTCTGCTGCCGGAATTTCCGGTCGTTGTTCCGGTGTGCCGGAGCAATCGCTGGAAATTCCGGTTGTAGAACCGGTTCGCCGAATCTGGTGTCGAAATCTGTTCGGGACGAACTCTAGAAAGTCAAAAGGGAAAATCTGTCGAAAATCCGTCAAAATTGGGATGGGGAAAGGTCAAGGAATGTTGATCAATACCCAAAGCAATAGATCTATGGACCAAAACCACTAAAAACTCACCAAATCCAGAGATCGATCCGAAGGCAATTTGGGCTCTATTTTGGGGAATTTTCGAATTTATGATGGATAGAAGAAAAATTGAGGGGAAATTCTTGATCAACCTTGCCCTTGATACCAATATGTTAGGGGTGACCCCTTGGGGTGGCCCGATCTTTCACGAATCCCGTGGAAATCGAGGGGGAAACGAGTGGGAGGAGGAGAGGGATGAAATCCACGAACTCACACGCGAAGAACTCGATGAACACACACACACAAAAACACGATACAAGCCGATAGCTCACGTCGGTGGCAACCGATCGAACACAATCCCTAGGATCTGCGTCGGGCAAGACACTCTCCCACGACCAACAACGGGGGTGAGAGGCTTGATGAGAACTTCACTACTTGGAGACGAGATACCAAACTCCAAGGACTTGTTCAACTTGAACACACGAGGCAAAATCCAAGAGGTGGGGGATAATTGGTGCTCCTTGTCAAGGAGCATGAGACTAGCAATTGATAGATCCTCTAGGGTTTCTTCAATTACAATTATCCAAGTCTGGGGATTACAATAGAGGATGGGGGCTAATTATAGGCCAGCCACTTAAACAGGGGTATTTTTGGAACAAAAGGATAAAGTCTGGACGGAGTAAAGGGTTACACGGGCCAAGCCCAATAGTTGACTTGAATCTGGGGCTTTCCGGTGAGAGGTCCTGCGGTGCCGGAATTGGTGCCGGAAATTCCGGTAGCCGTCGGTATTTCCGGTTGCCAACCTAAAAGGCTTACAAAACATGTTGTCGGTCGTTGCCGGTCTGTTCTGGTCGTTGCCGAGAGTTCCGGCTCTGGGGCCGGTTCGCCGGGGTCGTCCCCGGTAGGTCCGGCGGTGTAGCCGGTTCGCCGGGCCTGGCGCCGGTTTATCCTGGAGCGTCTTCTCGTGTTGCCTTTGGTCCCTCCCTTGGCGATGCTTCATTGGGTCCATAGCTGAGGATGCACAAGGTATGGGCATGAAGTAGCAAGCCATCCAAGGGTGTATCAAAATCACACGAGGAGAGGAGCGAGTTAACCTTAGCTTGTAGGAGCTTGGCTCGAGCGCGGGTCATTGGTCCACTTGGGGGACTAGTAGGCGGGGATGTAGAAGCGTCCGTAGGACGGGTTGCATCAATTCTAATAAGAAATCTTGTGCTTGACAACCACTTGGTGGAGTTAGGGACACAAAGAAACACTTTTTGTTTTGTAGGTTGCTTGAAAAGGAGGGAAAATTGTATTCTAATGTTTCCTCGAAAGTTTGATAAAAATCATTGAGCCACCCTTATGGAAAAAACACTCTTGCTACATGAGTCTGCGCTTGAAATCCCAACGAATTGGCGTCCACGTAATTTGGTGTCATCGTGTTCCCAGGTATTCTCGTGGCTTGCATAAGGCAATGATGCAGTGCCTCACAATAGGATCAATGGCCATCCATACAACAAAATGTATTATCTAGCTGAAGGCATCTATTCTATCCGGACAAAACTTGTGAAGATAATTTTTTATCCTCGTAATGAGAAATATGTGAGGTTTGTCAAGGAACAAGAGGCAGGATGCATGGAGCGGGACTTTGGTGTCCTCCAATCTTTGTGGGCTATGGTCCGGCGCCCAGCTAGAACATAGAGTAATGAGATTATGTGGAAGCTGACGGCTGCTTGTGTGATAATGCACGCCATGATTGTTGCGGATTAGCGTGATGATAGAATCTATGGCCAAGGTTGAGGGTCAAGTAGTTGAGCCGACGCCAAGGTCAGTATCATTTGATGAGTTCCTCCATATTTTGAGATCCGTCGTGATTGGAACACTCGCAATCAAATTTAAACGGATTGGTTGAACATAGGTAGAGATACACATAGAAAGCCGCTAAGTATCACCTTTATTTGTGAGCTATGTTTGTGAGATGGCCTAGAGAAGCAAGTTGAAGATAGAAAAAGCGACAATTTGGATCCATCCTGGATCCGGCTGGGGTCACCTGCAGCAGGAAGCGGCCGTATAGAACGTTCTCGATCCCAAACCGGTGACCATTGTGACTTTCTTGTGCATGTTCCATCAGTAAAACCGGTGGCCATTGTGAGTGCCCACTCGCCGACTCCGGGCAGTGCATATGCAGCCAGGCACCGTCCACACATGGGCTCCTACACTACACTAGAGATGTGCGTACGAACCCTCGCCGCCACGGCACCTACAAAGAACGTAACGACTAACGACCAACCGCCGCCCAGTTCCGGGTACGCAGATGCCGCCACGAGCGCGCGCGCCGCCCTTTCCACCTCGTACCGCCCCCCACTTGCTGCATCCTCCTTCCTCTCCGCGGCACCGGGCGGGAGTCACAGTCCATGCACGCCATTGGCACTTCCATCGCCGCCCGGAGAACAGTCGTCGCGAAAACGCCGCGGACTTCCACCATGTCTGTCAGCCGCGCGCAGTCCGTCCACCCGTTCCTCCGTGCAGCGCCCGCACGTTCATGTCAACCCCGCATCACCACTTGCATCCAGCTCGCCTTGGTTATTATATAGCAGCCGCGAGTGTCAACGAATTCCATACTGCGCAGCAGCTAGCTCGCCTCGTCGTGAGCTCGTGATCGCAAGCTCCAGCCTCGATCTTGCAGCTGGGCGCGTGCGTGCGTACGTGCGCCCGTGCCATGGTGAAAGGCGTGGTGCTGCGGTGGCTCTGCGTCGTCCCCGCACGGCGGCGGCCGCGCGCGGCGAGGCTGGTGCTGTGGGGCGGGGAGACGCGGGCGGCGGAGCCAGGAACGACGGCGGGGGAGGTCATGGTGGAGGAGCACGGCGCCGGTGGCCGCGTGGTGTGCCGGGCGGACGCGTTCCGCGTCGGCCGCCCCGCGCCGGTGCTCGCCGTCGAGGACCGGCTCGAGGCCGGAGGCACGTACGTCGTCGTGCCCGTGGACCGGCTCCCCGCGCAGGGGCAGGGCGCGGTCAGCGCGGGGTCGCTCGCGGCGCTCTCGTACGACAAACACCACGAGGGCGCCCGTGGCGGCGTCTCGTCCACCACGCTCTCGGTGTCATCCGGGAGGAGCCCGTTCGAGTACGTCAAGGACGGCGACGGACGGACGGTGATCAGCGTCACTGAGGAGTTCATCGTGAAGGCCGTCACGGGCAGCCGGGCCCGTGATGGTGGCCGTGGTGAAAACGACGAGGAGAACGGGGCGCCGATCTGCAGCACGCCGGAGCTGAGGAAGCACTACGAGATGCTGGTCGGGGCGGCGAGGGACAGGCCGTGGTCGCCGCGGCTGGAGACGATCGAGGAGCGGAAGGCGCGGAGGGTGGTGGACGTGGTCATCAGTCCCCGGACTTTGTCGCCGGCGAGGCTGCTGGGGTTGGTCAAGGGATCGAGTGAGAGAGCTAGGTAGTACGTAGTAGGCAAACTCATCTACATTGCGAAAGAGGCCAGCAATAACATTGGGTATGTATTAGCAACTGCTCTCTGCTCAAACGACTAATGATTGATACGCGCGCGTCCGATGTGTACATTTTGCTTTGTTTCCTCCAGAATTTTGTGCAGATGAATATATTTTTATTGGGAGCGTCTAGATCTCAAGCGTCTGAGAACTTCTTATGTCTAAGTCGTTGATGTCATCCTAATATTTCTGCTAAAATCTCAGTTGCAACCTAGTTGCAACTCATAATATTTGTACTAATTTTCAGTTGTAATCTAGTTGCAACTCATTAAATTCTCAGTTATGCCCTAATTGTAACTCATGTGTAACTTTCACTTTGCATGAATCACGAGGTAAATCGAACGGTGAAAAAGGCGACTGAGACCTAAAAAGTTCTCAGGCGCCTGAGAATTAGCAAAACCGATTTCTATTTGTAAGTAGATACGGTAGACAGATTGCATGAATCTTGCGCACATTGTTGGGGATCTCACTTCCCTATGTTCATGCTTACAGTGTCTCCGTACCTTGATGCACGGATTCTCGGCCTCAAACCCTGTAAGCTCATCAAGGACTACCGAAGAAAGAAATCACGGTTGAAATTGAGGTGCTCCGTGCAACGGCCGCATTGGAGCTCCCCTCTGCTCTGCACGCTCGTTAAGTGGGATCCCGCAATGTCTCACTTTTCATATTCTAGTTCAAGTTTTTGCTCAAAATTTGAATTAGAATTTGGCAAATGATCTAGTAGAATTTGGACTTTCACAAGATCCCATTTCACACACTGAAGCTCGCCATGGAGAGGATAAAGGGAGTCGGACGCGCTGTCAGCGAGCTGCCTCGGGCACATAGCAGTCGGCGACGCCGAGGTAACAGCTGCCTGCAGTAACTGTTTTATAACCTGCCGGTAGCGCGCGCGTGCAGCACTCGCCGCAGCCACACAGTGCAGGAGGCAACCAGCTCAAATGGAAGAAAATGAACGCTATGTAGAGGAAATAACCAAATCCAAATTTTGCGCAAACTGCAAGGGACACACCGAGTTCAGTTCACTGCATGAAACACAAGATTCAGAACACACACCGCGAAACATCGAAACAGGGTAAATCGAGTTTGCTTAACTACATAATAAGA
Source organism: Avena sativa (assembly GCA_916181665.1). Classification (NCBI taxonomy): domain Eukaryota; kingdom Viridiplantae; phylum Streptophyta; class Magnoliopsida; order Poales; family Poaceae; genus Avena; species Avena sativa. Next base: position 36,250,401 of record OV702289.1, on the reverse strand, counting down.
GTACACTTCTGCTATAACATATACTACTTACTACGTAGGAAAATTATAAGGACTGACATAGGAGACGCGGCCCTTGGTTCTCTGGAAAAATATGTACAAGCGGACAGCCAGACACCCGAGCAAGAAGGGTCGGCACTATGTACAAAAAGGAAGGAGGTAGAACACCTCCTTATCCCAGCCTTTTATTGAAGCTCAGGGGCTCTGCGAGCATACTCTTCAGGAAGAAAGGAAGGGTAGCGGTTCGCGCAACCGAGGAAGTGTCGCTGACCGCCACGCACAGTCGAGTCGGCTTTATGGGGTAGAGCGCGAGCAAGCGTAGGGAATCACATACAGTTGCCCATGCCCACGCTAACTCCGATCCTTTCTGCGACCTGCGCAATAGGATGAGCTGATGTGAGCAAGCATAACTTCCTGGAAACTGGAGCTGATATTGCTTACTTTCCTCAGAAAAAAGGCTAAAGAAATTATTGAAAAATAGAACAGTTACCAAGGTGGATCTAACCAAGTAATCATGCAACAAAAGTTTTGGTCGTGATAAAATCATAGAGCTACCAGATTTTTACTTTGATGTGTACAGTCCCAACTACAGTGACACTGAAATGCTACTTCTAGATGCCATATTTGCTAAAGGACAATAACGGATTTGCAGCTTAGTGTTGGAGAGCTTTACCTCCTTGAAGGAGTGAACATCACTGCCCCAGAGCCAGGCATCACAGCCTGCGTCCCTAGCTCCCCATAAGTCATTCCTACGGTCATCACCGATATGCACAGCCTCTTCAGGTTTCACGTCCAGCAACTCACAGGCCTTCAAGAATATCGTTGGGTTTGGCTTTTCAGCTGCAACCTGTTAGTACAGAACAAGAGAACAGAGTTTAAAGGCAAAGATTAACAGGGAAACTGAAGGCTGAACTTGCATACAAAGGATACTAGCCATAGAGTCAGTCACGGTTCAAATAGTAGACTAAGTTAAACCAGCTCATCTGAAAATGGAAACCCACCTCAGCAGACACAGCAACTGCATCAAACCAGTGATCACAATTTAGGGCCTGTAAAAGTGGCCGCAGACGGGTGTCAAAGTTGGATACAACAGCTGTTCTTACACCAGCCCTTCTCAGTGCCTCGAAAACATATTTAGCATCAGGGTCGATGAGCTGCCAAGCCTAGCAAACATAACACACTTTGTAAGGTCTAACATACAATAAGATGGTCTCAGAACACATTTTATTACGCACTTTATCTCACCTTTTCAGTTGTATAGTAATGATAAAGTTCCTCAAAGTATTCTAAATCTGAGCACCCTGTGGAAGAACTAACTATGTGTTGCCAAAAGGGTCTTCCATCATCAACATACCTGGAGAAATTCAGAAACATTAGCCCATGAAACATGTTTTAAAGAGGGGTTTCAAATATTAATTATGAAATCTTTAATCGAAAGATAAGTCTGGAATGCCAATAACAAATCCACATATCCAGAGGGCTATGAGGTAAGCTCATAGTTGTATTTTCTGGTACATAACAACTCCCAAGTTCCGAGGAACATGAATGCAAAGCCATGATAAGCTACAAACGAATGAAATGATTGTACCTCTACTACCTATAACCATCTTCCATAAATGCTTAGAAAAGAATAGTTTATATGACTTTCCGTAAGATGTTTCTCCTGACTGTACAGTAGCTAAACTATATTTCAGAATACTACCAGAAACTTAAGAATCAATGTTCTCCCACCCACTTCTTATTTAGCATCACCAAAACAAGCAAACTATCATATTCCTGTCTGAGAAAATAATTCTCAAAGATTGAGTACAAGACAAAATTTAGGACCGATTCCTGATGCGATCTGAAAGATTTCGTTTCTAAGAAACCAAAATGTTCTTGTAAGGATCCCTTTATGTTTTGATAACACCGAAATGCTAAAGAAATTATTTAAAAATAGAACAGTTACCAAGGTGGATCTAACCAAGTAATCTGTGATGCAACAAAATTGGTTATGATAAAGCGTAGAGCTACCATATTTTTACGGGTTTTTATCATTTCTGCCACTATGATCAACCCAAAACTCAGTTTTGCCATTTGACTGATCGAAACTTCAATTTTGCCACTATTCCGTTACAACACTCCTCAGTTTTGCCATTCCGTCATCTTTATACCGTTAGTCTATAATCATTTTTGCCATTTTAGTTTTTCCATCCCTTTTTATTTAAGAGTTAATTTCATTTCTAATAACCTGTATATGCTTCTAACAATTTATCCTACATAGTAGAAATTACTTATATTTTCCCATTTAGTAAAACTTATAACGGTTTTACCTATTCTAAAATTTTACATGTTCTATGAAGTGTGATCTCGACGTATCCGCATCAAACGTCATTATAGTATTTGCGGTTCCGTCCCTGCCATACAGTAAGGCTAATAAGTTCAATCGGCGGTAGAACGAGAAGCGCCTAGGACTTGTCTGATCGAGCACCAAGCATGGCCTCCGCCCTCGTCTTAAAACGTTTGGCACAAGGTCGGCGATGATCTTGAGAAACTACGGCTCATGGAGGATCACGTGGACCGTATCAGGATATTTGTCATCTGCTGCTCCTTATCGAACACTAACGGAGTAATCAGGTATACATCATGACTACGCGCTCTCAACTAGCCTGTCATGCATCTACGTACACTCGAGATGGATTTGGTGTACTGCTAGGCTGCTCCACACAGACTAGCAATGCTAATATATTCCAAACGGTAAAGTAGTGCTACTGGGATGATCGCGCGGATGTTTATTGTCGATGTGGCAAGTCATGGTAATATAATGGCAAAAATGATTATAGACTAACGGTAGAAAGATGACGGAATGGCAAAACCGAGGAGTGTTGTAACGGAGTAGTGGCAAAATTGGAGTTTCGATCAGTCAAATGGCAAAACTGAGTTTTGGGTTGGTCATAGTGGCATAAATGATAAAAACCCTATTTTTACTTGCTGTTTATAATCCCCAACCACAGTGACACCGTAAAATATTCTTAGCTCGCAGTTACTCTTGGAGTGAGAGATAACTCTGAGTAAATGTTCATGAGGAGATTTTTATGCTGGCTTATAAACCAACTTCCATGTCATTGTTCATGAGGAGGTGTTCATGCTGGTTTATAAACCAAATTCCATGAAGTGAATCACAAATATTAGTATTTAGTTCCCACTTTTTTTTGCAATAGTCTTGCTTAAAGTGCACAGGAGCATCGATGGCATAAATATCCCGGCCTTAAATGCCAATTTTCAATTTGGAGCGATCCCCTTTAAAAACTGAACACAAGGCTCCCTTCAAAATATCCAATTCAAGTCTCCGTTCAAAAAGTTCAAGCCAAAACATCATACAGAGCCATCTAACACATAGTAGCAGACTTCACATGCAAAATCATATTAGGAACATAACAGGCCAGTCAAAAGTTAAATGGCATACCTAAGCCGTGATCTACCCCATGGCTGCGCATACGCCTGCCGGTACCTCATCAAGATCTCATCCTCCGAGTACTTCACCCCGTACTTCTCGCCGAGTGTTCTGTACACCTGAATCAACATACAGAACAAGCCACATCAAAAAAACATGAACATCGCTATGCATGGAACAATCCATCCCAACAAATAGTATTGAATAGCACAGATAAATTTCCCCATGTCCACACAACCCCAGATTTATGAATACAGTCGATCGAACAGAGCAGCGACGGATCAGATCGACCCAGATTACGCACCCCATTGTGTAACCGTGCACACAACCTACAAATGGAACATGCAGGCCTCGGCCATCGGCATCTCGTGGAACAAGACAACAGATTCAAACGGAACAAACAAGCCAACAGAATCAAACGGAACAAGCGAGCGATGTGAGAATTGGAGATGCGGTAAGCGGGTGGTTCATAATAGAGCGGACCTGGGCCATGGGCTCGGTGGGCGCGAGGAGGGTGCCGGCGGCGTCGACGAGGATGGCCTTGTGCGTGATGTCGCCGTAGATGGCCCTCCGGTAGTCGTAGTACTCCCGCGCGCCCATCGGCTCCCACCTGGCGGCCCCGGACCCGACCGCGTCCGCGACCACCGCCGCCGCCGCGGCCGTCCCGAGGTGCCGGCGCCGGTCCTCGCCGCGGCCCGCGAGCGCCGGCTGGAGCCGCGCCGCCGCCGCCGAGGAGGCCGAGCGCAGCCGCGCCACCGCCATTGTCAACGAGGTGGCGAGGGGGGGAGAGAGCGTCAGGTGGTGGTGGTGGGTCCCGGTGGTGGCTCCGCCGTGCCGTCCCCAGCGTGCGCGCGCGCGCCGTCTCGTGTATGTCTGTGCGTGCGCGTGCGCGTGTGTGGGTGTGATGCGGTGTGGCCGTGTGCGGGGGGAGCGGTTTATAGGCGGAGACGAGTGGCGGCCGGCCGGTGACAAGATGGCGATGGCTGTTGGTTCGTGTGGCCTTGCTTTCAGTTCCTGCTTTCGTCAGGTTTCGGAGAGAGTTTCTAGTGGGTATGTGGAATCGCGGTACGAATTCAAGAGGAAATGAGAACGAGTATTCATCTGTAGTTCGATTTTTTTCGAAGTTTTCAATTGCTATTAGCTCTGTTTTAAAATATGAAAGAATTTTTATCAAAACATCTTACTCTCTCCGATCTATTAATGGGTCCAGGTTCATTTAGATACTATGGATGTATCCGGCACTCAAATATGTCTAGATATATCCATATCTAGATGAATCTAAACAATTAATTTAGACCGGATGCACCCCCGTCGGGTCTCCCAGGTAACTCCCGCCATTGCTCGTCATCATGCTCATGTGGGCATGGTTAACGGTAAGGTGGTGACGTTCATCATGCTGTCGGCAAGTTGGAGGTGGCATCACAGGATATGTCTTTGATCTCGTCATGCTCTGCGAGTACCATGGTCTCCAATTCCTACATTTGGTCTAAATTGGTTGGATTTGGCGACTATGGTGTTTTTGCACTGGTCCAGTGACGGTAACGTTTAAGCATCGTCCATCATGTATCATGCTTTTACCTCTTATTATGTTCCGCGATCCGATCAAGATGACCAAGAAACTTGGATGGCCGAGAAATCCGATGCCGGTTTACCCTAAGCCCAACCAATTTAAGTTTGATCAACTTATAGAAATTATATCAACGGTCTATGGCGCCAGTTTAGTTTCCTAGTTTCACCATAAGATATTAGTATATACGTTAGGGAGTAGATTTAACGAGGTTCCTGCTGTTCATAATTCTCCATTTGTTGTTATTAAGATGATCTAGTAATGTGTGCCGTTTAGCTAACCAATAATGCCACGTGCATGCATGTTTCGCTAAGAAACAGCGTACGAGTAGTACTAGTACATGTGCATAGTTGGACAAGACTTGGGGACATGAAACTCCTGACAGCATATCTGAGCATGGAAGCATCTCCTTCTCGGAGAACATGGCCACCACGAGGAGACACCTTTCGGGCTCGGCAACCGAATCCACCGTCATTTCAGCTGTGATTTCTTGCCCTTCGCGTCGAACATGCATCCTCATCAGCTCTCACACATCACATGAGCCGATCGAGAATCGGCTCGGGGTTTACCGGTACCGGTGGCGCACCGGCACTTACTGACGCTCACCGACGAGACTAATTCCATCACGGTCGGGGGTCAGGTCAGTCAGTCAGTCATGATTTAATAACAAAAACAACAAGACGAGGAATCGGCGACTCGGTCCTGGAGAAACAAAACTGAAAACTAACGGGTGGCATCAGTTGCCAGTAGTGGGTTCCACGGGGGTGCCCTGCCTACTCAAATGCGGCTTGCTTTCTCGCACATCTCACTACTGGTGTTTGCCTGGGTGCTTCTGGTTACGAAAAATGAAGTGGGGGCAAGGTTGGAGCCGATCAAGTGACTTGTTTGTCTGTACCCATGTTAGTAGTAGGAGTATTATATTTTGTAATAACAAGCCATTATTAATTTGACCTTGCGTAGTACGTTCCTATAAAAGGCGGACGTGGACAGGAACCGTTTTTAAACCAGGCAGGGCCTAAATCAGTCGCTGCCACCACAGAGCTGCAGGTGGTTTTCCGTCGCCGAGAGCATAGCGCCGGTGGTTTTCCCCCCTCTTGTTTTGTACCAACGTGGATGGCTGCAGCGTCGTGACCAACAAAACAATGATGACGTAGTTCTCTCAGAAAAAAAAAACAATGGTGAAGTAGTACTCGGTTTACTTTGGTCTCGCTCATTGGCCGATAAATACGCTGGTTCGTAAGCACCGAACCGTCGTCTGGCGTGACGCGCCAAGTCAAGAACAACGCCGCATGTAGACGACGCCATCTCCTGCTGCTACTACTGCTAGTATGTAATTACTCGAATTTTTTTTTTTTGGTTATTTTTTCCTTTTGAAAACAGAATATACGAGCGTTTCTTCCGTTACACGATTAAATTAAATTTCGATGTACTACTACCTAAAATAGTACTACTTAGAGATATGGCGAGAAGATGAAGATGCCTCCGCCGTCCCATCAGCAATGGGGTCAGGCGGGCACAAGTTTCAACGGAATGATCGGATTGGCCCGCGTCACACGCCCGACACGTTAGCGCCATGCATTGGCGGCTTTGCGCGCGCGATCGGCCTTATCCGGTGCCAAAACCCCCCGCGGCACGCACGGGCGCCCGCAGCGCACGGCACGACAGACCCGGTGCGTGCGACGACGTACGTACGGCGCACCCGACCCGCGCGGAGCTGCTGCGGCTCGATTGGCGTGGCGCGGCGGCCCGACCGGCGTTGCGGCGTGGCGAGTCGTCGTCGTCGTCGTCGGATAGGGCCGGAGCGCGCGCGCCACACGGCTAGCTCCGGACTCCGGAGGTCCAGGCGTCCAGTCCAGTGGCGTGCGCAAGCAAGCGATCCGTCTGATCCGGACCGGGACGTCGATCTCTGATTTTTTGGGAGACCCACGGCTCGCATCGTGTGGTGGCGACGCCGCCCGCGGGCTTCTTCGCGCCACTTAATCTCGCGGACGGACGTTGCCGTTGCCGCAGGACCAGAGAAAAATCGTGTGGACATGGCGCGCGAGCCGGCAAAGCAATCGAAATCGACCTGCTTGCACTGACAACACGGTACCCCGGCCTTAGCGTGGACGGGAGAAACACACGGTTTTGTGCTCTGCGTACGGTGTGGCCTTAACTTGTCGACCGAGCCAATCTACACTGGCACGCCAAGGGTTGGTTGGTTCTAACTTCTAACGCACGCACGGTGCACGCATGATTGAAGCAGTTGCACGGCTCGTTGCAAAGCCGACGACCAAGCGTACGGCCGACTTGACTCGAACAACCATGTTAGCTCGTGTTTCTGCGTGAACATGCTCGGCTAGCTGCCGCGTCTCACCTGAGGAAGGTCGAAGGATAAGATTACCTGTAACCGTGATGCTGCGCATGTCACCCGTGTTCCAGCGAAACATGCGTGAATGTTAACCTGAATCTGACTCGATCCATCAACGACGCCGAGCCCGCGACATTCGCGTAGCTCCACATGAACCAGCAGCCACGCAAACAACCGGTGGCTGGAGCAAGCCGGGGGGGGAACGTGAGGAGGAGCGCGCAGCCAGCGACCCGCCCCGACTGGTCGCCGTCGCGGCTGAATTTTCATCTCTTTACCAAACACATATCTCTGCTGCGAGGCCGGGGAGGAAACGGTGGTGCCTGTCCGTCTGCCCGTCCGTGCGTGGCTGGGAGCGGCCCCGGGACCGGAGGCACTGGATAAGCGAGAACGATCGCTCCAGACTCCAGTGGTGGTGGTGGCGAGCAGGAGCAGGAGCCGTCGCTCGCGCTCGCTATCACGGGGGGACGAGGTGGCGAGTCGCTGATTCCTCCTGCATTATTGGACTGCGGGTAACAGTCCCAGTGGCTGTTACTGTTAATCTTCCCCGTCGCTCGCTTGCTTGCTTCACCCTCTAACCTGATGGCTTTGGTCTAGTACGACGATGAGGGGAGACGTGTCGTTTCATGCGGCAAAGAGGATAAGTCCTCGGCCGGGAAAAGGTTGCGCGGTCATTTTCTTCGCTTTACCGGGTGCAGATTATAGTTCGACACTGAGCCGGCGTATGTACAGATAGTATACAGAAAGGGTTATTGCAGACGGAGGGTGTAGCAGCATGCAGTGTGATACAAACTGTAAATCATTAATAAGCGCTCGTTTGGCTCCCATCATTCCGGCTACCACGGAATTGGTTACGGAACTCATTTGTGAATTTCATGGGTTTTCATTTCATGTCTAACCTTAATCCCTTTCGGCACCCCGTCATTTCTATAGAATTGCCAAATGAAACGATGGGAGCCAAAGGAGGTCTAAGTTAGAAGAGACGTGCACCACATTACTGACTCAAAGTAAACTGTTTAGACAAAGTACAAGTCGTTCTTGTTCGAATGAATAGTGGAATACAAGCAACCAACACAGTAAGTACTCTGGGGCTGGCACGGATCTACCAGCACAGACTAGACAGATTAACACTACGCTAGGACAAGCGTCAGCAGCACTGGCGGCCTTCAGAACTACATAATCTCAAGGCAAGATCGTCACACTCACACAGGCGACCAAGGAGCTGACGCTTATAAGTCCACTCAAAGCTGGGGCAGCTGTTCCAAATCAGAGAGTATCCCAGCATCGCCTTCCTTCAAAGTCTGCACAATTTGTAAGCGAGGTCTTTCAGATCAGTTAATAATGGTTTCATCGGAAAAAAAAAGCAATGGCATGTACAGGTCTTGATTAAAACACGGCATGGCGAAAAAAATTCAAAGACTTGGTGAGAATAATGGCGAGTCGAACGGGAATCACCTTCTACTCGAGCGGGTGGAACGCCTAACTGCCGGAGCACTGTCTGCCGAGCCAACAGGCTCGCTGGCTTTCTTTGCAACTGATCGGGACGAACCTGCACACACACAGTGCATTGGCACAAGTTCCTTCAGAAACCTGGATGCGTAACATTTGATATCAACCCCGATGCTGGAAAATATGACTCACCTCTGCGGACTTTCCGTGTGGATTGAACCTCCGCGCTACCATCTTCTGATTCGGTACATGTTGACGATGTCTGACTTTTTCCGATCGAGCAAATGTTGTCGCTGCATTCTGGAAGGTTCTCCTTATCTTCGGCATTTCCGCCGTCCGCTGAAGGACCAGTAACCTCACTGGCTTCCTCTGTCTCCCCGTCTTCAGCATTTCTATCATCTACTGAAGGATCAGCAACCTCACTACTAGCTTCCCCTGCCTCCTCGTCATCTTCAGCATTTCTATCATCCACTGAAGGATCAGCGACCTCACTAGCTTCCCCTGCCTCCTCATCTACAGCAGCATTGTTATCGTCCGCTGAAGGATCAACGGCCTCACGAGCCTCCACTGTCTCCTTATCTTCAGCATTGTTATCCATTGAAGGATCAATAACCTCACCACTAGCTTCCTCTGCCAACAGAAACCACATAAATAAGTGAGCTCTCTAGTGACTCTCCAATGTACTGCTAATTCTCTCTACCCTCTAGTGCACATGTGAGAGGACAAAGAGACTCTGAAAGAAAATAATAACTTTTAGCTTACCTTCGGCAGACTTTCCATCATTCTGTCCAGCTTCGTTAGTAACTAGGATTCTATCGAGAGAACCAATTCGTTGTTTATGTGCCTCGGCATTTCTGGCCGTGGCCTCTTGTTCTTTCTTTTCTTCATGAACCTTGCTAACCTTCTCCTCAAATTCCTCAATGCAAACTTTAAGCTCCGGTTTAGCAAACTTCTTACACTGTTTGGATGAATTAGCATAGATCAATAAAAGCATAGAATTCACAAATTCTGTCTTATGTATTCAACAAAAATGTGAATTGCATGCAGCCATCCAGGCAGGCTATGCAACCAACCTTTGCTATCACGCTTCTGAAGTGGCTCAGCACAGAATCTTCGGATAATGCATGCTCAAACATCTTGAAATTATCGATGAGTTTTTTCAAACCTTTCTCAGTGTACGTTAGCTGAGAGAGACAGTAAGAGATGTACTCCCACTGCCTAACATCTGAAACTCAAGCAAAGAAAGAATCAAACATCTGAGGAAAGGGTAAGCCTGAAGTTATACAATTCATGAAAACGGTCAAACAATAAATGACACACAGCTGTTTCATGGAGACAAAGGATTTAAATGAGTCAAAGAAGTCACTGTCTTGATAAATTTCCATATTGCTTAACTCTGAGGAGAAGCTTACTTAAGACAACAAAATGTTGGGCCGAGCCTTTCTCATGTGTGTGTGGCCATGGTCTATAGGCCCGAAACAGTGTCTATGTATATACTTGTATGTACTGAATAGAGTAGCTCTAGAGAATTACACCAAATTAGTCACAAATAACACGAACTGCTGATTCTGAGGATTACATCTCTGGTTAAGTGGTTAGTGCTCTCGTTTTCTTCATACTTTTCTATTTTCAGTTATCAAAGTTCATTTGTCTCATGGTTTCTTAAACAAAAAAGGTGGACAGTTGATTAGGCATTCATGGAAACACACACGAAACGGCATAACTGTCCAGTATAATTTTGTAGAAGTAAGCATAATACCATTTACACCACCAAACCTATTGCAGAGCTTATCAACAAGAGCTTCCATTTGTTTGTCCTGAGATTACAGTTGATAATGAATATAGTTAGTAAGAGATAAAAGCCAATGAGTATGAACGGCAGGCAAAAAAGCGGCATGTTAGACCTTTTTAATCGAACCAATTAAAAATTGCATAATGTTGCGAAATGTTTCTTCCTTAAGGTGCTGATTGCACAGTCTACTCAGAATATCCGGAAGAAGATTATAAATTGGATTGCTTCCTTCATAGTCGCCAAAGGAAAAAAGAGGTAACTGTATTAGCAATAGTCAAACGGCAATATTTAAGTAAATCAACTTGATTGGTACAGTTTACACATGTACCTTTCTTTGATAACTCATGAAAGAAGAGTTTTGCAAGGCTTGATATCCTCTCATCTTCATCTTCTACCCTCACAGCCATTTCATTGATATAACCTTTAACCTGTATAGGATTCGCAAATGTGAAATTTGTCTTAACCATGGGAGAGAGGAAAATGTGTTTCAACCGTGGGAGAAAGAAACCTTCATCATATCATTCAATATAAGATGAGAAATGACCAGCACAGCATTCTTCCTCACAGATGCCGATGTATCACTCAATCGGGCATATATGTGTTCTGTCCATGGTTCTAAGAGGTTTGGAAAGCGAACTGCTAAATCGCCAAGGGCTATAGTGCAGTTAGATCGGACGATTTCAGAGGGCGCGCTTTCAGCAACAGTAAATAGAATTTGAAGATTTGCTTCGCTGAAAATTGAGTATATCATGAGATCCAATGTTGTCACTAATTGTATACAGCTAAGATACCATAATATTAAACAAATGCAGTCATGTAAAATATAATTAGATACCAGAATTCAGGATCAATAATCATTAGTATGCAAAGAGCAAGCTTTGCAGAAGCGTGTAACACCGGGAACTACAACAAACAAAAATATCTCATCAGAAAAAATTACAAGGAGCAGCAGAACTATTATTTTGGAAATATCAGAAGTGCAATACAATACAAACCTTCTGCAGAAAAGTCAGGTTCCTACAGAGTTTTGATAGAAATGGTCCACAATGTCCAATCAGGTTTTTTTCACAGGAATATGAAACGATCTCCCTTTCAGCTTTTTCAGCAAGAGAGTCTATTGCAATATCTATTGTTGCACCAAGTCCCAGTTCAGCATTTATGCCTTGTGCCTGCCAGCATCGCATAATAGACAATAACAAGTTCAAGTCAGATGAAAGAATGACAAGTCAAATGCAAAATGTTCAAGTGGTTAAAGATGTGGAACCAGGTAAGAATTACCTCTGTACTCTTGGAGGCATCTATCTCGCTGTCCTCATCAGTGGGATGTGATTTGTCACTCTTCGGTTTTTGTTTGTGAATCTTCTTAACAGAAGTCTCGATATAAACCAAATGATTAAGTGCTATATGACTAATAACGAAAAGAAATCTACCCAGCTTTGTGGCTGATACCGCTGAAAATAATCCACCATTTTGAGTTTCGAGTTCATCTCCATTTGACATGCTATCCGTTGCTAAGGCACTGAATACAGAATTGAGGGATTTCTTTGCAATCTCGGTTGCAAAAATTTCAGGTGCAGGGTGCAAGGTATAGATGGCACTTATAGCTTTCTCTGTTGCTCCATACCATATTTTCTCAGGAAGTGAGAAACTAGTTATCAAGCCTTGTAGTGCAGCAAATACTCTGGTACTAGTACTTAGTAATTTGACCTTGTCTTCTTCTGATAATCTGTGCAGGGCAAGGCATGCAGTTCTAGCAAGCAGAGGTTCTTCCTTAGCCCAGCGTCCAAACCCAATGTCAACAATATCTTGTAAGTGAGTACCCAGAATGCCGGGAGATGACTTTGCTGCCATGCAAAGAATTGATAAAGCTCCACGACATTGCACTGGCCTCACGCCATTGATGTTAAAGCAAAAATAATCCCACAAAGCTGATATCTGCAAGAAAACGTGGAACTTAGGAAGTGTGATCCTCACAAGCACCATAAGATAGCATACATCACTCAAAGGGGACAATAACATTCAACAAAATGGCTATACTTAGGCCACAGAAGTCATTTGTACATACAGTTGCCAAATCACGCGTGCAATGGACACAACAAATCAAAAGAACTTCTATTGTTAGCATATTCAAAAGAAAATGTCAAATTGAGGTGACGAATAGCTGTGAGTAAAAATTCTCAACCTGCACCGTAAATTCTTAATTGCTGGGTGTTCTAAAAATTAGTTCGCTCACCTAAAATCTAAGTAATTACCTCATATTGCACTTCTAAAGTACAATGCAGTAGCAAACAAAAATTGAATAATCTAAGAAGCTTCACATCACTAAACATGGAACTCCATATTCAAGAATTGAAGAGTACTTAGCATTACTGTAGCTACGAGTATCAGCAGACACATATTCACATTTATAAGGTTGCTCATAGCAAACATTAAAAGGAAATAAGAGTGCACCGTGCTAGATGAAATCTCTCCTTTCAATACCAATGAACTAACTAAGTTCTCCAGAGCAGCAAGGTCACCGATGCTGCAATCGATGTTGAGGTTTATCAAACTTTTAGCTGTTTCCGTTGGTATTCTCTTCGTGTATATGGAGATGAATGCGCTCTCCACTGCTTCATATATTGACTTGTCCTGAGAAAATACCTGCAAAAAGCTTTAGGAGTCAGGAAAGTGTTAAGATTTAACAGATACATGAGCTCATATAACAGCTACACTTTCTGAGGCATTACCAGAGGCAACATTTTCCGGAGTGCTGCTTCTGAACCGTCAACCTGAAACTGTCTGCATCTCATTAATAGAAGAATAGTGTTCTCAACATCTGTAGCTGAAGATGATGCCAACAACTGGATAAGAATTGGCATTAATGACATTATGCATGTTGAGAATCGCACACCAGCCTCAAGGGATGCAACCAAAGCTCTGATCTGTTCTAAGTTTGTTATATCTGCAATTAATGGATCTTGATCCCTCTGGTCTTGACTAGAAGGTAGACAACTATCACTTACACTCTCGTCCTGCCCCACAATCACTTCTCCCAGCGGATGATCATTCACAGGTTCACCTTCCTCAGAAGACTGAGACTCCATGCTTTGCAATTTCTCCTTGAACTTCTCTAAAGTTGCCTCAAAGGTTGCAGTCCTTAGCTGAGGCCCAAAAGGGTTGTGTTGCAGCATTGTGATGAGAAGTTGTAGTGCTGATTTTCTCACAATTGCACTTTTGTCCTCCAATCTCCCTGAAGCAACAGATGCCACTTCATTCCACAGGCCAATTGAAATAGCATTTTCTTCACACAACTCTGCCCATACCTGAAGCACACGACTCCGCGTGTACGCTGACACATCCCTGCAACGCTCAATCAAAATTTCTAGCATGGCCTGCTTACTTCGGAGCCTTATGTTATGCGCACTGTTATTTCCATCAACATCTTTAAATGCCTTTGCAGCCAACTTGCCCAAAACCCCAACAAGAGAATTTCTAATCTTGTATGATTCCCCACCAAAATGTGGTATTAGAACACCAAGATTGGTAGACATAAGTTTTGGCAAGCGATCTGCAAGTTCTACTAGGAATCTCCCAACATTGTCAGCACCAGCACCATCTCTCACATAATCTTTTGGGTCAGTGTGACCTATTTCCCTGATCAGGGAAATTGCCAAGCTTCCGTCACCAAACTTTTTCTCTGCAGCAGCAACTGCTTCCGCAAGATAAGCGACAGTAAAATCATATTTATGGATCAAATGCAAGACAGATGCACTGGTTTGAGAAATCCTTTGATGCTTTGTAGCTATCGCACCAATTATCCAGCATAGGCCCTTTCTTGTTTCCTCGTCTTTTAACACACTTTGATTCTCAAATAGAACAAAAGTACACCTATGTATAAGAAAGTAAAATCACTATTAAAAAAAAGTTCACTGAAAACTGTCATGTACTAAGTTTCCAGAATTTACTTTGAAACAAAAGAGAGATATCTTTCATCAGCACCGCCTGGACCAAAAAGAAACGTAAGGTCAACTTCAAGAGAATTGGCAACAAGATTCATGATCCGCCCTCTTTGCGCTTCCCAATTCCAAGCATAAACAGGATTCTTTTTCCGACCATGTGTCGTCACCTACAACCAAATGGCAGAACAAGCTCATTTAATGCATAGGTATAAAAAACTAAATAATCATATTCTATGCACAAATATTACCTTTGCTCCAGTGCCACTATCAGCTGAAGATTCCTGAGTGATTACAATTGAAAGGAGGAAAAAGGAGTATATCTTGAGGGCATTGCGGTGAGAGGCAATGCGGTCAGTGATAGGGATCCCATCAGAAGGGGGTGACATGGAAGCTCGTGAAAGTGAGTCAATATTCGGTAGAAGGACACTGAGGTTGGAGCGCAAGGCCTCAACAAGGTTGAACTTAAGGGCTGGGGACAAGCAAGTGAAGTCACGCACAAGAGAGTATATGCTATTAAATACATCCTGCTCCTCGATGCAGAAGAGTTCTTTGTCAGACAGATCAAATGATGCTCCTTAATTTAAGTCAAACCATAAGAAAGAGTTAGTTTATATTGACAAGATATACACAAATTGACAACATAAATAGCTACTTGCGTATTCGACAAAGTAAAATAGTCTAGAGGGCCTACAAATTTGGTGCAGACATTTGTTAATTAGTTCAAGCTCATCTGATTGTTAATATGATGCACACAATCTAAAAATGTGTTCAATGGGGGGGGGGAGCCAACTGGCTGTACTAGGACTCTAGAGGCTCTTGCTTATGCGGTAAATTTACTCCCACATTACAGACACTTGCTTCTTTCTTTTTTTTGAGGGAGAGACACTTGTTTCAGTTTTGATCATAGAGCATGAAAGACGGGCCATTATTATTGTTATCTTCTTTTTATTGTCTATTTTCACCTCTTAAACATATTGTCCAGTACAGCTAAATGTTTCCTTCAAAAAGAAGGCACAATACTTCCAATACACAAGGTACCAGTATTTTGCAAAATAAACCGGTGTGGCTTACACCAAATTATATTTGAACTAGCTTTAATAAAAGTTTAGAGCAGATGCAAATAGACAACCTTTCATATGACAAGAGTATTTCATTTTAAAAATTTCATATATTTTACTTCTGGAAACATGACCCTTGGATGAGCAGATAGACAGGTCGGTTTTAATCCAGGTAAGCAAAGATTAATTCAGAAAATGATATAGGAACTTAAGGTGTGATACTGCCCTTTAAAACAAAGAGAACAACATCAATTTCAGCAGGACTTGCCAATCCAGACACCCATATAAACCATGGAGGAGGATGTAGACAGAACTTCCAAAAGGTATCAGACAGTTAGGATAAGCGGGACCAGTTCACTGTCTGAGCCATTTAAAGAATTTGTAGTTGCAGAAATCAATGCTACATTTCATGGTAGTGCTCAGATTTGATACAAAGAAACTCACAAAATTATCTGGTCTCTTGAAATGTAAAGTGAAGAAAAGAAGTGCTAACTCATGTGCCCTGTGGGGCTTAAGTTGAAGACAAGCCTATATCCAAACCAGACGCTCCAATTTGTAGGGACGACCAAAACAAATCATTTATAGTGAAATTTTACACCGGAAAATGTCCGGGACTCTTATTTATGAGGATTGGGGTGTTTGCTTAACTGTCATTTCAGATTTCGAAAATCCTGAGCATCAGAATTCGCAAAATCCCTTCGGACCGTTTGCGAAGACAAGAGTAGTAGGGCGCTGGACACGAAATTTACAGGATCTAGGGTTCAATCTCGAGTTCGAGGCAAATCGGATAACGCAGCTGCACCGCACGCCTCCATCGAGCGCTCGATTTCGGCAAGCTCCAACCGAAAATCTGAATTCTAAGGAGGATTGGGGGGAAGTGGAAAGTGGAGCGGGCGCGTACCTTTGACGAACTCCTCGAGGTCGGCGGCACGGAGGGTCGTGACGGCGATGGGGGCCTCCGGCCGGAGCGTAGGCTCGGCTTCGTCTTCTCCGTCGGAGTCTCGCTCGAGATCCCGCAGGCTCGAGGGGAACACGAAAGGGGGAGCCATGGCGCCGCGGACGACGACGACGACGGGAAGCGGGGGAGGGAGGCGGAGGGTTTGGCTCCGGGCTGGAAAAGGGAAAGGGGGGAAGAAGAGTTGGAGTATTTCGAAATGGGGAGCGGGACTGCGGGAAGAGTGAAATTTCGTGGGGGGTCCTGGGGTGAGGGGGGCGGGGGACCGCACGTCATCAGCAAGGTTCACCCCCCATCGGTGCTCGTTGTACTCCACGAATCCGTAAACGCCGGGTATAGAGTACTTTCGCGTTTTCGGCCTACCTAGTCCGTAAATTTGACCCGTATTATAAAATTGAGATAAACGTGGGAATAACAATATAAACAATACGGATGAACTACGCGAAATTCACTTAATTTACATGTAATTAGATCAAAATACATGTCTAAATCTACCCCTAATACTACCCCTAAGTCTACCCGGTGGCGATCGCCGGAGCCCTGGCACGGAGCTCCCGTTGTGGCCCTAATCCCCTTCTTTGCGGCGGCGGGCGCACGCCGCGGTTGCTCCACTTCTTCGCGGCGCGGCGGCAGGCACCGACCGTGCGGACCCAAGACGCCCACGCGGCCGGATCGTAGTTGTGGTTGTGTCCGCCATCGCCATGGCCGACGCGCTCGCCCGAGCTGGCGCATCCCCCGATCCATCCCCACCAGCCGACGCTGCCTCGATCTCCTTTGTCACCGGCTTCGTCGCCGTCGTGCGATACCACACCCACACGGCTTCCCCCTTGACCTACGCGGACGCTCATCTCGCCAAAATCACTCGTCGGAGTAACCAAAATGTGGCGGCAGCGCGAGGGCGGAGGGGTGGCGCGAAATAAGGGTTTCACCCCTTTTCTGCCGTCACACCCGCATAAACAGGGGTTGGGGGCCGATTAACGAGCCCCCGTGAAAATGTTTTACGGGCCAGGATTTTACGGGCTCTGCTCGACGCGGTTTTCCGTCCCGGCTTGTAAAGTCACCGGAATTATACGGGTTTGGCCCTTTTTACGGGCTCTGCTAGTCTTGCTCTTAGAACATCTCTGTCCCGAAATTCCGATGAGTTTATAGGTCCGTAATAGTTTGGACGCTCTAGCCAGGCTCGTATAGGCGATTCGTGTAGGGCCACGCGGAGATAAAATAAAAAAAATCCTCTAACGTGGTGATCCCAAGATCCAGCTGAGGTAGAAGGCCACGAGTTTTACCACTAGACGCGCAGTTGCGGATTACTGATGTAGCGCGTCAGTTGATGCAGTGCAGTCCTCACGATCTGATCGTCCTGGTGCTGATCGTACAGCATCTCTGCTGGTATCCACACGTGCAAGAAGGAGCACCGGCGGCGAACTGCTAGATTCATATCGTCGGCAGGACTGTTGTGGAGCTAGGGTTTTCAACACATGGAATGACCTAACCGAACAACGATTAACCTTTCTGGGTTACGGTGCTCCACTATATATAGGGAGTGAACGTGGGCTTTGCTCGCGCGACCCATTCACTAAAGCCCATATAACACTAGTCACCATGAGTCCAACTCACTAACTCAGTCCTAATCTGGTTCAGGTCCAACCCAACCAGATTACAGGTTTAGATCCAATCCGAACTTGCTCACGCTCTTAAGTGTGTGACCCCGCAGGCTCATGGCTACTTGGACACGATTGGAGTCCGACTCTCAATCGATCAGTCGGTAGCGGCTCCTAGCAGAACGTGCCTGTTGGAGATATGCCCTATAGACAATAATAAATGTAGTTATTATTATATCTTTGTGTTTATGTTAAATGTTTACATTCATGCTATAATAGTATTAACAAGGAAACATTAATACTTGTGTGATTTGTAAACTAAAATAGAGTCCCTAGTAAAGCCTCTTTATAATACTAGCTTGTTGGTTAATAAATGATTGTGGTTTCCCTATCATGAACATTGAGATGTTATTAACAACAAGATCATATCATTAGGAGAATGATATGGTGGACATACTCCTATAGATAAGCGTAGCATAAAGATCAAAGTCATTTTAATGGTTCAATTGCTATATGCTTTCTGATACATAGTAACCTAATTCCTTCGACCATGAGATCATGCATATCACCTTCACCGGAAGGATGCTTTGATGACATCAAACACCACACCGTAACTGGGTGGCTATAAAGGTGACATTGAGTGTTCAGAAAGTGTTGGTTGAGACACATG
Organism: Avena sativa; assembly: GCA_916181665.1. Taxonomy (NCBI): domain Eukaryota; kingdom Viridiplantae; phylum Streptophyta; class Magnoliopsida; order Poales; family Poaceae; genus Avena; species Avena sativa. The sequence goes on along the minus strand of OV702289.1, from coordinate 36,231,594 downwards.
GATCAAGAGTGGGATTTGTCCATCCATATGACGGATAGATATACTCTGGGCCCTCTCGGTGGAATGTCATCCAATTAGCTTGCAAGCATGTGACTGGTTCACAAGGGATCACATATCACGGGAACGAGAAAAGAGTACTTATCAGTAACGAGGTTGAACTAGGTATGCAGAGATACCGACGATCATAACCTCGGATAGGTAAACTATCGTGAGACAAAGGGAAATTGGTATCGTATGTAAGTGGTTCATTCGATCGCAAAGTAATCGTAGAAATATGTGGGATCCATATGAATTTCCAGATTCCTCTATTGGTTATTGTTCGGAGAAGTGTCTCGATCATGTCCGCATAATTCATGAACCGTAGGAAGACACACTTAAGGATTCGACGTTGTTTGAGTAGTTATGGAATGATGAGTAAGAGACCAAATGTTGTTCGGAGTCTCGGATGGGATCCGGGATATCACGAGGAGATCCGGAATGGTCCGGAGAATAAGATTCATATAAGTAAAGTCCTATTTCGGGGTTGGAGAATGGTTCCGGTGTTTTCATCGGGAATGTTCTAGAAGGTTCCGGAATGTCCGGCACTCCGGAGGGGAAGGGTACATGAATGTGTCATATCAAGTTTGAATAATTGCATCATGTACTAGGTGTCATCGCTGAACAAAATAAAGGGTTTAATCAAATCCTAGTTTGAAAAGTCAAACGCCAATTTGAAAAGTCAAACGACTATTTTGTGAAGTGGAGGGGAAGGTGGAAACCGAGTTGGGGAGGAGTTACTCCCCTCCACCGCCGGCCCACTTGGGATCCGAGTTGGGGAGGGACTCCCCTCCCCTTGGTCGGCGCCTCCCACCTATAAAAGGAGGGGCAGGGCTGCCCCTCCTATCACATAAGTTGCCCCTCTAAATCCTAACCTAGCCGCCGCCGCCCACCATAGCCGCCGCCTAGGGTTTCTCCCCTAGCCGCCGACTTGGGCAGCCCCAAGCCCTAGCCGCCGGCCCTAGCACCTCCTCCTTGGTGTGTCTAAACCCTAGATCGCCTAGGAGCTCTCTCATAGTCCACCATACTCGCTCCGGCTTAAGGCAAAGCCCTGCGAGATCTCCCCTCTACTTTCGGTACCACGTCGTCGTGCTGCCGGAATCACGAGGAGAGTGCTACAACCTCCGCTGCCTGCTGGAACAAGGGAGAGGAAGGTCTTCGTCGAGTACCGAACGTGTGACCGACTGCGGGAGCGCTGCCGGAACGCAACGCCGGAAGGATCGTCTACGCGATCTTGAGATCGGAAAGAGTACGACTACATCAGCCACGAGAATCCGCTCTCGTTAAACACTTTAGAATCTTCGAGGGTGAGTTATTCTATCGACTCGTTGCTACAATCTAGTAGATAGATCTTGGCTTGTTTGTTTGTATGCGGTAGAAATTTTTTGTTTTCCATGCTACAAAACCCTACAGTGATATCAGAGCCGTGTTTATATGTAGATCTGTTGCACGAGTAGAACACAATGGTCATTGTGGGCGTTGATGCTTTTATTGTCGATTGCTTCTTGTGTACTTTGCATCTTGCGGGATGGTGGGATGAAGCGGCCCGGGCTAACCTTACATGACATCGTTCATGAGACTTGCTCCACGCTTGACATGCAACTTGTATTGCATATGTGGCTTTGCGGGTGCCTGTTTCTCCCAACATAGTTAAGATTCAATTTACAACGGGTGATTCACAATACTAGTATCAATGTTGTGGTTCTTGTTCGTAAGTTAGAACGACACTTATTGAAAGCCCCAAACCACGTAAAACATGCAAAGAAAGTAGAAGCGTCTAACTTTGTTCTACAGGGGTGTGCTGTGATGTGATATGGCCATGATTGTGATTATATTTGATGTATGCAATGTTCCTTATTGTAAGTTGGCAACCGGCAGGAGCCATATGGTTGTCTTTAATTTATGTTAAGACCCGCGTGTCTATTCAAAGTAGTTGTAATAGTTGAAGCTTGTGGACGACAACCATGAAGCAGCGTCATTGACCTTGATGCAATGTCGGTGATGATGGAGATCATGTTCGTGCTTGAAGATGGATATCGGAAGCACAAAGAAGAAAGGCCATATCATATCACATATTATGAATTGCATGTGATGTTAATACTTTATGCATCTTGTATTGCTTAGTTAACGACGGTAGCATTATAAGATGACCCCTCATGCACATGAATTTCAAGTCCTAAAGTGTTCACCCTTAGTAAGCACCGTTGCTAAAGCTTTTTGTTTCGAAGCACCACGTGATGATCGGGTGTGTTAGATTCCGCAAGTGTATACAACATGAGCAAGCCAGATTTGCTCATGCGAAAGCTAAGGTTTCATCTTGACGAGCCTAGCATGTACAGACATGGTCTCGGAACACGGATCACCGAAAGGTAAAGCATGAATCATATAGTAGATATGATGAACATGTCGATTGTTCGCCATTGAAGCTACATCAACTCTCGTGATGATCGGTTTTGATGTGGTGGATTTGGTTCGTGTGATCACTAAAACAATGTGAGGGATATTGTTTTGAGTGGGAGTTCACCTAGATTAATTTAACTATTAATTAGAACTCAATTTGTCATAAACTTAGTCTAAACTATTGCAAATATGTTGTAGATCAATGGCGGCCCCTACCATCAATTTTAATGCGTTCCTAGAGAAAGAAAAGTTGAAAAACAATGGAAGCAACTTTGCGGATTGGTTCCGCAATTTGAGGATTGTCCTCACAGCTGGTAATTTGACCTATGTGCTGGATGCACCGCTGGGTGACCCACCTGCAGCTACTGCTACCGATGAAGTAAAGAATGTTTACCTCACTCGGAAGACTCAGTACTCCACAGTTCAGTGTGCTATCTTGTATGGTTTAGAATCGGAGCTTCAGAAAAGGTTTGGGAATTCAGACCCACATGATATTGTCCGTGATCTCAAATTGATCTTTGAGACTCATGCGGCAATTGAGAGCTATGAGGCTTCTGAAAAGTTCTTTAACTGCAAGATGGAAGAAGGCAGCTCCGTCAGTGAGCATGTGCTTAAGATGTCTGGGCACGCAAACAAACTTCAAAGCTTGGGTATAGTGATTCCTAATGCTTTGGGGATTTACCGTGTCCTTCAATCACTACCACCAAGTTACAAGAACTTTGTGATGAACTACAACATGCAAAACATGAACAAGACGTTACCAGAACTCTTCGCCATGTTGAAATCTGCAGAAGTGGAGATCAAGAAAGAGCACCAAGTGTTATTGGTCAATAAGACCACCAAATTCAAGAAAGGCAAGTCTAAGCAAAAGGGACACTTTAAGAAGGGTGGTAAGAAAGTTACCGCGCCGACGAAGAAGACCAAGGCTGGACCTAAGCCTGATACCGAGTGCTTTTACTGCAAGGGAGAAGGTCACTGGAAGCGGAATTGCCCAAAGTACTTGGCGGATTTGAAGAACGGCAATATCAAGAAGAAAGGTATATCTGATATACATGTTATTGATGTGTATCTCACTAGTACTCGTAGTAGTGCCTGGGTATTTGATACTGGTTCGGTTGCTCATATTTGTAACTCGAAACAGATGCTGCAGAATAAACGGAAGCTAGCGAAGAACGAGGTGACGATGCGCGTGGGAAACGGATCAAAGGTTGATGTGATCGCGGTCGGCACGCTACCTCTTCATCTACCATCGGGATTAGTTTTATACTTAAATAATTGTTATTTGGTGCCTGCGTTAAGCATGAACATTATATCGATCTTGTTTATTGCGAGACGGTTACTTGTTTAAGTCCGAGAATAATGGTTGTTCGATTTATATGAGTAATATATTTTATGCACATGCACCTTTGATAGATGGTCTATTCTTATTGAATCTCGATAGTGGAAATACACATATTAATAACATTGAGGCTAAACGTTTGAAATCGAGCGATAACTCGACCTATATGTGGCACTGTCGTCTTGATCACATTGGAGTGAAGCGTATGAAGAAACTCCATTCCGATGGACTTCTTGAATCACTTGATTTCGAATCACTTGAAAGATGCGAAGCATGTCTGGTGGGAAAAATGACTAAGACTCCATTTTCTGGTATGATGGAGTGAGCTACGGACTTATTGGAAATCATACATACCGATGTGTGTGGTCCAATGAGTGTAGCATCGCGCGGTGGTTATCGTTATGTTCTTACCTTCACAGATGACTTGAGTAGATATGGGTATATCTATTTCATGAAACATAAGTCCGAAACTTTCGAGAAGTTTAAGGAATTTCAAAGTGAGGTAGAGAATCAGCGTAACAAGAAGATTAAATTTATACGTTCTGATCGTGGAGGTGAATATCTAAGTTACGAGTTTGGCGAGCATTTGAAGAAATGCGGAATACTTTCACAATTGACACCGCCGGGAACACCACAGCGTAATGGTGTGTCCGAACATCGTAATCGAACTCTCTTAGATATGGTTCGTTCTATGATGTCACTTACAGATTTACCGCTATCATTTTGGGGTTATGCATTAGAAACAACCGCATTCACTTTAAATAGGGCACCATCTAAATCCGTTGAAACGACACCGTATGAATTATGGTTTGGGAAGAAACCTAAATTGTCGTTCCTTAAAGTTTGGGGTTGCGAAGCCTATGTAAAGAAGTTACAGCCGGAGAAGCTTGAACCCAAAGCGGAAAAATGCGTCTTCATAGGATACCCGAAGGAAACTATCGCGTATACCTTCTATCATAGATCCGAGGGCAAAATCTTCGTTGCCAGGAATGGATCCTTTCTAGAGAAGGAATTTCTCTCGAAAGAAGTGACTGGAAGGAAAGTAGAACTCGACGAGGTTGTCGAACCTTCTCTCGAAATTGTGGGTAGCGCAGCACCGAAAGAAACTCATGTGGTGCCTGCACCAATTAGAGAGGAAGCTAATGATGATGATCATGAAACTTCGGTTGTAGTTGCTACAGAACCTCGTAGGTTAACGAGAACTCGTACCTCTCCTGATTGGTATGATCCCGTAATGAATGTCATGTTGGTGGACAACACCGATGACCCTGTGATGTATGAGGAAGCGATGATGAGCCCAGATTCCAATAAATGGCAAGAATCCATGAAATCCGAGATTGGATCCATGTACGAAAACCAAGTATGGACTTTGGTGGACTTACCGGATGGCCGAAAGGCTGTCAAGAACAAATGGATTTTCAAGAAGAAAACAGATGTTGATGGTAATGTTACTGTCTATAAAGCTCGACTTGTCGCAAAAGGGTTTCGACAAATTCAAGGAGTTGACTACGATGAGACTTTCTCACCAGTAGCAAAGCTAAAGTCTGTGAGGATTATGTTAGCAATCGCTGCATATTACGATTATGAAATATGGCAGATGGATGTCAAAACAGCGTTCCTCAATGGAGACATTGATGAAGAGTTGTATATGATGCAACCCAAAGGTTTTGTCGATCCTAGAGATGCTAACAAGGTATGTAAACTTCAAAGATCCATTTATGGATTGAAGCAAGCATCCCGAAGTTGGAATCAACATTTTGATAAGGTAATCAAAAGTTTTGGTTTTATACAAACTTATGGAGAAGCTTGTATTTACAAGAAAGTGAGTGGGAGCTCTGTAGCATTCTTAATGCTATATGTAGATGACATATTGTTGATTGGGAATGATGTAGACCTTCTTAACAGTGTCAAGGAATATTTGAATAATAGTTTTTCAATGAAAGATCTTGGCGAAGCAGCTTACATATTAGGCATAAAGATTTATAGAGATAGATCGAGACGCCTAATATCATTGTCACAAAGTACATATTTGGACAAAGTTCTAAAGAGGTTTGGAATGGAAGATAGCAAGAAGGGGTTCTTGCCCATGTTGCCCAATACGACGTTGAGTAAAACTCAAAGTCCGACAACGGCAGAAGATAGAGAAAGGATGAGTAAGACTCCCTATGCCTCAGCCATAGGATCTCTAATGTATGCCATGCTATGTACTAGACCCGACATTGCATATGCTGTTAGTTTAACTAGTAGATATCAAAGTGATCCAGGAGTGGATCATTGGACAGCGGTCAAAAACATCCTTAAGTACTTGAGAAGAACTAAGGATATGGTTCTTTCTTATGGAGGTGATGAACAACTCGTTGTTAATGGTTACACCGATGCTAGTTGGAACACCGATCCGGATGATTCTAAATCACAATCTGGATACGTATTTACTTTGAATGGTGCAACAGTTAGCTGGAGGAGTGCAAAGCAAAGCGTTGTGGCGAGATCTTCAACTGAATCGGAATACATGGCTGATTTGGAGGCTTCACAAGAAGCGATATGGATGAAAGAGTTCATTACAGAGCTCGGTGTGGTTCCTAGTGCGATGGACCCAATGTCTATCTACTGTGATAACATGGGAGCCATAGCCAATGCGCAAGAACCAAGGTCACACAAGAAGCCGAAGCACATCAAGCTACGTTTTCACGCTATTCGAGAACATGTACAAGATGGGGACATAAAGATTTGCAAAGTACACACAGATCTGAATGTGGCGGATCCATTGACTAAACCTCTCCCGAGGGCAAAACATGACCAACACCAAACTACCATGGGTGTTCGGTATATTACCATGTAATCTAGATTAGATGACTCTAGTGCAAGTGGGAGACTGTTGGAGATATGCCCTAGAGGCAATAATAAATGTAGTTATTATTATATCTTTGTGTTTATGATAAATGTTTACGTTCATGCTATAATAGTATTAACAAGGAAACATTAATACTTGTGTGATTTGTAAACTAAAATAGAGTCCCTAGTAAAGCCTCTTTATAATACTAGCTTGTTGGTTAATAAATGATTGTGGTTTCCCTATCATGAACATTGAGATGTTATTAACAACAAGATCATATCGTTAGGAGAATGATATGGTGGACATACTCCTATAGATAAGCGTAGCATAAAGATCAAAGTCATTTTAATAGTTCAATTGCTATATGCTTTCTGATACATAGTAACCTAATTCCTTCGACCATGAGATCATGCATATCACCTTCACCGGAAGGATGCTTTGATGACATCAAACACCACACCGTAACTAGGTGACTATAAAGGTGACATTGAGTGTTCAGAAAGTGTTGGTTGAGACACATGGATCAAGAGTGGGATTTGTCCATCCATATGACGGATAGATATACTCTGGGCCCTCTCGGTGGAATGTCATCCAATTAGCTTGCAAGCATGTGACTGGTTCACAAGGGATCACATATCACGGGAACGAGAAAAGAGTACTTATTAGTAACGAGGTTGAACTAGGTATGCAGAGATACCGACGATCATAACCTCGGATAAGTAAACTATCGTGAGACAAAGGGAAATTGGTATCGTATGTAAGTGGTTCATTCGATCACAAAGTAATCGTAGAAATATGTGGGAGCCATATGAATTTCCAGATTCCTCTATTGGTTATTGTTCAGAGAAGTGTCTCGATCATGTCCGCATAATTCATGAACCGTAGGGAGACACACTTAAGGATTCGACGTTGTTTGAGTAGTTATGGAATGATGAGTAAGAGACCGAATGTTGTTCGGAGTCTTGGATGGGATCCGGGATACCACGAGGAGATCCGGAATGGTCCGGAGAATAAGATTCATGTAAGGAAAGTCCTGTTTCGGGGTTGGAGAATGGTTCCGGTGTTTTCATCGGGAATGTTCTAGAAGGTTCCGGAATGTCCGGCACTCCGGAGGGGAAGGGTACATGAATGTGTCATATCAAGTTTGAATAATTGCATCATGTACTAGGTGTCATCGCTGAACAAAATAAAGGGTTTAATCAAATCCTAGTTTGAAAAGTCAAACGCCAATTTGAAAAGTCAAACGACTATTTTGTGAAGTGGAGGGGAAGGTGGAAACCGAGTTGGGGAGGAGTTCCTCCTCTCCACCGCCGTCCCACTTGGGATCCGAGTTGGGGAGGGACTCCCCTCCCCTTGGCTGGCGCCTCCCACCTATAAAAGGAGGGGCAGGGCTGCCCCTCCTAGCACACAAGTTGCCCATCTAAATCCTAACCTAGCCGCCGCCGCCCACCATAGCCGCCGCCTAGGGTTTCTCCCCTAGCCGCCGACTTGGGCAGCCCCAAGCCCTAGCCGCCGTACCTAGCACCTCCTCCTTGGTGTGTCTAAACCCTAGATCGCCGAGGAGCTCTCTCATAGTCCACCATACTCACTCCAGCTTAAGGCGAAGCCCTACAAGATCTCCCCTCTACTTCCGGTACCACGCCGTCATGCTGCCGGAATCACGAGGAGAGTGCTACAACCTCCGCTGCCTGCTGGAACAAGGGAGAGGAAGGTCTTCTTCGAGTACCGAACGTGTGACCGACTGCGGGAGCACTGCCGGAACACAGCGCCGGAAGGATCGTCTACGCGATCTTGAGATCGGAAAGAGTACGACTACATCACCCACGAGAATCCGCTCTCGTTAAACACTTTGGAATCTTCGAGGGTGAGTTATTCTATTGAGTCGTTGCTACAATCTAGTAGATAGATCTTGGCTTGTTTGTTTGTATGCGGTAGAAATTTTTTGTTTTCCATGCTAAGAAACCCTACAGTGCCGACTCCCAAGTACCAAAGAGTCATGACGACTTGCCTTTCCAATGTGACTTGCGTCCAAGTCCCTTTTGCCTCACGATATACCTTGTCAGACTATAGGCGAATATATGTCATCCCTTAAATATTCCGACTCTCTTCTCGATCCGAGATAAGTGATTCACCCGACTAACTCTTAGTCGATTGCCTCGGTTAACACTTAACCGAGTCGTGTATGGCCATGCTTTCCGAATCATATCTCGCGAGAGGGCCCAGAGAATATCTCTCCAAGTGGAGGGGCAAAATCCCATCTTGGTTATTCACATCACGCAGCTTGATTCTTAGTCGACGCGAACTCTGCCTTTATAACTGTCCAGTTACGGATCAGCGTTTGACAGAACCTAAGTCTGTGATCCTCAACTCGGACTATGCAATAACCTCAGGTCTAAGGATTACATTGATTGAGATATACAAATGACAATTTGTTCGTTGTACCTCAATATGGGTCAATCCGACTCGCTGAACTCTTTAGCCGAATCTGTGTAAGTTGGAATGGCATCTCCATACCCATGACAAATGGAACCGAGTCATTAAGACAACTTTCACATTGGTCTAAGTTGTGTGTCCAGGACAACCTCAATGACCAAGGATATTTAGTACAAACAACATGAATGCATAGTTCCACAACCGAATCACATATTCAATGATACACATCAGATGTTTATACAAGGACTACTTAATATCTTTATGAATACAATGGGAAATCTCATCATACATGATTGCCTCTAGGGCATATTCCCAACAGTCTCCCACTTGCACTAGAGTCAATCTTCTAACATCACATGTCTAAGCATCTAATGCCCATGGCTCTCAGGTGCGCCTCATGCTTCGGCTGTGGTAAGGGCTTTGTCAACGGATCCGCAATATTTGCATCCGTGTGTACCTTGCATAACTTGATATCACCCTGATCCACGAACTGGCGAATCAGGTGGTACTGCATGAGTATGTGCTTGTTCTTCTGGTGCTGTCTAGGTTCCTTGGCTTGTGCAATAGCACCATTATTGTCACAATACACGTCCAACATATTGGACGAGCCCTGAACCACACCAAGATCCATGAGGAAATTCCTCATCCAAACAGCTTCCTTTGCTGCCTCCGAGGCGGCAATATACTCAGCCTCTATTGTAGACGCAGACACAGTCTCTTGCTTGGAACTCTTCCAGCTCACAACACCTCTGTTTATAATAAACACGTATCCGGATTGCGAACAAGAATCCTCAGAGTCGGTAAGATAACTCGCATCCGTGTAACCCTTTACACTGAGTTCATCTTCACCACCATAAACCAAGAACATATCCTTAGTCCTTCTCAAGTACTTTAGGATATTTTTAGCCGTTGTCCAGTGGATTTCTCCAGGATCAGCCTGGTATCTGCTCACAACACTTAGAGCATAGGAAACATCCGGTCTAGTACAAATCATGGCATACATGATGGATCCGACTGCAGAAGCATATGGAATCGCACTCATCCGACTTCGCTCATCAGTTGTCGAAGGACACTAAGTCTTGCTAAGTTTTACACCATGGGACATCGGTAAGAAACCCTTCTTAGACGATTCCATGTTGAACTTCTTCAACACTTTGTCCAAATAAGTACTCTGACTCAATCCAATGAGCCTCCTTGATCTATCTCTATAGATCCGGATTCCGAGGATGTATGTTGCCTCACCCAAGTCTTTCATTGAGAAACTCCTTTCCAATGATTCCTTGGTTTCTTGCAACATCTGGACATCATTTCCAATCAGTAATATGTCATCCACATATAAGATTAGAAAATTTACTTTTTCCCCACTAAACTTCTTGTACAAACAAGAATCATGATCACTCTTGGTGAAGCCAAACAATTTGACTACCTCATCAAAGCGAATATTCCAACTCCGAGATGCTTGCTTCAACCCATAAATGGATTTCTGAAGTTTACATACTTTGTCAGCATTAGCCGGATCGACAAAACCCTCGGGCTGTATCATATACACGTCCTCGGTTAAATTTCCGTTAAGGAAAGCCGTTTTGACATCCATCTGCCATATCTCATAGTCGAAATATGCTGCTATAGCTAACATGATCCGAACTGATTTAAGCATCGCTACGGGCGAGAAAGTCTCGTCGTAATCAACTCCTTAAACTTGTCGGAACCCCTTCGCGACAAGGCGTGCTTTATAGATTGAAACATTTCCATCCATATCAGTTTTCTTCTTAAAGACCCATTTGCACTCGACGGGTCTTGCACTGTCTAGCAGATCAACCAAGTTCCAAACTTGATTTTCATCCATGGACTTTATCTTGGATCTCATGGCTCCAAGCCATGACTCGGAATCAGATCCCACCATCGCTTCCGAATAATTTGCAGGCTCATCACTGTCTAACAGTAACACATCACGAACACTTCGTAATCTCGCCGATCTTCATAGTACAGGTGCTGCTGCCGGCTCAACTACCACGACCGGCTCAACCTCCAAGGTTTTTGCCGACTCGCCACTAGCCGGTTCCTCTCGAATTTCTTCGAGCTGCACCGTGCTCCCACTTACTCCCCGACTGAGAAACTCTTTCTCAAGGAAGACACCGTTCCGAGCGACAAACACTTTGCCCTCTTCTCGGTTGTAGAAGTAGTAACCCAAGGTTTCCCTCGGATACCCCACGAAAATACACTTATCCGACTTGGCTGTAAGCTTGTCCGACTGAAGTCGCTTGACAAATGCTTCACAACCCCAAATCTTAAGAAAAGACAAACTCGGCTTTTTGCCTGTCCACATCTCATGCGGTGTCTTCTCTACCGATTTTGATGGTACTCTCTTTAGTGTGAACGCTGCTATTTCTAGACAATAACCCCAAAATGATAAAGGCAGATCTGTCCGACTCATCATTGACCGTACCATGTCCAACAAGGTCCGATTCCGCCTTTCCGAAACACCGTTCCTTTGCGGCGTTCCTGGCGGAGTAAGTTGATGAACTATTCCACAACTTTTCAGATGGTCATCAAACTCATGGCTCATGTACTCACCTCCTCGGTCCGACCGAAGAAACTTTATTTTCTTGCCGAGTTGATTCTGTGCTTCATTCTGGAATTCTTTGAACTTTTCAAAGGCTTCCGACTTATGTTTCATCAAGTAGATATATCCATACCTACTCAAATCATCAGCGAAGGTAATGAAGTACTCATAACCACCCCTGGCTGTCGTGCTCATTGGTCCACATACATCACTATGTACTAGTCCCAACAAGTCGTACGCCCTTTGCAACTCTTTGCAAAAGGTGTCTTGGTCATTTTGCCGAGTAGGCAAGATTCGCATGTCTCGAACGACTCCAAGTCGAACGAAGTTAGGAGTCCATCATCATGGAGCTTCTTCATGCGTTTCCAACTTATATGACCAAGCCGACAGTGCCAAAAGTAAGTCATATTCAGATCATTTGGTTTCAACCTTTTAACATTTATGTTATAAACCGACTCACCATCAAGATTCAAAAAAATAACCCGTCCTGGACGGGTGCAAAGCCACGAAACATATCATTCAAATACAAAGAACAACCATTATTCTTGATATTCGACTCATAGCCTTGCCTCATCAAACATGAAGCAGAAATAATGTTTCGACTGAGCACTAGAACATAATAACAATTATTTAGTTTCATAATGAATCCGGAAGGTAAATGAAGTTGCATCGTGCCGACTTCCAACGCAGCAACTCTTGCTTTGTTGCCGACTCGAATATCAACCTCGCCTCTTGCTACGCTCCTAGTTCTTACCAGTCCCTGCAACGAGTTGCATATGTGAATAACTAATCCGGTATCATATACCCAAGAACTATTAGGTGCATCAGCAAGATATATGTCTATAACATTGCAAACAAGTGTACCTGAGTCGGAAGTCATACCTCCACTCTTGGCTTTATCGGCCAAGTACTTGCTGCAGTTCCTCTTCCAGTGGCCATCCGCCTTGCAGTAGAAGCAAGTGGATCCGGCTGAAGGAGATGGCTTAGTCCCTGAGGAAGCGCTTGGGACTGGGTCCGGAGCCTGCTTTCCTCCTGACTTAGCCTTCTTCTTAGTCCAAGAACTCTTCTTGAACTTAGCCTTATTCTGCACCATCAACACTTGACTGGCGCCCTTCTTGAGATCCGCCTCTACCTGCTTGAGCATCCCATGTAATTCAGTGAGCTTTTTGTCCATACCATGCATGTGGTAGTTCGAAATGAACTGCCCATATGCACTAGGAAGAGAGTTCAAAATTATATCCGTAGCGAACTCTTCGCTTATGGGGTAGCCAAGCCTCTCCAGAGACTGCACGTAACCAACCATTTTGATCACATGCGGACTCAGTGGATCACCATCCTTAAGCTTGCAACTCAGCAAAGCTTGAGAGACTTGATACCTCTCAGTCTTTGCCTGAGTCTGGAACATACTTTTGAGGCTTTCGATCATATCGTAGGCCTCAACATGCTCGAACTGCTTTTGCAAGTCCGGTTCCATGTGAGCAAGCATAATACAGCTAATATCCGTGGACTCATCCTTAGCCCGACGGTAGGCATTGGTGGCAGCGACAGTCGCATTCTCATTCGGCTCATCTAGAAGTGGGTTGTCTAGGACATGGTCCTTCTTTTCTTGTTTGAGAACAATTCTCAGATTTTGATACCAGTTGGTAAAATTAGTGTCGTTCAGTTTATCTTTCTCAAGAATGGTTCTCAACGCAAAACTGGATATCTGAGAGTGACTGCTACTTGGTGCCATGATCTACAACAGAAAATATGCAAAACACTTAAGACATGTATTCATAAAAGAGCAAGCATATTAAACATTTTAATATTTTATGCTCCCACTAGAACCAACACCCCTCCGATGGTTGCTTAGTGATTCAGGATCCTAAATAAGCAAGTCGGCTAGTGAGCTTTAGCATCACCGCTAGCCGCCAAGTGATCTAGGTAGACAACTCCTTGTCAATCGCATCTCATGCGACTCCTGTTGGACGGGTGGCATCACATGCCCCGGCTCCCATCCGACTTTTCCCCGAGTCCCACAACCGTTGTGATAGACCTGTCTAGCTTACCAAGTGTTTCCGCAGTAAGAGTCTGACTCGAACCCACCTAGTCGGAAAGAATTGGCAGCACCTCAATTTTATGAGCCCACTACCAAAAATGTCCGACTTGTGATGGTGCAAACACTGGCGGGAAAACTGACTAGACCTTCTTTGAGGGATTAAATTTTACCGACTATCTAATAGAGGTAAAACTGAGACATAACAATAACACAAAATAAAGCATTTATAATATGAAATGGTATGGCTCTCTTCATGGCGATCTCCATCTCCACAAAGCATGTAATCCGACTCGTGCCAACTCTTGTCACTTGCCGTCTTACTCCATGTCGCCGACATGTACAACGCCTTGCATGCCTTCCGGGTTCTCCAAACAACTACACTAGCTTAGTAAAGTAAACTACATAGAGAATCCGACACGCAAGTCGTTATACAATAAAATGACAGCACCTAGGCTCCAGCCGTCTAACAAAAACCGTGATTCGCAGATCACGTGTGGATTACACACATACATCACATGCACATGAACCATACCATTCACAACTTCCTGCAAAAACAAGTTATGCATAGATACAATATCTACCGGCATTGTGAAACTCGCAACGACATCTAAGGCGCTACGACAGGGCGAAGCCGGCGGTCCCGCTAGCCGGATAGCAGGCGGGGATCGAAGGGGTAGCGCCCGACAATTTTTCCGAAAACGTAGATCTCATCTACGATCCGAACATGGATTCCGACCATCGTTCCGATTCGATCAAACTCTTTGATCTTCGATCACCGCTTCTGGATTTACGTGTCATAGTCTACCCCGATGGCGGAAGCCGGCCGGTAAGGGTATGTCGTTCCACGATCTCAGCAGTATGATCACGAAAATTAGATCTACCGTTCCCCGAGTACAGTTGATCCAATCAACTTCGTACAAAACCGATCTATCTCATAGACCAACCACCAATCAGCACATAGATCTCATCTACATCCTACCGCATATCACATATGCGAGATCTCGAGCCTAAAACCAGAAGCTATCGCTCTGATACCACTATAGGGCCACACGGAGATAAAACAAATTTTTTCCTCTAACGTGGTGATCCCAAGATCCAGCTAAGGTAGAAGGCCACGAGTTCTACCACTAGACGCGTAATTGCGGATTACTGATGTAGCGCGTCAGTTGATGCAGTGCGGTCCTCACGATCCGATCGTCCTGGTGCTGATCGTACAACACCTTTGTTGGTATCCACACGTGCAAGGAGGAGTACCGGCAGCGAACTGCTAGATTCGCATCGTCGACAGGACTGCTGTGGAGCTAGGGTTTCCAACACATGGAATGACCTAACCGAACAACGATTTATCTTTCTGGGTTACGGTGCTCCACTATATATAGGGAGTGAACGTGGGCTTTGCTCGTGCGACCCATTCACTAAAGCCCATATAACACTAGTCACCGTGAGTCCAACTCACTAACTCAGTCCTAATCCGGTTCAGGTCCAACCCAACCAGATTACAGGTTCAGATCCAATCCGAACTTGCTCCCGCTCTTAAGTGTGTGACTCCGCAGGCTCATGGCTACTTGGACACGATTGGAGTCCGACTCTCAATCGATCAGTCGGTAGCGACTCCTAGCAGAACGTGCCGACTCCCAAGTACCAAAGAGTCATGACGACTTGCCTTTCCAATGCGACTTGCGTCCGAGTCCCTTTTGCCTCACGATATACCTTGTCAGACTATAGGCGAATATATGTCATCCCTTAAATAGTCCGACTCTCTTCTCGATCCGAGATAAGTGATTCGTGCATGGCCATGCTTTCCGAATCATATCTCACGAGAGGGCCCAGAGAATATCTCTCCAAGTGGAGGGGCAAAATCCCATCTTGGTTATTCACATCACGCAGCTTGATTCTCAGTCGACCCGAACTCTGCCTTTATAACTGCCCAGTTACGGATCATCGTTTGACAGAACCTAAGTCTGTGATCCTCAACTCGGACTATGCAATAACCTCAGGTCTAAGGATTACATTGATTGAGATATACAAATGACAACTTGTTCGTTGTACCTCAATATGGGTCAATACAACTCGCTAAACTCTTTAGCCGAATCTGTGTAAGTTGGAATGGCATCTCCATACCCATGACAAGTGGAACCGAGTCATCAAGCCAACTTTCACATTGGTCTAAGTTGTGTGTCCAGCACAACCTCAATGACCAGGGATATTTAGTACAAACAACATGAATGCATAGTTCCACAACCGAATCACATATTCAATGATACACATCAGATGTTTATACAAGGACTACTTAATATCTTTATGAATACAATGGGAAATCTGATCATACATGATTGCCTCTAGGGCATATTCCCAACAATTCGGCCCGTACTCTTTTTACCATGACCCGTTTAACTATTCGCGCGGCTGGTAGATATACGGCCCCATAGTGAGAGTGAGGGTTTCAACCCTCTCTTCTCTGTCGCTCCTTCCCTAGCGCCGTCGCCGCCAGAAACCACTCTGTCGCCCATTCCGAGCGCGTCCGCCACCAGATCTGTGCGATGTCGAGGCATAGCGACAGCTACTGGCTGGGGGGCGTTGTTCCAGAGGAGGGGGAGAAGGCACCAGCGACGAGGCCCACCATTCCTTCGTCCGCTTAGAGGGCGCCAAGAAGCGCGCGACCCTCAAATAGACCAACTGCGACCTGTCGCCACCGGCGTTGCTTCGCTCGTACGTGCCGGCGGGCTTCTTCTCCACAAAGGCGCGGGACGCTGGTGAGGGCTCTTCGCGCGACTCCTCATGCTTCCTCACGCCTCCGTGTGCGCGCGTGGTTGCCGGTGAGGGCTCTTCACGTGGCTCCTCGCGTGACCCCGCGCCTCCGCGTGCCTACTACATCAGCGAATCAAACAAGTGGAGCTCGCCGTCCCTTCCGCGTGCGCGCGTGGTCGCTGTCGCCGACTATGCCCACGACTCGGACAAGGAATGCCTAGTGACGAAGATGTTGCTCCGCCAGTCGGAGCTAGAACATGAGGCGACGATCCTTGTCGAGCAGGCCGACATGCGCCAAGTGATAGCTCTCGTCGAGGCATGGCTGGCGAGGGTGCGGGAGCGTGCCATCGTCAAGCTTGAGGCGGCGGACATGAACATCTCCGACAACTAGAGTCGAGACGCCCCAACAACGCTGCAACTTTGCTGTGGGTGCTGTCCTTGGACAACGTGTTGATAAGAAGCTAACACTACTAGGAAAAGTCCCATCAGTGGCGCACCATTTTGGGACTTCTGTGGAGCATATGGGATACGCCACTGTTATCTCGCCACTAAAGTGTAGTTCTGTGGCGCATATTGAATGCGCCACAGAAGTCTAAAAAACTTCTATGGCGCATATTGCCAAAATGCACCACAGAAGTCCCAAACCAGATCTCAAACTTCTGTGGCGCATTTGGCTAATATGCGCCACAGAAGTTTTTTTCAAATTGCAAAAAAACCGGCTAGATCTGGCCGGAGGTGGTGCTCGCCGGAGGTGGGGGTCGCCGATGGAGGAGAGAAGGAGGTCGCTGGTGGAGGAGAGGAGGAGGCCACCGGAGGAGGAGAAGGCCACTGGAGGAGGAGGAGGAGGAAGAGGAGGAGGAGGAGAAGGTCGCCAGAGGAGGAGCTCGCGGGGTGGAGGAGGAGGGAGGTGGGAGGTGGGAGGAGGAGGAGCTCGCCGGGGTGGAGGAGGAGGGAGGTGGGAGGAGGAGGAGGAGCTCACCGGGGTGGAGGAGGGAAGAGCTCACCGGAGTGGAGGAGGGAGGAGCTCACCGGGGTGGTGGAGGAGGAGGAGGATCTCACCGGGGTGGAGGAGGAGGAGGAGGATCTCACCGGGGTGGAGGAGGAGGAGGATCTCACCGGGGTGGAGGAGGAGGAGGAGAAGGTGAGGAGAATGAGAGAAGAAGGTGAGGAGGGGAAGGGTGGAGGAGTGGAAGAGTATAAGAGAGGGAGAAGGGGCAGATTCAAATTTCGAATTTTGGCCAAGACTTCTGTGGCGCATATGGAAGAAATGCGCCACAGAAGTTTGTCCTCCTTTTTTATTTTTTTGCAGGAAAAAACGATCTTTTGGCCATAACTTTTTACTCTTTTCGAATTTTGAAAATCTAAAAAATCGCTAAATGACCTTAGGTCGTTGTGAGCAGATGCGAAATCTCGTTCTCATTGATTTGGTATATTATACGTATTTTTCCGACATCGTATGTAAAAGTTACGGCCGTTTTACCGTGGCATAAACCTTTTTTGCATAAAAAGTCGAAATGCATGTTTGTTAATTTTCCTACAAACTAGACCATGTTACCTAACACTATGTGAAAGGATTTTATTTTTTGAAGTGTTTTTCATTTTCTATTTTTTTGCAAGGCTAAAAAGGCGATCCACAGGAGGGGGGGTAGAATCTGTTTTTTCTACTCCAACTTCTGTGGCGCATGCCTCTATATGCGCCACAGAAGATGAACTTCTGTAGCGCATATGGTCATATGCGCCATAGAATGTTGGTCAAGTACAGTCAATGAGATTCTATGGTAGGGTCCACTCGAGCTTTCTGTGGCGCATATGTCCATATGCGCCACAGAAGTAGGAACTTCTGTGGCGCATTTGATGAAATGCGCC
The DNA here is from genome assembly GCA_916181665.1 of Avena sativa. NCBI lineage: Eukaryota > Viridiplantae > Streptophyta > Magnoliopsida > Poales > Poaceae > Avena > Avena sativa. The sequence continues at coordinate 36,213,338 of OV702289.1, read as the reverse complement.
ACTAGACAACTTTTGTGGCGCATGGTCAGAACCATGCGCCACATAAAGTTTGTCTATCTATAGCTAGTTTCCTAGTAGTGTAAATGTTATTCATTATGCTAGCAAGACTCTAGATGCTGCTCAAAAGAATTATGGTACTACTGAAAAAGAGTTCTTGGCTGTAATCTTTGCTTGTGATAAGTTTAGACCTTATATTGTTGATTCTAAGGTTACTATTCATATTGACCATGCAGCTATTAAGTATCTTATGACAAAGAAGGATGCTAAGCCTAGGCTTATAAGGTGGGTGTTGCTTTTGCAAGAGTTTGATCTGCATATTATGGATAGGAAAGGTGCTGATAATCCTATTGCTAATAATTTATCTCGTTTGGAAAACATTTCTTTTAACCCTTTGCCAGTTAATGATAATTTTCCAAATGAGCAGTTAGCTGCAATAAAGGTAAGTCCACATGAGAATCCTTGGTATGCTGATTATGCTAACTTCATTGTTTCCAAGTATTTGCCTCCAACCTTTACAGCACAACAAAGAAGGAAATTCTTCTATGATCTAAGGCATTACTTTTGGGATGACCCACACCTATATAAGGAGGGAGTAGATGACATTATGAGAAGATGTGTTCCATAATTTGAACAACAAGAGATATTGAGAAAATGCCATGGCAGTGCTTATGGAGGACACCATGCTGGGGATAGGACTGCACAAAAGGTTTTACAATCTGGATTTTATTGGCCTACTCTTTTTAAAGATGCAAGGAAGTTTATCTTATCCTGTGATGAATGCCAACGAGTAGGTAACATATCTAGACGCAATGAAATGCCTATGAATTATTCTCTTGTTATTGAACCTTTTGATTGTTGGGGATTCGACTTTATGGGGCCTTTTCCTCCTTTAAAAGGGTATACTCATATTCTTGTTGATGTTGATTATGTTACAAAGTGGGTAGAAGCCATACCTACGAGCAGTGCTGATGGTAAGACCTCTTTGAAATGTCATTTTTCCTAGGTTCGGTGTACCTAGATATCTCATGACTGATGGAGGCTCCCATTTTATTCATGGGTTTTTTAGAAAAACTCTCGCTAAGTATGATGTAAACCACAGAATAGCTTCAGCTTATCACCCCCAAACTAGTGGGCAAGTAGAACTTTCCAATAGGGAAATTAAATCTATCTTGTAGAAGACTATCAATAGGTCTAGAAAAAAATGGGCTAAAAAGTTGAATGACGCTTTGTGGGCTTATAGAACTGCTTATAAAAATCCTATGGGGATGTCTCCTTACAAAATGGTCTATGGGAAAGCTTGTCACTTGCCTTTAGAATTAGAACATAAAGCCTATTGGGCAGTGAAAGAGTTGAATAGAGATTTTAGACTTGTTGGTGAGAAGAGACTGCCCGATTTGAGTAATCTAGATGAGTGGAGAGGGGAAGCTTACGAAAATGCTAGGCTCTTTAAGGAGAAAGTAAAAAGATGGCATGATAGGAGAATTATCAAAAGGGAGTTCCATGTTGGTGAGAAAGTTCTTTTGTATAGGTCTCGTCCCAGATTTTTTGCAGGGAAACTACTCTCCAAATGGGAAGGACCTTTTGTTATCAAGGAAGTGTACCGTTCAGGTGCCATCAAAATCTCTTCTCTAAAGGATGACACAACACATGTAGTTAATGGTCAAAGACTAAAACATTATATTTCTGGATATTCTTACAATGAAGAAGTGGATGTCATTCAAATGGTGACTCCAGAAGAACTTACCTAGAACCAAACACCAGAAACTGCAGAGTTCGTCTTTAAATAGGTAAAGAGTGGTGAAAACAGAAGGTTTGCGAATCTCCAATCTTTTTATATTTTTTGATGTTTTTTAATACATAAGGGAAGTTATGAGACGAAACTAAAGAGGAAACGGAGCCCGGGGTGGACAAACCCACCCCAGGCGCGGGCCCAGCTTGGCCGCGCCTGAGCGGGGTGTTCCACCCCCAGACTCCGTCTCCGCTTCGTTTATGTGTCAAAACTTTCCTTATGCATTGAAACTTCATAATATATACCCCCCGGATCCCCCAAGGTTCGTGCATCATGTTCTCGTCGTGTTTTTGTTTCAATCTATTTTTGTTAGGAAATCTTCTCAAGTTTAAAGCACCATGGCTTCCGCCAATGACAAAGGCAAGAAGCCCGTGGAGATAGGGTTGAAAGAACACCACCATAGAAGGAGTGAATCGTCATCAGGTTTGGCATCCCCTTGGCTTGTTCCAAGCTTGGGGGAGTGTCGCGGTATCATCACCATTATCTTTCATATTTTACCTTTTTAGTGGATTCATGTCTGTGGTAGAGAAGTTATCTTATAGTTTGGTTTGCATGTGGAAGTATCTCTCTTTTAGTTGGTTACCTATGTATCCCTTGTTGTGAGTGCCTTTATTGGAATATTAATGAGAAGTCTCATCTTTTACTTTTTGCACTTTTCTTATTTTTGTTTGCAATCTCTATTATATGATGGATCTTGTTATTCAGTATTGGCACCACTTTAGGATCATCAAGTGGATCTAAATTGGTTTTGGCAAACTGAGTTCTGGTCAGTGGCATTAATTTGAAAGAAAAAGAAAGAAAGAAAAAGCTTATAGGTATTTGGTATCATTTGCTTTCTTTCTTGTTGGCTCATAATCTTGGTATTCTTTATTTAAGATTCTTCTGTGTCTTCAAGGAAGATTGCATGTTTGTGTAGAGGTCCCAACCTGATAAGGTAGAGATCCCTGTGTTTACAATGCTAGTCCCTGGATCAATAGCTAGCATCCACGGTTTAAGATGTAATATCAATAAACAAAGGTCATAATACAACTTTATAACCAGGAATAAAATAATTCATTACATCTTACATAGCTCATTTGGCTATCTCATTACAATGCAGCAGAAATAGCTATGTAGCATGGAGTCCTTCATCTTCAAAGTGTCACAGGCAATCATGTTGGTTGTAGACTTGTAATCCTATTCAACACACTTCACTAACATCAAACAAACCTGCAACATAATAAGTTACAGCCACAAGGGTCAATACATTTGAATTTTATTGGCAAGTGATACTAAGGTAGAATAGTAGTATCTATCATCTATATCCAATTTGGCTAAGTGGAGCTTAGGCTTGCTTTGCTCAAAATATATTTTCCTTATAAATTGAAACCACTAAGTTTTTGTTTGTCAAAATCACCCAAGGAATCTACCAATCAATGATTGAAGATCCTTTAACCCTTGTTCAACCACAAGTTTTTAACTTAGAAATTGGGATGAGGAGATCCTTGATAGCTTCCATGTCTTGATGCTCAAATTGTCCATTGCCGGGGACACAACTAAGTACTTAGATTTTACTCTCTCGAGAGGTGGTGCACTTTCCCCACAAGACTCGACATGCATCGAGACAAGATATTTTAGAAGCCTTCCCTTAGACCAAAATGGACGCGTTACCAAACCTATCACCCCCTACCACCAACTGTCCATCTGGCTAAGTTATTGCAACCTATATGATCTAGGCAGAGCCCATAATGCCATGTGGCTGCACTTGAAGCTTCTCAACATTTGACATCTCAAATCTCTTTGTTCCTGGGTGGCTTTCCACAAGTGTGATACCAAGTTTTCCCCAACATACTGGACTTGGTGATGCCCAATTTTTCCCCAGTATACTGGACTTGTGTAACCACTCAACACAAACCTTTCATTCCATTCCACCCAGGTGATTTATTCACATAGTTGTTTTATTAAACAAAACACAAGTCATTGACTTAGAAATATCTCATAGCATGAATATAATCCACCCTTGTTTTCTACTAGCTAATATAAGCATGATCATATGGAAAGTTTCCTAACTTAGGATAATTCTACTAAGACATCATAGGATTTCCCATGGCATAGCTTATACTTAGAAAATTTCATGCAAGTCCTACTCAAAATATCACTAATGCATAGTGAAAAATAATGGGACAAAAGTATGAATCACCACTTGACTTTTGAGTAGAGAATATGGATTCACTCCTTGATCTTGAAATGGTCACACTCTTCAAAGTTCACTACAATTCAATAAAGCAAGCAAATATTCAAACTAGCATTCAAACAATTCACCACATAAAATAAAGAAAACAAAACAATGCATGCAAGCATGCAAAAGATTATTTTATTTTGAAAGGTGGTTTCTAATAGTTTATAAACATTTTAAAACACCTATTGGTCATTTATAAAAGTGTCAAGGTCATTTGAAAACAAGTTAGTGAAAATGGACCATTTAAATCATTTTTGTTTTGCTAAAAATGATTTTAATTAAAGGAATAATTCCCAATGTTTTCCAAACATATTTTTAAACACAATTGTTAGTGTTTAAGGTCAAAGTGTTTTAAAACAAATCCATCTACAAAATGTTTCACCCAAAATCATTTTTAAATCAAAGCAACACTTTATTTTACTAGAAATGCCTTTAATCAAAGTAATAATTTTCTAGGGTTTAATCAAATACATTTTTAAATCCAAAACTAGGTGTTTAGGGTCAGAGAGTTTAAATCAAACCATTTTCCAAAGGTTTTACTCAAAAAGCATTTTTAAACCATAATCAATAATTTTATTCTTCTAGAAATGCTTTTATTCAAGGAATAATTCCTTAGTGTCACAAAATATACTTTTAAATCCATAAGTTGGTTTTTATGGTCAGTAGGTTCAAAACAAACCATTTACAAAAGATTTTACCCCAAAATCATTTCTAGAATAAATTTTATACACAAAATAGGCCTAAACATGTTTCTGCAAAAACAGTCAATTTTCTAGAAGAAAATGCTAAACTAAGGGCATGGTTGGAAATGTTTCTTTTTGCTGATTCCATTGATATAAAACTCGTAAAATTTGGACGTTTAGATTTAAAGTTATGAATTTTACAAAATCAAATCTCTAATAGAACAAATCTGATTTTTAAAACAGAGTCTAGGCCACGTGGCTTAATTCTATTGGTCTATACCGCTTCGGTTGGATCGCGCTCTGTGGATCGTTGGATCTAACTAAGATTGTGCGGCACAAATCAAGCATAACGGTTCGTTTAAGTGGATCTATCTAAGCCATGCGATCGAGATCTAATGGTTGATGAGCAAGTGACCATTGCCTGGCGGCGCTGGCAACGACGGCGCGGCGGCGATGCCCTGCTAACGGCGTTCTGGCGCAACCAGGAAGCGAGGGAGAGGGGGACTTTGCTCACCAGGTTCACAGCGACATGCTGATGCTCGAGGTTGTCTTTGTTGGCGAAGGGGTGCACGGTGACGACGGGGATTGTTTGCCGGAGGAGCTTCTAGCGACGGGTGCATCTGCTCATCGATGGAGGCGACAATGTAGGGCGTGCTAGGACAAACCGAAGGCACCGTTAGATGCGTGAGATCGTGTCGAGTACGAGGGCTTCAATGAGAAAGAGAGGGGCAGATGGAAACTACCTAGAGAGTTCGCCGGAGTTGGAGAAGTTCACAGTGGAGCTCGGGTGATGACGAAGCCGAGCTTCTAGCGCGCGCGGGCGAGCTGGGGCTATGGGCAGGTGCGTCTGACGATGGGTAGAAAGTTAGTGGGTGCCAGGGAGTGGGAGGTGGCCGGGTGTCGCCGGAATCGGTCGGTGAACTCATTGGAGGCAGCGACAAAATGAGCTAAATTCAGTGCAGCCTGGTGGCGTTCAGGTGCGAGCGAGGGAGGAGAAATGGAGAGGGGGTAGAGGGGAGTAAGTAGGCATGGTCTATGGCGAGGTTAACATCACCATCAACGCGAATTTACGCGATTTGATACAGGCAGAAACAACCAGAGTTAATTTTGGGATGAGCTGGTCGCGGGGTCTGCGGGGAAGACGACGATGCTGAGGTGGATGCTAGCCCGCCAGTCAGTGGGATGAGTGGGTAAGGGAGTGTGTGAGAAAAGGAGCTCACGGGGGAGAGAGGTGCCGGGTGGGCTGCTCGGCTTGTTGGGCTAGGGTTAGATGGGTTGGGTCCTTTCCATTTTTTCTTCTGTTTTCTTTTCCCTTTTTCTATTTTCATTTTTCTGTTTGAATTCATTCAAATGATTTCAAACCCTCTTTCATTTCAAATATTTTCAAACTTTTCAGTAAGTTTCTATACTGTTTAACCATGTATTTAAAGTCTATTTTAAAATAATTTTCTTTTATTCTTCTATGGTTTATTAATTATTCAAACTAGACACTTGTCTTTATTTAAATAAGGTTTTAAATATATTTTCAATTTCTATTTGAATTCTAATTTTTACCAAACCCATTTCAGTAGGTTTTATTTATTCATTAGTGCAAATAATTCATTTTGAATTATTTAAAATATTTTAATATGATTTAATGTTCACTTAAATTGGACATTTATCTTTATTCAAATAAAATTAAATATGGTCTTAATCCCATATAAATTTTATTCAAATAATTCTTTGATTCCATTTAAGTTAATTAAATAACTTTTATTCCACTTAGGCAAATTCCAACTTATTATTTTCTCATGATTTAATTAATCATTTAATTTAGGGATTTTGTCTCCTTTTAAATAGAATTGAATTTGGTTATTGCCATATAATTTTATTTGAATATTCTTTATCCCTTTTATTTTGTTTGGATTATCCTTATTCCATTTGCTTATGGATTTAATTGTCTTCTAAATAATTTTCTTGGGATTTACTATTTAGGCATTTTGTCTTTATTTAAATAAAATTGGATATTGTTCAATCCTTGTGATTTTATTTAAATAATCTTTTGCTCCTTTTTATTCAATAATCCTTCATTTGCTTATAGATTTGGCAAAGATTTAATTTGGCTTTTAAATATTCCTTATTTATTTCACTACTGCAGAAAGGCTTATAGGTGCCAGGTGGTTAGTGACGGTCAAAACTGGGCTTGTCACTAGTAAGCCTTACTAGCGACAGGTAAGGATAAGCCTGTCACTAGTACATAATGCTGGTGACAGGCAAATAAAAGTGACTGTCACTAGTATTTTTTGTGGAGACTGGCTGAATGGAAAATATACTTGGTGACGGCCATCTATAAATGTCTGTCACTAGTAAAGCTATGATTAGCGACAACATCAAAATATGTTTGTCACTAGTATTTTTCGTGAAGGTTGGCTGAAAGGAAACATTTCTTTGTGATGGACATGTCTAAAGGCATGTAACTGGTAACCAGAATTTTTTTCAGTTATTATGTACATTGGTTTCGGGTACAAATGAATTTGGTAGCAAGACACTACAATTTTGAACCTAGGACAAATCAAACAGCATAAAAAATTAATTTTGTCGAAATATTTGGCACGAGAATTTCCCGTTGGAGGAAATTTGTCGAGAGCAATTTTGAGGGTAATTTGCAGAGAGGAATTATCAAAATCAATTTGACGAGAGAAAAATTGTTCAAATCAAAGCAAGAAGTGGCCGCTGCAGCCAATGAGACTATAGGACTAGGTTCCCCTCGATCGCCCAGACGCACATGATCTGAACCATCGATATTTCCGCCCATTGTTTTGAACCATCCATCCAGTCCCCGTGGTCACCGCCCGATGCCCATTGATCTGAACCGTCTAGTCCAGTCCCCGCAGAGGCACAACAAAACCCTAACCATGGCGCAGAGCCGCAGCCTCTCATTCTCTCCCTCGTGCGACCCCTAACTCCCTTTCCTTCTCCCCGATGCCACGCGCTGCCTCCATCCCGCGCCGCTTCCTTTGATCTCCTCTCCTCCCCGTCGTCGACCTCTACCCACCCGTCCTGGCGCTCCGCTTCACCGCCGGTGACGGGCGCGCGCCTCCAAGCGGGGCAACTACCCCCGCGTGTCCCGCGGCTGCCGCCGCCGACGGCCGCATCAATGCGGGCCTGCAACGGCTGTAGCAAGATGGGAGCACGTTGATGCGTGCATGGGACAAATATCTGGGAGAATCTCCTCATTGCCGGATCGATCTGGATGCTGCAAGCAGCTGTACCAACATGAGCAAGTAGACAGGAAGTAGCAGGCTACTGTCCCTTGCGCTAACGATGGGATATACAAGAAATAGAAAGAAGGGGGTATATGAAGACCAAGGAAAATCCAGGTGAACCTGACCAGATTGAAGATCTATCCTAAGGTAACTTCTAGATGGTAGAGTGATAGATTGCTTTGAGGATTAGTACGGCTGCACTTGTTTTGAGTAATTTGGTAACGGAGTATTAGAAGTGAAACTGGCACTAAAGGGAGCATCATCTGAGATGGAACCAACGATAAAGTTATAGATGATGTCGATAGATTTCCAATGATACCAAGTTTGTGCAATTCGTATTAGCGGTTGTTTAGATATCATCAAAACTGTGCCGCTACACTAGGATTTGCAGTCTGTGATGGTTTATGTTTCAAAACAATTAGATAAAGGGGATCCAGAATAACGTTAGCTAAACAGGTCAGTCCACCAAATTCTAGAGATTAGATTAAAGGTATGAGCATAAGATTCTGGCTGTGTTTAAGAGAGACGTATATATTTTTAATTATTGTAATGATTATTGATGGAAGGACCAGTTCTAAGAGGTATTTTACAAGTCCAACCAACTTTTGCCAGGTTTATTTCTCACCATGGCTCCCATTGGGTTCTCTCTATTACTCTAGCATAATAGGGTGTGTTCATCTGAATATGGAGGCCCTCTAGTGTTAAAGATTGTCATTTTTGGTAATCAAATGAGGGGATGGTTGCTAGGCGCTAGCTAACTAATATAATAAATATTATTCCAAATGATCTAACCAAGAAATAGAAAAGCTTTCAAGAACATAATTTTCATTTAGATAATTGATTTAAATACTGCGAACATCGTCTATAATTTTCTGATATTGTTGTTTTAAATTCTTATACACATTTACTTTGATCAGTGAGTTATGCTCTAATATGAAGCGAAGACTTGATTACGACGAACTGGTGAAGTGTCTGACATTCACGACCAATCGACAACTGCCACCAACATGCTCCAAACGAGCTTCCTTGTTCCGAAGAATCTCCTTGCCATGTTCCAAAGCACTTGCTATTTGCTTCCATTAATAAGTAGAAATAGGAAATATAAAGAGCTACTCTGATTGTTTGGACAATCCATGAAAAGCTTCTGTATGAATGAAAAGCTTCAAGTCATTATGAAATGTAAATATTATGTCATATTGGGTTATGTGAATGTGTCATTGTACAACATATTATTGTGCTATATGAAATATTCATGAAAAATGCATTTAATTTTTTTACAACATCTTATTGTGCTATATGGAATATTTGTGGAAATATAAAATTTTTATTACCGAAATTCAAACCAGTGACGGACAGAAGAAGGGAATGTCACTAGAAAACCCCATAGGGTCGTGGCATTTGATCGCAATCGGTGACATGCATATAATTTGCATGTCACTAGTATAAACATACTAGTGACTAGCACATGTAAATGCTTGTCACAAGTACAAATACTAGTGACAGGCACTTGCCTGTCACTAGTAACCTTATACCAGTGACTAGTCATCAGTGACAGGCGCTTTGTCTGTCACTAATGGGCCTTTTGAGCCTATCACTGATAGCCTATTCTGCAGTAGTGTTTATTTATTTATTTTCTTCCTTTGCCTTATAAAATCCATATCTTTTTATTTATAGATCCAAAACTGGTGATTCCAATTTGTATGATTTTTATTTGATATTTGTTTATCTTTTTAAATCCTTTTAGGATTAATTTGTTCACAATTTGGTATGGATTTTAGTTAGGAGCTTTATTAGTTTTGGAAATTTTATTTCCTTTTGCCATATTAAATTCATAAGTTTTTATCTATGGCTCCAAATTAAATGAAACCAATTTCTATGGTTTTATAATATTTTTATTTATCATTTTTAATCATTTATAAATGTTTGTTTTTGATATTTTATATGGATCAAATCCATAGTTCTTGAGAGATCTTGGGAATGATTTTCTTCCATTAGGGTTTTAGGGTTTTGGTTTACTTTTCCAAATGTTTAAATTTTCAAGATACATTCATTGATGAATGCAATTTACTTGATTAAAATTTGTTGGATTCCATTTTATTCAAAGTTTGTTCAAGAAGGGTTTTGATGTTTCCATTTAGAAACAAAAATTTCAAGAAGGGTTTTGATGATCATGAGTATGAACTAGAAAGGACACAGCAGTTGCTCGGAGTGGCTCATGATCTTGCCGTGTTGGGATACTATGGTAATATCTATAGCCAGAAGCACTTGAATAAAGTACCTAGGAGGATTCCGGAGCAAACTGGGCTTGAATGGGTGAATGAACAACTTGGAAATAGGAAAAGATGCTACAAAATGTTTAGAATGTACCCAGATGTGTTTCATGAATTGCATAACCTTCTAGTTTCTAGATATGGGTTGGTGTCAACTAGAGACATGTCATCTGTTGAATGCCTAGCTATGTTTCTATGGATGGTTGGAGGACCACAGTCATTTAGCCAAGTTGAGAACCATTTTAGTCGTTCAACCGAAACAATTCATAGGAAGTTTTACATGGTTTTGAATTGCTTGAACAAGTTGGGTAAGGGTAACATAAAGCCAGTAGATCGAAATTTCAAGGATGTGCATCCAAGACTTCAAGGTGCACGCTTTTAGCCTCATTTCAAAGATGCCATTGGCGCCATAGATGGGTCACACATTCCAGTTGAAGTACCTGCAGAAGATACGGTTAACCATACAGGAAGGCATGGTTACACATCACAGAATATTCTGGCGATATGTGACTTTGATTTGAGATTCACCTTTGTTGTTGCTGGATGGCCTGGTTCGGCGCATGATACATGCATCCTACAACGCGCCATTGAGAAGTATCCAATACAGTTTCCGACCCCTCCTGGTGGTAATTTTCTATATCTTTGTCTACATGGTACACACATAGTTACAAATGCATTGTCATTGATGTTTGATTTTTTTCGTTCATGTGTAGATACATATTACCTTGTTGATTCTGGTTATCCAAATAGAAAAGGGTTCTTAGCTCCTTACAAGCAGAACACATACCATATACCAGATTTTCGTCGAGAAGGGAGACCAACAAATAGGGAAGAGATTTTCAACTATTTGCACTCATCGCTCCGGAATGCTATTGAGCGTGTCTTCGGTATATTGAAAAACAAGTGGCGCATATTGAAGTATATTCCTTCTTATGGTCTGGTTACTCAGAAAAGAATTATTCTGGCTTCCATAGCGCTTCACAATTTCATTAGAGACTCCAACTTACACGACAAGCAGTTTGATCGGTGTGATGCAGATGAGGACTACATTCCTAAGGTCCAAAGGCAATCAGTAACATCTTCCAGTGATACTGCTCCGAGTGGACTACACACAGTAGACATGAACTCAATGCGTGATCGCATCGCTACTGCATTATACAATGCTAGAAGAAGATGATCAGTTTGTTCGGTGTGGATGTTTCTATGTTTATTATGCGACTATCTTTATTTGTTTAATGGTTGGATATGTATTTTGGACAAACCAATATGTGACATATGGTATGTAATAATAACATATGTGTTTATGCACTTCAATAGTAAAGTTTACGTGTTATATTAATTACAGGGACATTACAGACAATTCCTTAGCATACAGCTAGACAGCCAGCCAAGTTGCCAAACAGTCAAACTCAGAGAAGTAGCTTTTCCTGGACAGCAGCTTTCCCTCCACAGCTGCACAGCCAGCCACAGCCAGTCAGCCACAACCCAAACAAATAGGCCCTTAGGCGTAGCGCACCCTGGCCAAGTGCGCTACGAATAACCTTAGCGCACTTGGCCTGGGTGCGCTACGCCTAAGTGGGTAGGACTAGTCAACCCGCCACGTCGTCCCTAGCCTCCCCATCGTCCCCAGACGCATCCCATCCCCATCCGCATCGCCATCGCCTCATCCGCATCGCCACTGCCGCCGCATCCCATCCGCATCGATGCCACCGCCGCCGCATCCTAGCCACGCCAGGAGGAGGAGAAGGAGGAGGCCATGGAGGATCCCGCCCGCACGCGCACCGTCGCTCGAGGAGGAGGAGCCCGCCCACACGCGCACCGTCGCTCGAGGAGGAGGAGGCTGCTGCTGCTCGAGGAGGAGGAGGTCGTTGAGGAGCCCGCCATCGTTCTCGTCTTAGAGGTGAGCCTCGCCCCTCCCCTCTCTCCCTCTGTCCCCTCTCTCTACATCCATTCCTGGGCAGAGGATTAGGGTTCCTGGATTAGGCTGTGGATTTAGAGGATTAGGGTTAGTGTTCAGAAAATTCTAGTGTTAGTGTTGTAGCAGTTTGAGCTTGTCCATTTAATTCTAGTGTTAGTGTTCAGAAAATTCCTGGGCAGTAGCTTGCTAGTGTTAGTGTTCAGAAAATTCTAGTGTTAGCAGTAGCTTGGATTAGGGATGAATCCATTTAATGTAGAATCTAAATAGAAGCCCAAGCAGTAGCTTGAACTCCTGAATTCATCAGAAAACAAAGTGTTGTTTCTGTTGGAGAAGCCCTATTAGTTTGTGTAACATGAAGGGCCACCACTATGCTCATTCAAGCTAAATTGTTTGTCAACTTGCAAATTAGAATGTTTGCCCTTTCCTTGCTCACGTCAGTTATTTCTAATGTCTTCTGGAAACATTAGGTTCTGTAATTGTTTTATTTGTGAAATTATGATTACATGTACCAAGGTACTGTATGATGTAGTAGTACTGTCTCCTGTCTATTTGCTGGTCAACTCAACCTCAAAGTAGAAACTATCCATAGAGGAAATGTTTGCTTGCTCTAGCAGTATGTTTTATTTGTGCAATTATGATTACATTAGGTATATTGTCTTTCAAACTTGCTCTAGCAGTATGTTGTTTGCTTGCTGGTCAATTACATGCCAATTGTTGTGGTTGTGATAGCTGGGAAATGTTTTGTCAATCTTAACTCTAATATTTTTATAACAAAGTAGTAGTATTGTCTGTGTAAAAAAATGTAAGCATGGGACCAGATGTAAGCACATAATATTTCAAAGTCGCTGCCATGTTGAGAACTGGTTACGGTTGGGTAGCAGGGAAATTTTTCGTCAATTTCAACCCCCCAATATTTCAATTATTATTAATTCACCATGTTTGAGACCAGATCAGCACTAGTGTATTTTCTCTATAAAAAATGGAACACTTGTAAGCACATATCATTTGATAGTCATTGCCGTGTTGTTGCAGTCACAACGTTCTTTTAGCTGTATATATCTGTGCATGTCATGCTTGACTTTGAAGCATAGCACTACTCTGCCAGTGTCATTTAGAAACTGAAATCTTCGGGTTACTCTCTGGTAGATAAGGTCAGTTAGATAATGTTGGAATTATGCCCTAGAGGCAATAATAAAGATGTTATTATTATAATTCTTGTTCATGATAAAGTTTGTATTCCATGCTAGAATTGTATTAAGCGGGAACTTTAATACTTGTGTGGTTTATGAACAACACCGTGTCCCTAGTACGCCTCTATGGACTAGCTCATTGATTAATGATGGTTAAGGTTTCCTAACCATAGACATGAGTTGTCGATTAATAATGAGATCATGTCATTAGGAGAATGATATGATGGACAGACCCAAGTTAAGCAGAGCAATTAGATCGTGTCATCGTGTTCATCTTTGCGAAGCTTTTTCCTATGTCAAGTATTGTATTCCTTAGACCATGAGATAATACAACTCCCTGGTATCAGAAGAAAGCTTTGAGGTTATCAAACGTCATCCTATGTGAGGGTGATCATAAAGGTGTCTCTCAGGTGATCGAAAAGTACTTGTTGGGTTGTATGTATCGAGATGGAATTTGTCCCTCCCGAGTCGAAGAGATATACTTCAGGCCCACTCGATAATCGATATCAACACCGCTTGCAAGCACGTGGTTAAGGAGTTAATCACAAAGTGATATCGGATTACGTAACGAGTAAAGTACTTGCTGTGAACGAGATTGAACTAGGTATGCCGATACCAACGATCGAATCTCGGGCAAGTAAAATATCGCGTGATGAAGGGAATACATATATGGGATTAATTGAATCCTGACATCGTGGTTCATCCGATATGATCATCGATGAATATGTGGGAGTCAATATGGGTTTCCAGATCCCGCTGTTGATTATTGATAGAAGATCATGTATGCATATTCTCGAACCCGTAGGGTCACACACTTAACGTGCATTGACGCCAGGATAGAATGGATAATTGGTTTATGAGTTTTTGTTTGGAGTCTTGGATGAGACCCAGGACATCACGAGAGGTTCCGGAATGGTCCGGAGAATAAGATACATATAAAGGAAAGCAGTTTTTGGATTTCGGAATCGTTACGAAGTTTATCGGTATTGTACCGGAAGGTTCTAGAAGGTTCCGGAGTGGGACCAACGTGGGCCCACTTGTCAGAGGCCTGCGTGGGCCTAAGGGGAAGTGCCCTGGCCACTTTGGGCGAGGGGCACAAGGCCCCTAAGGCCCAGCCGACCAGCCCTAGGGGAAACCCTAAGGGAGCCTTCTAGAAGAGGGAGGGTGGCTTGCCCCCTACTCCACCCCTTGGTCCGTCGCCCTAGGGCTTGGAGGAGGGGTCAAGGGGGCTGGCCAACCTCCTATATAAGGAGGGCATGAGCGCAGCCTCCCCCCACTCCTACAACCCTAGCCACCATCCAACTGCTGCCCCTCCACCTCTCTCTCTCCCGATTGCGCGTAGGCGAAGCCCTGCCGCAGAAACTCTCCACCATAAGCACCACGCCGTCGTGCTGGAGATCCAATCTATCTCTCCATCATACTTGCTGGACCAAGGAAGGAGGAGACGTCGCTACATCGTACGCGTGCATCTCTCGGAGGCGCCGCCACTTGCGGCGTAGGATCGGATCGGATCGCGAGGAGGAGACGGCGAGTACGACTACATCAACCACGTTCTGTTGAACGTTTCCGCTATGCGATTTCTTCAAGGGTATGAAGATCTCATCAATCTCTCTCGTTGATTACATCTCCTAGATTAGATCTTGCCTTTTTTGTTCGCATCTGTAGGAATTTTTTGATTTACTATGTTGCGAAACCCTTCAGTGGTATCAGAGCTAGATCTATGCGTAGATGTGTTTCACGAGTAGAACGCAACATGCTTGTTACGGGCGTTGATGTTTTCTGTTGCAAACCTCTTGTTGTGTATTTCTTATGACGCGACATAGTGAGATCGAAGCGGTCCAAGCCAACTTTACGCAACCTCGTTCGCGAGACCGGCTCCGCACTTGACGTGTGGCTTGTTCCACACATGCGGCTGGTGGATGCCAGTTTCTCTCACTATATTAGTCATGGGATTTACAACGGATGTTAGCAACCATAATATCACCATTGTGGCTTTCTGTAGGTAAGAATCGTTCTTAGCTCGTTACTCCCATAAGCCACGTAAAACATGCAACAACAAAGTAGAGGCGTCTAACTTGTTTTTGAAGGGAGTGTTTTGTGATATGGTATGGCCCAAGACATTATGTGTATGAATTGAGATGTATGCAATGATCATGTTTTGTAATATTTCACGACTTGCATGTCGATGAGTTCACAACCGGCAGGAGCCGTATGGTTGTCTTTATAATTGTATATGACCTGCGTGTCAACTTCTTATACGCCATGTAATAGCTTTACTTTATCGCTAAGTAGTTAGCAATAGTTGTAGTTGCTATTCGTGATGGAGGCAATCATGGTAGAGTGATGGAGATCATGCTGGCGCGCACAAGATGGAGATCATTGCGCGGAGATTGGCTATACCATGTCACATAAAATTATATGCATGTGATGTTTATCCTTTTATGTATCTTATTATGCTTAGATCGCGACGGTAGCATTTAAAGATCAAGATAAAATTGTGTTCTCCCCATGTATGCACCGTTGCGAAAGTTCGTCGTGTTCAAGCACATCGTGATGATCGGGTGCTATAATTTCTATGTTCACATACAACGGGTGCAAGCCAGTTTTGCACACGCGGAAATACTTGGGTTTGACTTGACGAGCCTAGCATGTACAGACATGGCCTCGGAACACAAGAACCGAAAGGTTAAACATGAGTCATATGAATGATATGATCGACACTTTGTTGTCTACCATTGAAACCACATCTCTTCTCGTGAAGATCAGATTAGGTGTGGTGAATTTGGATCATGTTCACTAAACAACTTAAGGGATGTTGAATTTAGTGGTAGTTCATCTAGTAATTTGATTAAGTTGAACTAGTTATCATGAACATAGTCTAAATTGTATTTGCAAATTTCGTAGATCAAATGGCTAAGTCCAACTTCAACTTCAACGTTTTTGCTGAGAAAGAAAAGCTTAAGAACAATGGATCTAACTTCACCAACTGGTTCCACAATCTGAGAATCATTCTCTCTGGCGGACAGAAAGCCTATGTACTTGAGAAAGCGCTAGGTGACGCCCCTGCTACAGATGCGCCGGCTGATGAAAAAGCTGTTTATCAGTCACGCAAAGATGATTATGGAGCGATTAAGAGTACCATGTTGTTTTTGCTATGGAACCGGAACTTCAAAATCGTTTTGAGGAGTTCGACGGGCCCTTTGAGATACTTGAGGAACTGAAAACCATGTTTCAGACTCAGGCCCGTTCTGAGAGATATGAGATCTCTGAGAAGTTCTTTAACTGCAAGATGGAGGAAGGGAGTTCCGTTAGTGAGCACGCCATTAAGATGTCGGGCTACACTCAACGTCTTGAGCAATTGGACTGCAAGATTCCAGAAGAGCTCAAGATTGATAGAGTTCTGCAATCACTCCCTCCTAGCTACAAAGGTTTTGTATAGAGATGGCACCCGCCGGGTTCGGGGCCGGGTCCAGGCCCCCCATACCCGTACCCGCCCCGTTTCCCTGTCCCCGCGACCCGCCCCATTTACACTGGCGAGTACAGATCCCGCCCAGACCCGCCACCCGACGGGTATACAGGACCCGACGGGTACCCGAGACCCACAAAAAAATGATAGCATACAGCTGAAAACTGACAACAATAACAGGAAATAATTTCCAGCAAGTATAATTTTCAGCAAGTATATAGAAAATTGACAATAACAACATTTTTAACGAGTTCATGACAACAACAAGTAGTCCATGCGTTCAAACATTCAACAACAAATAGTAGGGACATATTACAAGTTTTACAACAAATAGTTCAAGTCTCCAACACAAGTAGACGACAATAACAATATATACACACAGGCGCACACACATAGTCAAACAAGAGCAGTACGTCTTCAGCCTCCAGGTTACCATGTCCAAGCTCCAAGCTTGAGTGCTGGACTGCTGGTGTGTAGGACATCTCATATCGTACTAGCCTCATCTTCTTGTTTGTCTTGAAGACAAGTCCAGAAGCTGCCTTCACCAATGTGAGCATCTACAAAGAAATAATTTTGCACACACAAGAAGATAAGCTCACAAGCATAAATAAGAAGAAACATAAGAGATAAATGTTAATAGACTGGATGATTTGTTCACCTTTGTACTTGTTTCTAAGCCAGTCTTGATAGCACATCAATACCTCAAGCATGTGAGAAGTGAGGCGGCTCCTATGTTCATTTATTATTCTTCCACTAATACTAAATGCAGATTCTGAAGCAACCGTTGTGACCGGAATGGCAAAAACATCTCTTGCAACCTTTCTTAGTGTTGGGTACCTTGTTCCAGCCACTTTCCACCGATCCAACACATTAAACTTCTCAGTATATGGCACCAAGTCATCAGACAAGTAATGCTCCATCTCACCTTGAAGTCTAGCTGTTGCGGGCCTTTGTTGTGCAACAATATCATGGAAAAAGGTCATGATGGCAGGAGCAGGCATTGAAGACAAGGAACATTCTGCGGCTGCTTGGTATCCATTTCCTTCCACTTCATACTCCTCGGTCAATTTATGGAGATTAGCAACTACCTCATCAACCTTTTCTATGCATTCATAAGAGGTTGAATCAATCCCATGGAGCATTGCAAAACATGCAATCAACATTTGCTTCTTATATCTAGGGTCAAGTAATGTTGCTATGCCCATCAGCCCTTGGCTATCTTTCCAATATTTATCAAATTTTTCTGTCATACTATGGGACATTTGTTGGATTGCCAAATCAGTAGAGGTTCCCCAGTGCCTAATTTTCATCTTAATTTCACATATCTTAGGAAAGTACACATTGGCAGTGACATAATCGGTGCCCGAGAACAATGTAGTTATATCATAGAACACCCTAAGCCTCGGTACGACCTCAGCAGCAAAGTCCCATTCCTCAGGAGTCGGCAATGTTACATATTGCTTGTCTACTATTTTGGCTCTTTCAAAGACAACTCTATAAGTCAAAGCTATGTCAAGCATAACGAAACCATAATTCCACCTAGTCTTACAATCTAGACTCAACATCCTTGTGATTTTTACTTTCTTATACCTAGCCATCTCTTCAAATTTCTCAACCCTCTTTGGTGTGGCAGTCCAATAAGCAGTACTTTCTCTAATATTGTGTATAGCGGACTTCATGAGCTCACAATCTAATCCATCTTTTACTACAAGATTTAAGATATGAGCACAACAACGCATGTGAAGCATTGTACCTTGTAAGAGCAGCTTCTCCTTGCCTATCTTGGTCACCAATAGGTCAAGTGCCTTGTCATTTGATATGCAATTGTCAACGGTCATGGTCATGAGCTTCTCATCCAAGTTCCATTTCATCAAGGTTTCATGGAGCATTTCAGCTATAACATCTCTGCTGTGTGGTGCCGGCACATATATAAATCTATAATAAGAATACATGATTCAATATAGTGGACAACAATAGTGGACAGAAATAGTGGACAACAACATAGTATAATGGACAACAATATACAATATAGTGGACAGAAATATAGTGGACAACAATATAGTGGACAGAAATATGGTGCACAACAATACAATATAGTGGACAACAATATACAATATAGTGGACATCAATATAGTGGACAACAATATGGTGGACAACAACACAATATAAAATATTGGACAACAATAGTGGATATCCCATTAGAATGCTTCGCAGCTTCCATGATTCATCAACAAAATGACCGGTAACAGTCATGTAGCCCTTTTTTTGATTGTCAGCTGTCCACATATCGGTGGTGATAGCTACCCTTGATTGCACCATAGTCATGTATCCAATTGCAATCTTTTTCTCCTTGTTATATCTTGCTATGATATCCTTCCTACAAAACAAATGACAAAAGGTTAGCTCATCATTCACAAAGAAACATGGCAGAAATAAAGTGACTCGTGCATAAATAAGAACAAACCTATAAGTGTTCCTTGTATGAAGAGTGAAAAGTGGTTGCACCGCATGGACAAACCTCCTAAACCCTGCATGGTCGACCATGCTCAATGGATAGTCATGCAACACCATCATGTTACCAAGCTCTTCTCTAGCAGTCTCTTGATCAAATGTATAATTCTCTACATTCACCTTCCCATCAGATTGTGCGGTCATCCTCAATGAGGACTGACTCATTGATTTGGCCTCGCTGCTATTCATCTTAATCATCCTTTGAGTGCATATTTTTAGATGGTCACGTAAATGAGTTGTGCCACTCTTGGATCCTGCACTAAGAGACTTGTGACAGTAGTTGCAAATGACCTTCCATTGTCCATTAGTGAACTCCTTCATCTCGGTCCACACAAGAGAAGTGAGCTTCCGTGTCCTTCCACCTTGCACCTCGACCACTTTATATTCTTCATCATCGGATATATAGTTCACAGATTCAGATGGACCTTGGCTACTATAGCTTGCAGCACTACATCAAATAAATCACATAAATGAACACAATTATTTAAAGTACCTACTGCTGCAAACATGTTTGTCTTCAAATAAATCACATAAATGAACATGTTTGTCTTTATACAAGAAACAATATGTCAAGTTCTCAACATGTTCAGATCCTAAACAATCGATACTAAACAAGAACCTAATGATGCAACACCTACAACTTACATAACTAACATGTTCAGATTGTAAACTAATTTTCAGATCCTAAACTAACATGTCTAGATCCTACACTTACACTGGGCTTGCAGACTTTTGTGGTGGTTGGTAGACGTTGGTGTGCCTGCTCTTCTTCTCTACATGCTTTCCCATCCCCTTCTCCTCGACTCGTCGACTGCCACTAGAGGAGCACACAACTGGCGGCGCACGCCCCCGCTTCCGGCTGCTCACCGGCAGAAAACCAGCAGCGTGGCCTCCTCCTCTTGCTACCCTGGTGTTTGAGGACGGGTTGACGCCGAGGAGAAACCCTAGCCGTGCACCGCTTCCGTGTGGCAGGATCTGCGGGGTCTCTGCCTTCTCTCCCGACGGTGGCGGCATCGGGTTGTCCTTACCGTCGTTGTCCCCTTCCCCCTCGACGTTGAGCTCGGGTTCCATGGCGGGCCGACGATATAGTCGCTAGAGGGCTCGGCGGCCAGCGGCGTAGGGAGGAGCTAGAGGGTCCGGTGGCCAGGGACGTAGGGAGGCAGGGCCACGCGAGCGGCGAGAGCGAGATGGCGAGATGCGGGAGGGCCGGAGGGGGGCGCGATGCGGGAGGCGCCGGGGAGCGAGATGCGGGAGGCATCGGGAGCGAGCGAGATGCGGGAGGCGGGGGCACGGGGCAGTTGCGGCGCGGGAGGAGATACGTGGGGCGGTGGGGGAGTGGCTGAGCAGGGGATAAGTTAGGGTTTCTCTATGCACACTTACAGGTGGGGTCCTCATGTCATAGCGGGTATGCGGGTCTGGGTCTGGAACCTTCATACCCGCCTCCGCCAGACCCGATGGGTGTATGATTTTACCAATAATTAGACCCATGGGTATTATTTTTTACCAGACCCTCCCCATATATAGCGGGGCCCCATCGGGTTAGTGGGTATTGGGTACCCATTGCCATCCCTAGTTTTGTAGTTACTCACAATCAAATTGGTTCCACTGGTACGATCACTGAGCTCTTCGCTAAGCTGAAAGCTGCGGAGGTGGACATCAAGAAAGATAATCATGTGTTGATGGTCAACAAGACCATTGGCTTTAATAAAGCTAAGGGTGCAAAGAAATCCTTCAAGAAAGGTAGCGGCAAGCGCGTAGAAGCTCAAGTCTGGACCTAAGCTGGACACTGAGTGCTTCTATTGCAAGGACAAGGGTCACTGGAAGCGCAACTGTCCGAAGTACTTTGCGAACAAGAAGGCTGGCACCATTAAAGGTATATTTGATATACATGTTATTGATGTTTACCTTACTAGCGCTCGTTGTAGTGCCTGGGTATATGATACTGGTTCAGTTGCTAATATTTGTAACTGGAAACAGGAGCTACGGAATAGATGGCGGCTAGCAAGGGATGAGGTGACGATGCGCGTTGGCAATGGATCAAAAGTTGATGTGATGGCCGTCGGCACGCTCTCCTTAGTTTTACCTTCGGGATTAGTTTTAAACCTTAATAAGTGTTATTATGTGCCTGTGTTGAGCATGAACATTATATCTGGATCGTGTTTATTGCAAGACGGTTATTCATTTAAATAAGAGAATAATGGTTGTTCCATTTATATGAATAACATCTTTTATGGTCATGCACCTGTTGTGAATGGTTTATTTCTTCTGAATCTCGAAAGCAATGAAACACACATCCATAACATTGAGGCTAAGAGATGCAAAGTAGATAGTGATAATCCAACTTATTTGTGGCACTGCCGTCTAGGTCATATTGGTGTAAAACGCATGAAGAAACTCCATTCTGGTGGACTTTTGGAGTCTCTTGATTTTGAATCATTTGACACGTGCGAGCCGTGCCTCATGGGAAAAATGATCAAAACCCCGTTCTCCGGAATAATGAAGCGAGCAACGGACTTATTGGAAATCATACACAGCATAGTATGCAGACCAATGAGTGTTTAGACGCGCGGTGGATATCACTATTTTCTCACTTTTACTGATGACTTAAGTAGATATGGGTATATCTATTTAATGAAACATAAATCTGAAACATTTGAAAAGTTCAAATAATTTCAGAACAAAGTGGAAAACCATCGTAACAGGAAAATTAAATTTCTATGATCTGATCGTGGAGGTGAATATTTGAGTTATGATTTTCTCACACATCTTAAAGCAAGCGGAATCGTTTCGCAACTCACGCCACCCAGAACACCACAGCGCAATGGTGTGTCTGAACGCCGGAATCAAACTCTATTAGATATGATGCGATCAATGACGTCTCTTACAGATTGCCGTTCTCATTTTGGGGTTATGCATTAGAAACCGCTGCATTCACTTTAAATAGGGCACCATCTAAATCCGTTGAGACGACACCGTATGAACTATGGTTTGGTGCTAAACCTAAGTTGTCGTGTCTTAAAGTTTGGGGATGCGAAGATTACGTCAAGAAGTTGATGCCGGACAAGCTCGAACCCAAAGCGGAGAAATGCGTCTTCATAGGATATCCTAAGGAAATGATTGGGTATACCTTCTACCACAGATCCGAAGGCAAAGTGTTTGTTGCAAAGAACGGATCCTTTCTTGAGAAGGAGTTTCTCTCGAAAGAAGTGAGTGGGAGGAAGGTAGAGCTAGACGAGGTTATTGAACCTTCTATCGAGTTGGAGAGTATCACAACACCTGAAATTGTTCCAGTGCCGTCTGCACCAACAAGAGAGGAAGCTAATGACGAGGATCATGAAACTTCGAACGATGCTACTACTGAACTTCGCAGGTCGACAAGGTCACGTACCACTCCTTAATGGTACGGCTACCATGTCTTAACCGTCTTGTTGTTAGACAACAGTGAACCTGCGAATTATGAGGAAGCAATGATGAGCCCAGACTCTGAGAAATGGCTAGAGGCCATGAAATCCGAATTGGGACCCATGAGCGAAAACTAAGTATGGACTTTGGTGGACCCTCCTAGCGACCGTAAGGCCGTTGAGTGCAAATGGATTTTCAAGAAGAAAATGGACGCGGATGGTAATGTTACTGTCTATAAAGCTCGGCTTGTCACAAAAGGGTTTCGGCAAGTTCAAGGTGTTGACTACGATGAGACTTTCTCTCCCGTAGCGATGTTTAAGTCCATTTGGATTTTATTAGCAATTGCTGCATTTCATGATTATTAAATATGGCAGATGGATGTCAAGACTGCGTTCCTCAATGGCAACATTGATTAAGAGTTGTATATGATGTAGCCCGAAGGTTTTGTCAATCCTAAGGATGCTAATAAGGTGTGCAAACTTTAGCGTTCCATTTATGGACTGAAGCAAGCATCTCGGAATTGGAACCTTCATTTTGATCAAGTGATCAAGAGTTTTGGATTTGTTCCAAATTGCTACGAAGCTTGTATCTACAAGAAAGTGAGTGGGACCTCGATGACATTTTTAGTACTATATGTGGATGACATATTGATTATTGGAAATGACATTGGTATGCTTAACGATGTGAAGAGTTATTTGAACAAATGTTTTTCAATGAAAGACCTAGGAGAAGCTGCTTATATATTAGACATCAAAATCTATAGAGATAGACAAAGACGCCTAATAGCTTTAAGCCAAAGTACATATCTAGACAAAGTTCTGAAAAGGTTTAGAATGGATAAAGCAAAGAAAGGTTCATTGCCCATGTTGTCAGGTAAGATATTGAGCAAGGCTCAGTGTCCAGCTATGGTAAATGATAGAGATACTATGAGCAAAGTGCCATATGCCTCGGCCATAGGTTCTATCATGTATGCCATGCTATGTACTAGACCGGATGTGTCCAATGCTCTTAGTTTGACGAGCAGATACCAAAGTGATCCAGGAGTGGAACACTGGACAGCCGTAAAGAACATCCTAAAGTATTTAAATAGGACTAAAGAAATGTTCTTGGTCTATGGAGGTGATGAGCAGCTCGTCGTAAAAGGTTACGTTGACGCTAGTTTCGACACCGACCCGGATGATTCTAAATCTCAGATAGGATACATTTATATTTTGAATGGTGGAGCTGTGAGCTAGAGAAGCTACAAGCAAAGGTGATCGCGGGATCTACAACAGAAGCGGAATACATGGCTGCTTCAGAAGCGTCAAGTGAAGGAGTTTGGATCAGGAACTTCATCACTCAGCTTGGTGTGGTTCCAAGTGCCTTGGACCCACTGGAGATATTGTGCGACAACACTGGCGCCATAGCACTGGCTAAGGAACCAAGATATCATCCAAAGACCAAGCACATCAACCGCCGTTTTCATATAATTCAAGATTATATAGCAGATGGAGATCTGAAGATTAGCAAAGTACATACGAATCTGAATGTCGCAGATCTGTTGACTAAACCTCTTCCCTGAGCAAAACATGATCAGCACCTTAATGCCATGGGTGTTAGATTGTTGCCAGATGTTGAAATGGATCGTATGGGCACCTAGAGGGGGGGGTGAATAGGTGCTAACCAATTTTTAATACTTTTTCAATTTTAGGCTTGACACAAAGTAATTTCTCTAGATATGCAACTACGAGAATTTCCCTATATGCAACCCTAACTACTAAGCACGTAAAGAGAGGAGTGAGGAAACCGTAGTGGAGCACGCGGAGACACAGGGATTTGTTTTACCGCAGTTCCTTCCTTGTTAAGGGAAGTACATCTGCGTTGAAGGGGTGGGCGGTTCTAAGACCACCACGCCACAATAGGCCTCACCCTATTCTCCGATGGATCTCGCCACGAGAGGCCTGATCCACCTTCTCCACTATTGGATCCCTTCGAGGCGGGAACCGGTGCCTTTTACAACACTATCGGGGCACACACCCACAACCGAATTGGGGGCTCCCGAGATGACAACAAGATGCCACAAGAACAAGGTTTATCAATATAAACGAAAACAAGGATCTAGGTATTTGCAAGAAATACTAGATCGGTGGTTCTCCAAATGAATGGAGAGGAGATGAAGCGCTGATTGCTGATGATGAAGATCGAGTTCTCCTCCTTTGATTCCCCAAGGGACGGGGCCTTTGGGTGGATCTAGGTGGAGCTCTCTTGGATGAAGATTTCAGATCTGATCTTGTCCTTTTCGAATGAATCAAGAGATCTGGCAGGAGGGGGAAGGCTGGCTTAAATACCCCCTCCCCAGATCTGGCCGTTGCACAACTTTGGGGGCGGATTATCCGCCCCTCACTTGGGGCGGATTATCCGCCCCTGGGAAAACTCCGCCCCAAGAGCGGATTCTCCAGGGGAAACTCCGCCCCCTCTCTGGGGCTGGCGCATGCGAAACTTGGTGAAGATCTTGGGGGGGGGGCGGATAATCCGGCCCCCTCCTGGGGCGGATTATCCGGCAGAAACTCTGCCCCCTCTCTGGGGCTTGCGCCTTGGCGATGATCAAGGGGGGCGGACTATCCGCCCCCCTGAGGGGCGGATTATCCGGCAGGGCTGGAATATCTGGCCAAAACTCCGCCCCCCTTCTGGGGCTTGCGCCTGCTTGGGAAGAGGGAGGGGCGGATTATCCGCCCCTGGTGGGGGCGGATTATCCGCCCCCAAAAGGCAGAATCCTTTTCCCTTTTTCCAAAGAGAGCTGCAACACTTCAACATACATTAAATAATCCTTGATATTGTTATCTAACACACAAAACACTAGGGATTAAGAAATGTTCTTTCAGATGTAAACTATATTATTGACTCTAGTGCAAGTGGGAGACTGTTGGAATTATGCCCTAGAGGCAATAATAAAGATGTTATTATTATAATTCTTGTTCATGATAAAGTTTGTATTCCATGCTAGAATTGTATTAAGCGGAAACTTTAATACTTATGTGGTTTATGAACAACACCGTGTCCCTAGTACGCCTCTATGGACTAGCTCATTAATTAATGAAGGTTAAGGTTTCCTAACCATAGACATGAGTTGTCGATTAATAATGAGATCATGTCATTAGGAGAATGATATGATGGACAGACCCAAGTTAAGCAGAGCAATTAGATCGTGTCATCGTGTTCATCTTTGTGAAGCTTTTTCCTATGTCAAGTATTGTATTCCTTAGACCATGAGATAATACAACTCCGTAGTATCGGAAGAAAGCTTTGAGGTCATCAAACGTCATCCTATGTGAGGGTGATCATAAAGGTGGCTCTCAGGTGATCAGAAAGTACTTGTTGGGTTGTATGTATCGAGATGGAATTTGTCCCTCTCGAGTCGAAGAGATATACTTTGGGCCCACTCGATAATCGATATCAACACCGCTTGCAAGCACGTGGTTAAGGAGTTAATCACAAAGTGATATCGGATTACGGAACGAGTAAAGTACTTGCTATGAACGAGATTGAACTAGGTATGCCGATACCAACGATCGAATCTCGGGAAAGTAAAATATCGCGTGACGAAGGGAATACATATATGGGATTAATTGAATCCTGGCATCGTGGTTCATCCGATATGATCATCGATGAATATGTGGGAGTCAATATGGGTTTCCAGATCCCGCTGTTTATTATTGATAGAAGATCATGTCTACATATTCTCGAACCCGTAGGGTCACACACTTAACATGCATCGACGCTAGGATAGAATGGATAATTGGTTTAAGAGTTTTTGTTCGGAGTCTCGGATGAGACCCAGGACATCACGAGAGGTTCCGGAATGGTCCGGAGAATAAGATTCATACAAAGGAAAGCAGTTTTTGGATTTCGGAATCGTTTCGGAGTTTATCGGTATTGTACCGGAAGGTTCTAGAAGGTTCCGGAGTGGGACCAACGTGGGTCCACTTGTCGGAGGCCTGTGTGGGACTAAGGGGAAGTTCCCTGGCCACTTTGGGCCAGGGGCACAAGGCCCCTAAGGCCCAGCCGGCCAACCCTAGGGGAAACCCTAAGGGAGCCTTCTAGAAGAGGGGGGTGGCTTGCCCCCCACTCCACCCCTTAGGCCACCACCCTAGGGCTTGGAGGAGGGGTCAAGGGGGCCGGCCAGCCCCCTATATAAGGAGGGCAGGGGCGCAGCCTCCCCCCACTCCTCCAACCCTATCCACCGTCCAACTGCTGCCCCTCCACCTCTCTATCTCTACCGACTGCGCGTAGGCGAAGCCCTGGCGCAGAAACTCTCCACCATAAGCACCACGTCGTCGTGCTGCAGATCCAATCTATCTCTCTGCCATACTTGCTGGACCAAGGAAGGAGGAGACGTCGCTGCATCGTACATGTGCATCTCTCGGAGGCGCCGCCACTTGCGGCGTAGGATCGGATCGCGAGGAGGAGACGGCAAGTACGACTACATCAACCACGTTCTGTTGAACGTTTCTGCTGTGCGATTTCTTCAAGGGTATGAAGATCTCATCAATCTCTCTCATTGATTACATCTCCTAGATTAGATCTTGCCTTTTTTTGTTTGCATCTGTAGGAATTTTTTTGATTTACTATGTTGCGAAACCCTTCAGATAATAACCCCGGTGATGAAATACTCCAAAACTTCTCGAAGAGGAGTGATGAAATGCTCCTGGTGATGAAAATACATGGTTAAAACTTGCTTATTTGCTCTTGGTGATGAAATGCTCCTGGTGTTATTTGCTCCTGGTAATGAAATGCTCCTGGTGTTATTTGCTTGCTGTCATATAATGACCATACTTGCTGTCATATTTGCTTGCTGTCATATAATGACAGGTGCTTATTCTTTGCTAATTGTGCTTGTGCTTGTATGAAGCACTTTATTATGTCGTGTATGCAGGTTCTTGTATCAAATGAGTCCTGATTTTTGCCGGAATGTTGATTAACTTCTGTTTCGGCAGAAATCGGGCACTCCTAGTTTAAGAAAATTAGCAAAGGTCATGCCGGATTTTTCCGTGCATTTAACCAATTATTTGTTTTTTATTAGTGCAAAGATGTGTGACAACGACGAGGCTAGATGTTCTAAGCGCATCAGCGTTGAAGGAGAACCCACCTCCGGATAAACAATTGACATTCTGGGAGGCGGCCCAGCGGCTAGAAGACGATGAAGAATACCATCCTTCGGAGAGCAAGGATGATGAGATGGAAGACGCAGAAGAAGAAGAAGCCGAAGGAATGGCGGGTGATGAAACCACTGATGGTGGCGAGGGCACAGGGAGTGGTAGCAATCCTCCTAAGAAGAAGATGAAGCCGAAGGAACGGCGCCCGAACACGGCCGACACCATCAGGGAGGAAATTATCGAAGTGAGCCCAACAGGGGTTCCTTTGGAGCCCGACCTTGTCGTCAAAGGGTACGGTGGGCAAGTGGCGGCGATCACCCGGACAACCATCTCGATCAACACCGAGAATCTCCGGCATAAAGATAATGGCCACTTGCGCACACTCCTCTTCGAGAAGCTGCACGCAAGATACAAGTTCCCCGCCGAGTATCGGAACACAAATTATCATGGGAACGAAGTAAACAAATCTGCCCTCACAAATATGAGCACCGCCCTGGCCAGCTGGAGAACCCGGATAAAGAAGAAGATCTATAAAGAAGGCAAAAGTCTCGAGGAGATCCAGAAGATTGACCCGCAGATCACCGAAGATCAGTTCCGGGAGTTCAAGGAGAGGTGTGAATCCGAAAGAGCCCTGGCCAATAGTAATCGGTGAAAGGTGTTGCAGGCGATGAATATAGGTCATCACCATCTCGGATCTGGTGGATACAGAACCACGGAGGCCAAATGGAATAAGGAGGACGAAGAGTATAGATCTAAGGGGATAGAAAACCCCTTTGGGAAATTCGAACCCGGGCAGGTTCGAAACTTCATCAGGGCCTGTTAACATGTGGACCCAAAAACCAAACAACTCACCACGGATCCTGCGGTGAAGGAATTCGAGGAAATTGTGGTAAGTAATCTAATTACCGCGGATCAACTCGATTGCATTCTAATCGATGAAGTCTAGTTTCTAAATTGTTCACTATTACTTTTTTTGCAGGAGGAGGAAATTGTTGCTAGTCATGGATCCCAGGGTTCCTCATCCCAGGGGTCGACGACGGCCACCCGGTGGGAAAACCCTTTTAACAGGGCGATGAACCGGGCCAAGAAAATAGAGCCGGTTACGAAGAAGCCGCTGTCGGCTGGCCGGCCTCGGGGGTAAGAATTGGGTGGATCATTTTGATCCACCGCCGAGGACGCGTGTGGCACCGTCGGGAAGGAGCGAGGAGGAAAACCGCGAGGTTCAAGAACTTAAGGAACAAGTGGCGTGGATCCCGCAGATCGTCCAAGACAACCTGGCAATCACCCTCACGTCCATCCTGCCTACCTTGGTGGAGTCAATAGAGAACTTGAGTGCGGGTGGTCGAGTAGGGCCGTGCCCGATTCCAAGCATGGTCAACATCCACTCGAACAACACGGCATCGACGAATCAGCCGAACTATGTGTTCGTGACTCCGCCTGCTAGCACCGTGGTGCCGCAAGTGTTGGTGACTCCCCGTGCCATCACCGCGGCGCCGGACATGTTGGTGCCCCCCTGCCATCGTCGCGGCGGCACCAGAGCTCCAAGCACCCGGTAGGGAGAATACACCAGCGGCCAGCACCGCGCCATCAAGCAGCCCCTCCGTCTCTTGCATGCCATCGCCGTAGGCGGTGCCTCGACATTAGTCGATCTTGACACCATCATGGTAAAAAAATTGCTTTACCGCCTTTCACGCCATCTATTACTCTTATGGCATCTCTGACAACGCCGTACATGTTTTCCATTGACGGATGTTCCTTGCACTCTCTTATGCTACGTGAACAACGAGCTGAGGGATGTTGCCAAGGGTACCATCGTTCAACCCTTGCAGTGCATGTTCCACTCAAGGCCGATGCCAGATAGCGTGCACATGGTTAAAATTAGTCTGGTGCTAAGGGGCTGCGACGACCTGGAACCTCCCATTCAACCCTAGGAGCGGATGAAGAAGATTCGGCTGTTCTCAGAAGTTGCTTTGGCTTATTCTTGCAATGGCCAAAGAGCATGATCCGTTTGGGGACAGCGGGGGCCATCACGCCACAGACAACAGCACCGCCTATCGTGCCAGCGACAAGCGGTGGCAAGGCCCCCTTACCGCCCTCGCCGTCACCTCCACGCGGTGGGTCGGATGATCATGTTGATGATATGCACATGGCATAGGATCTGGCCGAGGACGACGAAGACTGGAATGATCACTTCTTCAACACTCAGTTTAGCAATGAAGACCTAGCTGGTGGCCCCACAGAGAAACCTACTATCACCAAGCGTCTGTTTGGTTCTCAGGAGACGCCTCCAGCTTGCGCCTTTACAGATCCAGCTGATACAACCAACCAGCCCTTTATTCTAAGCCCCGACACACTACATAGGGCGGCCGATGCTCAGATTGCGGTGCCTGCCCACTCTCCAAAAGGAAAAAAGGGCAGGAAAGGAAAATCTAGCAGCTCGAGCCAGCCGGTGGCGTCAACTGCGAATCCGATCAGGTTTCGGGATGGGCCACCAAGACCCGAGGGTATTATGTGGAGGATTAATGTGGCGGGTGAGCCCATGCTACCTAAGAATTTGCGGAGGCTCGCCAGTTCGGAACTGCAGAGTGTGCATGACGACATGCTGACGATAGAGAGACGCCTTCTGGCGGAGAAAGATTCCTCGCACCCGGTATTCGTGGTTAAGGTGCCACCAGGCTTGGGCTTCATCGACAATGCCCCTGCGGATCTATTCTTCCTGCGGTTCGACGACATCTTCAATATGGTCCACCTTTACGCGCTGCACTATACCATGGTCCGCCTGTTTTCTCTTAGCCTGGCCATGCAGATCATTAGAGAGAACACACCAGGCATCGCTATAGTGGACCCCTACTACATGCGTGACGGCTGCTTGGGTTCCCCCGCTGAACAACGTATCGTGGCCTCGTACCTAAAAAGAATCTTCATGGCGAACAAGAGAAAGGAATACATTCTCGTGCCTTACTTTCCCGAGTAAGTCATTATTCACTCGCCACCGTCGATTGGCTTTATTAGATTATCATCATTCTTTTTCCAACATATTCCATTTGAATTTTTTGCGCAGAGATGAACACTGCATGCTCATATCCTTATCACCGAAGCATTCCCACGCCACGTATTTCGACTCAGGGAGTCTAGAAAAGAAGAAAAACTATGATAAGATCAAGGAAGTTCTAGATGATGCTCTCACTGGCTATGCCTCGACGGAAGGCACCACCTTCGTGCGTACGAAGGTCAAGTTCGGCAGGCATGTCTTCAACCACGTAACTGTTGGGGATATGCTATATGGGTATCCTCATAGCATGTCTCCTATCCGGATAACCCGGGTGGCCCACAGTTGGTAGCATGGCCCATGGCCTACTGGGCGGCCCAGTTAGATGGATCCACAAGGGAGGCCCATGCCGGATAAAGGAAGGCTACGGTTGGAGTCACCGACGTAACCGGAGCCTTGGAGTACAAGACACACAAGACTAGTAATAGACGGTGTAGGACTCTGTAACCTGTCCGGCTAGGACTTTTCCCTGTAACCCTAGGACCTGGCGACTATATAAGTCGGGCCTATGGGAGCCTTTAGGGCACAACTTTAGACAATCGTGTAGCGATTAGCATACACCTCGCACAGTGAACCAATCCCTATAACTCGACATATTGCCCTTATAGTGATTTATAGCAGGAGTAGGATTCCGCCACCGTTGTGGGATCTGAACATGGGTAAGCTGTGTTACCTCATACCCGTCAACCGTCCTCCTTCCCCCACGTCTCTAAATACGCACTGTGAGGACCCCTCCATGGCGTACTCGTCGGCAATACCACGACAGTTGGCGCCCACCATGGGGAAAGAGGCGCTTCAGGCTCTTCAGCGGGCGAGGACCAAGATCTTCGCGGGAATCAGCGAGACCGTAGCCATCAGTCGCGTTCTCTTCTCCGGCAATGTTCCGATCGTCCCTCCCGATGAGTTCTGGATCCCGGTGAAGACGAACCCTACGTGGTGTTCGATCATTCCTATCGGAGACATCCACCTCTTCATTAGTGAAACCGACTCGGGCACTAGTTCCTTGGGAGTCGGAGGAGCATCAAGGCCTGCACGGACCGCCTACGGGCAGGATATGTTCGCGGAAGGATCGATGTCGGATCTCTCTTTGGAGTTTGCCGGCAAAGATCGGAAAAATTCAAGGCCCACCCAAACCGCCCCTGTGCAGGATATAATGGTGGAAGATCGCTGCAAGTCCGTCGGCTTCACCCATGCGTCTGGACAACAGAGATCCAAGTTTGTCGGCGTGGTTACCATCTTCGATCTAGCGCGTTGCGTTCAGAGAGAAGGCGAAAACCTGCGGTGACCCAGCATACCACTGCATGATGTAGTATACTATAGTCATTGACATAACACCAATGAAACACCGTTCACTAGTATTACATCCCTCAGAATGGCACAACAGAAACACAAGGGGTCCAATTCATGGATAAAGGTTACAACTCAATTTTTTACATAAGATCCAGAGAACACTCTAGGTTAAAGAGAAAGAAAGAACTTCTTACGAAGAAGAATCAAGGATAAATAACGCAAAACTATTATACTACTAAAACTAGTATTTAACTAAGGAATTGGCATTGTTGCTATTGCAACGCACTACATCGATAGGTTCTTTGGCTAGAGATTGTATTTCTATCTAATCAGTAACTTCGTCTTCACATGAGTTGAGGTATATGTTGACTTCCTTGTCTTCATTGAAGAGCTTTAGCTGGTTTTGATAAGTCCTGGAGTATAACTTGATGAAGACATCGTCTTAATGGCTTCAGAATCTAGCAAGGGTTAAGAAGATACTTTGAGTATGAGCGTACTCAGCAAATTCACTAGAAAAGGAGTGTTTGATGCACTATAACTACAGCCATAGACTGTAGGTCGTAGGCAATGCAAGTTTTCATAAACATTTCTTCAAAGGTTGCTTTTATTCTGAAAGCTATGTCCGTCAGCCTTCACGGGTTTACCAGAATTTTCATGGAGTTCCTTTCCCGCCGCATTCGCAGCTCCTTCCCAGAACAGGGAGTAACAAGTTACATTTCTTACACTCTGCAGAGGTGCGTTACTTTACCCATGAGAGATCAACTCTTTGTTGCACAACCGGGTAGCTTATTCCCGTCCACAATTCCATGATGTGGGGCCCAGAAGATGATCCAAGCCAATCACTGCCCCCTTCGCGACCTCGCATGCCTCCTTGGTGTACACCATTCCCACATAAAGGATTACGGCAATGGTTTGTTCAAACCATTAGATGTCAGAACTATCATGGGACGTTGAGGGTTCCCACCCATATGCTGCATATCCTCTACGAATTACCAATTAAAATGCACGTTCCGAGGATAACAGCCACGACCTGCACATCCAGATTCATGTGAGAGGAAGAAGATACAACTGACTTCTCCATCCCATTCCAAATCTCATGGTCAACGCGTAATATACGGTGCAAGAATCACTGGCGACATTGGTTGTTAAGTCCTAGGTGATATAGTTCTGAACAATGGTATCCCATCTGTCAGATTTAATAGATTAACTGATCACCCTAGATCAATAATCAAAAGTCCTCATTATTATAGGAAAATAGTATTTTCTGACCTTTTTCAAATGCAGGTGAAGACAACACTCGATTTGTAAAATACTTTACAGAAAATAAACAATGGACATGAGCAAGTGTGAACTTGCCTTTTGTGGTTGCAAGATTATGCACTCATGGTTTTCAAGTCAGTATATAAGATCCAAAATCTGAAATCAGCATCATTGGTCCGTTAAGGACTAATGTTTAAAGAAGCAATATGCTTTTATGCATAAGTTGTGTGATGCACGTTCTAAGCGCAAATCCCGGAAACAACGTTGTTCTAAGGTTTAGATTCCGAAAGTGGTTACTTTGGATTGTGTCGTCCTTTTGGATAAATTTCGTAGTTGTACTTTTATTAGAGTTTATAAGTGGTTGGAGTCAACACATATGTAGGAGTAAAGTGTACATACTTATGATATACTAGTTAGGTTTATTTATACAAGATTTCTTATTTTAAGTGGCAAAAGGATAACCTTCGAAGAAAAGATTTCCCTTGTAAGGTCTCAACAAACCTTGTGGTTAGTTAGTGATGGTTCATGTTATTTTTTTTAATCAAATGGTTTGAGCTTGAGCTGTTTTATAGATTAACTACTTCAGACCAAAGTTAACTATAAAACATGTAGTAATGTGTATGGTATTATATTTAGATTCTTGGAGACTAAAGTTAACTTTAAACTATAGATAGTTTTGAAAGTATGATACTTACACATTGGTATCTTGTATATCTGAAATGTGTTCTTTAAGTTACTTAAGAATGTTTGTTCTGTTACTTGAGATAATGGATTCTTAATTCTATGATAGAGTAGTCTCATTTACTTTTTATAGATAAGTGAGTAGAGTTTATAATTCCAGATATATTTTCATTTAACTACCCTTGAACTTTCTATAGTGTTTTGATAATTGTTGAAATTTGATAATTTAAAGTAAATTGAAAGGATCTGATTTATTTACAAGATGTTCTTTAAGGTTTTTATCATGAATTGGAATCCTTTAAGAATATAATCTTCACTTGGAGTTGAAGATAGTTTAATATAAAGATGTTTATAATGTTTTTAAACCATTAGAATTTCATTTCATTAATATTTAAGATTTGTACTATATATTAAACTTATTTTACTCATTTTAAGGATATTAATAAATGTTGTTTATCCTTTTATGAATTATTAATGAAGTAAAAAAGTTTATATTTGAGTTGTTTAAAATATTTGAGTTTTTATTTAACTCAAAAGTAAAATATTAGATTTATAATATGTAAATGTTATTTTTGTGATCATTTTGGTATATTACATGTATTTTTGTGATTTATAAATAATAAGATATGATTTTTATAATGATTATTATTTTATAATTATTTAATAAATAATAAATATTTAATTAAGTGAAATAATAATACATGATTGTATTGTAAATTAGAATTATTATTTTTCCAAGATTTTTGGTATTTTACTTATATTATAAACATTTATCCTTATAGGAATATGAATTATTAAAGTTTTATTACTAAATATTTATTTAGTATTTTTCAAAAATACTATAATATTAATAAATAATAATAGTGATTTTTATTTATTTTTATCATCTTTCAATAATTTTGTAAAATTCCATAAGGAATATATAATTTACAAACTTCTTATAAAAAATTTAAATGTCCAAAATTTGATATTTTATTTCATTTGGACAGAGTGGATTATTGTGAATCCAAAAATCTTTCATTTATAAATTTTTGGACTTTTATTTTATTTTCTATAATTTTTATTGAGGCCAGGGGCATTTTGGTCTTTTTTTAATTGATAAAAATTAATTAAATAACTTGGGCTGGCCCCCTTGGGCTTGTTGGGCCAGGGTGGCCCAATAGGACAGGGTCAAAAGTTCACCCAGAAGGGGTTTGGCCCACCCAGCCCACTCTGCCTCCTTCTCTCCCTCGACCTTATCCTCTCCTCCTCTTGATCGACTCCGTGGCCGGCGATGCCGCCACCGTCGATCCCTGCCGCCATCGGCCGTTCTGGCCGCCACCATAGTGCGAGTTGGGGTTGTCGACGATGCTCGTTCGTTCTATCCACTTGAATTTGACTCCGGGGCTTCCCCGTGGTCAGTTCCTCCCCATTCCTGAACCCTAGGGTTCGGAAAAGATGCTGTCGTCACCGCCGCGATCCCGCCTGCGGTGGTGTGCTGGTCTCGTGCGCTGCTGTGACCGCCGCCATGGCAGGTGCAGGTTGCAGCGCCCCTCTGGGTGCTCCCTGTGCCGCCGTGGTTCGTCGGCCCCTCTGCTTCCTCTTCGATTCGTCAGCGAGGACCTCGGGTCAGTTGTCATGGTGGTGTTTGTCCCTGCTACTGCCATGATTCTTTCTGTGTGTATCTAGTGGCTTTCATGTCGAGTGACTATGTGCTGGTTGAGTTCATCTCTGGATTAGGGTTCTTGCTTTGATTAGGATTCATAACCCCATGTTGATCATATCTATGATGCTTTAGATCTAGTGTTGATCATGTTTGATCATGGAAAAGGATTGTCTGCTATGGTTGATGATTAATAGTAGCTTTGTTGATGCTAATTGCCTGTCGGATTAATTCTAGTGGTAATCCACCATGATCCATGCTAGTGTCTTAATAAAATCCTTGATTGGATTATGTTGTTGATCTGAGAAGTTTCTCTACTGTCAGGTGGCTTATACTGATAGTAGTCTCTCTCTCAGTAGTTTCTTACTACAATTATAATGTGGGCTTGTTTGAGATTATACATTCCGAATCAAATCATTACATGTAATGATCTTCTGTGGATGTATAGATTCATTTAAATGTTGATTTCTGGCACTTGGCTTCAGGAAAATGATATGTAGTGGTTGTCCCTTTTTATCTGTGGAAGCTAAGTGAAGCTTGGTTTTAGCTCATTAAGAACTTGTCCTTGTGATACCATTGTATTCTGGCACACAAGTGATTGGGTTTATATTTCTAGGCTTAGCTTGATTATGTTTGTGATCAAAACTGATAAGATGATATGGAAGCTTTTATTAACTTTCCTGCCTATGATGTTGGTCTGAGGCTCTAGGATGTAATTCCTAGTTAGCTGGGCAATAGTTTGTTTGAAACATATAGGTTTAGAGGTGCTACTCTCTCTGAGAGATGTGTCCTGATCTGATAAGATCAAATGAAAATGATCTAAGTTGTAAAAATAACACTAAACCCAGTGATGCTGGTCTGAGGGTTTAGTGTTTGTGGTTGAGCTTGATTTCTTATCCTTATACTTGAAATCTCTAGGATAGATGCACTCTTCTTGGGTGATTATTGAGAGATTATCTCATAAAACAACACATGCTTTTATTTAGGTAATATGATGGAATCATGTGATGGTTTTATGAGTCTCACCACAGATTTTGATGTGGATGTAGTATATTGATGATGATCTTGATCTTGGTCTGGATCTTGATCTGCTTTTTCTGTGCTCCTAAGCTTGCCCTTGAGCTTGCCTGCTCCTCCTAGTTCCTGGGCTTGACCTTGCTATCCACCAGATCCAATCCCCTCCTTATGTCACCATCCTGTGATGTTTGGGTTGATCTGGGTGGTTGGGTTTGGTTGCTGTTCTTGGTTTAGCTGCTGTTCATCCTGGCTGTGCTGGTGTATTGTGTAGTGAAGAGATGCACTGAGGTGCTCCTCCACGGCTGGGCTGTGGTTTTGTGATAATGGCTATGCTTGTGAGGTCGACAACACACCCCTTTGCATGCTTGTGTGTGTGCATCTTGTGTGTCTGCTATGCACATGTGGATAAGTTCAGAAAGTTTGAGCTTTACTATTACCAAACTACTTTTACCTGGCTGGTGAATTGGTCCCTTTTGGCTGTCATTTGAATTCTGGCTTTGAAATTGTGAAGGATGAAATCTTTCAGATTGGTGAAACTTGCCCCTTTTACCACATTTCTCAATGATGAGATTGTCAAGTGCACCTCACTAACATATCTGAGAGAAATATACTAACACTGATCCTATTTTGTTTTCTATTTAATCTTTGTTTTGCAGGTACAAAGATAAAGATGAAGATTTAGTATAGTTTTAGATATAGGATAGTTAGTGAATATACAAATGTAGTTTTCTTATTCTTTTGTAATTTTTCTTTTATAATTCTTGTAATCTTTATTTGGTTCATTTGTAATAAAGTTTATATATTTATTAATAAAGGATATTCTTATTCTTTACTCTTGTGTAAATTGTGAAGTTTGGAATAACTTGAGTAAATTCATTCTTTGTATCTTGTTTATGTATATGAAATGAATTTCATATACAATATTGTTTTTAGATAAGATTTAAGTTATAATACTTTTCTCTTAATTAATTTAAGATTCAGATCTTATATCAAAATCTTTTAAATTATAAAACACTTAAGTTTTAGAATCCAAACTCATTTCAAAACACACATAATTCCTTTAAGATCATATCAAAGTTTATAGCAATCCCCCTTTAAGACTAAACCTATTCTCAAAGTAAGAAAGAAACATTGATCATTCAAGGTTTTTATTTGGCGAAAATTTTACCCACATTTTTACAAATGAATGCATGCAACAATTCATATTCCCAAATCTACCCTTCGATAGATCCTATATACTAGGATGTTACAGACTTCCCCCCCTTAAATTAAACTTCGTCCCGAAGTTTGTGGAGATGTACCAGAATAATTCTGGATAAACTTTTCTTAAATTCTCTTTCTTCTCCCATATGGCTTCTCTCTCAGGGTGATGTTCCCACTATACCTTGCAATATTCAATTGCTTTGTTCCTCAATCTTTTCCAATTTTCTTCCCGAATCTTAAAGGGCTTTCCAAAATAATTTAGGTCTGCTTGTAGTTCTAACTCTTGATGTGTTATTGCCTCCTCTGGAACTTTCAAATATTTTCAAAGTTGTGACATGTCGTGGGAATGACCACGACAAACGCTACAATCGGCAGCGAGTAGTAGAACAAGGGGCAAGGGCGGCCAGCCATTTGCGGTGCGAGATGAGGGCAGAGACACAGGGTTTTACCCAGGTTCACCCTCCTGGAGGGTAAAGACCTACTCCTGCTAGATTGTATTATGATGGAAGTACAATGGGGCGAGCTCGGCGGCTAGGCAGCGAGTCGCTTGGGTGGATGATGGAACGTAACTTCTACACGCCCTCTAGGGAGGTTTATATAGACTCACCCCCCTTAGGGTTTACAGATCTCAACCGAATCAGTTAAGGTTTCGGCAATCGTTTAACCTAATCCGACTGGGCCTATCTACTCCCCTAGGCCTTTAGCTTCCAGTCGCTTGAATCTACGCCAGGCCTTGATCCAGTCGCCGTCCTGCAGACCCACTCGCTATTTCCTGGGCCGGTCGGAAACTTCCTGCTGGGTATACCCCGGTAGGCATATCCCCATCAGTAGTCCCCGAGGCCGTCGTTGATTGGTCGCAGGTGTTCGTTGGCAGTCGGAGTATACGGGTCCAACACGGGCGCCCAGTCGAATCGGCGGCGGACTCCTGTATAAAGGAAAAACCAGTTATTCTAGTCGCAATGACAGCGGCCAGTTGGGTCGCAGCTCGGCGAACGGGTCGGCGAATGTTCAGTCACTGTTGTAGTGAACGGGTCGGCGAGTCGAATGGACGAAGTTGGACCGTCAGATGAGGTTAAAACTAGCCGTTGGGTAATCCAACGGTAACTTCGGCGTAATCACCGCGTAGTAACGGCTCCCGAAATTGGCGGGTAACAACCGCTATATAAGGGGAATGACAAGCGATCGGGAAAACACTCCTTCGTCTTTCCTCCGACTTCGCCCATCTCCGTTCTCCCCGCATCGCGATCCAATCGATCCAGAAAGCCTCGACCTCCACGAACCTTTCAGCCAATGGCCCCCTCCACCGAACCATGGGGCAGGTCCAAATGCACCAGGGCGCTACTGGCATCCTTCGAGGAGGCCGGGGTCATGCGCGTCGGCAGGTGGCGCATCCCCACGGCCGGAGAGGTGACTCCGAACCCGCGCGAGGGAGAATTTATTTGCTTCACCAGCCACCTGGAGCGGGGGCTGGGGTTTCCTACGTCTCTCTTCTTCCGGCGCTTCTGCGCCTTCTACGGGATCCAGCCATCGGACCTGGGCCCGCACAGCATCGAGCAGCTCGCCATTTTCGTGGCGTTCTGCGAGTGCTACCTGGGCTGCAGGCCCTACTTCCCCCTGTGGCAAGATCTGTTCCACGGGAGGATCAGTCGCGAAGAATCAGGCAGCCCAATGCTGGCGGCGGGCGGCCTGATGTTTCAATTGAAGTCGAAGGCTTCCTTCTTCGACATGATGCTGCCCACCAAGGCGGCGAGCGAGTGGAAGAAATCCTGGTTATACATCACCGAGGCGACCCTAGACGGCAAGGTGGCGATCCCAAGGTATTCCGCCGACCGTCTCGAGCCGCACCGACTCCCGGTCGGCAAGCTACCACTAGACCAACGGATGGTTGTCGACGAGATGCTCCAAACCATCCGCGGCCTGAAGAAGAAGGGCCTCGAGACCATATTCTTGTACAACTGCTGGTTCGGGAGGCAACTCGTTCCCCTAGCCCGCCGCGACCATTACATGTACGAGTACACGGGCAGGGAAGACTCGACGAAATCCTGCCTCGCCGAGTGGAAACTCGAAGACTACGTCCTGGCGTTGAAGAAGATCACCCAGGCAGCATATCTGGATGCGAAAGCTGGGGTCGCCCCCTACAACGCGAAGCACCTAGCTCCGACGGTAGGTCACTGTTTTCACTATCATTCGCAGTCGCAGTTGATGCTTTCGCGGTTATATTGATATTGTCTCGTGCCTGCTGCAGTTATTCCAAGTGGTGGAAGGGTGGCTCCCACCCGCGGACGACGAGAACTCGAGCTCGTCCGTCCAGGATGGGGGCGAGTCGCCTTCTGCCAAGGGCGGTGTCGGGAGCGACGCGAGTGATGATGACGACGATGACGACGAGCCCGGGGAAGACGCCGCCCCGATGGTTCGCAAAACTCGCGAGCAACATCAGCGCGCGCTCGAGGCGAGTAGAAGCCTCGAACGTCATGGCGATGACGACGACGAGCTTCCCGAGCACACCTTGCGCCGTCAGGCTGCACCGACGAAAAAGAAGAACAAGAAGGAAGTGAAGGCTCCACCGAAGAGGAAGACGAAGCCGGCGAAACGGGCGTCTCTGCCTCGTTCGGCGAGTAGTTCCGACGCCACCAGCTTGGCCAAGGATGAAGCGCTGCAGAAGACAGCAGCACCGATACCGCTGCCACCCTGGATGAGGTACCTCTGGCCTCGCTCCCCCCTGTTCGCTCCGGTCTCTGGGTTGGGGGTTGCTCCAGCCGCAACAGCTTCACCACCCAAGAGAGCTCCTGCCGAAGTCGTTTCGGAGGCTCCTGTCGCGGCCTCGTCGTCGAAGAGGCCTTCCGTGTCTTGGGCGCATAATGTTTTGGAGATGGG
Organism: Avena sativa; assembly: GCA_916181665.1. Lineage (NCBI taxonomy): Eukaryota > Viridiplantae > Streptophyta > Magnoliopsida > Poales > Poaceae > Avena > Avena sativa. The sequence continues at coordinate 36,172,498 of OV702289.1, read as the reverse complement.
ACTCAGTCGGAAACTGGGCCCCGAACTGGATAAGCCAGCCAGCATCCGTACGGGACTGTGGTTCATACCAGCCGCGAAGTAAGTTTCATTCGTCTGCTTGCCTTTCGTTGTATTCAGACCACTTTGCTCATATAATCAATTCGCAGGAATGGAGTTAAGAAGATAGGCCACCCGTCCGTGGCCAAGGTGCCGCCAGTCGTCGCCGAGGAGGACGCCTCACGGAAGAGGAAAGCCGATGAGGTCGTTGCCCCCGCAGACACTGCTAAGAAGGCCAAGGGTGACGATGTCGTCACGGTTTCTGACGACACGACGGCTGCTCCGAGTGATCCTCCGACTACGACGGAGGCGGCCTTGAAGACCAAGGAGGATATTTCCTCGCCTGGGATGGCCGAGCTGGCTCCTCTTGGTGCTGGAGCGTCCACCGCGACCTTCCCCCGCTTTATGGCCAAAGCGGCCACAACGAGTGGTATAGCGCCATCGAGCCGCGCGCCTGGGGTCACCGAAACGGAGGTCGAGCAGCGTCGCGGACACACTCCGACTCTTCTCGCATCTGTGGACGCGCTGCAGCTTCACGGCATGCTAGGCGCAGCCATCCAGGTATGTCCAGTCCCCGAGGATCGGGCCACTGAATTTCAGTGGTCAGATTCTTGTAGTGTTTGTTTTTATTTGTAACACCCAGTCCCCGAGTGCCTAGTCGCTGAATTTCAGCGGGTGGGCACTTAGGATTTTTGATCTCCAGTCCCCGAGTGCCTAGTCGCTGAATTTCAGCGGGTGGGCAGTTAGGATTTCAGTGTTGTTGACTGTTTGATTTGTGCGTAGGGCTTGCAGCGTGAATCAACCGATCGGCTTGCCACGAAGTTTCGCACGGAGAAGGAACTTGTTGCCGTCCAAGAAACAAACAAGGGACTCCAAGCCCTTGCTGCCAAGGGGGAGGAGGTCTGCCAGGGTCTTGTTCCGGCGTGTGAACAGTCGGCGGCTCAGTCTGCCTTGAGTACGGCTGAACAGCGGATCGCTGATCTTGAGCGCGAGCTTAAGGAAGCGAAGGCAGAGGCAAGTGCGGCGGATGGGCGAGCCAGAGGTGCTGTTACGGCTGCTGCTGAAGAGCGGGAGGTCTCTGACGCCCTCTCCTCTCTTCAAAGCTTCATCACGGGCCTCTGCCGTCCTTTGATTGGTAAATTTGCCGCCTCTTCTTGTAGTAGCTGCATTATGTAATCTTTGTTGTACTCACTGCCGACCCCTGTCCGCAGGTCGGATTATCGACAGCTCGGAGGAGGCGCAGTCGTACGACGCACGACAGTGTGTGACCACTCTGGTCAACTCGGCCACGCTGTCTGTGACTTGCATTCGAGCATATCTTCAAGAGATGTCGCCCACAGAAGTGATTCCCAACGATCTCGTCGAAGTATGGCAGTATCTGGAGAAGGCACCGTCGGTCGTCGAGTTCATGATGCGGTCGGCATTCCGGCGCGGGGCGGCAACGGCGCTTAGCCTTGGGCTTGCCCACTTCCCAGAGGACTTCAACCTTGACGACGTGACGAGTGTCTATCCCTCGACGACGGGCTCGGTGGAGATTGCCGAGGTGCTGAAGCTGACGGACCGGTCCGCGGTATACTCCGATCGTGTCTGGGCGATGGGCGACCTCCTCCCTTATCGGGAGACGACTGTCGCGCCCAACGATCCCGAGCCGCCACACCGGGACTTCAAGGTCGAGCAGCCATTCCGTGCGGCGATGGCGGGTAAGTTGACGACATACCCGTCGAACCCATACACGCCTTTCATTCGCAACCGCAGGGGTGGCGGCGAGTCGACGTCGAAGCCTGTGGAATAGAAACATTGTGCCCTGGGGCGTTAGTAGCAATTGGCCAGTGGGCTCAACTTTGTATTTTGAACGATTTTGTTCTGCTGTAATGGAATCTCATGTTACTTTGTGAATTATATTGCGATTTTGATTGTTAATTGGATGAGTCCCCAAGCGCGTCCGCCCTTTTTATGGGGTTTACCTCGTTTGTTATGTATTTGTGGTTTAGAATGTTTTGTCAGTTGTTGTGATATTGAGGTCGACTCGCCTGAGCTTGGAAAGCCAGTCGCTGGGCGACTCCCGAGAGTGCTCTTTACTTGACCGTTTTCCCTTGCGCGAACGAGGTCGGGTGGCCGAGTCCCCGAGCGTGGTACTTGGTGGTTCTAGTCGCGGCTCTAGGGTGGGTGAGGACTGAGCGCGTTAGAGTGAGCGCACCACTCCTGCCTGACCCGTAAGGTCAGTCGCATGGCGAGTCCTGGGCACGCTCTCATACTTGGCGTTTTTCCCTAGTCGCTCGTGTTTAACTGGTCATCAGTCCCTGAGCGTGGTACTTGGCCGTTCGAGTCGCTGTGTCAAGGATGCGGAGGGTCATGGTCGCTGTGAGGAGCGAAGGTAGTAGTCTTGGCTCGTTAAGCCAGTCGAGCTAGGCGACTCCAATGGGGCTCCGGGTAGGCGTTTTTCGTGGACGTTACAAGTCCTGGGGTAACCCAGTGCCCTCGTAACGCACTACTTGGACGTGTCGGTCGCTGTACCAAAGGTTGACTTCTGCGGTTAGCTTGACGCTGTTGTTACGAGTGCGAGTGGCACAAGTCACGGAGAGCAGACGCAATTTTGCGGTAACCAATATGTTTTATTTCATAGCGGGTGGGGGGTACATGTATGAAGTTCTAGGAGTAGAACTTTCGTAGGAGGTTTACATTCCACGGTTGCTTGACGTCGAGTTTCCCGTCTCCACGGACGTCGGTGAGGTAGTAGGCGTCGTTGTCGAGTACTCGCCCGATGGCGAACGGTCCCTCCCACGGGGGGGAGAGCTTGTGCATGCCCTTCTTGTCCTGGAGGGGCGCAGCACCAGGTCGCCTTCCTGGAAAGTGCGAGTCCTCACTCGCCGGCTATGGTAGCGGCGGAGTCCTTGCTGGTAGATGGTAGTGCGGGAGCGAGCTAGGTCGTGTGCCTCGTCGAGTTAATCGACTCCATCCTAGCGTGCGAGTTTGTTTGCAGCCTCCGTGTAGTGGACAACCCTTGGCGAGTCGTGCTCTAGGTCGGTGGGCATGACTACCTCGGCGCCATACACCATGAAGAAGGGGGTGAACCCTGTCGACCTGTTGACAGATGTGTGGATGCCCCAGATGACGGAGGGTAGCTCCTCTACCCAGCACCTGGCAGTGCGCTCGAGTGGTACTTGGAGCCGTGGCTTCAGGCCATGGAGGATGTTCTAGTTGCCCGTTCCGCCTGGCCATTGGACTCCGGGTGCGCGACTGAAGCAAGGTCGAGTCGGATGTGGTGTTCTTCGCAGAACTCGGCCATGGCCCCTTTGGCGAAGTTGGTGCTGTTGTCCGTGATGATGTTGTTTGGGAATCCGTAGCGATATATGAGCTCGCGTAGGAACTTGGTGGCGGTCTTCCCATCGCATTTCTGGACTGGCTTGGCCTCCACCCATTTTGTGAATTTGTCGACCGCGTCCAGGAGGTGGGTGAAGCCGGAAGGGGCCTTTTTGAAAGGGCCTACCATGTCCATACCCCACACGGTGAACGACCAGGTGATGGGGATTGTCTTGAGCGCCGAGCTCGGCACGTGGGTCTGGTTGGCGTACTTTTGGCACCCGGCGCACCGCTGGACAATGTCGACAGCGTCTGCGTGTGCGGTGGGCCAGTAGAAACCGTGTCGCATAACCTTTGCGACCAGAGAGCGGGCGCCGGCGTGGTGGCCGCAGTCGCCGGAGTGGATGTCGTGGAGAATTTTGCGTCCTTCAGCGGGTTGAACGCAGCGTTGGAACACGCCAGTCACGCTGCGCTTATGGAGCTCGCCGTCGATGATGACGAAGGATTTGCAGCGGCGCGCTATCATCCGGGCATCTGTTTCGTCTGCTGGCAGGGTGCCTCCCTCCAGGTAGGCGATGTACGGCGTAGTCCAGTCTTCTGGCTCGGCGATGAGTGCGACCAGGGCTGCCTCTGGTTGCAGCGGGACTCCGATGTCGATCTCCCTTGGGAGAGAGACGGAGGGCTTGGTGATGGTGTCGAGGAAGACACCGGCGGGTGGTGCGAGTCGAGCCGAGCCGATACAAGAGAGTGCGTCGGCCTCCTCGTTTTTCCGCCTATCGATCCACTCAACGGAATAGCCTGTGAAGTGTCCGCCCAGCTTGCCCACTGCTTGGCGGTATGTCGCCATGGTGGGGGAGATGACGTCGCAGGTACCAGCGACCTGCCCAGCAACGAGGTCGGAGTCTCCGTAGCAGCGTAGGCGGTTGACATTCATCTCCTTGGCGGCTCGCATGCCATGGAGTAGTGCCTCGTACTCGGCCATGTTGTTGGTGCAGGGGGTGAAGTCGAGGCAGAGGACGTAGCGGAGCTTGTCGCCCTTCGGGGAAGTCAGCACGATCCCTGCTCCTGCGCCGTCTGCATTCTTGGAGCCGTCGAAGTGCAGGCTCCAATAGTGGAGGTATGGCAGCTTTTCCGGCTGTTGGGCCTCTTCCGAGTCGGCGATGAAGTCCGCGAGAGCCTGCGACTTGATCGCTTTGCATGGCTCATACTTGATGTTGTGAACGCCGATTTCGATGGCCCACTTGGCGACTCGCCCGGTCGCCTCGCGGTTGCGGATTATGTCCTGCAACGGTGCTGAGGAGACGACCATGATCGGGTGCTCCTGAAAGTAGTGCGGCAGGCGCCGCTGTGCTCCGAAGACCGTGTATACCAGCTTCTGGTATTGCGGGTATCGCTAGCGCGACTCGGTGAGTACCTCGCTGATATAGTACACCGGTCGCTGTACTGGGCGCTCCTTTCCTTCCTCTGGCCGCTCGACGACCATGACGGCGCTGACGACGTGCTCGGAAGCCGCGACGTAGACCAGCATGGGTTCCTTGTCGACGGGGGCGGCGAGTAGCGGTGCTGCGAGTAGCACCTTCTTGAGGTCGCGGAGCGCGTCGTCCGCCTCCTTGTCCCACTGGAAGGTGGGGTTCTTGCGCATCAGGCAGTATAGGGGCATCGCCTTTTCGCCCAATCGGGGGATGAAGCGACTGAGAGCCGCAACTCGCCCGGCCAGCATCTGGATGCCGCGCAGGCACTCGAGTTTGCCGAGTCGAGCGATCGTGTCGATCTTGGTGGGGTTCGCCTCGATCCCGCGCTTGGAGACGACGTATCCCAGTAGTTGCCCTGCTGGTACACCGAAGGTGCATTTGCCTGGGTTTAGCTTTATCTTGTATTTCCGCAGGTTGGCGAATGTTTCCGCCAGGTCGGCGAGTAGGTCGCTCTGGCGAGCGGACTTCACTACCACATCGTCGATGTAGACGTGGACATTGCGGCCAATTTGGCTCGCAAGGCACTCCTGCATGCACCGCTGGTAGGTTGCCCCGGCGTTTTTGAGGCCGAAGGTCATGGCGGTGTAGCAGAAGGCTCCGAATGGCGTGATGAATGCCGTCTTTTCTTCGGCCTCGACAGCCATTTTGATCTGGTTGTACCCAGAGTAGGCATCGAGGAAACACAACGACTCCAATCCCGCGATGGAATCGATTATTTGGTCGATCCGCGGGAGGACGAATTGCTCCTTCGGGCAGACGCTGTTTAAATTTGTGTAATCGATACACATCCTCCAGGTCCCATTTTTCTTCTCCACCAGGACTGGGTTTGCCAGCCACTTGGAGTATTTTATTGGCCGGATGAAGCCTGCAGCGAGTAGACGTTGCACCTCCTCGGCGATGGCTCGACGGTGCTCTTCATTGAAGGGCCACAATGACTGCTTGACAGGTCACACTTTGTGGTCGGCGTTGAGTTTGTGCTCAGCGAGTTCCCTAGGGACACCAGGCATGTCAGAGGGCTTCCATGCGAAGATGTCCCTGTTCTCACGGAGGAACTTGATGAGCGCGCCTTCCTATGCTGGGCTCATGCCCGTCCCGATCGTCACCGTCTGGCTGGAGTCGCCTGGGACCAGCTCAACGGTACGGGTGTGCGTCGTTGCCTCGAAGGCTGAGGTGTTGCCGCCCTCCGAGTTGGGCTTCTCGAGTATGGTGGGGTCATCGTTGTTGACCCCGCTCGCGTACTTGGCGAGCTCGTCGGCGTGGTTGGACTCTGCCGCGATGATGGCGTCGGCGAGTTCGGCTCCTTTGGCCTCGCACTCGGCGGCCATGTCGGGGTCGCCGTGGATGGTGATGACGCCGCGCGGCCCGGGGAGCTTCATCGCCTTGTACGCGTAGTGAGGCGCTGCCATGAACTTAGCGAACGCCTGGCGCCCCAAGACGCAGTGGTAGGGGCTGTCGAAGGGCACCATCTTGAAGATGATCCGGTCGGTGCGGAAGTTTGCCGGTGTGCCGAAGGTGACTGGCAGCGTGACCTTGCCGATCGGGTACGCCTTCCGACCGGGGACGATGCCATGGAACATGGTGTAGGTCGTCTCGACCATCGACTGCGGGAGCCGCAGTCGCCTGAAGGTGTCCAGGTATAGGATGTTGATGGAGCTGCCGCCGTCCATCAATGTCTTGGGGAGCTAGTAGTCTCCCACCTTGGGCTTGACCACCAGGGCGACTCGGCCTGGGTACTCGATGCGTGGCGAGTGGTCCTGGCGGCTCCACGTGATTGGTTGCTCAGACCAGTTGAGGAACTGAGGGACGTACACTTGAGCCACCGCGTTGACGGCGACGGCGCGGGCGATGACCTTCTTCTCGCGCTTTGTGTTGAAGCCTGTAAAGGTGTGGAGCGAGCCGGCCACGCTGCCGAATTTTCCGCCATTTGGCGTGTTGTCGTCACGGTCTCCCTGCGCTCGCCTCGCCTTCTCGATCTCCTTGAGAGAGTGGCAGTCGGCGGTCGTGTGCGTGGCGGGTTTTCCTTCCCTGCTGTGAATACACAAGGTTGGTTAAGAAGGGCCGCGGGGTCGAACCTTGGCTTCGCCTTGTAGTTGCCGCTGTCGCGGCGTTGGCCCCCGTCGCGGCGGAAGCTCTTGGGCTCGCGCTGCGCGTATCCGGTGTTGGCGACGAAGTCGACTCGCTCGTCACTGTGGCGCTTGCCGGTGAGGCGAGTGTTGTTGTAGCGTAGATCGGATCATCGTCCGTTGTCGCTGCCGATCGTGCGGCGTTGTCCTCCCGACTCGTCGTCGGTTTCTTGGTTTGGGTCTTCCTCCGCGTACCTTTTGGCGATTTCGAGGAGGTCCGGTATGTTGTCGAGTGTGCGGTATGCTCGTTTGAGCTTGGCAACCAGGGGCTCGTAGCGGCACGAGGTCTTGAAGCAGTGGATCGCGGTGTCCGGGTGGATGCCGACCGCGTTGTACCATAGTTCTTGCCACCGTTGGACCCAGCGGCGGGTTGACTCGCGGGGTCCCTGGACGCATCGTTCCAGGTCCTCGATGGTGGTGGCGCGCGTGTATGAACCCTCGAAGTGCCTGACGAAGGCATCACGCATCTCTTCCCAGGAGTCGATGCTATCCGGGGGGAGAGTGTTGATCCACTGCCTGCACGCTCCCTCCATCATCAGGGGGAGGTAGCGGGCAGCTAGCAGGTCGGTGTGGCCGGCGATCCCCATCGCCATGAGGTAGGTATCCAGCCACACGGAGGGGTCGTACGAAGGGTCGTACTTCTCTATTTCCTTCGGCGCTTTGAAGTTCGCCGGGTATTTTTCGCCTCGAATCATCGGTCTGAAGCATCGGGGCCCGAGTCGGCTTAGCGACCCCCTTGGCTCGCCGTCTCGTCGGTTGGTTAATGTGTGCCGCAGGTCGTCGGGCTGGCGTGCGCGCCAGCTCTGATTATTGATGATGTGGGTGCAGGCGTCGACAGGCTGACCGTTGGTGGCGACGAAGTTGGTCGTCGGCCTAGGGTCGTTGGTGGAGTGTGCCGCGTTCGCGGGTCGGTGTTGGAGTTGTAGTGGTTCGGGTGGCGGGCAGTTGAGGGTGTTTGCCGCCATGGGGCGGCCGCTCGAGGCCGCTCTGCATCCCGATGAACGCGAGTACATCCGACCCTGTGAGTCGACGCCTGCATTTTGCTGCTCGACCGCCTTTGCGAGCAGGGCCCTGGCGTACTGGATCTGCAAGGTGCCTTCGCCAGCGGCTGCGATGTTGTCGATTGCCGCGCGACCTGCGACGAGGTTGTCCATGGGAGTGGAGAACAGCGGTAGGCCATTCGCGTCTCGCTCCCGTGAGGAGACCACGATTCGCGGTTGGTCCCTGGGGGGTGTGCGGTTGGGTGGTGGCGGCGCGCTATTGGCCGTTGACCCTGGTGGGGGCCGAGCGCTCTCTCGTGGAGGCGCGTTCTCGCAGATCGCGCGCTTGGCCGCGCGGGCCGGGTCGCTTTCGTCGTCGAAGTTCAGGGCGCGCCCCTGGATGGTGGGGTTCAGGCGCGACCTGATTCGGCACTGGTGATATTGCGACAGCTCCCGCACCGTCGCGTGCTCGAGGCGAAATTTTTCGCGCTCGGCTTGTTCCTTGCGGACTGCTTCCGCTAGCTTCACGCGGAGTTCCTCGACCTCCGTCGCCGTCGCGTTGGGAGGGATCGGGGTGGAGAATGGATGCTCCGGCGGGTCAGTGCCAGTCTCCATGTAGGTCGCGGCGTGGCGATTGGTACCGTCGCGGAGGTCGGTGGAGTTCTCCGATCCGGAGTCAGAGTCGAAGATCCCAAGGATGGAGGGATCCTCGAAGTCTCCGACGTTGGAGACCTAGGTGATGGAGCCCGCGGGCGAAGCCGCGATGATGGATTCGGCGAGTGACGCCGGGGTCGCCGAGTCGGCATCGGCGTTGAGGGCCGCGTCCTCCGCGTCGTGGTGGTTTTAGCCACATCACTGTGGGCTGAGTCGTACTCGGAGGCGAGACGGTGGATCGTGCGGACCTGACTCTCGGAGAGCCGATCGTGTGGTGGTGACTCGCGGATGCGAGCCGAGTCCTCCAAGATGATGACAACGGTGAGGCCGACGAAGAGACTGATCGTGCCAACCGGCAAGATCATGCTGTGCGTGACGGGTCGCACCGCTGGGAGGTAGCTGCTCGGCAAGATTTGGAGCAGAACACCGGCCAGACCGGACAGGCCCCACGGTGGGCGCCACTGTCGTGGGAATGACCACGGCAGACGCTGCAATCGACAGCAAGTAGTAGAACAAGGGGCAAGGGCGGCCAGCCATCTGCGGTGCGAGATGAGGGCGGAGACACAGGGTTTTACCCAGGTTCGCCCCCCCGAGGGTAAAGACCTACTCCTGCTAGATTGTATTATGATGGAAGTACAATGGGGCGAGCTTGACGGCTAGGCAGCGAGTCACTTGGGTGGATGATGGAACGTAACTTCTACACGCCCTCTAGGGAGGTTTATATAGACTCACCCCCTTAGGGTTTACAGATCTCAACCGAATCAGTTAAGGTTTCGGCAATCGTTTAACCTAATCTGACTAGGCCTATCTACTCTCCTAGGCCTTCAACTTCTAGTCGCTTGAATCTACACCAGGCCTTGATCCAGTCGCCGTTGTGCAGACCCACTCGCCAGTTCCTGGTCCGGTCGGAAACGTTCTGCTGGGTATACCCCGGTAGGCATATCCCCATCATGGCATATGAAAAGCATTATGCACCTAAGCCAATCTTGATGGTAACTCTAAAGCATAAGCGATAGTTCTGTTTTGACTTAGTATCTTAAATGGTCCGATATATCTTGGGCTCAATTTTCCTTTAACTCCCAATCTTTTTACTTCTTTTATTGGACTTTACTTTCAAATTGACCATATCTCCTACTTCTGGATGCCATGATCTTCGGCTTTGATCCGCATAACTTTGCTACCTGTTTTGGGGCTATTTTCAGTCTTTCGCTGATCTTATCAATGATGTCTTGTCTATACTTCAACTAACTTCTCGGCATTATCCTTTTGGATTTACTGGAATAAAATGTGCACTCTTAGTGAGTCTGTCCACAATTACACATATCATATCTTTCCTTTTTAGTCTCATAGGTGATCCTGTGATGAAATCCATACCTATTTCCTCCCATTTCTATTCAGGAATTTCTAAGGTTTGTAATGGTTGCTATGCTCCCCACTCCATGATGATCTTCAATGGAATTAATTGGAATATTCCATAACCTGATTAGATATCCTCATTCAATTCTTTTTCTTGAATTATCAACTTCGTTACTATATTTATTACAATTTGGAAGTTCTCATTGCCATAAGTTTTTATGTTTCTATATACGCATTTTAATGGTCAACAGACTATCTTACTATTCCTGTCATTATATAGTTGATACTGGTATTCCTTCCAAAATTGAATTTGAACTCAATTTATTTATACCCATTGGAATTTTTTATTCTCAACACTTGTTGAATTAGGGTTCTATATTACTTTTTAAAGATTACTTAAAAGTTGTGTCCTTTTAAATTTGATTGTTTAAATGTATCCTTCATCACCCTCAAATTTGTACCTTTTTAAAAAATTTAATTAACTTTTCTTTATTACCCAAAGTATTTTCTTCAACTATCATTCCTAATGTTTACTCTTCCCCATTAAGTTTTACTAATAGTTCTGAAACTCCATACATAGAGGCTATTGATTCTTGAACTAAAATGTTGGTTCCTGTTCAGTTTATATTTTACTGCTTTAAATTCCAATGAAAGATTATACGGTGCATCCACATAGTTGTGGATTTCCGAAGGAATTCTTTCAACATTAAAAGTCATACTTACTATTGGGCATTCTTGCTGAAATAACTGGATTTTGCAAAGCATCTTGCCAAGCTATCGTCTTCAGATCTGTTAAACTTTCTTACGTCTTATTTAACTTAGGCCAAATTTAATGATCTTTATGCAACTTTTAATAAGATTTGGTTAACTATTTCAACCAAATACCAGCTGCGGACAAAATACCAACTGTGGATTAGTTACTAGCTATGTATTAAATACCAATTGCGGATTATTACCAGCTGCGAACCGTCCTAGGGTGTGTTAATTACCCTATGATCTCTCACATTCCTCTCACATTCTCTCGAAATTGTCAGAGTTTAAATACAATTTTGGTTCGAAAGCTAACTATTTGTACTTATTTATGAAACTTCCATGAACTTGGTACAATTTCTCCATTACTTCTGAGTAGTATTACCCACGTTTATACTCAACCTTGAGTTTGACTAGGAATAATTTATGCTCTATCTATTCTCCAAATGGTGTTAACACTCCTTGTATCCTGCTTCTTCCTTTCAGTAAGTCTTCTTTTAAAATCGTCGCTCCCTTACACGAATTCCCATTCCTATCTAGGTCTATATCATCAAGTAATAACTGGGTGTTACATCATGCATTTGCACACCTAATTAAACTTATACAGATCTAGTCAATCAAGAAGATTCAATAAGATCCAAATGTCGATAAACAACAAAACAAATACCTTGTATTACACATAGGTTTTAACTAATTTAAAAATGTACTAGATGTTCCAACTATTTGCTCCATACCTATTTACACAACTATCTTACAAGAACTTCTTGTTCTTGTGGATATATCCTCACTTATTTCCATAAACCCTGCAACTACAATACGCATTACCCTCTATGTACATTATTCAAGCCCTCATCCCTTGGGATGTCGTTTCTCTCTCACTTTCATTTTCCTCTAGTGCTTCTTGGAGTTCCGTCCTTGATGACGTGAAGTCCTACGACTGCCTTCTGGAGAATAGGAGCATCCAGGAGGTGCGTATTCATGGTTAGAAGTACCGAGACTGAGATTAGTCATTGAAAAATGACTAGAGTTGGCGTAATCTTCCACCGAATAGTTCGGGTTTTCTGGCAACGCTTCCTCATAGTAAGTTGGTTCCTTAGCTTTTCTTGGATCCAGTCATATATGTTGGTATAGTAGCTATTGGAGTACTCTTCTAAGTTGATTGGATTCGTATTACCCCCATATGGTCCATAAGGCTCTCTATGGTTATAGTTGGTCTCTTCTTCAATACCTGCATCACAAGGTATAGGATTCCCTATGGTTTTACCTTGAGATTCTATTTCCCATCTATATTTGTTAGGCTCAGGTTTATTTGGAATTACTTTATTCCATTCCTGTTGTTCGGAATTGTACTTGGTCCATAGGTCTTCGGATGGCTTGAGGTCATACTGGTAATAGGCATAATTTTCTGAGTTTGGGTCATCGAACTCCGTTTCCTCAAACACCTCTCCTGAATGTGTGTATTTGGAATGCCTAGCTTCTTTATCTAACTTCTTCCTACGTGCCATTGCTTTATCAGGATCAGTAAAATCCTCAATGACTGTATCCAACTCCTGAACTAAAACTTGGTGAGTATTATGGTAAGTGTTTAACAAAGACCGATAATGATCCATATACTCTACAGCTAGAGTAGGTTCAGCTTGGACTAAGGTAGAGTGATCTAACTCATGCTCTGAGTTTGAGGTTTCATGTGGTATAATGGTGTGAGTACTACCTTCTAGAGCTTGGGATTTATGCTCTCGGATCATGGTTATGGCTGCTTCTACGACAATCTGATATGCAGATGCCATGCACCTTGCCTCTCCTGCTGGCATTTCTCCCTTCAGTCCTAACTTCTTGGGTAACATGATCAGGACACGGTATTTAGCTAATACCTGCCCATCATAGTAAGTGTAAATCTTGACCAGAAGTCTTGATTCACATTCCAAACTCCATAGAAGTTGTCGGAGATTGTCTGTCCAATCCCCTCCATAGTCATCCAACATACTGTTCATCACTTGAACATTCCGGGGTGGATACCGAGGTGCCATGTGGAACTATGGATAAGAAATTATCATCAGTCACATAGAGTTAAAACTCTTGGGAAATGATTGGAATTGCAATCATCTAAAAGAGTTATCGCACTGGTAACATAATAGGATTATTCTCAAATGAATATCCCTTATATCACTAGAGAACTCCTCATTATTGCTAGGATGTGTTCTACAGGTTCTACCCATTTACTAGGTTTCCAACCAAAGGTCAAAGCATATGCTCTGATACCAACTGCGGTGACCCGGCATACCACTGCATGATGTAGTATACTATAATCGTTGACATAACACCAATGAAACACCGTTCACTAGTATTACATCCCTCAGAATGGCACAACAGAAACACAACGGGTCCAATACATGGCTAAAGGTTACAACTCAATTTTTTACATAAGAACCAGAGAACACTCTAGGTTAAAGAGAAAGAAAGAACTTCTTACGAAGAAGAATGAAGGATAAATAACGCAAAACTATTATACTACTAAAACTAGTATTTAACTAAGGAATTGGCATTGCTGCTATTGCAACGCACTACAGCGATAGGTTCTTTGGCTAGAGATTGTATTTCTATCTAATCAGTAACTTCGTCTTCACTTGAGTTGATGTATATGTTGACTTCCTTGTCTTCATTGAAGAGCTTTAGCTGGTTTTGATAAGTCCTGGAGTATAACTTGATGAAGACATCGTCTTAATGGCTTCAGAATCTAGCAAGGGTTAAGAAGATACTTTGAGTACGAGCGTACTCAGCAAATTCACTAGAAAAGGAGTGTTTGATGCACTATAACTACAACCATAGACCGTAGGTCGTAGGCAATGCAAGTTTTCATAAACATTTCTTCAAAGGTTGCTTTTATTCTGAAAATCTATGTCCATCAGCCTTCACGGGTTTACCAGAACTTTCATGGAGTTCCTTTCCCGCCGCGTCCACAGCTCCTTCCCGGAACAGGGAGTAACAAGTTGCAGTTCTTACACTCTGCAGAGGTGCGTTACTTTACCCATGAGAGATCAACTCTTTGTTGCACAACCGGGCAGCTTATTCCCTTCCACAATTCCATGATGTGGGGCCTAGAAGATGATCCAAGCCAATCACTACCCCTTCGCGATCTCGCATGCCTCCTTGGTGTACAGCATGCCCACATAAAGGATTACGGCAATGGTTTGTACAAACCATTAGATGTCAGAACTATCGTGGGACGTTGAGGGTTCCCACCCATATGCTGCATATCCTCTATGAATTACCAATTAAAATGCACGTTCCGAGGATAACAGCCACGACCTGCACATCCAGATTCATGTGAGAGGAAGAAGATACAACTGACTTCTCCGTCCCATTCCAAATCTCATGGTCAACGCATAATATACAGTGCAAGAATCACTGGCGACATTGGTTGTTAAGTCCTAGGTGATATAGTTCTGAATAGTGGTATCCCATCTGTCAGATTTAATAGATTAACTGATCACCCTAGATCAATAATCAATAGTCCTCATTATTATAGGAAAATAGTGTTTTCTAACCTTTTTCAAATGCAGGTGAAGACAACACTGGATTTGTAAAATACTTTACAGAAAATAAACAATGGACATGAGCAAGTGTGAACTTGCCTTTTGTGGTTGCAAGATTATGCACTCATGGTCTTCGAGTCAGTATATAAGATCCAAAATCTGAAATCAACATCATTGGTCCGGTAAGGACTAATGTTTAAAGAAGCAATATGCTTTTATGCATAAGTAGTGTGATGCACGTTCTAAGCGCAAATCCCGGAAACAACGTTGTTCTAAGGTTTAGATTCCGAAAGTGGTTACTTTGTAATGTGTGGTCCTTAGGGATAAATTTCATAGTTGTACTTTTATTGGAGTTTATAAGTGGTTAGAGTCAACACATATGTAGGAGTAAAGTTTACATACTTATGATATACTAGTTAGATTTATTTATACAAGACTTCTTATTTTAAGTGGAAAAAAGGATAACCTTCGAAGAAAAGATTTCTCTTCTAAGGTCTCAACAAACCTTGTGGTTAGTTAGTGATGGTTGATGTTATTTGTTTTAATCAAATGGTTTGAGCTTGAGCTGTTTTATAGATTAACTACTTCAGACCAAAGTTAACTATAAAACATGTAGTAATGTGTATGGTATTATATTTAGATTCTTGGAGACTAAAGTTAACTTTAAAATATAGATAGTTTTGAAAGTATGATACTTACACATTTGTATCTTGTATATTTGAAATGTGTTCTTTAAGTTACTTAAGAATGTTTGTTCTGTTACTTGAGATAATGGTTTCTTAATTCTATGATAGAGTAGTCTCATTTACTTTTTATAGATAAGTGAGTGGAGTTTATAATTCCAGATATATTTTCATTTAACTACCCTTGGACTTTTATAGTGTTGTGATAATTGTTGAAATTTGATAATTTAAAGTAAATGGAAAGGATCTGATTTATTTACAAGATATTCTTTAAGGTTTTTATCATGAATTGGAATCCTTTGAGAATATAATCTTCACTTAGAGTTGAAGATAGTTTAATATAAAGATGTTTATAATGTTTTTAAACCATTAATATTTAAGATTTGTACTATATATTAAACTTATTTTACTCATTTTAAGGATATTAATAAATGTTGTTTATCCTTTTATGAATTATTAATGAAGTAAAAAAGTTTATATTTGAGTTGTTTAAAATATTTGAGTTTTTATTTAACTCAAAAGTAAAATATTATATTTTTAATATGTAAATGTTATTTTTGTGATCATTTTGGTATATTACATGTATTTTTGTGATTTATAAATAATAAGATATGATTTTTATAATGATTATTACTTTATAATTATTTAATAAATAATAAATATTTAATTAAGTGAAATAATAATACATGATTGTATTTTAAATTAGAATTCTTATTTTTCCAAGATTTTTGGTATTTTACTTATATTATAAACATTTATCCTTATAGGAATATGAATTATTAAAGTTTTATTACTAAATATTTATTTAATATTTTTAAAAAATACTATAATATTAATAAATAATAAAAGTGATTTTTATTTATTTTTATCATCTTTCAATAATTTTGTAAAATTCCATAAGGAATATATAATTTACAAACTTCTTATAAAAAATTTAAATGTCCAAAATTTGATATTTTATTTCATTTGGACAGAGTGGATTATTTTGAATCCAAAAATCTTTCATTTATAATTTTTTGGACTTTTATTTTATTTTCTATAATTTTTATTGAGGCCAGGGGCATTTTGGTCTTTTTTAATTGATAAAAATTAATTAAATAACTTGGGCTGGCACCGTTGGGCTTGTTGGGCTAGGGGGGCCCAATAGGGCAGGGTCAAAAGTTCACCCTGAAGGGGTTTGGCTCACCCAGCCCACTCTGCCTCCTTCTCTCCCTCGACCTTATCCTCTCCTCCTCTGGATCGACTCCGTGGCCGCGATGCCGCCACCGTCGATCCCTGCCGCTGTCGGCCGTTCTGGCCGCCGCCGTGGTGCGAGTTGGGGTTGTCGACGATGCTCGTTCGTTCTATCCCCTTGAATTTGACTCCGGGGCTTCCCCGTGGTTAGTTCCTCCCCATTCCTGAACCCTAGGGTTCGGAAAAGATGTTGTCGTCGCTGCCGCGATCCCGCCTGCGGTGGTGTGCTGGTCTCGTGCGCTGCTGCGACCGCCGCCGTGGCAGGTGCAGGTTACAGCGCCCCTCTGGGTGCTCCCTGTGCCGTCGCGGTTCGTTGGCCCCTCTGCTTCCTCTTTGATTCGTCAGCGAGGACCTCGGGTAAGTTGTCATCGTGGTGTTTATCCCTGCTACTGCCATGATTCTTTCTATCTGTATCTAGTGGCTTTCATGTCGAGTGACTATGTGCTGGTTGAGTTCATCTCTGGATTAGGGTTCTTGCTTTGATTAGGATTCATAACCCCCTGTTGATCATATCTATGATGCTTTAGATCTAGTGTTGATCATGGAAAAGGATTGTCTGCTGTGGTTGATGATTGATAGTAGCTTTGTTGATGCTAATTGCCTGTCGGATTAATTCTAGTGGTAATCCACCATGATCCATGCTAGTGTCTTAATAAAATCCTTGATTGGATTATGTTGTTGATCTAAGAAGTTTCTCTACTGTCAGGTGGCTTATACTGACAGTAGTCTCTCTCTCAGTAGTTGCTTACTGCAATTATAATGTGGGCTTGTTTGAGATTATACATTATGAATCAAATCATTACATGTAATGATCTTCTATGGATGTATAGATTCATTTAAATGTTGATTTATGGCACTTGGGTTCAGGAAAATGATATGTAGTGGTTGTCCTTTTTATCTGTGGAAGCTAAGTGAAGCTTGGTTTTAGCTCATTAAGAACTTGTCCTTGTGATACCATTGTATTCTGGCACACAAGTGATTGGGTTTTTATTTCTGGGCTTAGCTTGATTATGCTTGTGATCAAAACAGATAAGATGATATGGAAGCTTTTATTAACTTTCCTGCCTATGATGTTGGTCTGAGGCTCTAGGATGTAATTCCTAGTTAGCTGGGCAATAGTTTGTTTGAAACTTATAGGTTTAGAGGTGCTACTCTCTCTGAGAGATGTGTCCTGATCTGATAAGATCAAATGAAAATGATCTAAGTTGTAAAAATAACACTGAACCCAGTGATGCTGGTCTGAGGGTTTAGTGTTTGTGGTTGAGCTTGATTTCTTATCCTTATACTTGAAATCTCTAGGATAGATGCACTCCTCTTGGGTGATTATTGAGAGATTATCTCATAAAACAACATATGCTTTTACTTAGGTAATATGATGGAATCATGTGATGGTTTTATGAGGCTCACCACAGATTTTGATGTGGATGTAGTATATTGATGATGATCTTGATCTTGGTCTGGATCTTGATCTGCCTTTTCTGTGCTCCTGAGCTTGCCCTTGAGCTTGCCTGCTCCTCCTAGTTCCTGGGCTTGACCTTGCTGTCCACCAGATCCATTCCCCTCCTCATGTCACCATCCTGTGATGTTTGGGTTGATCTGGGTGGTTGGGTTTGGTTGCTGTTCTTGGTTTAGCTACTGTTCATCCTGGCTATGCTGGTGTATTGTGTAGTGGAGAGATGCACTGAGGTGCTCCTCCATGGCTGGGCTGTGGTTTTGTGATAATGGCTATGCTTGTGAGGTCGACAGCACACCACTTTGCATGCTTGTGTGTGTGCAGCTTGTGTGTCTGCTATGCATATGTGGATAAGTTCAGAAAGTTTGAGCTTTACTATTACCAAACTACTTTTACCTGGCTGGTGAATTGGTCCCTTTTGGCTGTCATTTGAATTCTGGCTTTGAATTTATGAAGGATGAAATCTTTCAGATTGGTCAAACTTGCCCCTTTTACCACATTTCTCAATGATGAGATTGTCAAGTGCACCTCACTAACATATCTGAGAGAAATATACTAACACTGATCCTATTTTGTTTTCTATTTAATCTTTGTTTTGCAGGTACAAAGATAAAGATGAAGATTTAGTATAGTTTTAGATATAGGATAGTTAGTGAATATACAAATGTAGTTTTCTTATTCTTTTGTAATTTTTCTTTTATAATTCTTGTAATCTTTATTTGGTTCATTTGTAATAAAGTTTATATATTTATTAATAAAGGATATTCTTATTCTTTACTCTTGTGTAAATTGTGAAGTTTGGAATAACTTGAGTAAATTCATTCTTTGTATCTTGTTTATGTATATGAAATGAATTTCATATACAATATTGTTTTTAGATAAGATTTAAGTTATAATACTTTTCTCTTAATTAATTTAAGATTCAGATCTTATATCTAAATTATAAAACACTTAAGTTTTAGAATCCAAACTCATTTCAAAACACACATAATTCCTTTAAGATCATATCAAAGTTTGTAGCAATCCTCCTTTAAGACTAAACCTATTCTCAAAGTAAGAAAGAAACATTGAACATTCAAGGTTTTTATTTGGCGAAAATTTTACCCACATTTTCACAAATGAATGCATGAAACAATTCATATTCCCAAATCTACCCTTCGATAGATCCTATATACTGGTATGTTACAAAACCCCCGCGATTACCTTGCCAGGTGGCTCCGTATACGAGCCGATCTGGACCACTACCCAATGATGATGCTATGTATCACTTTGTGGAAGGACTGGATCAGGGAACGCTACTCCGACATTCTCTAAGGCGGCAGCAGGCTTCATGCCGTCTCACCTTCGAAAGCATGGTGAACACCGTCAACAGCTACGCGGAGGCCGACGGGGTAGCTCAGACGGATCTTGCGATCATTGGCGGAGCGCCTCCGCCTCAGCAACTGCCGCCGCCACCTCTGGCCGCCATCGTCGCAGCCGCACCACCACCTCCGGTCATCATCGCTGCCATTGCACCTCCACCGTCCGTCATCGAGGAAGTCCTTGCACCCTCTGACTTTGTAATTGATGCGCTTTATGCCGACTACAGTGCAGATTCAGAGGAGATAGATTTCAGTCCAGAGGAATTAGACTCTGCCATGCAGGAGATGGAGGAGGAGTACACGCGCGACGAGCAAGCCAAGAACACCGTCGCGTCTCGAGAGGTGTTCGTCACCATTGGGACGATGATGGATGAAGATCAACCCGGACGAACTCCGCCTACTGCGCTGGACAAGGGGAAGGGGCCACTTATTGCTGCTGACGATGATCACGCAAAGGTCATGCCTCCTCCGCCTAACCCAGTGCAACAGCCGCAGGAACTCGGCACCGGACCAAGCAACAACAACACCGCAAACTTGCCGCCTTCGGCATCTATGTCTGCTGCTGCCCAAGTTACTCCGGCTGATAGAGTGATGTACGACAACCTCCTCGTCGAGCCATTGACCGTCGCTCATATCCGGAACGTGACCCAGCTTGACGAGAAGCGCCAGCAGCTGCTGGAGGAAGCGCAAGCCATCGCGGAGCAAGGCGCTAAGCTAGATCGAGATCTGGTCAATGCGCAGAAATCCATAGAGAAAGCTAGAGCAATGGAGGCCGAATACAAGACTCTGCTGCAATAGCAGAAGGCCAAGAAAGCTCCGGCTCGCGTCATCAATGATCCTGGTGTACGGCGAAACCTAGGATGGACTCCCTCGAAGCCAGCTTAGGCCAAGCCATACATTGACAGTGAAGGCAAGCAGGTGATGCCCACCCCACTCCTTAACCTCGCCGTCGCCAAGACCCTTCTGGAGTAGGATAGATCGCCCGAGGCAGTGGAACAGGTCTATGACCTAGTGGCCAAGGCGGTGAAGCAGCAGGAAAAGGCCACCTCTCAGAGGCTTGAATCTGACCCAGCGGTTTGCCAGTCTGGCCAGCATAAGCCGCCAAGGGATAGATCTCCTCTTGATGTCGGGTCTCAGACGGTTTCATCAGAAATAAGGCGGAGGGATGCGCGCAACAGGAAGGATGCTATCCCCATATCCTCCAATCACGGAGAAAAGGCCCAACCTCGTCGCCCATCGCCACCGCCCGATCCCCCCAACATCACGAAGATCCCAAGGCTCACCATCCTACGGATATGCCCCCGCCAAGGCAGTGCGACATCGTCATCCGCGACAACACGGAGAAGACCCGTCATGACGGAGAGCGCAACCAAGGACACAAGAGCAGGTCATGCCACGACCCTCCGCGTCCGACAAGCAACTGAGACAGGCGCGAGGCGTCGCAGGAGGGTAACAGCAAGAAGGCTAACCCACCGCCACCTCCGCCTCCGTCGCCACCTAGCAGTCACCATGGCGGAAGAGGCTCACGTCGTTCATGCAGTCCATCCCATGTTGACAAGAAGAAGAAGAATAAGAAGAAGAACCCGGAGCCGTACAATGCATGTTCGCGGATCGATAAGATCCATGAGGCCCGGGAAGGACATACCTGGGACCACGTTGCTTTGGACCTGCGATACGGTCCGCAACTTACCCCAAAGGTTTCCGGATTGACAAGACCATCAAGCCCTATGACGGCACCGCCAAGCCAGCCACATGGTTGCAGGACTACGTCAACACGGTGGAGATTGCCGGAGGTAAGCCCAACGTTGCCGTCAAGTACCTCCCTTTGATGCTGGCGGGCACGGCCCGTCAATGGATTGACGACTTGCTGGAGAAATCCATCTGCAATTGGTTGGACATGCAAGAGGCGTTCACCAAGAACTTCGAGGGTACGTACAAATGCCCCTGCACTGTTGGCGATCTACATCGGTGCGTGCAAGAGAAAGACGAGACATCTCGTGCCTACCTCTCCCGCTGGCTGGACATGAAAAATTCCTGCACAGGAGTGCACGCTCAGACCGCCATGGCCGCCTTCATCGATGGGTTGGAAAGGGGCATGTTGCTCCGACATAAGCTAAAGCGCTTGCAGGACAATCACCAGCTTGACTTGAACCAGATGATTCAGTTGGCTGGTGAGTTCGCAGCTACCGACAACGATGCTCACGGCTCCCTGCCGGCAACGGCTGTTCCAACTCAAGCTCGGAGGAACAGCAGTACAAAGCAGAAAATCGCTCCAGAAGAAAAGCAATCTACCGACATGGTCGCCATGACTTTTGCAGGACGAGGCGATGGCGGACAACATGGCCGAGGAAGGGGAGCTGGTCGTGGACAGCAGCGAGAAAGTGAAACTACCTCGACAGCACACCGTGTTCCCCAAACCTACGAAGAGTACCACGATATGCCGTGCCTTGTACACCTCGATGCCAACGGCAAATCCACTCACACCAATCGACACTGCAAGTTCGTCAACGACCTCAAGGAAGACCTGGAGTCTGGCTACAAGCAAAGTCGGAAGAACAGACCGCAAGGCAAGGGCAAGGGGAAGAAGAAGGAGGAGTCTAAGGATTCAAGTGATATGGACGAGGACATTGACCCCAAGCACGCCGCCAAGAGCGACGACAAAGGGAAGAACCCCTTCGTGAAGAACGCCAGTTTACCACACTTTCCTTGGCACCCCCTCCGCCCGACAACAGAAGACCTCTTTGAGGATCCTGATGGCTACTCTACCCCCAGTTCCCCAGTACCTACGCTGGCGGAGGTTCCAATCACTTGGGACAGGACGGACCACCCAGACCTTATTCTTACGGAGAACCAATACGCCATGGTCATCAGCCCCCTGATTGACAGCAATGAGTTCACCAAATGTATGGTGGATAGTGGAAGCAGCATCAACATCATGTACCTGGATACACTGCAGAAGATGAACTTGACGGAGGCAAACCTAAGGCGGACCAACACCATCTTCCACGGCATAGTTCTTGGTCGGGAGGCTCGGTCCCTTGGGTGCATTACACTTCAGGTTGCCTTTGGCGATGTTAATAATTACCGCCAAGAGCGCATGACCTTTGAGGTGGTCCCCTTCAAGAGCGTGTACCACGTCATATTTGGTCGCGACATATTCCGCACGTTCATGGCCAAGCCATGCTTCGTCTACAACAAACTCAAGATACCCGGACCCAACGGTGTCATCACCGTATCCGGAAGCTTTACCAAGGCAAGGGACTGCAAGATTAACGAAGCAGCCTTCGCGGAAGCTGTCCTCTACAGTGAAGAATTCAAAGATATCCAGAGCAAGGTCGATGACTCAAAGATGCCCGCGTCGAAGAAGCAGATCTCCGACTCCGCTCCTGCATTCAAGGCCGCCATCGAAACCAAGCCGGTGGAACTTGTGGTAGGCGATGCCTCCAAGACCACCGCCATTGGGACGAACCTGGATCCCAAATAGAAAAGCGTGCTCATTGAGTTCCTCCGTGAGAATAGGGACATCTTTGCCTGGCAACCTGCCGACATGAAAGGTGTACCTAGGGAACTTGCCGAGCACAGCTTAAACATTGATCCAAAATCCAAACCAGTGAAGCAACCTCTATGACGCTTTGGAGATGAGAAGAGACGCGCCATTGGCAAAGAGATAGCTAGGTTACTTAAGGCTAGATTTATCCAGAAGTCCTTCACACCCAATGGGTGGCAAATCCTGTACTTGTCCCCAAAAAGGGAACCAATGAATTAAGAATGTGCGTTGATTACACCGGCTTGAACAAAGCATGTCCCAAAGATCCGTTTGCTTTGCCTCGCATTGACCAAGTCATTGACTCGACGGCTGGCTCGGAGCTTTTGTGTTTTCTCGATGCATACTCAGGATACCACCAGATCAAGACGAGGAAGTCGGACCAATTGGCCACTTCGTTCACTACCCCATACGACATGTTTTGCTATGTTATGATGCCCTTTGGGCTAAAAAACGCAGGTGCTACGTACCAGCGGACAATGCAACGTTGCGACCAAATTGGTCGGAACGTTCACGCCTACATGGACGATATCGCAGTGATGTCTAAAAAGTCAAATGACTTAATCTCCGACTTAAAAGAAACCTTTGAAAATCTCCGGAAATACAACATGATGCTTAACCCTAAGAAGTGCGTCTTCGGGGTTCCAGCCGACAAATTGTTGGGTTTCATCGTTTCCCAACGTGGGAATCGAGGTCAACCCGAAGAAAATCAAGGCCATCTTGAACATAAACCGTCCGACATGCATAAAGGACATTCAACGACTAACAGGTTGTGTTGCAGCAGTTAGTCGGTTCGTCAGCCGACTTGGAGAGAAGGCCCTGCCACTGTACAAGTTGCTGAAGAAGGCGGACAAATTCATATGGACGGACGAAGCAGATGCAGCATTGAAGCAGCTCAAGGATATTCTTTCCTCAGCGCCCATCCTTGCAGCACCCGAGCCTGGAGAACCCCTGTTAATCTACATGGCGGCAACCAACCGGGTAATCAGCGTCATCGTCGTGGTAGAGCGGAAGGAACCATGCTATGAGCACGGAGTTCAACGACCAGTTTACTACGTAAGCGAGGTCTTGACGGAGTCCAAGCAGCGTTACCCACACTATCAGAAGATAGCTTATGGAGTATTCCTTGCTTCTCGGAAGCCGAGGCATTACTTTCAGGAGCACCCAATCATAGTGATGAGCAAGACTCCACTGTCCGACATCATCAACAACAGCGACGCTACAGGAAGGGTCGCGAAGTGAGGCATCGAACTTTCCGCCTTCCAGATCACCTACAAGCGACTGATCACCTATCAAGTCACAAGCCTTGGTGGATTTTATTGCAGATTGGATGGAGATGCCAGATGATACTCCGTTGTCGGATCCAGAGTACTGGGTGATGCACTTTGACAGATCAAAGCTGCTCAACGGCTCGGGGGCTGGTGTATTGTTACAGTCACCAACTGGCAACAAACTACACTATGTTCTGCAGATCCACTTCGAGGCTACAAAAAACATGGCAGAGTATGAAGCACTCATTCACGGATTACGTGTAGCCAAGGATATTGGCATCAAGCGCATAGTTTGCTGTGGAGATTCCGACTTGGTTGCCCAGCAGGTGGCTGGCACCTGAAATGCGCGGAACCCTATGATGGCGGCATATCGAGACGAAGTGTACGAGATAGCCAAGAGCTTCTTGGGCTACGAAGTCAAGTATGTACCTAGGGAGCAAAACGAGGCGACTGATCTACTGTCTAAGCTTGGATCAGGGCGCAAACAAATTCCGCCAGGAGTTTTCCTAGAGCATCTGCACACACCATCTGTGAAGGGAGCCGACATTGACAACCCGGACAAAGTTGACTCTTTCGTCCACATGGTGGCAAAGGTCCCTCTGGATTGGACAAAACCGTTCATGGAATATCTCGAACACGGAACATTGCCCGACGACAAAGTCGAAAGACGACAAATAGTACGTCGAGCGAAGGGCTATACCATAATCAATGGACAGCTCTACAAAAGGAGCACTACTGGTGTATACCTAAGGTGTGTTTCCCAGCTAGAAGGTATTGAAATCCTACGCGAAATCCATCTCGGAGATTGCCGGCATCACGCCGCTCCTCAATCGTTGGTCGCGAAAGCTTTCCGGCAAGGATTCTACTGGCTGACCACGAAGGCGGACACCGACAAGCTGGTTGAGACATGCGTGGGATGCCAGTATTATGCCCGACAACCACATGTTCCTGCTGAAGAATTGCGAACAATACCAATAACTTGGCCGTTTGCAGCCTGGAGGCTAGACATGGTGGGACCGTTACAAACGACACCATGTGGGTTTACGCATCTGCTAGTAGCAGTTGATAAATTCACTAAATGGATAGAAGCTAAACCCATTAGAAAGCTTGATGGGGCAACTGCCCTCAGGTTTGTTCGGGATCTAGTGGTGAGATTTGGTCTCCCACATAGCATTATCACCGACAATGGCAGCAACTTGTCACTCGGAGAAGTGGAGGCTTATTGTTGGGAGAAGGTCATCCGACTTGACCTTCCATCTCACTGGCTATGCCTCGACGGAAGGCACCACCTTCGTGCGTACGAAGGTCAAGTTCGGCAGGCACGTCTTCAACCACGTAACGGAGTTCCCCTGCGTGAAGCAGCCGGAAAGCAGTAAGAAGGAAGCCTACTATGCACTCCATCACATGAGGGCGTTCCTACTAGACCAGCAGAATTCTACGCCGCCAGATCATCTCAAACAGTGGGCCGAAGCAAAGGCCAAGATCACTGATTCAGATATTAGACAAGAGATGTATCGCATCCAGCAGCAGTTTGGGGCAATCATCTTTCGTGATGTCATGACTTCGGGGGGGTTTTCTATGGAGGAAATGTCCTGAATAACCGTGACATAGAAGATCGCCTAAAGATGTAGGGTGACTATAGGAAGTTCATGACGAGACAAGGCGTCCTCCCGTTCCCTAAGCCGAGCCAGAAGGCTTGATGTTGGCCTAGTTGTAGTTCCAAACTATAGATGACCTTTGTGTGTGTGTGGACAAGTGTACATGCTACTACTTATCCTATTAGGTTTATGAATCATCGCTTACTTCTTTTTCTTATTATTACAATATAACAATTAATGCTTGGTTTTTTTGCTTACTCTTTGGTCCTTTGCTCACTTTGGTCCTTCTTTTTTCCTTACTTTATTAGTCTTTTTTCGAGAATAATGTCGATGATTGAAATGTCGTGGCACACTATATATGTGAATGTGCTACGACGGGATTATGAGCCTTGTGATATGCACAAGTCCAGGTCTTGTGCATCCTACTTGGCTCACGGTTCCGTCGTAGCATATTCCTGTGTCCAACGACCTATGTATATATATGAGGCATTCTTTTTGATTTACTTTGTTTTTTTTCGAGAATAATGCCAATGATTGAAATGCCGTGGCATAATATATATGTGAAATATGCTACGACGGGATTGCGAGCCTTGTGATATGCACAAGTCCAGGTGTTGTGCATCCTACTTGGCTCACAGTTCCATCGTAGCATATTCTTGTGTCCAACGACCTATGTATATATATATGAGGCATTTTTTCGACTTACTTTGGTCTTTTTCGAGAATAATGCCAATGATTGAAATGTCGTGGCACACTATATATGTTATTGTGCTACGATGGGATAGTTAGCCTTGTGATATGCACAGGTCCAGGTGTTGTGCATCCTACTTGGCTAACTGTTCCATCGTAGCATATTCCTGTGTCCAACGACCTAGCTAGTTATACATGAGGCATTCTTTTGAGTTACTTTGGTCTTTTTCGAGAATAATGCCGATTGATTGAAATGTCGTGGCACACTATATATGTGAATGTGCTGCGATAGGATTGTCCGCCTTGTGCTATGCACAGGTCCAGGTGTTGTGCATCCTACTTGGCGGACAGTTCCATCGTAGCATATTCCTGTGTCGAACAACCTAGTTATATATGAGACATGATTTTTGAGTTTAGTCTTTTTGATTTAGGAGTAATTTCTATAAGTGTATCTTCATATGCGACTTTAATTATACATTTTTTTCAATCACCGGTTAATTATTATTGTGAACTTGTAGATGACGTGATACGTCTTGTACAAGGGACGGGTTCTCAGAGTCTACGATGATTGGGAAGTCTGCCGGAGACAGATGCACCGTTTCAGCGGCAATAGCTACAAAGGGTACAACACTATGGCGGAGGCGGAAGCTAGATACACGCGCTATCTAGCGAGAGTTAGGACGAGGAACCGGATGAAGACCTACACCTTCGTCGCGGTGATCATGCTTATCGTCTTTGGTTGTTTATCCCGTGTTTGTGTCTAGCTAGTTTAGATGTCTAGGCGAGCTTTCGAGCTCTAACTTGTTCGAGACACATGTATTCGCATGTCACCAACTACTTTGTAACTTGATCGAAATAATGTAACTTATACTATGTATTCATGTATGAGACTTATCTATATGTATTTGTTTCAATCTTGTTTTGCAAATTATGTATTTATATATATAATTGTATATCTTGTATCTGTGTGTATATCTGCCTGTAATATTGTATATAATCTGTATTATATATCATATGGCTCTGAAATTAAAAACAAAAACAAAAAAACACCTGTGGCGCACATGACCTAGCTTTTGTGGCGCACTACATCTAAAGCGCACCTGCGCAGCTTAGTGGCGCACTGCAATGTGCGTCACAGAAGATCCAACGCGTAGCGCACCTGCCCACCTAGCCGTGGCAGTGCGCCACAGCTAGAAGATAGCCGCAACGCGAGGCTAGTGGCGCACTGCTAGTGCGCCACGAATGACCATTTCATGTGCGCCACAAACAGGCATTTTCCTAATAGTGTGAGTTCGATTAGTACTTGGTAAGAAGTACGATTAGGTCTAGACTAGCGTGGGTCTTGGTTTCGTGTAGGTCCTGTGTGAGTTTTGTAACACCAGGAGTTGAGAAGAAAATAAAGAAAAAGAACGGGCATGACACGTACCATTGGCTATAAGATTTTTCGAGCGTTCTTGTTTGTCTAATTTGATATAGTCGATCTGTGGACAAAATCCAACAAAGTTTTCTGGCCGCAGGAAGCGAGGCGTGCGCAAGAAACGATGGTGGGAAACACCTGCCACGCGGGAAGCCGCCGACGCTGATAGCCGATATCACATCGTCATTAACATCCCATCGCGAGGGTGTCAAGCGATGACATCAGGAGGAAGACAGACAAATGGGTCGGGCCGCTGGGCGCCAGACAGACCGAACTCCGACCCAAAAGTGACCACGGACCGACCAAACCAGCAATAAACGGACTGTTTGTGCCTAGAGATGGCACCCGCCGGGTTCGGGGCCGGGTCCAGGCCCCCATACCCGTACCCGCCCCGTTTCCCTGTCCCCGCGACCCGCTCCATTTACACTGGCGGGTACAGATCCCGCCCAGACCCGCCACCTGACGGGTATACAGGACCCGACGGGTACCCGAGACCCACAAAAAAATGATAGCATACAGCTGAAAACTGACAACAATAACAGGAAATAATTTCCAGCAAGTATAATTTTCAGCAAGTATATAGAAAATTGACAATAACAACATTTTTAACGAGTTCATGACAACAACAAGTAGTCCATGCGTTCAAACATGCAACAACAAATAGTAGGGATATATTACAAGTTTTACAACAAATAGTTCAAGTCTCCAACACAAGTAGACGACAATAACAATAGACACACACGGGCGCACACACATAGACAAACAAGAGAAGTACGTCTTCAGCCACCAGGTTACCATGTCCAAGCTCCAAGCTTGAGTGCTGGACTGCTGGTGTGTAGGACATCTCATATCGTACTAGCCTCATCTTCTTGTTTGTCTTGAAGACAAGTCCAGAAGCTGCCTTCACCAATGTGAGCATCTACAAAGAAATAATTTTACACACACAAGAAGATAAGCTCACAAGCATAAATAAGAAGAAACATAAGAGATAAATGTTAACAGACTGAATGATTTGTTCACCTTTGTACTTGTTTCTAAGCCAGTCTTGATAGCACATCAATACCTCAAGCATGTGAGAAGTGAGGCGGCTCCTATGTTCATTTAGTATTCTTCCACTAATACTAAATGCAGATTCTGAATCAACCGTTGTGACCGGAATAGCAAAAACATCTCTTGCAACCTTTCTTAGTGTTGGGTACCTTGTTCCAGCCACTTTCCACCAATCCAACACATTAAACTTCTCAGTATATGGAACCAAGTCATCAGACAAGTAATTCTCCATCTCACCTTGAAGTCTAGCTGCTACGGGCCTTTGTTGTGCAACAATATCATGGAAAAAGGTCATGATGGTAGGAGCAGGCATTGAAGACAAGGAACATTCTGCGGCTGCTTGGTATCCATTTCCTTCCACTTCATACTCCTCGGTCAATTTATGGAGATTAGCAACTACATCATCAACCTTTTCTATGCATTCATAAGAGGTTGACTCAATCCCATGGAGCATTGCAAAACATGCAATCAACATTTGCTTCTTATATCTAGGGTCAAGTAATGTTGTTATGCCCATCAGCCCTTGGATATCTTTCCAATATTTATCAAATTTTTCTGTCATACTATGGGACATTTGTTGGATTGCCAAATCAGTAGAGGTTCTCCAGTGCCTAATTTTCATCTTAATTTCACATATATTAGGAAAGTACACATTGGTAGTGACATAATCGGTGCCCGAGAACAATGTAGTTATATCATAGAACACCCTAAGCCTCGGTACGACCTCAGCAGCAAAGTCCCATTCCTCAGGAGTCGGCAATGTTACATATTGCTTGTCTACTATTTTGGCTCTTTCAAAGACAGCTCTATAAGGCAAAGCTATGTCAAGCATAACGAAAACATAATTCCACCTAGTCTTACAATCTAGACTCAACATCCTTGTGATTTTTTACTTTCTTATACCTAGCCATCTCTTCAAATTTCTCAACCCTCTTTGGTGTGGCAGTCCAATAAGCAGTACTTTCTCTAATATTGTGTATAGCGGACTTCATGAGCTCACAATCTAATCCATCTTTTACTACGAGATTTAAGATATGAGCACACTAACGCATGTGAAGCATTGTACCTTGTAAGAGCAGCTTCTCCTTGCCTATCTTGGTCACCAATAGGTCAAGTGCCTTGTCATTTGATATGCAATTGTCAACGGTCACGGTCATGAGCTTCTCATCCAAGTTCCATTTCATCAAGGTTTCATGGAGCATTTCAGCTATAACATCTCTGCTGTGTGGTGCCGGCACATATATAAATCTACAATAACAATACATGATTCAATATAGTGGACAGCAATAGTGGACAGAAATAGTGGACAACAACACAGTATAGTGGACAACAATATACAATATAGTGGACAGAAATATAGTGGGCAACAATATAGTGGACAACAATATAGTGGACAGAAGTATGGTGCACAACAATACAATATAGTGGACAACAATATACAATATAGTGGACATCAATATAGTGGACAACAATATGGTGGACAACAACACAATATAAAATATTGGACAACAATAGTGGATACCCCATTAGAATGCTTCGCAGCTTCCATGATTCATCAACAAAATGACCGGTAACAGTCATGTAGCCCTTTTTTTGATTGTCAGCTGCATATCGGTGGTGATAGCTACCCTTGATTGCACCATAGTCATGTATCCAATTGTAATCTTTTTCTCCTTGTTATATCTTGCTATGATATCCTTCCTACAAAACAAATGACAAAAGGTTAGCTCATCATTCACAAAGAAACATGGCAGAAATAAAGTGACTCGTGCATAAATAAGAACAAACCTATAAGTGTTCCTTGTATGAAGAGTGAAAAGTGGTTGCACCGCATGGACAAACCTCCTAAACCCTGCATGGTCGACCATGCTCAATGGATAGTCATGCAACACCATCATGTTACCAAGCTCTTCTCAAAAAGTCTCTTGATCAAATGTATAATTCTCTACATTCACCTTCCCATCAGATTGTGTGGTCATCCTCAATGAGGACTGACTCATTGATTTGGCCCCGCTGCTATTCATCTGAATCATCCTTTGAGTGCATATTTTTAGATGATCACGTAAATGAGTTGTGCCACTCTTGGATCCTACACTAAGAGACTTGTGACAGTAGTTGCAAATGGCCTTCCATTGTCCATTAATGAACTCCTTCTTCATCTCGGTCCACACAAGAGAAGTGAGCTTCCGTGTCCTTCCACCTTGCACCTCAACCACTTCATCTTCTTCATCATCGGATATATAGTTCACAGATTTAGATGGACCTTGGCTACTACAGCTTGCAGCACTACATCAAATAAATCACATAAATGAACACAATTATTTAAAGTACCTACTGCTGCAAACATGTTTGTCTTCAAATAAATCACATAAATGAACATGTTTGTCTTCATACAAGAAACAATATGTCAAGTTCTCAACATGTTCAGATCCTAAACGATCGATACTAAACAAGAACCTAATGCTGCAACACATACAGCTTACATAACTAACATGTTCAGATTGTAAACTAACATTTTCAGATCCTAAACTAACATGTCCAGATCCTACACTTACACTGGGCTTGCAGACTTTTGTGGTGGTTGGTCGACGTTGGTGTGTCTGCTCTTCTTCTCTACATGCTTTCCCATCCCCTTCTCCTCGACTCGTCGACTGCCACTAGAGGAGCCAGCAACTGGCGGCGCACGACCCCGCTCCCGGCTCCTCACCGGCGGAAAACCAGCAGCGTGGCCTCCTCCTCTTGCTACCCTGGTGTTTGAGGACGGGTTGACGCCGAGGAGAAACCCCAGCCGTGCATCATTTCCGTGCGGCGGGATCTGTGGGGTCTCTGCCTCCTCTCCCGACGGTGGCGGCATCGGGTTGTCCTCACCGTCGTTGTCCCCTTCCCCCTCGACGTTGAGCTCGGGTTCCATGGCGGGCCGACGATGCAGTGGCTAGAGGGCTCGGCGGCCAGTAGCGTAGGGAGGAGCTAGAGGGGCCGGTGGCCAGCGACGTAGGGAGGCAGGGCCACGCGAGCGGCGAGAGCGAGAAGGCGAGATGCGGGAGGGCCAGAGGGGGGCGCGATGCGGGAGGCGCCGGGGACCGAGAGCGAGAGCGAGATGCGGGAGGCATCGGGAGCGAGCGAGATGCGGGAGGCGGGGGCGCGGAGCAGTTGCGGCGCGGGAGGAGATACGTGGGGCGGTGGGGGAGTGGCTGAGCAGGGGATAAGTTAGGGTTTCTCTATGCACACTTACAGGTGGGATCCTCATGTCATAGCGGGTATGCGGGTCTGGGTCTGGAACCTTCATACCCGCCTCCGCCAGACCCGATGGGTGTATGGTTTTACCAATAATTAGACCCATGGGTATTATTTTTTACCAGACCCTCCCCATATATAGCGGGGCTCCGTCGGGTTAGCGGGTATCGGGTATACATTGCCACTGTGCCCCAACCAGAGTATAATAAGTTGCCCTTATTATACTCTCAAGGAAAAAATATGTCAAGTTAATGGCATATGTGTTGCTAAATTTATAGTAGTTTGACTTAGTACAAAAGGTAAAACTCATCCGCGAAGGTGTGTGCAATGATTCCGGGACATGGATGAGCAACAAAACCTAAATTTTATTGACTTGCATGATTAAGCTTACAAAACCGAAATTCTAGCCACAATGCAGAAAAAAAACACAGAGAACTTTGAGAAATAGCAGCCACAGAATCTGCAAGTCTGTAGTCTCTGTGACGGGTCTCCGAAGACGAATAATCTGTTCTTCTGTACACGCACGGATCATGGGAAGCATCGTGGCATGTTTTCGGCACCCTCTTCCTCGGGCCCGACCAACGCGAGCAGGATGTCCTTGTATCCGAAGGAGGTGTCGTCGACGACGTCGAGCGTCACGGTGGTCTTGAACCTGGCCCTGTACTCGGCCTTGATCTGCTCCATGTCGACCTCCGCCCGCGACACGATCGCCCTCGTCAGCATGTCCTCGTACGTCCCCAGCCCCACTATCGACTGCCTGATCACCTCTGCGAAGTGTTTTTCAGGCGACGTCAGGCACCACACGGCGCTCTTGAGCGCCTTGGCGAACTCGCTGCTGCAGTGGCTATCGATGTCCTGAAAGAACGTCCAAAGGGAATGGTTTTTCCATCATGTTCGTCTGCGCTGTTCATGGATATTGTTCCGTCTAACCGTACCGTACCTCGGCGAAGTCTGTGCCGTGATCGTCCCTGTACCGCCGGAGCGTCGCCCCGAGCTGGGCCTTGCTCCGGGTACCCACGATCCGTACCACCTCGTCGCGGTGCGGCTCCTTCTTCCTGATGGCCTCCGCCAGCTGACACGCCTCCAGCCTCGCCGCGTCCTCGTCGACGCGCTCCCCGCCGTAGCGGTAGGAGGTCACGAGGCTCACCAGCATCTGCGAGTTTCACTGTCAGATCGAGCTTCTCCCGGTACAGTTTCAACGAGTTGAATGAAATTCCTGAGCGGGCATTGCCTTCTTGAGAGGCTGCTGGAACGCGGAGGAGGAGGCCAGGTCCTCCTCGACGGAGCAGCCGAAGAGGGCGCGGTAGGCGCGCCTGACGGCGACGAGGTGGTCGGGGGTGGAGGCGCAGGCGACCTCGACCAGCACGGACAGGTAGTCGCCGTCTCCTCTCTGCCGCAGCGCGCCGTGCACCAGGTTCGCGTCCCGCTCCGCCGGGTCCATCGACCACAAGATGAGCGCCTTCTGAGAAACCCAAGCAGAAAAATCGATCTTCAGAAAGTGCCTCGCCGATACAGGTTTCCCATCCCAGTTCAATCAACTGGGAATGTCGCCGGAAACATATGCGAGTACGTACCCAGAAGTCGAGGGAGACGGGGCAGGTGCGGGAGAGCCTCTGTCGGAAGGAGTTGAGCATGGGCTCCCGGAAGAGGAAGGCGTAGGCGCGGCGTATCCCCGACCGCTGCGCCGCCGTCCGGTGAGCCAGTATCCGGACCAGGGCCTCCTTGTCCGCCCGCCATCCTGCACCAAGAAGACCCACCATGTCAGCCTATCTACCAGCTGCTGCACCTGCAATGCGGCGACAAGAAACTCGAAACCGGCAGCAGCCAAGCACTGAAGAACATTGCCTTGGAGCGCCTTCCTGATGCTCTCGGCGTCGTCCGAGGCCGACGGCAACGGGCTCGGTACGATGATAGAGGACATGATGCTCGATGTTTCGGAGAATGGGCAGCAGCCGGCCGCGGAACGGAAGATCGCCGACGTCCAGCCGCTGCAACCACCACACACAGGATGGTACGGCGGAGACCACGAGCCTATATAGGTGACGACACAGAGGCACCGAAGGAACTTATCCTAGTTGATCTGAAACAAAGAACTCGTGGCAGGCAAAGTGGATCGACACACTACACAGATCATAAAGCGTTCTCCTTCACCTGTAAACTAGCGATCTTCTTCGCCGGCGTTATGGGCGTCTGCTTGTCGTCACTTGTCAGATCTCAGCCATGGAATTTTCTTACAGGTTAAGCTTCCATGCGAAACCTCGTTCAACAACTCGTCTGCAACACCATGGGAATCTATCCGTGATCTGGCGTTTCCATTATTTCGCCACGCTTTACCAAAGTGCACAAAAGAAGTACGTTCCCCTTTTCACTTCACACCATTTCTTTCCCGTTCTTCCCATGCCTGAATAAAGCGGTGCCAGGTATATACAGAGTACCACGATTACTAAGAGCATCTTTAACCGATAGCTAAAAATTTAGAGAACTTTCGGGCAGACTAAAAGTTGGATTTAAAATTTAAGTCCTCTAAACGGTGGCCGCGAGATTGGACCCCAGTAACTTAAAGGACTAAACATAGATTTGGATAGATTTTGACAGTTTTGAAACCGATTTTATACATAGTCCATACAATTTAACTAAAACATATACGAAATTTAACCTAAACTTAAACTAAAGCTAATACTAGCCTCCGTTCGGTTCCATTGCCCTCGAGGTCGCCGCCATCAGCAGTCGCCTAGCCACTTCTCGGTCTCCCCGTCGTTGTCAAGTTTGTCCTCATCGTCCTCATGGTCGATGATGACTGAAGCCGATAAGGAGGACCTTGGGCGGCCGTGAGGTGAAGATGAAGACGAGGCGTCCGCTGTGGAAAACGACGTCGCCCCCGAGGATGCTCGTGCGCGATTGGCTTTCTTGGCAGCATACTTGGTGTATGTCGCAGCCTCCTTTGCCACGATCTCAGGGTTCGGCCGCTTGCGCTCGGCCATCTACGCTCGGGCTCGAGGCGCTCCCACGCCCCGCGGTCCTCCCTCGTCATCTAGGCCATGTGGCTGCGGCTGGGTTGCGTGAATATCTTCGGTAGCGGCTCATCGCAACCGAGAGGGAAGTTGAGATGGCCGTAGTGGCTGCCGTGGAGGCGGATGTTCTCGACTTCGTGCCTCCGCGCCGCCTGGGCCGCCGACTGGTAGGTCCCTAGCCAGATGTGTCGACCGGTGTTCCGGTCGATGATTTTGGCAACCCAGGTGCCCCACTCCCGCTGTTGGATGTTGTGGTAGCGCGGTTGCGACGACAACGGAAGGCCTATGGGGACGGTAGATCAGCGTGGCCCGCCGCCCCGGCGGCTGACGCTGCGGATGGGAGGTGGGGAGCGACGACACGAAGATCCTGTCAAGCTTCATGCACTAGCCAACACAACGAAAAGTCCGAACTGATGGAAAGGGCTAGTGCAATCCACTTATACACTTCAACACCCCTCTCACGTGTGACGGGGAGAAGTCAGCACGTGCAACCGGAAGAGAGCGACGGCGCGCGAAACTCACGTATGACTTAAAAGGCCTATACGTGGACATAGAGGGATCAACAACAATTTTAGGATAAATTGCGAAAGCCAGGACTCGAACTCAAGACCTTAGGCTCTGATATCATGTTAAGCTTCATGCACTAGCCAACGCAACCAAAAGTCCGAACTGATGGAAAGGGCTAATACAATCCACTTATACACTTCAACAGATCCGACCATCTTCCTGCATGAATGTGGTGGCGGTCGGAGCTCGACTGGCGGTGGGGGAATTTTTTGTCACCGCCCGGTGGCCAAGAAAATATAGGAGGAGGTAGGTATTTTTTTATCACCTATATCGTAAATATAAGCCACTAAGCGGTTTTAGGGTTTCGATTCGAGGCTGCTATAGCCCTTAGAGGAGAAAAAATGGGCCTCTAAAGCCTTTTTTTGGCTTCGGATAGAGATGCTCTAAGGTCTTTAAAGGTGGAGCTGATATTATTTTTTAGCAAGGACACTAAAAAATAAAAGGCCTCTGATCCAGTACAACCACCCTCCCACACCTAAAAGTATAACCTCAAACACAAGGACGGCTCAGATCGCTTGATACCCCTTCCAAGCCATTGAAACCTCGCTTTTCTTAAAATTAGAATACGTTTTTTGATTGAATAGGTTCTATCAGCTTCCATTCATTATCCGTAATTAGTACATACATAAGTAATCATATAGAAAACCCCATATAACTCAATGAAAACCATACCGGTGCTAGTACGGCCTGTACGCGAATGAAAAAAAAAACACCGATGTACGGATCATCGCTGGTCGAGTACGCCGGCGACGGCCGTGTCCGTGCGGTGGTACTGGTGGTGTCCAGCGAGCCGGTGATTTGTCCACGTCAGCGCACGCCTCGGCTTGGCCTTGTAGGTATGTGTCGGCAGGGCTAGCATGGGGGCAACGACACGGTGGAGGCGAGGCGCAAGATCCTGGCGGCGGCCGCCGCCGCGATGACCGTGAATGGGAGCTTGGGGAGAACAACCATACAGTCCGGCACGATCTCCAGCAGCCTAGCATGCGGCACGCGATTGGCGGCGGTGAGGTGTAAGATCCTGGCGGCGGCTGCGAATGGAAGCTTGGGGAGGACAATTTTACAGTTATGACACAATGTCCAGCAGCCTACCACACAGTCCGACGCGGTGTCCGGCGGCCTACCAGACAGTCTGGCGCCGTGTCCGGCGGCCTACCGGACAGTCCGGCGTGGTGTGCGGCGGGAAGCCGGATAGTCCGGTTGTGAGATGGCCGACGGCGATGGCGGTGGCCGGCGACGAAGGTCGGCGTTGTAAAGGAGTTGGGTCTGCTGTGTGGGAATGCATGTATACAGATGCTGATCCGTATCTCTATACGTAGGTAATACTCGATGTGGATATGGGTTCATATGTATACATGACTGTATTTGTACAAGTTTAAATGGGAGGGGGTTGTACTGGATTAGAAGTCATAGTAAAATGTGTCTAAATTCTTGGTGGAGTTTTTGTCCCCCTCGATAGTGGTGGGAAATTTGAAAAGATCCAAATGCGAGGACCTTCAATAAAAAATGCACCATGCCTACCTTTATATTCACTAGAATTAAGCCAGAAGCTAATCTGTGGGTCCTTGCTGGTGTGAAACACTTGGGTATCTTGATACCGCGAGAGTGATCTTTTCATGCGTGCGTGACTTGTACATTAAACGTTGAACTTCTTTCTTTCTCTATTAATGAGGTGATGAAATTTTCTCCGGCTATCACCACAATGTGCCACGAAACCCAGATTAGCTCACACAACTTATAGTTGACACACACCACCCAGAAGAAGAAACTTGTCGAGGTTGCTTGTAAGGCCTCTCACAGTGTTGCAAAACGATGGTGTCCTATTCGTTTTAGGCATCGATGGCCAGTGGCCAATAAAATATTCAAGGCATCGGAACAACTTGGTGCTCTGATTCCCAATTCCAATCGCTAATAAACAATGCATACCTTAAACAGTGAACAACGACTTCTCTTCAGCTAGAAATCAGGGCGTGGCTTGGTCAAGATTGTATAGCTATATAAGTGGGTCCTACATTTATTGTACGGGCATCAGTTATGCTGTGAGACCGATGCCAGATTTCTCTCACTCGGCATCGCTACTCACGTGACAATCTTTTCATGCAGTGGGCATCGACCACGCTGTGGAGGGCCTAAGTGTCATTGTTTGGGATTTGAAATCACTATATTTTTTATAATTTAAAAAAGGACAATTTTTTTTGAGATTTGATATCGCTATACTTAGAATCACACTTTTATTATTTTTTGTGTCGCTCAAAATTCAAAACACTTTGAACTGAGATTTTACACGTTGGTTAGCTACTTCTAGAATTTTGTTTCACGTTTTCTTAAAACTTGTAAAATATAATTTTCAAATTTTGATCTTGGAAGCCAAAATTCTCCGCTCGATACAGGGGCGCTAGCTTCTGACAGGTAGGGTCCATATGAAAGAAAAAATATCAGTGGTCTGATTATCGTGTCGTATCCCCGTGCCCGTGCTCCAGAATCCAGCCCACCTCGCGAACGGCGGCACCGCATGCCGTAGAGGAGATTTGGGGGAGGGGGATTCGGAGAGGAGATGGCGAAGCGGCTGCGCAAGGCGGCGCCGTGGGAAGAATCACCGGTCTCGCCGGCGAACTGCCTGGACGACGGCTGCCTCATGCATATCTTCAGCTTCCTCAGCCCGATCCCAGGTTTGATTCGTTCCCTTCCCCTTACCAGCAGAAACGATTGGAGGAGAATGGTTAGATTTTGTTGCGTGCGTGGTCACTTCGATTCGTGATTGACTTCGGATTTGGGTGGAGGGTTGGTGGGGGAGCAGTTAGGAGGATGGGGCAAAAACAAAGCAGTTTGACCTGCTTCTGTGGTGAGCAAGATAGGGTTCTGGGTAATTTGTGTACCGGGCACTGATTTCACGTTGCCATATTGCTAAATTAGTGGGGTTCGGGGGAATTACTGTTGGACGTGATGGTGTATGCATCTTCAGTAGTGAAAGATGTCTTAAAATTAGATTCTGGATGGGTTTGGACTTGGGACTAGTGAATGTTTGCTCTTTTTTTTTGTCAAATTGCAGGGTTTGATCACGTTTCACTCTGAGATTGATTAACTTTATAAGGGCATGCACAATATTCTTATCTTAGTAATGCCATGTAAGATGATTTCTGAGTTGGAGAGAGAAACAAAAAAAAGACGTTTGCCTTCTCTTAGCTAAGAGATGGTCTCCTAACAACGATATGTCTTACCACATATTTAGGGATATCTGTCGCTAGAGATAAGACTAAAATAACCATTGCACATCATATTTTGTTGTCATATCAAAATTACATGGCACAAATAAGATAAGACTGTCTTATCAAACATTGTACGTGCCCTAAGTTGTCACCATAGGTACTGTTCTTACATGTCCATTGGTTGGTTGCTGGTTCTTCGAAAAACATATAAACTGATTATATATTACCCACGCAGTGGAAGTTGATATGGTTGTTTTGGAAATTTTGTCTGGAGAACCAAACCTTAACTTACTGGTGATGTTCTTGATTGTGTTACTGCTATCATTTGTGTTTCATGAAACTTTACCTTTAAAACATGGATGGTGGACCGAAATGGAGTTTGACCTGCTTCTGTGGGGAGCAAGATATTATTCTTTGGCGATTCGTTGTATTGGGCACTGATTTCACACAGCTATGTTGCTAAATTAGGGGGATTTGTGGAATTACTGTTGGACGTGGTGTGATAAGCACTTTCAGTAGCGAATGATGTCTCAGAATTAGATCCTTGATGAGTTTGGGCTTTAGAGCCAGGGAGTGTTTGCTAAGTGGTTGTCAAGTTGCCAGGATTTGATCTCGTTTTACTATGAGATTGACAAACTTACACATTAGTACCATATTGTATGTGTTGTTGTGGGGATTGAGGAGAGGATATATTTGGAGTATATTTTGAATTGTTATTCTCCTAGTCTGTTGGGCTTGCTTAATGTTTGTGCTGGGGACTGTTTTGGACATCCAAGAAATCTTTCTAGCCTGGTTGTGTTGAGCAGGACCACAATCGGATTTTAACGTGTTTGATTGTGTAATGGCTATATTTCTGATTCTGTTTTTGTGTCTTTATGCTAAGCAGTGTGAATGCTTAAGTGTTGAGTATTAGACTATCACGGATGGGAAACTGGTTTATGTCAGGTCTTATTACATGAAAACTACAGTTAGGTACTGTTCTTAGGGCCTCTTTGTTTGGGCTGGCTGTGCTGCTGTGTAGGGAAAGCTGTTCTGAGTTGTACTCTTTGGCTAGTTAGCTGGCTGTCTGGCTTTAAACTGGGGAATTATCTGAAATAGCCTCAGAGTCATAAGAAAGTGTATTTTTATTGATTTATGTGTAATATATAACATATGGATAACTGCAAAAAAAACATTCAGATCACTATAAAATAACATAAATACACAAGAATATGCACACCATATAATTCATGAAATAACTTCCATTGTCCAAAATACATATCCATCACGAATGTAGCTTTATCCAAAATATTTATCATGTCACTATACTAACTAGCACAAATAACTTTCATAGTCCATACACACAAGAGAATATTTATAATAAATCATCAATATTTAAAATACGAAAGCACCATATCTGTATAAGTATCCAGAATTTCAGATAAATAACACATGCATGCATCTGTCATACTCATGTTTATCAAATTATTCACTACATGCATTGTAATACACACACGCTAGCTGATCATATGCACTGGTATATAATTATTACATGAGCCATTTGCATTAGCATCAAACATGTACCATGTACAGAACTACTACTACGTAGCAACAGTACAGTACTAGTACTAGTCCGTAGCAGCAGAACAAGCATGAGCAGACAGCCATGTCCATTGGTTGGTTGCTGGTTCTGTGTGAAACAAATAATCTGCTTATATAATGCCCACACAGTGGAAACTGATTTGGTGGTTGGAAAATATATCTCGATCGTGTTTCTAGATAACAAAACCTTAACTTGCTGGCGATGTTCTTGATTGTGTCGCTTCTATCATTTCTGTTTCATGAAAATGAGCATTTTTTAGCATTTCATTTTTGAACCTGCAGATAGGTATAACACCGCCCTCGTTTGCCACAGATGGCGGTACCTTGCATGCCATCCTCGGTTGTGGTTACGTGTTGAGAGGCCACTCAGAAATGTAACGGAGCCTGGTGTTTATATGAATCTTGAGGCTGCTGTTTCTGCTGCTAGGTTCGTTTCATCCATCTGATTTTTACATTGTGGAATGAAGGATGTTATGGATGACCTCTGCTTTGTTGAAGGCCTGGTGACACTATTCTAATTGGTGCCGGTAGCACCTATCTGGCATGCAATATCCAAATAAAGAAGCCTCTTTGCATCGTAAGTTTTGCTATCCATGTTCTCTGTTATCTCAGCAGAATTGTTCTCTGGTGAAATTCTTCCTGCATTATTCGTGCATTTGTAAGTTTACCTGTGCAACTTTGTGCTTATGTTTGTCATTTTCCGTTCCATCAGATTGGTGGGGGTGAGCTTCCTGATGACACTGTATTAACATGTTCCCGTGGCTCTGACAAGTATGCCTCTTTCTTCTGTTGTAATATTTCCCCGTGTTTTCTACTGTTTTGTCGGTTTACCATGCTGCTGCAGTCATTATGTGTTGTTATTATAGCACTTCATATTTACGGATTTTCTCCTGCCAATAGTGAAATCTCCCCCTTCATTACACTTAACTAACCCGGTTATGAAGCTTCCAGTCAATTACATTACCTAGCCTGATGCTAGGTTCGTCTATGGCAAGCTGGTCTCTTTAGTGTAGCTGAAAACAGTCTCCATTTGACATGATGGTTCTTTCTCAAAGAAACTTCCGTTTTTGTTTTCGGTAACAGTTAGTTGAAAACATCTTTTTGGGGATGTGCTGTGGTATAAAGGAAAAAAATTCCATATACACCTGTCTTTAGGTTCTTAACTAACAATTTGGAATGTCGAAACTGGGAATTATATTCCATTTGATGCTAAGGGATTATGGTTTATAGCTCTTTGGTTCATGAATGTTGGTCTGTAAACTAAGGCGGTAGTGAAAAAGTTTGGTTTGCTCAGGTCTTCAAACTGTTATGTTTTTTCTACAGTATATACCGTGCCATTTCCCCTCTCTGTCTGATATCTTTGTACACAACAAACCTGTGTAAGCAGTGCACTGGAGTTCCTTTCCACGTGCAAGATTGCCAATCTCACCATTAAGGCGGAGCTCGGCTGCTGTCTGCTGCACCGAAGCGGCAAGCTGACTATCCAGGAGTGCTTGCTGCAGTGCGAGCAAAACCCTCTGGACTATCTGTCCTTCCCGATAGTGAGCACGGCGATTGAATACAATCCATTACCATCGCTCAAGGAGCAAGGGCACGGCGTGACGGTCGTTCGCACCCGCATCGAAGGCGGCGCGAAGGCCATCAGGACGAACGGAACCCTCGCGCTGCAGCGCGTGCGGGCCATCTACGCCCGCAGCTCCGTCTTCTTTTGGTTTGAAGTAGGAGAAAAGTAGGAACATCTGTCAGAAAATCGTTTCTGTGAACTTTATTTATAAACTCTTTGTGTTGTGCACCACCCCTGGTGTCCGGCGAACTGTTGTACGTACGTATCATGGTTGTCCCTGTCTGTTGTAAACTATAGACAGATTTGTACCTGACGTTTGAATCATTAAAAGGCTACGTTGTTCCTCGCAAGTGAACTGTGAAAAGTTTGGTAGACTGCAGAAATCTAGCTGGCTAATCCCTGGATCAAACTTGGCCGTTGTTCTTTAGATCTGATTCGTGTTGATCTAGTAGTAGTAAGCTATGGCCCATTTAAGAACATCGGTGTGGCTGATTCCTATGAAATTCTTGTGTTGGGTGTGTTGTTTCCTTTTCGGAACGCATGGTGTGGTTACTCGACATAAAACTAAGAAAAGATTTTTCATTATTCCTACTTGGAAAACCATTTTACAGTAGTACTTTTATGTTGAAGCAATTGTTATTTTCGAAAAAATTCATATGGTACAGACACACATTGTGAAAGTACTTTCTCTTCGTTTCGTTCGGCCACATTTCTCTTCTTTTAATGGCCACTGCAGGGCCGACATGCCACTGCAGCGAACTGTCCGAAGCTACGTCGGCTAGTTTAAGACACGGTCGTTAATTACTCCCTCCGTAATTTAAATGACACAATTTGTAAATTATGCAATCCTAAAATATTTAGACAAAAAAACATTTAATCTCTGTAATTACTCCAGTGTGAAAAGAACAAACTGCTTGCATGCACATGCAGCGAATTGCATGCATGTTCTACTTCATGCTATTAAATAGACCAATCAGATGACATCTAGGGGTCAGAGAATTGCAAATTGTGTCCTTTAAACCGGGATGAAGGAAATACTTCCTCCGTCTTAGTTTATAAGACTTACGCGTATTTCTAGATTGACAATTAACCAACTTAGCATGAGGTACATACGATAAAAACTATATCATTAGAAACTTCAAATGTTCTATTTTTTAATGATATAATTTTTATATTATATAATTCATATTATATAGCTCATGCGGACGACCTAGATATACGCGTAAGTCTTATAAACTGGGATAGAGATATTACTGTATGTGTATGTCTGCCCACTAGTAGCATGAATGCGTAATTATTCAGCGATTAATCACACCCCGATCGCTGTGCTTTGCATGGTACCGGAGTAGTGTGGGGAAGCGAGTTGGTGATGCGCCCTGCGACCAGTACTCCCTCTGTTTTTTATTACTTC
This sequence comes from Avena sativa, assembly GCA_916181665.1. Taxonomy (NCBI): domain Eukaryota; kingdom Viridiplantae; phylum Streptophyta; class Magnoliopsida; order Poales; family Poaceae; genus Avena; species Avena sativa. The sequence continues at coordinate 36,129,423 of OV702289.1, read as the reverse complement.
GCGTTCTAGCAATTTTCAAAGTTAAACTTTGTCAACTTTGACCAAAAATATAAGAAAATATATAAACATTTGTTATTCCAAATACATATATTATAAAAATATAACTTACGAAGATTTCAATACTATAATTTTTATATTGTAGATACTTCTATTTTTTGCTAAATATTTAATCAAACTTTAATTTTTTTGACTTTGACTAAACCCAGAATATAATCTAATTGTGAACGGAGGGAGTACACTCCTTGTTTTTACCCTCCGGAGATGATGGTTTCTCCTTTGTTTTTACCTCCCGAGACGGCGAGACGGATTTTTCTGCTTGTTACTGCCTGCCCAAATGAGGTAAACAGCCCAGGTGAAATTGGGGTTAGATGGATCGGGCGTGTAGTTATCCGTGTCATTGAATAGCTTAGTAAAGGTATTGGCAGGTACCAATTCAAACCGGCTTCAACGGTAGTCTCGGACGTCCGGTGGTCCAGTGAAACATTTTCACGTGTTGTACTACTGCCCTGGTAAAATAAATAACGGTGTCTCACGCACGCACGCACGCGGTAAGTTTCTATAGCTTCCCATTTTCGTGGAGTTTTTTTTTGTGAAAGATTTTTCCTTTTTCTTGGCGAGAGCCGAGCTTCGAGCGTTTCAAATTTCGTCTCTCTTTTTTACTGCTGGCCTCTGGTAAAGCTGGCTCTCTGCGTGTTCTCTTTGTGGGCTTGGGCAAGCGCCAAAGCTGACTCCCACCATTTAAAAAGAAGTTGAAACTCTGAGCTTGGCAGTTCCTTTTGGCCGGCATATGCCATCGTCGACATGTCACAGGACAGGGGAGGGATTTCCGGAGCAAACAAATTAAAAGCGACAGGAACAACACACGGACGGAGGACACGCATCGTTTTTCTTTTCCTCTGTTTCCGGGCTCGTGTATTTTCCGCACGTCTCACCTGACCTGTTCCAACCAGGCGGGATCATCCAATAGTTTTTCGACATTTTTCCGTTAGAGCTCTGACCATATTTTTGGATCATAGTCTTGGGTCTTCATTTAAGAGGCCAAGGAAGATGGAGTAGTAACTGCTCCTCTTGACCGTTGATCCCTGCCCCTGCGTCTGCGTGACCAGGCCGGCCGGGGGGACGGGGGCCCACGCGCCTTCAGATCACTACTCCATTACAGTATTAATGAACAGAGATTTGTGCCCAAATAAATCCACTCCCCCCTCTCCCTCCAACTCCAAACCCCGAGGAGGAAACACGAAAAACTCTCTTCACAAACTCGGCGGCCAGAGAGAAAGGGGAAGAGGCTTTAATTCGAACGCGCTCGCCTCCCCCCTCCCCCCCTCCTCTCTCGAGCCCTCCGCCGCGGCGCTACATCACGCCAAAGCCGTCCCGTCCCATCCGAGGTCAAATCCCCCTCTTTCTCTTCGCCGGCCGCGGCCTCCTCCCCTGTTCCCCTGTTCGGCCGTTCCGATCGCCGCCTCCGTCCCTCCCTCGCTGCCGAGGTACTCATGCGCTTCTTCTTCCCCTTGTTTCTTTCTTGTACGGGGTTTTGGATTTCGACGGGGTTCTGAGGGATCTTTGGTCAGGGCGCGCGTGCGGGATTGGGGGAATGCGGGTGCCTGCCCGCTGTCCGGCCGGCGGCGGCGCGCACGTTAGGGTTTTAGGTTGGAGCTTGGGGATTTTGCGGCGCTGGCGCTGGGGGCCTGACGGGGGGCAAAGTCCACTGTTGCTGTTTTACTCTGGGCCTGACGCTGTGCGTGACCGTAGATTATCGCCTCGACTGTCTGTGCGGTTAATCTGACCGGAGCTCGCTCTGCCAGCTTCTGTTATGGAGTCACATGCCGTGTCTGGATTCTACAGTCACGCGTGTGTCCCTCTGAGCCTAGGCTTATGATATGGTCGCTGACTTGCTGTAGCACCGTTTCTCGCAAGATTCACGACTATACTAGTAGTAGACTAGAAAAACGGAGAAGGGATGACTCGGTGTTTCTGTTCATTGGTACTAATCGTTAGAGCTCCTGCGTGTTTGCTAGCGTCTCCTGAGTCCTGACATGAGGAGGCAACATGATTTATGTGATGAACACCCCCACTGCACTTCTTGTTTGGATTGTTCATTGCAACTTTATTACGAGCCTGCTGCTTTGGGTGCAGTACAGGGTGTAGTGGAGGTCCGTCCAGGTGTCACCACCTTTCGGCAGCACTCCCGTTTCATCTTCTTTCCCCGCTCCATCATTTGCGTCACCTGCCAATTCTCCTCCGCTTGCTTCTTAATTAGCTGGCAGACCAACGTTTCCTTAGTTTCCTTCCTCTTGATATATTGTTGGGGAAGTTGCCACTGTGATGTGGTTTTCTGCTATAGGTTTACATTGGATTTTTTACAAGATAAAGCTGTTATGAGTACTTAATTTGATTCAAGTACACGGGAGAGAAATTGAAAAGTAAGACCAAAAAAAGTTGTACTACCAAAAGTGCAGCGAATGACTGTTATAAATGTTTTTTTCTGAAAAACTATAAAACGAAGCCGTCTGTGCCATAATTTCTGCATCGTTCTTCTTTACATAACCTTTAGTTGATGCCGATTTATATTATGGTTGGCTTAGGACTCGGCAGATGAAATTTACAATTGTGTGTTCTATAGAAAAGTGAGCTAAGTGATGTTTGCAAACAAAAAACGGTTTCTATTTTAAATAGTGATACCAATCTCTCATTTAGTTCCAAGACTAATGTTTCCCCTTGATTTATTTTTCCTCCTTACAGGTATAGGTTTGACAATGGCATCAGCTGCTTATCTTGATGACACGGACGCAGAAGTTATCGACCCTCCAAAGAATGAGATGTTAGATGTCTCCGAACTCATTGGTGATCTTATCCAGCATTCACCGAAACCAAATATGATAGTTTCCAGCAATGTGCGTGAACTACTGGAATGCCCTGTGTGTTTGGTTGCCATGTATCCTCCAATTCATCAGGTTTGCCTTGTTACTTGAACTACTGAATGTAGCTGGAGCGCCTAGGTTGCATTATAATACTGCCCTTATTCTAGGATTTTAATTCCCTTTGTGTATTGCCAATGTACGTAAGAACATACTTCCGTAAAAGAATATGAAAAGAATGACTTGTCTCTATGGTAGGAAGAGCTTAGGCTTTCTGTTGGTAACTTTTTTATATAAATCTCTTCCGCACTAACAAGCGGCATCCCTTCTTTTCTGATAACCACCGACCCATCAGTCCCACCTGAGCCTAGTTCCTCAAGAAACCCTCTTCCTTTTCCATTTTTGATGCTGTCAAGATCGTTCCCATCAAATGATTCTACTAGGAGGGCCTGATATCTGTTATGCATATTCTTGAGCTCTGAAAAGAAAGTCGAATATGAATTTTCCTACAGGTTGTTTAACTATTTTGTCACATTTGTGCATGCAGTGCTCCAATGGCCATACCATATGTTCTGGATGCAAGCCAAGGGTTCATAATCGCTGTCCAACTTGCAGGAGTGAATTGGGTAACATAAGATGCCTCGCTCTGGAGAAGGTTGCCGCGTCTTTAGAAGTTCCATGCAAATTCCAAAACTTTGGATGCTTGGGAATACATCCTTACTATTGCAAGCTGAAACATGAATCCCAGTGCCAATACAGACCCTATACATGCCCATATGCAGGATCTGAATGCACTGTCGCTGGTGACATTCCCTTTCTAGTGAGTCACTTGAAGGATGATCATAAGGTTGATATGCACAGTGGAAGCACATTTAATCATCGTTACGTCAAGTCAAATCCTCATGAAGTTGAGAATGCTACATGGATGCTTACGGTAATTATCACCTATCTATGTATTTTATGATCTGAATTCTAAAATACTACGCAGAGTTTAGGTTTATTGGATCGGAAATGTAAAATTTTATTTGACCTGGATGATAGCATACTACTCATCACTCTCACTGCTAAATTGTATCTAGGATAGTTTTTCACAACATGAGTGTGGATTGCTGATAGTGTTCACATGCGCGAGCATACCTAACCACACACTTAAGTGAGGTGCTCATGAAAATGCATCCTTACTGTCATCAGCATATTGCTTTTTTACTAACTCTAGAATATTTGTCTAGGTTTTCAGCTGCTTTGGCCAGTACTTCTGCCTGCACTTCGAGGCATTTCAGTTGGGCATGGCGCCTGTGTACATCGCCTTCCTCAGGTTCATGGGAGATGACGCCGAAGCTAAGAACTACACCTACAGCCTGGAGGTTGGAGGCATTAACCGTAAGATGACTTGGCAAGGTATCCCTCGAAGCATCAGAGATAGCCACAGGAAAGTCCGGGACAGCTACGACGGGCTCATCATCCAGCGGAACATGGCCCTGTGCTTCTCCGGTGGTGATAGGAAGGAACTCAAACTGCGTGTCACCGGGAGAATCTGGAAGGAACAGTGAACCGTAACTGGTATGCTAAAAGGGTGCATTTGCTCATTGTCGTGATCCAAGATAAACCGAAGCTAAATGCGTAAGTAAGGGCAGTTGGTTAGGATTAGGTAATGGTGTGTAGGTTTGTCTTAAGCCAGCGATGCTCTAGTAGTTCAAAATGGTTTAATGGATGGTTGTCATGTGAACCAAGGTGGTACTGATGCGGTAGTCTGGTAGAGCTGGTTGTCATGCGAACCTAGGTGATGATTGTGGTAGAGCTGAAGGCAAATCTCCTGTTTTTGCTTTGAACAAGAGCTGGCTGGCCATTGCGCCGCCGTTCTGGGCGAGATCTTGTTTGGTGATTGTGGAATGTAAATGATGTAGCTCCCCTCTGCACGAGACTCTTAACCATATCAGCCCCACAGATTGCTCTGAATTCGTGGTGTCGGTGATTGGGTTGAGACAGCCGATTCTGATGGCTTGCTCGACCTGGAATTTGTCTTTCTTTGTTCCCCAGTGTAGTAGGTCACAACTCTACAACTTTACTAGATTATGCAAAATATGAGGGACTTCTAGCTGCATCACTCAGAAGACGTTTTCTCTCTTGCGATCATCAAGAGCTCTTCAGGATGAATTGATTACCATCACCACTTACCATGCTTTTACATTAATGCAAATGGAGAAGAAAACACAGAAGGCAGGAGCTTTACTAGTTCATGCAAAACACAACCAACTAGTATATAAATCAGAAGCCTTTTCTCTCTCATAAGATCACCGGATGTCCTGGGGAAATTGATCAACAACTCCGTGAAATCACTCTGCGTGGGAGTACTACAGCAATCAAAAAGACTATTTACTCTCTTGAGATCATCAATATACTTTAGTGAACCTTACAGTTTCAGATCACATCTAAAGGACACACATGATTACAGTTTCAGAGTACAGTTGATCACTAATTTCGGCCTTAAAATACTTTTAACTACTTGGATCATTTCTTGATGAGGATCACACTGTTTCGGACCGTGTTGCTGTACAACCGGCTATTCATGAAGAAAATGAGCTGATCAAACCATGGATAAGATGGACCGGATGAAGTAAGGATAAGAGGGAGGAAAAGCAAGAACTAATCACTCCAAGCTTGAGTATGTACTACATTAGTTTTTCATTTGCATTAACCAAGCTAATGACAACTGGTACTAGAGAACATGTTTAGCGTTGGAAACATGAAGGCACATGTAAGCATTGCTACTCCTTGGCATATCAGACTATTATTAGTACACCACTTGTTCAGTTAAAAAAAAGGCTGGCATGCATATACATCACCTGTTCAGTTACATTGATGTTTTATTCCTACAATCTAAATTGCATACATTAGTAAGTAAAGTTTAATAATCAGCGCCGCGCCCTCGATGCGTAGGCACAATATATCGTGCGTGCTTGTTTGATAGAGGATTTACAGTACAGACATAGCACACTTAGCAGTCACCACTCGTGGCTAGCAGAAGACTCGATACTACCTGCATTACTGCATTACTAGTTTACACTTGCATTCTGGTTGCAGGTTCAGCTGGTTCTGTTGTTGGCGTTGTTGGTGCTGTTGGTGGTGGTGGCGTGTGCGCCGGCACTAAGGTTGGAAGTCCGTTTTGCACCCATGCTATGTACCCGCCTCCCACGTTCTTCACATTCATGAACCCCTGCATCCATCATCAATCGATGTTCATCGTTATCAGTTTCAAATTAGATGTCACAAATTTATCTAGATCCGCATATATCTGGGCACGTATGAATCTAGACAAATCGTTGGTGGTCTGGTCAGGCTGCTTACTGCTGCTAGGAGATCGACGCATGCTAGCTCCGACCTCTTGCCGCTCTGGCAACCCTGCTCAACATCCATGGTGATCAGGATGGAAGTTCAGACAAGATAATAAGTATAGATCTAGCTATAGATGTTCCAGTTCGTAGTGTAAGACGACGTACCACGAGTATGTGTTGGTCCGTGGCGAAGAGCGAGGCGACCTGCTCCACGAACAGAGGGTTCTTCTCCCGGGTCCCTGCTGACGGAAAGGCAGACAGAGACGTCCATCATTAGCTAACCTTAATTAATTAATTAATTCATCCACTTTAATCAGCGGTTAAGTTGCGCACTGGACGCCTACACGTCCAGGTGCACGGACGCACCTAGACAGAGATCGATGGAAGTAACCCTGGGCATTTCCGGTTTCCGCCGGTTTCCTCCGGTTCCTTAAACCAGGCCGTTGGAATAGGTTTAATTGGGTTGGTTTGGCGTAGACTGTTAAAATTGGACGTGGTATAGTGGTTTGGTGCGGGTTGGTTTCTGGTGTCGCATGGTTTGACACCGGCTGAAAAGAATCAACATGTATGCAAAGACAAAACAAAACACATGAACATGTTGCAGTTACAGCAGGCCATGTTCCACCGTGGCCTCGCTTTCCCCGACGATCGACGCCAAGCTCCTGTTCATGCGCACCTGCAACTGCGGCCAGTGCAGGCTCGACGTCGACCGCTATGTCGAGGTGCTGTCGGCGGAGCCTACTAACGAGTTCACTGACGACGCGGCAGAGGACGCAGATGGGCGCTGCTACTGGACAGCTGCTTCGTTCTCGGCTTCTCGCCTTGAACATGATGGTCAGCAAGACGGACGTCGTCAGTGTCATCGGCAACAGAGCGGCGCGGATGCCGTCCATCAACAGGGTGTACTTCATACCGCACAACACATGGTTGTGGCAGAGCAAGACGAGCAGATCAAGCTCTTCATGCTCATGCTCGAGAACCAAATCCTCTTCACTGCTGTCAAGCTGCTGGTCGCCACTTGCGGCAGGCTGAAGCTCCGGCATTCTGTCGAGCAGGTCTTGCTCGGTTGCTTTGAAGACGTTGCCCGAAGAGAGCGCACCTCTCCTGCCATGCCGCTCCAAGCCACTCAGGCTCCTTAAGATCGAGAAGAAATCGGATCAGCTGTTCCCTTGCTTGGATGGAGCTGTGGCAGTCCGCCGTGTAGTTCCGGCCGGCATGGGGGCGTCAAGTGAGTCAAGATGTGAAAGCACCTTCACATGCCGTTTTGGAGGCGGCCGGCCAGCCCCATGGCGTGTTGAGCATCTCATGCTTCCACGTCCATGAGTACAGCGCGCACTTCCAGTGAACGCATGATGCGAGCAGCACCACGCACGTCGCGCGAATAGACATGGACGGAAGACAGGATTTGTGTGCAAAGCGGGAGTTGCGTGCTTACTAATGACGGGTTGGTCGGTTTATCCTGTTATAACCTGTCTCAAACCAGCTCAAAGAGTTTTTAATTGCGGTGTGGCAGTTTAACTCGGCGAACCTGGCATAAACCAGTGATCCGGTGCGGTGTGGGTTGGACTCACGGTTTGGCCGGTCTGAAACCAAATTGTGCCCAGATTTAGATGGAAGACATATATGCTTGTGCCAAGAAAAAAAATAGTAAGTGGATGTGCCAAATTAGCACTACTTTATTTCATATTAATTGTTACAAAATTGTCTATATTTATATGTATCTACATTAAAACTCGTATAAATACATGTATATATTTAGACACATCTAAATGAAGAGAGTAAGTTATTACAAGCTCAGAAAATAGGTTAAATAATTTGCATGGCATGCCTTGTGGTGTGAGGAACATGTAGGGCACGTTGAGCGAGTCGTGCAGGTGGCCCTTGGCCATCTCCTCCTCCGTCCTCACGTCCAGGTACTTCCACGCCTGCTCCTCATCTTCCTCCTCCTGCTGCCGCTGCTGATTCAGCTCGCTCGCCGCCGTCAACACGTCCACCGTCACCACCACCGCCGGCGCCGGCGCAGCCACCGGCACTGATTCCGATCTGCAAATCAGGTAAAATCAAATCGAAAGCACCGATAACTTACTACTACCATGGATGGATCGATTATCTGACGATGGAGGACCTGATCTCTTGGGGAGGAGGCGCCATGATCTTGAACAAGTGTGCTCTTGATTAGTCAGTCCCTCAGGTGTTGGGAGCACTGTTTTATTTGAGCCTCACCGTGCAGGCCACCTCTCTCTATATATATGCTCTCACTCACTGGCAGTAGCAGCAGTTCAGCACGACAACGCAACAATTATATAAATGTGAGTTGTGACCTCGCTGTACCACACCAAAAGGATAACCAGCACCAAGAAGCTATCCGATTTGCGTACATGGCAATCACATTATGGGCAAGAAAAACTGTCTAGTCACCGGCCGCCCCATGCCGTTTTTCGGGCATATATCAGTTGCTTCTGGACAACGAAGATCACACCAGTGCTATGTGGATGATATCATCCATTGCATCATGGTCCAACATGCATAATTGATCTCTAGACCCTACTAGGAAAGAAATATATGCTTTTCAAATTATTGGATATTGGTCTATATAATACGGGGTAGTATTATAAATATCATCATGAGATCAGATATCATACCATACTGTCTAGTTGGTGTGTTCATCCATCCATCCCTGTAGCTCGGATCAGTTAATGACAGGAATCCAGTCATCATCATCATCCTCCTACCTAGAGAGAACATATGACATGTTTTCTCTATCCTTTCAGTTATAGAATATCATCGCATTTGAAGAAATTGAGCGCCATTCTAAAAAAATAAAAGAAATTAAGCGCCAGAAAACGACAATCGAATTAAACCGAAGGTGACTAAAGAGTTTTCGGCATTCTGATGGAGTTACTATAGATGAAAAGGGCTTGACATCTATGTAATTACTTGCCAACTGAAAACGAACCGATCATCTCCAAGCTTGGTTTCTAGAGTCTCCAGAAGATGGAATTTTTTTCCATGGTAAGTAGTACAACACATCTTTCCTGTGGTGCAGAACTAATTTATTTTGCAAAAAAATGCTTTTCTATAGTGCACAGCTAAAAATATGTATAGAACATATCTTCACAAACACATCTTGGCCGTGAGCTGTTGTGGAAAGTATTAATTTCCTAGGTATGTAGAGCCTTTTGGTTAACACAAAAACTCTGTTGAATTTCCTCTGTTCCAAACAGGAACCATAGATGGAAGGATACTAAGGGTTAGTTTCAAGGTTCACAAAACCACATACAAACATTGATGGAAGGAAAATCTATCTGCTACAAAGTCTACTATTTCAGTACAGAGTAAGAAGCTACAAAAACTAAAAAGCAGGGACGATCTCAGTGTTGTCGAAAAATGCTCCAAAGTTATGAACATGACAACGGCCATCAACAGGCATTTCCAATTCCGTGAAACTTCTCTTGTCAAGAATCTGAGATGAACAAAACGCAATCTGTGTAATGTGCCAACATATATTTTTCGAATTGATTCACACAAAAAAAGGTATTTTTCGAATTAAGGAAGCAACGCTCCCAGTTTCATTTATTATGGAACAGATAAAGCAGGTCCAGGCTCAGAACTTGTTACAAAACAGTTCTACTCCAAAACTATGTCTCAACTACCAATATCAGTACAATACTGGAGCCAAATTTCCAAGAGATGGCGAGAGATCAAGAACTCAATTTGGCTCTAGACTGAGATGCTCCTGGACAAAGAAGATCACACCCGTGCTATGTGGATGATATCATCCATTGCATCATGGTCCAACATGCATAACTGATCTCTAGACCCTACTAGGAAAGAAATAGATGCGTTTTAAAATTATTGGATACTGGTCTATATAAGATGTAGTAGTATCATAAAGAATACCATCATGAGATCAGATATCATACCATATACTGTCTAGTTTTGGTGATGGTGTGTTAATCCATCCGTCTGTCTTGTTCGGATCAGTTCGTGACAGGAATCAAGTCATCATCATCATCCTACCTAGAGAGGATACATGACAGGTTTTTTTTTTCTATCCTTTCAGTTATAGAATATCGTCGCACTTGGAGAAATTGAGCACCAGAAAACGAACCGATCATCTCCAAGCTTGATTTGCAGAGTCTCCAGAAGCTGGAATTTTTTCCAAGGTAAGTACTAGAACATATCTTTTCTGTGGTGTAGAACCAATTTTATTTTGCAAAACATTTTATTTTCTATAGTGCACAGCTAAAAACATGTATAGAATATATCTTGCCAAACATGTCTTGGCTGTGAGCTGTTGCGGGAAGAAGGAATTTCCTAGGTATGTAGAGCCTTTTGGTTAACACAAAACTCTGTTAAATTTCCTCTGTTCCAAACAGGAACCATAGATGGAGGGATACTAAGGATTAGTTTCAAGGTTCAGAAAACCACATGCAAACGTTGATGGAAGGGAAATCTATCTGCTACAATATCTACTAGTATTTAAGTACAGAGTAAGAAGTTACAAAAACTAATAAGCAGTGAAGAAGCATCTGAGTGTTGTTGAGAAATGCTCCAAAGTTATGAATAGACGATCCTCGACAACAGCCATCAACAGGGCTTTCCACTTCTCTGAAACTTGTTTGGTCAAGAATCTGAGTTGAATAAAATGCAATCGGTGTGAAAATTCCAAGAGATATTTTTCCAATCAAGGAGCAACAGCTCATTCATTATGAAACAGATAAAACTGGATCAGGTTCAGAATTTTGTCACAGAGCAGAGCTACTCCAAAACTAAAGTTTCAACTACCACTATTGGTAGAATACTGGAGCCAAATTTCCAAGAGATGGCTACAGATCAAGAACTCAATTTGGCTCTTGTATGTTGGATGACTGTGGCAGAAATCCAGGAAGTATGCAAAACTCATCTCTAAAACAGAAAGCTTTTGTGCACCATTAAAAAAGAAGCCGTTGCTTCTATGAATAATGCAAATGGGAGACAAAATATCTCTCCAACAAAGCTATACATCTATCTCAATTCTTTCCTACATGAACGACACTGTATCCAGTTCGGTTCGATTCAAGTCGTGCGAGGCATTTCAAAAAAGAAAATTTCAGATAGACAGAACATTTCAGTGATTACCCAATCGATCCCACCAGAGTACCCATTACACAAGCATCTGATAAACAGATACTACACCCGACTGCCCCTCAGCTCAGATGATCAGATCAATCTGAAACTAGCCGAAGAGCAGATGCAATGCAATGGAGTGTCCTCTGCTTCGTAAATGATAATCGATGCAACTTGTGCCAAGCAATTGAAAGGAAAAAAGTTATGACAGAAGATCACAAACGATTACTCAGTTGATCCAGCAGAGTCACTCAGTGTTACAAGAACTAGCTAGCATCTGAACTTCAGTACGAAACTAGTCAACTGATCTAGCAGAGTCACTCACTGCTACAAGAACTAGCTAGAACTAATCTGAAACTAACTGAAGAGCAGATGCAATGGAGGTCAATGGAATCAGGAGCAGATGGGGCAGAGGACGAGGCCGTTCTCGTTGCACTCGCCGCAGCGCATCAGCACTCCCCTCTCTCTGCGGCCCTTCACCGCCGCTCCAGCTCCTGCCGCCACGACGACCTTGCGGCTGCCGGAGCAGTCGAAGCAGGGCAAGAAGCGCATGCCGCCGCAGCCGTCGCAGCAGCGGCCTCCCAGGCGCGCGCGCGGGAGGCCATCGAGGAGGGGCCCCAGCGCGCCGACCTCGTCCATCCGCAGCACCTCCTCCGCGCCGCCCACGTGCCGGCCCCGCACGAAGAGCCGCGGGAGGGTGAGGGGCAGGGGCGGCGGGAGCAGGGCGCGGAGCTCGTCCCGGAAGCCGAGGTCCATGGAGACGTCCCGCTCCCGGAAGGTGACGCCGTGGGACTGCAGCGCCGCGCGGACGGCGTTGCAGGCCTCGAATGTGGCGCGGAGGGCGCGGAGCGTGGTGGTGTAGAGCACCACGCCGTGCGGCGGGTGGCAGCGGTGCTGATGAGGCGGAGGTGGGGTTGTGGGGACGGGAACGGGAGGGAGACGCGCGGTGTGGGTGTTGGTGTGGGCGGGGACGTTGCCGTCGATGGCGCGGAGCGGGAAGCGGATGCAGCGGCGGGGCTTGGCGTCGGGGTCTTTGTCCTTGGCGTCGGCGCGGCGTGGGGAAGCGGCGGGCTTGGGTTTGGCCGGCGTGGAGAGGCCAGCCATGAGCTCCCACGAGTTGATGACCTCCGTATGCTCCGGCTGCTGCGGCGTCGTCTCGTCTTCCGGCTGCGCGTCGGCGGGCGGCTTGGGCTTGGACCTGGAGGGAAGGGAGAGTGGCGGGGGAGGCGGTGGCGGCGGTGGAGGTGTGGATTTGGGGTGGTCGTCGGAGGTGAGGTTGTAGGTGAGGATGCCGTAGGTGGAGGAGGTGAGGGAGACGATGTGGGACGCGGAGGAGGAGGAGGAGGCGGACACGCCGATGATGCGGCGCTCGTCGTCCTCGAGGAACGTCGACGACACGCACCCCATGGACGGAGGACCCGAGTCGGATTCTGAGCTGGGTGACGGTGGAAGGAAGAAGGGGGGAGAGGGCTCGTGGCCGGGGGATTCAAATTTCAATTTCGACCTCGAAGGAGGGAGAGGAGAGGAGAGGAGCAATAATTAAGGACGGCGCGGCGGGACAGGAGGAAATGTGGCATTGCAAAGTTAAAGCCGGTACCCACCTCGATAGGCCTGCGTACACAGGCACAGGCACAGGTCCCACGCCATCGCCGGCTCTCTTCCTCCCTGCTCTCCGGCTCTCCCCCATCCCCATCTTCTCCCGGTTTCCCTTTTTACCCCTGTTCGGTCGGTCGGTCGGCACGGCCCCCTCGCTCGCTCTCCCCCGTCTCCCCTGGCTCGCTCCTCCGAACTCCTAGCTGCCGCCCTCTTCCTCTCGCTCCCCGCTTGCGCCAGCGACCTGGAGAAAAAGGTCGCATTTTTATGCGGCGGCGCGGGATCTGCTCTCCTAATGTGAGAAGCTCGACATCGACCCAGCCGCCCGGTCCTGCCCACTCCACCCAGCCAGCACCCCGCGCTCCGTCGCCGCCAATCCCTAGCTGCACCATGGACGCAGCGCCGACCTCCGCCGTGGCCCCCTGCCAGGGCCCGTTCCTACCGCCCGGAGTAGCTCCGGCCGCCGCGGCAGCTCCTCCACCACCTCCGCCACCCGGACCTGCAGCCACCACCACCACCACCAGTGCCGCCAAACCTAGCGCCGCCGCCACGAAGGTGAAGAAGAAGCTCACGGATGAGCAGCGGGCGGAGGAGACGAGGAAGAGGGGCGAACGCCGGCAAAGGGCCAGTGATCGCCGTGACGCCACGGCACTTGCCCAAGAAAGGGCCAACGCCCTCGAGGTCGCCGCGGCCATTCAGGCCAAGGCCAACGCCGAGGCCCTCGCGAAGATGGTCCACACCCTGATGATGAGAAAAGAGCAGCACCAGCAAGCCACGCAATACGCGGCGGCTTCTGCTGCGAGTTCCAACTCGTTAGCCAACAAACCACCCGTACTCGGCATGGACGCGGCAGGCGCGGTGCAGTCCCGGGTCTGCCATGCGCGCGAGCACTCACCTGAGACCGTCGAGTCCTTCCCAACGGTGCGGATCGATCTGAGCGTGACCCCGAAGGTCGGCGGCGGGTCCTCGTCCAGCAGCAAGACCGCAAGCACCATTCCCGCCGGCAGCATGCCCGCTCCCCGCCAACTGTTCGACGAAACGCCCACCCCAAATCCGGCCCAGGTTTGTTGTAGTCCACTCTATGGTCATGTACTGCCCCCTGTTGTTTGCCAATAAACGGTGAATTTCCCCCCTAGGATACCCAAAACTGCGGTGCCGAACACGATACCCAACAAGATGGTATGTCCATCGATCTTGACCCTTTGTTCGAGGACAAATTATCGCGACAAACTTGGATAGGCGGCAACAGGAGGACCGGGTCGTACACAGACCTAGAGGACGAAATGCTATGTGATGCATGGCTCGAAATTGGGCAAGATGCAATAACCGGGGCCAAGCCAAAGGGAGCGGCTTTTCGGAACCGCATATGGAAGTACTTCCACGAGCATCGACATTTCGGTGACAAGCCGTTTGAGAGTGACCGCAATGTGAACTCTCTTACTAAGCGGTGGGCAACTATCTCCGAGCACTGCTCAAAGTTTTGTGCTTCATATGACCATGTCAAGTTGAGGCCCGTGAGTGGCGTTGGAGTCCAAGACTTGGTATGATAGTTACATCCTTTTAGTGTTCTTGTTCTTACGTGTACGCGTATTTGCACCGTCCTAACAACAAACTTGTTTTGTAGGTGTTCCAAGCTTTGGAACACTTCAAGACATCTCACGACAAGAAAGCGTTCACATTTCTCCATTGTTGGTTGAAGCTCAAAGATTGCAAGAAATGGAGGGAGCTCTATTGTGGTGTAGAGGAAAAGGGAGGAAGCTCCAGTGTTATCGATGTTGAGGGGACAACCCCAAGTGGGGGTAAAAAGTTCGATGCCAAGCGAGAAGCTTTGTCACTTGCCATCCAAGAGATGTTCGCCGAGAAGGAGGTGTCCTTGGAGAAGAGGGAAGAGAGGAAATGCAAGGAAAGGGAGGATGTGGCCAAGAACTTCAACGAGATTCAATCCAAAAAGCTCGAAATAGAAGAGATCAACGCCCGGTCAAGAGCAAGGGAGCTAGATCTCAAGCAAAAGGAACTTGATCTCTCGATCATGACCGTGAACCTCGCCGACAAGGATCCAACTCAGCGGGCTTGGTTCGAGAAGAAGAGGAAGATGATCCTTGATCGAGATGCATGATCGATCTTTTTATCCCCATCTGTGTGCATGTATGAACTATGTTTGTTGTCATTTTGGGAAGGTGGTCCTTATTTAGGGTTATTTAATGTTAAATTTGCTACCTGAATTGATTGCACAGTCCCTATATTGATCAAAACAATGAGAAAACAAAAAAGGGACACGGGCTGGCCCCGGATAGATGGAGGGCACCGTTGCCCCGCAAACGGCCCGAACCGTCAAAAGGTTTATCCAGTTTGCGGGGCATGTTGGAGATGTCCTAACATTGTCTTTTACTTTGAGATGCAAATTGTGAAAAGCCATTCAGATATCATCTTAGTATACTAGTGTTTCCAGTAGAATACAAGTTAGTACATACACGGTTCTTGCATTCAGTCCAACTAGTGTATGAGACTGTCTGAACATTCACATACTAGACCCCTTCGAGTTGGACCTGAAGATGGGTTTCAATTTTCACAGATTGGGCATTCGCTCAACATCTATAGTAGCAATACAACACGAAGAAAAGTTAAATTGCTGTAAATTTAGTTAAATGTAGCAACAAGAACATAATTGTACATGGAACATAAACAGCAAGTGTAACACGGCATATAGACTTGTTGATTAGTTCTAACTGAGTCAGGCACAGTTGCATGTGCTGAAGATTTATTTCCTGTGATTTTGTGCATCACTTGTCTCTGCACTTCCTTGCTGATAATGTTCATGAACTGTGCACATGCTGCAGACTTAACTATAGATTCATTATTTCAGAGAAAACTCGTAGCCTGTTGTCCATATCTGCAGGAAGTGTGCCAATACCAACAGTGGTCTAACGGGAAGGTGTATATTACAAGGTCATCATCCCCAACTAGATTTTGTCATGCGCAAGCAAGCTAGGTAAGTTCATGGCTTTTGTGGTATCACATGAATGTTCTTCAGTTCTTGTTTATGGATATATTCATGCACATGTTCAGTCCATGGCTACATTGTCTATGGTTATAAGTTGACTTGCAATCACCAGTCTTTCTTGTTTGTTGTTTTAGAAGCAAAAATGCTCTGGTTAACCGAGTATTTTCACCAGGGTTTAATTTAGGATGATGTACATGCTACTGCACACTTATTTTCAGGAATCTTAGCAATTTCTTCACCTATCAGTCTTGCACGTTGCATTAAGTTAAGTTCAGACAAGCTGCATTCTGGTTACTAGTTCTGGTACTACCAGTTCAGTTGGTTCATTTGGAGCTACCACTACACTACGCCATGCTAGATTTCGTCTGAACCTAGTACTAGTGCAGAAAGGACACAATCTGCATTGTGCTTGCAGATGACACATGTGAGGAGACAAAGGTCAGAATGAACAAAACCGTCAGAAAGAACCTAGAACTCCAGACCTCTGCTAGTTTTCATTTGAACCTAGTACTAGTACTAGTGCAAACTACAGAACTCCAGACCTACAGTTTGATCTGGTAGTCTGTGTACCTGGTATCACAAGTTCAGTGTGATCAAGTGTGATATTATCTCGGTACCACTTTGATATGCTATGTCAACAATTAAATATAACTCCTGAAATTTGCTGAAACTTGATTCTTAAAGTGAATTAGTTTCTTGATTTGCTGAAACTGGCAGTACTAGTGCACTGCAAACTGTACTAGTGCAAACAGATAGCTGTGCGAACTGTACAAGTACTCTTGAAACTATCAGATTGATTGTTCACCAGGGGTTTTCAAATTCTTTGCAAGGCTAGAAACTAGGGCCTGCACATTTAAATTTTATCCAAATTAAGCACTACTGAAACTTGCACTACAGATGTTTAAATTTAGTTGTAGCAATTCCTTGCTTTCCGCGGGCGAGGAGCACTGAGCCTAGAGTTGGCCGCCGGGTGATGGAGAGGTGGCGGGGACATTGCTATGGTATCAGGACGTGCGGGGCGGTGCTGCGAAGCGTCCAGAGCAGGCCACGGTTGCCGAAGAGGCCGGGAAGGTGGAGCTCGCCGATGGGCAAGGGACGTGCGGGCGGAGACGGTGGTCGATGACTTCGGTCTTCCAGTGGGAACAAACCGGATTGAGCATCAAAACCGTGGGAGAGAGAAGGGAAACTAGAGGGCAAAAGGAGGGAGAGAGATGGTCCCCACTTTTGGCTTAAACCCCTGCCCCCCTCCCTATCTCTGAATTTCGCTGTTATTAGGTGTTGTCTCGTGACACCGTCAGTTTCGTCAGGTAACTAGTGAGCACTTGACGTTTTTCCAGTTGATTAGCTAGCTCGGATCGTGGGTCGGTAGTGGAGCTAGCGTGTGGCTTAGCGCGTTTCCCTTTTCGTCGGATGAATAAAAGGACAAGCAAAAGAAAAGCTGCAGTTGTTGCGCAGCACAAAAGCACCCGAGTTCAACTCTGTCTCGCTCAGCTCGTTTCGAGTTTGATTTGATTTCAGGGTGACATCCATGGACCGGTCTGGCGACGGTGAGCAGCTCGGTTTCCAGGTCGGAACCGAGGAAGAAGTGGGGATCATGATTCTGGGGCCGGCCGGTGCTGCTGCTGGGGCTGTCGATCTGTGAGGCCAGGTACAGGTACAGGCGACGCCGGGAACAGGTACATGTACAACAACGCGGCAATCGATCGGCGAGGTTTGTGCTTGGTGATCTATCGATCTGAATTTCGAATCGATGGATCCGCAGGTAATTTTGTACTACTTCGGCCCTTTCGGATCGATGTCGGAATTTTCATTCCAGGACCTACATTTAGGTTACTGTACTATATCAGATGATCATTAAAAATTGACATCTAGCTAGTACATCAATCAGAAGATTTTTTTTTTACTTTCTTGAGATCATCAAATGTTTTGGATGAATTGATCAAACGACTCTGCGTGGGACTATTTATCACCTGCTCTATCCCGTTATTAATTTACTTTGGTGAACCTTCCTTAAAGAAAACAAGAGATGGAGCCCTTTGATTTTGCAAACAGATAGAGGACAACATGATTAAGGTCCATTAAGTAATTATTACAGTTGGATCATATGATTATTTCTGGATGAAGACCACATTTCCTTGTTTGTTAGCTGTATGAGTACTGCACATCCATCTGTGCATGAAGAAATCAAACCAAGGATAAGATGAGGAGAACAAAAGCAACAGCTGGGCAAGAATTAATCAGCCTTATTTAATACGTGAGTGACCTTACATAAAGAACATAGCTAAGGATGGCAATGTGCAGGGTATGTACAGGGTAAAAAAATACCATACCCATACCCATATAGTCAACGGGTACAAAAGCTTACCCATACTCGTACCCGCGGGCCCCTACCTGGCGGGTACCCGTATCCATTAGGTACCCGGCGGGTATATCCAATAGTACACAGGTTATTCAAAATTTTACTTTCATCAATAGCATATTTTAAAAAAATATAATAATCTCTACTTACTAATAGTAAACGAGTACATGGAAGTATCAAATTTAAGTTTAGAAGTCGTAATCTCATACTCATCCCTAGACTTCTCGATCGCATAGGTTGAAAGTCTATAGATAAGTTTAGCATGTCAGTTTAAATGGGCAGGGTATTGGTATACCATGGGTACAAGTCTATACCCATGCCCATGACTTTACATGTGGGGTATGGATATTACCTATGTGTATAAAAGTATGCCCATACCCTACCCATGTGAGTACGGTACGCGGGCACCCGTACCCATGGATAAAATTGTCATCCTTAAACATAGCTACAGGACATCATGATTACAGTTTTTGAGTACAGTTGATCACAGCTAAGTTAAGCCTTAAAAGACTTCAGGTTAGTACAGTTGGTTCGTTTCTTGATGGGGATCACAATGCTTCGACCTGTACTCCTGTACAGGAGTACCTCTGTCTATTCAAGAAGAACATTGGTCAAACCAACATTTTTCCTCAGTTTCCTTTGGTATATTCGACCAAATCAAGTGAAGATCAAAGCGAAAAAAAGCAAGAACTAGGCAAGAATTGATAACTCCAAGCTCAAGTATTACTTACATTAGTTGTTCGTTTACATTAACCAAGCTAATATCAGTGCCAGTTTTTACACACATATACAAGCACCGGCCCTTATTCGTCAATCGCCATCACCGAAATGGCAACCCCGCAGCTTAGGATCCAACAAGAACAATTCGTTCTCTTCCAGGAGCAGCTAATCCGATCCCCAAATCATCGGATTGATTTTCGAACACACAAATCAAGAACACCAAGAAACCGAAATGCGACGACGAATCTAACCACCTCTAGTGATATCCGTCAACAATTAGCGGCGCGAATCGAGTGGAACGCGGGGGAGAGCGATCAAGAAGAGCAGTTGGCGCAGCGCACCAGTCCGTTCTCGTTGCAGTCGCCGCAGCGGAGGACGCGGTCCTCCTCCTCGTCGAAGACCTTGCGGCTGCCGGCGCAGGCGGGGCAAGGGGCGAAGCGGACGCCGCCGCAGGCGTCGCAGACGAAGGCCGGGTCCTGTCCGGCGGCGCCCTCGAGGAGGCGCCGGAGCTGCCCGGACTCGTGCAGCTGCCGGACCTCGTCGGCGCCGCCCACGAGGCGGCCGCCGATGAAGAGCTGCGGCAGCGAGAAGGCGCGGCCCCGCGCGTCGAGGAGGGCCCGCAGCTCGCGGCGGAGCGCGGCGTCCATGGACACGTCGCGCTCGTCGACGGCGACGCGGGAGCCGCGCAGGATGGCGCGCGCGGCGGAGCAGTCCGCGAAGGTGCGCCGCACCCCGCGCAGCGACGTCGTGTAGAGCACCACCGCCTGCGGCCTGGCGCGGGGCTCGTCGGCGAGCTGCGGACGGCGCCACTTGGGCAGCAGCCGGTGGCCCTGGTGGTGGTGGTACGTCAGCGACCGTGCGAACTGCCGCGGCTGCTGCTGCTGCTTCTTGCCGCCCTCGATCCCGCCGCCGGCCACGCCGCAGCCGACCTCCATCTCTTCTCGGCTCTCAGACCTCGCCGGCGCCGGTGGCAACGACGTGCGGCCGGGCAGGTTCTTCGTGGCTATGGCGGTTACCTTGGATTGAGGAAAGGGAGAAAGAAAGAGTCTTGCGAACGAAAGCGAGGAAATGGAATTAGCTGGGAAGGAAAGGTGGAGGCGGGGTTTAGCCGTGGCGTATATATATTTTCTTCTCTTGGTGGAAGTTCGGTTGCTTTTTGTTTGGTTCTTCTTTCTTGGTGCTGATTTTGCTTCCTCTCCGAAATGCTAAAAAGTTCACTAATTATCCATCCAAAAAAATCACTAATTAATCAGTTGTTAACAAAATTGCACACCTAATTTATGAACTAATTTCTGCAGTAAATGAGTGACTAATTGAGGAAATGGATAGTACTCCCTCCTTCACGGTTTGTAGGGCCTTCTACAAAAATCTCACGGAACTAGGCGTGCACATATTGGCTGAAAATTAGTCTATTAGTGAGCGGTTAAGGCGCATGCATTGGTGGAAGACTGTTGAATGCATAGGAAGTTGGGAGGAAAGGTGCCACATTAATTAACCATTAATTTTTATGCGCCTAGGAACGTTGCAGTTTTGGAAAAATTCAAATTTGATTAGGCGCCCTGCAAACCGTAAAGGAGGTAGTACCATTTTGAGTTGCAACAAGGAATATGCAGTGGCTAAAAATAACCTTTCTCCGCTCATTTTCCTTAGTTTTGAAGCATCTAGTCTAGCTAAATATGGTTAGTCTTTTTTAGTTGCTAGCTTGTGAATAGACTTGCTGCCAGTGGGTCCGGGTGTTGGGGCCGTTATTACCGGTGGGAATGGCTTTGTACGTTTGTGGTACTTTGTACTACAAGAGAGAGGAAGGTTCTCGAACATTGTCGTGTCGTGCTCGCTCAGCCTCAACGAGAGCCTGTCAATTTCTCTATATTCATTTCTCTTTTTCTCCATTTTATGTGAACAGTATCCAATTACGATTTTTCTCCATTTTGTGTGAAGCGTATTCGATTATGATGCACATAGGAAGAAACAGAGCACGGTTCTCATTTGGCCGAAGACCTCATGTTACTGCCAAAATAGGCTGACTTTGCAGTCTGTTGAGCTATGTTTTGTAAAATAACTAATTTCTTCGTCTTAAAATAGATATCACGGATTTATTAAAATTTGGATCAATCTAGATACTTTTTAGTATATAGTTTTGTTCGAATTTTAAAAAATTCCCGACATCTATTTTAAGACAAAGAAAGTACATTTCATTGCTTTTGAACAAATGCTACAAAATATAATTCTACATAAAATACCCTTTTATTTCATAATAAGTGTCATTAATTATCAGCGACACTTATTATGAGTCGAATGGAGTATGATTATCCACCACTATGCAATGTTCCATGCAACCACATGCGTGGTTTTTCTCTACCAGGTAGGCGAAAGAGCATACGTCGTGGATGTTGTAATGAACCTCTCGAGCGAGTTATATAGTAGTACAAGACTTAAAGGACAAGAAGCCTCTCCTACAGATTAGGTAGGAGATGATTACAAATCCTATACAAATCTCATGATAGGAAGAAACAGAGCACGGTTCTCATTTGACCGAAGACCTTATGTTACAGCCAAAATAGGCTGACTTTGCAGTCGTTGAGCTATGTTTTGTAAAATAACTAATTTCTTCGTCTTAAAATAGATATCACGGATTTATTAAAATTTAAATGAATCTAGATACTATTTAGTATATAGTTTTGTTCGAATTTTAAAAAATTCCCGACATCTATTTTGAGACGGAGAAAGTACATTTCATTGCTTTTGAACAAATGCTACAAAATATAATTCTACATAAAATACCCTTTTATTTCATAATAAGTGTCATTAATTATCAGCGACACTTATTATGAGTCGAATGGAGTATGATTATCCACCACTATGCAATGTTCCGTGCAATCACGTGCGTGGTTTTTCTCTACCGGGTAGGCGAAAGAGTATAAGTTTGACGTCGTGGATGTTGTATTGAACCTCTCGAGCGAGTTTTATACTAGTACAAGACTTAAAGGACAAGAAGCCTCTCCTACAGATTAGGTAGGAGATGATTACAAATCCTATACAAATCTCGTGATATCTACCTAGTATATCTCTAACACTCCTCCGTTATCGTAGCGGTAGCATCATGAACAATGGAAACATCGCGGACGGTCAGACTGGAGATGAACCGAAGTATAACCCAGTAGGCTGACATCCCCCCGCAGTCCCAGTAGGAGGGGCGTTGACGGTGTCGCGGCGTGGATGCTTGGACTATAGAGGAAACCGAGGAGGTGCTCATGCAAGGTGATAGCCCTTTGTGCCTGTTGTCGAGAAAGCCGAGAGCGTGGGGTGGTGCCATGATCGAGGTAGCCGTGGTCGATGTCGTGGTCGAGTGCCGGTGTCGAGGAAGTCGCACATGAAGCCGCATGCGCATAATGCGTGAGTAGAATAATGGAGATGTGTCGGGGCATTCGTCGAGGTTTGCATCAAACGCGATCAAGTTGACATGGTTATACCCTGCGGGTACGTGACTTCAGCATACCTGGTCCAGCCCAAGGAAGGCCCACGGCAGATGTACGCCGGCCCATGAAGATTTTCGGGTGGCCAAGGCCCATGACGCCTTCGAGTCCTTGGAGAACAAGACTAGTGCAGATAGGAAATTCAAAGGGGTAAAACCCTAGAACCTGTAACCGACTAGGACTATGCCCGGGACCTGCCTAAGTCTATACAAAGGCCAGGAGGGCACGTCCTAGATCCCTCGACTCATACTTACGCACACGCACCTCCACGCCAGATCGAATCTGCGCACATGTAATCTTCGGTTCCGCCGTAATCAAGAGCAGACAAGCAGGAGTAGGGTTTTCCCTCCGGGGGCCTGAACCTGGGTAAATCTCGTGTCCCCTGGTTGCTTGTCTGTCAACCGTTCCACGATCTCCAGCATCCCCATCTTCTCCAAAACCCAAGTCCATAACAATGGGCATTGATGAGATTAAACCTCGTCACAAGTCCCTGCCTACCGTTGCTAGCTCGCCTCCAACCATGGCCACCAGCATCAGCACCGGGGACGAACCACTTGGGCCAACAATGACGTTGGATGCCACGTGGAGGGAGAACACAGGACGCCAACGATGGTTGAAGAAGCTCAGGCATAGAGGCCTCTCGAGCTCGGCGTGGCCATCATCTTGGCCAGTGATAGCGGGTGGCAAGAAGCTTCTGCTTGGAGAACGCCGAAGATGTCGCAGCATCGCCGCTTGGGAACACCAGGCAGCCACTTCCTTCGCTAGCAGCATTAGCTTTAGGTCCTTCCCCCTTCTTTTCCTTGCCACCACGGTAGGCCTAGAGAAGGAAGGAGAACTTGTCGTCGTCGACGTCGCGAAGAAGCTCACGAGCTTTATGGCCGAGCCGCCATGGTTGCTCCTCCCACCACATGCTCCATCCACTGGAGCGCCAAGAAGGAGGAGGCCCAGCGATCTCCTGGATCCACTCGTCAACGCCAAAGATTAGCTCGGAGACGCAGTGCCTCGTTGCTGCCCACTAGAACTAGGCCATCTCCCCTCCCCGCCACGACCGACCAGAGAGAGCCTCAGATCTTGCGGCTGCAACTCCACACCAGCATCCAGCGCATCTTTATACAATGTGACGGTGGTCGCCTCCATCGCCTTCCACCCACCATGGACGAATAGGAGACCGACGAGGAGCCCTAGGATGTCGGGGATCTGGCTGCTCAGAACCCTAGCTCCGTCTCCAACTACGGGCAGAAGGCCCACTAGCGGCATATAGCCACTAAACCTACCCCTAGCTACTCCGGCGCCGCTTTCCGTCCAACTTCGACCGGCTATTCCAGTGGAGAGGACCCAGGAAAAGCCCGGTCGACGGCGAGACACGTTCAGAGACCGGAGCACTCTAGAGAGTAGGTGCTCAAAACATGATTGTTCATTTTGAAACTCACAATTTGGAGGTCCATCGGTACAGGCTGGCAACTACATGTGACTACGTGTCTGCAGCTTGGGAAACAAGTGCAAGATCAAGCACAGTGGCAAATGTCGTAGAATCTACACGACCTATACGCTGTGTGTGGACTGAATGCTGAACAGCGAAATACTCCGCGAAACCCATGATCATGCATGGTCCTGGATCAGGATCATGGACTCGAGCGTCGTCCAGCAGCTCCCATGAGTTAGGTTTCCGGCCGGGACCATTGTAATCTGGTGGTGGCAAGCATCCTAGCTGTTCTTGATAAATGCTGGGACACTGTTTTAGGCGCATAGCTAGCTAGAGTGATTGATGAGTTGCTGGTTATGGGTTCCATGCCGAACAATTGCTGTAGCTGGATCTTGCCGCAATTACGCGCGCGGAGGAATTTTTTTTATGGAATTGATATTTCTTCGGCAAGCTATGTGGAGGAGTTATTCTTTTTCCAAAAGTAGTCGAATGGAAATTTAAGGATTTTGATTTGGTTAATTAGCTAGAACGTCGATTTGATTTGGTTACTGGAACGCTTCAACGAGCGGGAGAACGAAGTGGCCTACCTGAACGTGCGAAGTGTGTTTTTCTTCAGACGAGCTGCACGTACGGGCAACGACAGTTTCTGCATCGTATGTTTTGCTGGTAGCAGTCGTTTTAGTGGTTTAACGCGGCTGCGTTCGGCTGACTTTTCTGAACGCCTGAACAGATAACCCGGCCGGCCGGCTGATGTACGCATAACCGGCGGGTCCTCTTGTTTGTCATGTATCCTATATCAAATTATCGAAACAGTTTGCGACTAAATCTACTAGTTATTTCGGTTTTGCTGGTTCTCATGCGTGTGAGAATTTTTTAAGTCTCAGTCGCTTTTTTTTACCGTTCGATTTATCTCGTGATTCGTGCAAAATAAAAGTTATAAATAAGTTGCAACTAGGGTGTAACTGAGAATTTAATGAGTTACAACTAGGTTGCAACTGAGAATTAGTACAAATCTTATGAGTTGCAACTGAGAATTAGAAGAAATATTGGAATGACATCAGCGACTTAGACATAATTAAGAAGTTCTCATGCGCCTGAGATCTAGGCACTCCCTAAGGCTAGTCATAGTGAGAGTAACTAAGGTGTTAACATGCATCAACATGTAATGCCAACTAGGCATTTTAATGATGTGACATGTCATTAAATAATAAAAGAGAGGCTTACCATAACATCACATACTTCAAGGCAAGATGAGTCTACAAGCTAATAAATAAGACCTTACATGTTACTAGACACAAATTACTATCCACTATAAGAGCAAGGTTAATAGTACAGCCCGCCGCCGGCTCTATAGTCTTGCCATGTCAACTTAAAGCCAACATAAAGTCCATTCATATAATAGACTAGCTATTAGATGGCTATTAGATGAGCTTTAATTAAATTTAATTATACAATGCATGCATGCTATTGGACCTAGCTGCATGCAAATCTCCTTTTTCTTGATAGCTGCGCTGCAGCCGGTGCTAGATGAAGCATCCGCTTTCCTCTCTCTCATGTTTTCTCTCTCTTCCACCTAGGCTTTTACATGACATGGCAACTCTTATAGTCTGCTGATTAGACTTATTGTACTTGTTCTAAGGCTGCTCATAGTGGAAGTAACATAAGTGGTAACATGCATGCCACCTAGGCAAAAAAAAATATGATGTGGCAAATAATTAATGAGGAGAGAGGCAAATGAAGTAACATATTATGTTACCATCACATCACACTTCTCAATGCAAAGTGAGTCTATAAATCAATTAATGAAGTTTTCTATGTTACCACACATATGACACTTCCCACTATGAAGGTAGTAACTTAGACTAGTAACATGTTACTAGTCTAAGTTACTCCCCACTATGACCAGCCTAAAGGTAGTAACTTAGGCCTTTCATAATGGAGTGTTTCTTAGCACGTTTTCATATAAGCAATTAAAACTTAAGAAATAACTAGTACTTCCTCCGTCACGGTTTGGAGGGCGTCTTACAAAAACCATGCATTTCTAAAACTTCTCTCCTTCTAGACGTGTTAGACTTAAACACAAAATTAATGTCCTTTTTTTCCTCCCCACTTCCTACTCCATGCAGCCAAGGAATTAATTCTTGCATGCCACTCCACCAATGCATGGGCCTAAACTTCTCGTTTTCATTAAATAATTACGTTTAATAGGGCGCTGAATCATTAATGTGCTATTTTCTTTCAAGGAATTTGCATGTTTTTGACACAAATCTAGCTCAATCAACACCTACTTAGGTCCCAACAATCTCTCTAAAACGCCTTTAAACCGTGACGGAGGGAGTACAATGCATTGTTTCTTAAGTGGGTTATCTACATTTAATTATTTAGAGAGTATGCATGCATGTGATTGGTCTAGCAATGTTTTTTGCCTATGGTTCCGTGCAAGTGGTGTTTGTTAGCTAAGATACAACATCACTCTCTTTCCTTATTAAGTATAGTGACACATAAGCAAAATGCCTAGGATATAGAGCTAAGAAACCTTATTGTGAAAGACCTTAGACTAGTGTTATGTGCATGACACTAGCTCAAATTACTCTCCACTATGACCAGCCTAATTATTTAGAGGACGTTCTTTTTGTAATTTTTATGCTTATATGTCTCTGCTTTTACATATAAAGATCGCAGGGAGCTTGTAAACCGGCCGAGGTTGCACACGAACTGATCAGACCCTGACGAGATGTTCATCCATCACTGTCCACGGCAAGGCCGTATCCGTGACCGTGAGAGCTGGCCATGTTTTCCGCCCATTATCTTTCCCTGACCATGAGTTCGGTTTGAAATCCACAACACGGTGAAGACTCGTATAAAAAAAAGAGATCGAGCCATTCGCTCATTCTTCTCCATCACACACGTTGTTTATATATAGCTCGATGTAAGACTGAGAACTAAACCGGCGGCGACATTTGCTGCGGTTGAAACGCAGTTCGCCTTATTTGTTCCTCAAAAAACGTTTTTAATTAGTAGAATTTTTAAAGCGGGTACTGATAAATTTATCCAAGGAGGAAAACCCCTTCCATTTCGATACTTCTCTCGGAATGAAAGTGCAGAGAGAAATAGATAGATCATCTTTGCCCTATTGAAGGGAGAATAAAATTAAAGCATGGCTTATCAGAAGAGCAAGCTACTACAGTTTTTAGGCACAGTCTGGAGTTGATTTGCCTTCGAAGTAAAGCCACGGTGACCGAAAGATAGAGGCTCTGGACCACGTTAGTTTCACTCAGCCCCGCAGCAGAGATAGCAAGTGGTGGGTGATACTTATTGGGCTAATGAGGTGCATGCCATGTACATCTGCACCTACACGGCTAACCAATTTCCGAAGGACCGCCTGATAAGGAAACCTAATCTGCTCTCTAAACCTCCTGAAGTCCTTAAGGATTTTTAATTATAAGGTGAGCTGTCTCGTGACTCCTGTTGCGATCATCTGCCGGTCCATGTTGTCCCTGTTTCTGCCTGTTGCGATCGCCTCTACCTGTATAATGATCTTGCCGCTGATTTATTTTTTCAGAAGAAGAAAAATACACGTCCTCTTGATCTCTGCATTGCTTCTCTGTTCAGAGATGTGCAACTCGCTCGTTTCTGGTTGGATAATAAAACTCATGATCATCGTTCATCGACGTACAAACAGTGTGATGTAGTAGCTAGATTCTCTTGCGAAGGCGATCAGACAGTTTGAGAAGATCGGACCATGTGCTAATGGCCAAAAGTTGGCCAGGCACAGTTGATATCATCAGTTAATCAGTGTACTGTACCCAAAGCTTGCCCATGCCTCTCATGGCCTCATGGTACTCTGCACCTAATCATGGTGGTGCCCCATACATGCAACGGATGAGCACCCGTTTGGTGGCCTTTAGACTTCGTTTCATCATCGCTCGTCGGCGTCATTGGTAACCTGACACTGGACAAGCGGACACAGGTCTTGATAGCCGTCTCCGTCGCGACAGCGAGTGGCTCGGAGGAGACAGCGGCAACGGGACGGATTGAATTAGCACGGGGCAAGGGGAAGGCGCGATTGCCTGATAGCAGGCACGAACGTACGGCAGAGAGATAAGAAGATGGGTTCAGTTCCTGGTCCACACCGGCCGGGCAGCGTTGAAGAAAAAGACGCTGCAGTGATAGGGTTTTAGTCTTGATAGATTTGCTTCGGCATTCGGCGAATGAAAAATAGAGCAGCTATCGGAACAGTACGATGAGATATGATCAACGTCGGTATTATTGTTTTCCGGGCATCTTTGACTTGTAGTAGTTCCGAAATTGAATGATTTAGACGACAGCCCCAAACCTAAAGCTCCTCCCTATCTAGGCGCTCCTGGCCGCTGGGCGCCCGCCCACCTCGTTGAAACTGGCGGAGGGCTGGAGAGGTGCGCTCGGCTGCGACACATGGGAGGTGGTGCAGTGTTGATGGAGGGCATAGGGCAGCTCGGCCATGTGGCTGGTGCCTGAGGTCCGGCGGGGAGGCGATGAGGAGGTGGCTACGCGTGGCCCGGGTGGCCGCCTGTTTTTGCTGGGTGCAACCTGCGGCGCGTGATCTGGGGTGCTGTTGGGTCTTAATCTAGACCGCATGGGCCCTGATCTGGTCCGGCGGCGTCCAGGTTAGGCTTCTGGTGCAGGGTCATCGATCCTCAATCGAGCCTTCCTGCTACTACTTTTTCTGCTACTTTCGTATTGAATGTTGACCGGCGGCGTGGGGGCCTACGGGTCTTGAGAAGAATGGATGGGTCCTGAGGTTTCTCTTGTGTCAAGATGAAGATTTGCTAGGTGCAGACCGTCGTTGATCTAAGAGGAGTGACGAGTTTCGGAAAGCTCCGTCGGCGAACTCTCATGGCGCATCATGCCTGTAGTTTGTTAGATTGGAAGGAATCCGTGAAGGATATATGCCAAACAACTACCACGGGAAACCAAATTTAAGATTAAGCCAAACAAAATTTCACATAGTGGAAAAAACACGTCTCAAATAGAAACAAGATTGTAGATTGAGAGGAACAAAGTTTGAACGCACCTGGGAAACAAAACATCATAACGGTTGTGGTTGGAACAAAAATGTAGTGTCCGAGGAACAAAATCCTGCCTCCACACGGAACAAAAGATTAGAATATGTGAAACAAACAATGGAAAAAACATGATATCAAAATTATTAAAAGAAAAAAGGAAAGAGAATAAAAAATCTAAAAAAACTTCTACTAGAAAGAAAATGCGAAAAAAGAAACATACATGAAAGAAAGGGATAAAAGCGGAAAACTAACATACACCTTGACATGGTTATACCCTACGGGTACGTGACTTCAGCATACCTGGTCCAGCCCAAGGAAGGCCCACAGCAGATATACGCTGGCCCATGAAGATTTTCGGGTGGCCAAGGCCCATGACGCCTTCGGATCCTTGGAGAACAAGACTAGCGGAGATAGGAAATTCAAAGGGGTAAAACCCTAGAACTTGTAACCGACTAGGACTATGTCCGGGACCTGCCTAAGTCTATATAAAGGCCAGGAGGGCACGTCCTAGATCTCTCGACTCATACTTTCGCACACGCATCCACGCCAGATCGAATCTGCGCACCCTATAACCTTCGGTTCCGCCGTAATCAAGAGCAGACAAGCAGGAGTAGGGTTTTCCCTCTGGGGGCCTGAACCTGGGTAAATCTCGTGTCCCCTGGTTGCTTGTCTGTTAACCGTGTCACGATCTCCAGCATCCCCATCTTCTCCAAAACTCAAGTCCATAACAATGGGCATTGACGAGATTAAACCTCGTCAATTGGCGCCGTCTGTGGGAACTGGGGCTGCTGATTGTGCGGTCGTGACGGTTCCGACCCGATCGATCTACAACTCCGCGGCGACGGAGAATCACCTCCTCTTCGGCGCTTTCGACTTCACCGCCCACTCGCCGGCCACCATGAAGGATTTCGAGCCCGTAGGCGACGGACTCGAAATTTTGTTCGGGAGCTTCTGCTTCCAGGTGGGACAAACTGGCACCCTCCGCCTCCCTGAGCGGGTGCCCGTGCCGTCAATCAGGCCCGCCTCATGGGCTCCACACCCCGTGCTACGCACGTCACCATCGAAAGATGAGTTCTACAGCAGCAGCAGCTGCAACTCCGATATGTGCGATTCACCTTCGGATGAAGGGACCTACGGTTCCGGATCCGAAAGCTGCGGCAGCAGCCGACCAATCTGCAAGCGCTATCTATGCGCCGCAGTCATCCAAACCGATGAAGAAACACCTAACCCGCCGCCCAACCGAAACGGCGAAAACAGAAGAAGCCAGTCCCCCCCCACCCAACAGGGAAAACAACGGCCACGTCATCCAACTTAGCAAAGAAGGATGGGTCCAGGCGCGCCGTGCCGTCGCAGGCGACATCGTCTTACCTGCAGACGCCTCACGTGACTTACTGATGGCGTACCACTACCTCCTCATCGAGGAGCACAAGAAACAAGTCATGATACAGGAGACGCTCGACAAACGCAAGCAAGCAGCCTCCGAGTCCAGCGTGCGACGAGCTGCGCTCTCCGCCATGGCACCCGGCTCTAGCACAAACGGAAACCAGGGAAACAAGCACCGCTCTCGGGTGGAAAACATGGACCCCAAGGAGCGGCATGACGTGACCCGAACTCTCCACACATCGTTCATGGATATGGATGCCGACGGCAACATCATCCCGAAGACGCCACAAGCTGCGATCATGGCAGCCACTGTGTATCTCGCGGCTCACCCACCTCCGGAGGGGGACCCGAAAAGGGCCATGCATAGGTCCGCACTTACCGTACTAGGACTAATCGGAGCTGCGCTCCACGAAGACGCTCCTGCGGAGCCGAAGAAGAAAGCTCCGGCCAGGCGCGACCGGAGCCCCACCCCCTCATCCAAAGAGGAAGAAGAGCACGATCTTCCTCGAAGGAAGAAGAGCTCAAACCTCCATAAACGCGACTACGACGCTAGAGACAAGCTTACACAGCGCAAGATCGACAAAGCACGCGCTAAACGCGCATGCTCCTCCGAATCTGAGATGGATGAAGACGAAGGAAAACTCTGCGGAGCTCGATGCTTCAGCAGATCCGTTCGGCGAACACAGATGCCACGCAACTTCAAGCTTCCTTCGGATACTCCGAAGTTCAACGGCACGCAAGACCCAAAGTCCTGGCTCAGCGACCATCTGTCATCCGTCAAGCTTCACGGAGGCAACAAAGAAACCGCCATGCAATGCCTTCAGCTGCAGCTGACAGGCGCGGCGCGGGTCTGGCTTAGCAGCCTATCATCAGGATCCATCCGAAGCTGGGAGGAGCTCGCTTACAGCTTCATCCGAAATTTCAAAGGCACCAGCAAGAGGCCCGCCTCAATCGAAGAATTGCGAGCCTGCACTCAGAGAACGGGTGAATCTATTCGCTCGTACATACTACGCTGGTCTACAACCAAGAACTCCACAGCACACATCTCCGAAGAGCGGGCCATTGACGCCTTCAGGGACGGCGTCAAGCGCCCAGACTTCAAGGAGGAACTTGGGTGTGTAAAGCCCAAGACACTCGACCACCTCATGGAAATCGCCAACAGTTGGGCAGACGGCAAAGATTGCATCCAGCGAGCGCAATCAGACGAAGAGGACGACTACGGCCGAAGACGTGAACGCCGTAGCAAGAGGAGATCGCGCGTCTACGAGGACCGCGACGGACCCGACATGGTCGCGGCCGGCTACGCCGACCGCCGTAACGACAACAGCCGCAACAACGGAGGATACCGCAGCGGAAACTTTCGCGACAACGGACGACCAACGCAGTCGTGGCAACGCCGCGACCGCGACAACGGACCCTCAGCATTCGACAAACTTTCGGGTCCATGCACCATCCACTTCTACATCGACAAACAGGATGGCAAAAAGAAAGCCAGCCACATGCTCAAGGACTGCCGCGAGTTCCAGAAACTCAGCGAAGGCATGGTGCAGATGAGGCAACAAGCCCCAATCCCTGCGTTTGGAAACGCACCCGCGCCTGGTGAGATAGCACACGGAGCTCCTCCACCGCCGCCTATTGGAGGCCCAAATCAACCAGTCGCACCAGCGCAAAACAATGCCGGGGTCGGATACCTCCCACCAAAGGGAGCACTAAATATGATCTAGAAGGGACGCCCCATGAACAGGGTGCAGAAGAAAATCACCCGACAAATCAACTTGGTCGTGGCAACTCCGCCTGCAAACCCTGAGTACCTCAGCGGATCGGAGTCCTGCATCACATTCACTCGCGCAGATCACCCTTGCCAGATCCCTCGCCCAGGTCATGCTGCCCTGGTGCTGGAGGCGCAGATCGGAGGCTTCGAGATGAGTCGCGTCTTCATGGACGGCGGCAGCGGCATCAACCTAATGTCGCAAGCACTCTAGCAGCTATGCGGATCCCGCAATGCAGCCTGGAACAATCAGACACAACGTTCCACGGCATTGTCCCAGGAAAGGGCATATTCCTCCTGGGTAAAATAGGGCTCGACGTCATCTTCGGGAAGCCGGACAACTTTCGGTAGGAGCGCCTAGAATTCGAAGTGGTGGACTGGCCGTCGCAATACCACGCCATCCTGGGGCGTGTAGCATTCGCAAGATTCCTGGCCGTCCCCCACTACGCATACCTACTACTCAAGATGCCAGGACCAAGGGGCGTCATCACAGTCCACGGGAGCTTCACCCGATCGGACCAATGCGACAGGGATTTCAACAAAATCTCCCAGTCTTTCGGCATGCAAGACGAGCTTGTAAGGCTCCGCGAGGTGACGGACAATGGGCTACCACCAGTCACAAGGAAGAACGCACCTGACATGTCCTTCGACTCCACCGTCAACACCAAGAAAGTGCAGGTCCATCCGACGGACGCCTCCAAGACGGCGCTGATCGCCAATGACCTCAGCACCGCATAGGAAGGCGCGCTCGTCAAATTCCTCTGTGAGCGCTGGGAAATCTTCGCCTGGTGTCCTGCGGACATGCCAGGAGTTCCCAGGGAATTCGCCGAGCACGCACTCAACGTCTTTCCGGACACCAAGCCAGTCAAGCAGTCCATCCGAAGACTGTCGGAGCCACGAGCCGAAGCTATCAGCAAAGAAATCAACAGATTACTTGCAACAGACTTCATCCGGAAAATCAAGGAAAGCGAGTGGCTGGCAAACACGGTAATGGTCCCGAAGAAGGACACGGACATCCTGCGGATGTGCGTAGACTTCACGTCACTAAACAAACATTGCCCAAAGGACCACTTCCCTCTTCCTCGGATCGATCAGATCATCGATTCGACGGCAGGTTGTGAGAAACTCTCCTTCCTCGATGCCTACTCAGGCTATAACCAGATTCAACTCAAGGTCGAAGATCAAGAGAAAACGGCGTTCATCACACCGTTCGGAGTATTCTGCTACGACACAATGCCCTTCGGGCTAAAGAACGCGGGTGCCACGTACCAGTGATGCATGCAGGCCTGCCTCAAAGACCAGATCGGTCGCAACATCCAAGTCTATGTCGACGACATAGTAATAAAAACCAAGGAAGCAAGGACACTTATCGACGATCTCCACGAGACGTTTGACAACCTTGATCGCTACAGGATCAAGCTCAATCCGGAAAAGTGCGCCTTCGGCGTCCCCTCGGGTCAGCTGCTCGGATACTTCATCTCTCAACGAGGGATTGAGGCGAACCCGAAGAAAATTAGAGCCATCATGACAATGGAGAAGCCGAAAAACCTCAAAGGCGTCCAGCAGCTCGCAGGACGAGTAGCGGCGCTAAGCAGGTTCATCAGCCGTATGGGCGAGAAGGCCCTACCATTCTACCAGCTGCTGCGCAAGGCAGACAAGTTCGAGTGGACACCAGAAGCCAATGACGCATTCGAAAGCCTCAAGCGGCTCCTCTCCACCTCGCCCGTTTTGGTCACGCCAAAGGAGCGCGAGCCCCTGCTGCTGTACATAGCAGCCACACACCAGGTGGTCAGCACCGTACTCGTGGTCGAACGACCCGAAGAAGGCAAGACCCACGGGGTCCAGCGCCCAATTTACTACCTCAGCGAGGTTCTCACTCCAACAAAGCAGAGGTACCCTCACTACCAGCAGCTAGCCTACGGCGTGTTCATGACGGCTCGACGGCTGAGCCACTACTTCCAGGAGCATCAGGTGATGGTCGTCAACGAGGCACCCCTGAACAGCATCCTGAATAATCCAGAGGCAACAGGACGGGTTTCCCTGTGGGGCATCGAACTATCACCCTTGGACATCGTCTACGAGAAGCGACACGCAATAAAATCTCAAGTCCTTCTGGACTTCCTGGTGCACTGGATGGAGCTGCAGCTGCCAGATACCCTGGACATGTCGCAATCATGGACGATGCACTTCGACGGCTCCAAGAGAGAAGCTGGGGCAGGAGCAGGGGTCATACTGACCTCCCCCCAAGGAGACAAAATGAAGTACGTTCTCCGGATGAAATTCAGAGCCTCCAATAACGAGGCCGAATACGAAGCCCTCATCCATGGCATGAGGATGGCAAAGATATGCGGCGCAACGCGCCTGGTCATCTATGGTGACTCCAACCTCGTCGTCTAGCAGACGATGAATGAATGTGACGCACACGCCGAAAACATGATCGCGTACCGCGCACTCTACAACGCACTCGAAGGAGAATTCGACGGCTGCGAACTTCGGCACGTTGGAAGAGAAAGCAACGAGGAAGCCGATAGACTCGCCAACATCGGCTCCACTTGTGCAAAGGTACCACCAGGTGTGTTCCTCGAACAGATCTGCGTGCCATCTATCAAGCGGAAATTCCCCAAGGGATCACCCGAAGAAGCAGAACACTCGGGGGCTACGCTATCCGAAGGTCATGAAGGACCCGAAAAGTTGGATACCGAAGTTGCCATGGTCAACCTGATGCAGGTCATGGCAGTCGAAGAAACTTGGACGCGACCATACCTCCAGTTCCTGATAAACGGTGAACTACCTGACAGCCCGACAGATGCCCGGCGCATATCTCGTCGGTCAAAAGCCTTCACCATCATCAACGGCGAGCTGTACAAACGCGGCATTACGGGCGTACTACAATGGTGCGTCACCATCAACAACGGCAAAGCCATACTCCAAGACATCCATGAGGGCATCTGCGGCCACCACGCAGGCAGCCGCTCCCTTGTCGCCAAAGCTCTATGAGCAGGATTCTACTGGCCAACGGCCATGAGCGACGCGAAGGACATCGTCCGAAGATGCAACGGATGCCAACGGTTCGCCGACAAACTGCACGCACCTGGGTCCGAACTTCGACCCATACCCATAGTCTGGCCTTTTGCCCAATGGGGCCTCAACATGATCGGCAAACTGCCAAAGTCCTCGAAAGGAGGACACGTCTTCCTCCTGGTCGCAGCCGACAAATTCACCAAGTGGATCGAGGCCATGCCAGTCACCAACCAGAAAGGCAAAACCGCCGTCAAATTCTTCGAATCCATTGTCTACAGGTTCGGTGTACCACACAACATCATCACCGACAACGGATCGAACTTCATCTCCGAAGAATTCCAGGACTTCTGCGAAGGCCTCGGGATCAACATCACATATGCCTCAGTGGCACACCCGCAAACAAACGGGCAAGTGGAAAAGGCCAACGGCCTAATTGGCGCCGGTATCAAGAAGCGCCTCATGAGCTCACTCGAGCACAAAGCTGGAAACTGGACGAAAGAGCTACCGTCCGTCCTATGGAGCTTACGGACTACGCCTAACAGCTCCACCGGCTACACACCGTTCTTCATGGTGCACGGAGCTGAGGCCGTGCTACCAGCCAAAGTACGCCACCAGGCCCCACGAGTCGTCGCTTACAGCGAAGCCGAATCCACGGCTGCACTCGAAGATGCCGTCGACACACTCGACGAAGCACGGGATATAGCAGCAGCTAGATCAGCGGTGTACCAGCAAAGTCTCCGCAACTACCACAGCTGCCGGCTGCGTCCAAGGTCCTTCGTCGAAGGAGACCTCGTCTTACGACTCAAGCAAAAGCGACCGAACAAATTCGAGTCACCATGGGAAGGACCCTATGTCATCACCGAAGTCATCCCAGGTGGCGCCTATCGCCTCAAGCACGTGGAGTCTGGGGTCGCATACTCCAACCCATGGAACATATCGCACCTGCGACGATTCTACCCGTAGCAACCTACCCCCTTTTACTTTCAATAAGGATTTCAGCCAAGGCTACTCAGCCAAACCATGTACCTCATCCATTACGATATAAATAAAGCTAAGTGTCTCGCCCCAACCTTCGGTTGACTATTTTTCTGCAACTTTACTACATGCTACATACGCACTCGGGGGCTCCCCCCACCTCACAATTTCATCGACTGAGGACCGAACGTGTACACCTGAGTAGCTGACCACGTCAGGCAAACGAAAAGGACACACACTCAATCAAAGCACTCCGTGCTCACAAGCAAGCAAACCTTTACAACAAAGGGCACAAAAACGCCCAGCCGAAATATACAAATTTTACATCTATCTGTTTATTTTCAGGTCCTATCTATTCTGAAGAATAACCTGAGCACGCTGTTCAAACAAATCTACAATCTGTTCGGCATACTGCCTTACAGCCGCGTAATGCGGACGCATGTTCCACTCGCCACCATCCGGTCGAAGAGGTGGCCCAGCCGCCACAGCAGCCAAATCTACGTCAGGGCGGTGCACCCTCACAAGAGACAAGGCAGCCTTCACTCCTGCGACGAGCTGCTGCCGCACCAGCTCCTTGACATTGCTGGCACTCCGAAACCTCGACAAAAGACCTGCAAGGGTCGTCGGCATGGCATCCAAAAGAAACATGACGTGCAGCACCGAGAAAAGTGATGTCTGCACCTGGCGGAGCACCCGTGAAACTTGATAAACACGATCCTGCACCGTCACCAGAACCATGGCGCCATCGCGATCCATCCAGAAGAAGCCGTCGGCCTCCATGTCCTGTTGCGTCAAGCAGTTGACCCGAACAGCGACACGCTCTTTTTCTTCCCTCGGAGCAAGATTCGCACCTGCGACAACCGCACAAGACAAGAATAAGGCCAGCAGGCTCATCCGAAGAACTGAGCTACAACCCAAAAGAAGGATCAACTTACACTGCAGTTGCTCGGACAGCCGACCCAGCTCCGCCATCAAGTACTCCTCTCTGGCTGCGCCACGATCCGCCTTGGACTTCCAAACGTCGGCACGACCGCGTAGCCTGAGCAACTCCCTCTCCAGACTACGCACACGATCCCGAAGGAAAGTAAGCTGCGAGGAGTCATCCAACGATGGTCGCACGGGCTTCGCGGATGAAGTGTCAGCTGGGTCAACACCCGAAGGAACCTATAGCAGCAGAAAAAAGAAGGCACACAGACATTCAACCAAGGATAGAGCACAACTCGAAGGAATTCATTAAATATATAAGGCCATTACGTGACACAAGGACGGTACTACAAAAGATATTTACAACCAAAGTAGACTACAAACTACCCTACGTCTACTATGCCTAAGGCGTAGGACACTGAGTCGCCTCAGAGCCAGACTGCCTAGCTTTGGCCTCGCCTTGCTGTCGCAGTGCGTACTCAGACAGCAAGTCAATGAGCTTGGGCCCATATCGTCTGCAGCGAGCAGAGTAGGCAGCGAAGGCTACCTCGGATCCATCCGCAGCCGTCGGCATCCGAGAGGTGATCTGGGGCAAGTCCAGCTCCGCTCCAGCCGCCATGGCCATCGCCAGCCCGACGGACGCGCCGATGCCCTTCTGCTTGCGCTTGTACGCCGCAGGCGCTTCGGCTGACAGAGCCTCTGCCAGGGCATCCACATCTTCAAGGGTTGCGCCCTTCGGGAAGAGTTCCTGGTAGAAGCGACCAAGGACCTCTTTCGCCTTGGCAAGGGAGTTGACGACGGTGCCGCAGCGGTCCTCGACCGCCACAGTGGCAACATCTAGAGCACTCCTATGCTCCAGAGCACCGCGGTCGAACTCGATGCCTGCGGCATCTGAGACAAAAATGAAGAAAAGCATGAAGAAAGGCAGCACAGAAGAAGACCCGTAGAAAAAGACACAAGTACAAAAATCCAGCACTCACCCGAAATAGCCTTGGCAGCAGCCATGAGCTTCGCCGCCACCCCTCTTTCACGAGCAGCCGTAACGGTGGCCAGCTGCTCCTCACGATCTGCGGCCTCCTGCTGCAGACGCTCCTTCGCTTCGGCTGCCTTCGACAGCTCTAGCTCAAGGCGCTCTTTTGCGCCGACGGCGGCTTCGACTTTCTGCTCCGATTGGCCAAGGCTCTTTTTAAGAGCGTCGACCTCACGGAGAGAGTCGTTATGCTCCTCTGCATTTAAGACAAGCAAGTGTCAAAGAACAGAACCAGGATAAACAAGAGAGGTACTAAAAGGCAGACGAATACCTTGAAGCTGCCGCAGTTTCGCCTCTAGCGTCAGGCGTTCCTCCACCAGCCGCTTGGCCTCTTGGACAAAAGGCTGCAGAAAAAGGAAATAGCAGTAAGAACAGGACTTGGGGGCTACGCCCAACACAAAGAAGCAAAAACAACATCAGCACACGAAGACACTCGGGGGCTCCCCCCGTGACATGAAGTAGAAAAACTTACATGCTCCGATGGCGACCCCGAAGCCCCGCCTGCGAAATTCTGAGGCGCAACCACCAGCCCCTCCCGCACAGGAGGATCTGGAGCGACGCCACCCGAAGTCGCCACCATCTGAGGAGGAGGCGACACAATGTTCGACTCCCCCATCATCTCCCGTGCACCATCACTAGAGTCGTCGGAGGATTGCCTGTATACAAACCAATTAGCACAAGTGCAAAAAATCATGAAGGGAAAAGGACAACAGTACAACAAGAAAACTTACGAGCCCAATGCGCTCAGGTCGAAGATAGGAGAAGCCCTTCGGGCCCTCTTCTCATCTTTCTTCTCTTCCTTCTTCTCCTCCTTCTTTTCTTCCTTTTTCCGCTTTGCTGGCGGGTGCGGAGCAACAGCTCGCACAGGAATAGCAGGAAGGGGAGAGGAAGAACCTCCGTGACCATCACTATGACACTCAAGGCCCAGAGGATTTCTGGGAGTCGGAGGAGTCGAGGCATCCGAAGACTCGCTCGAGCTCCGTGATCGCTTGCGCGTGTGGTCCTCACTCGACTCGTCGGCATCCTCCGCCGGAGATCGCGCCGAAGGAAGCTCGGACACGGAATCAACCACTTCATTATCCGGGGCATTCGGATACCTTTCGGGCAATGGTGGTACCATGCCCGGCACTTTGAAGCTCTACAAGATGAGAAGGAACTTTGTTAGCAAACAAAGGAAACAAACACACACCCAACAAAAAAAAGGGGAGCACTACATGCACAAATCTACACCTTCGGCACGACCAACGTCGAAGAAAAGGGAGGAGTCAGCGACTTCTCCGGGATTTCTTCTCCGGCCTTGAACTTCAGCAGCACGCGAAGATCCTTGTCAAGATCCGCCTCGGAGATTTTCTCACTCGAAACCCTCGTCGGATCACGGCGCCCAGAATAAAGAAACATCGGGTGCGCCCTCGCTTGGAGAGGTTGCACCCGACGCTCAAGAAACGTCCGGATGATGTCCACGCCGTTCACCTCCTTCTCAGGAATCAGTTGGAGATCCTCCACCCGACGGTAAAGGGCCTCTATCTCCACCACCTCACCGTCTAAGATTTGGTTCTTCCAAGACCTTTTCTTCTCAATCTTTTGGGAGGGGTCAAAGGGAACAAGACCAAAATCTTGCCCGGGCAAAACGGAGTCGCGGATATAAAACCATCGCCTCCGCCAGTACTGGACAGATTCGGACATGGAAAAGGAAAAGAATTGCACATTGGGACTGAGGGAGATGATGAAACCCCCAATGGGATACACACCATCCGAACCAGATTGCCTCTTCACGGAATAAAGCTTCCGGAAGAGGCCAAAGTGCGGCTCAATGCCAAGCCAACACTCGCAAAGTGTGATAAAACACGCAATGTGGAGAACAGAGTTGGGAGACAGATGATGGAGTTGAACCCCATAGAAGAAGAGCAGTCCACGAAGGAAGTCGTGGACCGAAAAAGAAAACCCGCGCACCACGAAGGCAAGAAACATAACCCGGTACCCAGATGGGGTACGGGGGATTACCTCATTGCCGGGGAGTCTCACGTCCGTCGTATCTTGCGGGATCAGGCCCCGCTCGCGCAGTTTGCGGAGATTGCTCTCCCGCGTCTCTGATCGCCGCCAGCCACCATCGGTGACACGAGCAGCGGTGGTGCCCTTCTTGCCTCCGGCGGCGCTGGTCCCAACCGCAGATGAAGACTTCTTCGCTTTCCCCATGGCGCTACGGCGATGGTGGCGATGCCTAAGCAGAAAGAGCGAAGGAAATGTGGAAGGAAACCTCAGCGCGCAGCAAGAATAGCTCAAGAATAAGGAGGCAGTGAACAGATGAACTGGTGCGGTGAAAAACAAACCACGATTTCACCAAGGATTATAACAGCGAAGACGACGCACGCTGGTCGTCCATCGAGAAGACCTAACGCCAACGGTAGATCTGGCCGTACACGTGTCAGCATCACAACGAACCGTCGTTACCACGCCGTACACTACGCGCGGAAATCGAGGAGACGCCGTAATCATCTCCACGCCGCGCGTGACCGGTCAATTCAAAGTCAGAAAGTGGGACCCACACTTTGTCCAGTCAAGTCATCTCTGGCGTAGCAGACGCTTGAGGTCATCGATCGTCAGCACTGACGTCATCAAAAGCTATACTAGCACCAACTTCGGCTCCATAGATAAGAGTACTCACTCGAATCTTCGATTCGACTAAATACTCGGGGGCTACTCCTATCAGGAGCGCTGGCCGCGCACCCGACAGACAAATGAGGACAAAATTACTTCTCTGAGTCCTACGTCGAGTCTACGACTCCACTACGGACTTGGGGGCTACTCCATAGGGAGGATGGATTTAAGCATCCGAAAATTTCCGAGTCCTGCGGACTTAACAACTGAAACAATGCTTGAACTAAAGTCCCCGTTCGAGTCTACGACTCGAACAGACACTTGGGGGCTACTCCCATAGGGAGCGCTGGTCACGCACCCTATGAAATTTTCGACTGCAATCTTTCGGATCAGCACGCAAAAACTTTTTGGCAACTTTGCCCCAACAAAATGGCCGAGTGAGCGACAATCTCCTAGGCCACCCGAAGCACCTCCGAGGTGATAAATGTTCGGATGCTGCGTCTGCGACGCAAAGATAAGACCTGCAGATATCATCTGATGGCCTGGCAATGCACCTGACTGCGCTCTGCTAGTATGAATCCGTACCAGCAGGTACGATGAAAAATCCCGACGGACGCGTTGGGTGCACGGATTAAAACCACTGGAATTCCACTCTTGTAAGTCCTCCGCGGCCTGAGTCAAATTACGCCAGCATATGTTCGAGGTTCGGGTTGAGGGACCCGAACCTGAAGAAGATCGTGTTGTTTCGTCCTAAGACAGTTAACTGACCCTGATCCGTCGAGTGAGTCAGGCACACGCATCAACAATCCCTACACACATATACTATTTAACATATAGCTGCACCCGAAGGATGAAAGAGTCCTCAGCCGAATCTACGATTCGACTGATCACTCGGGGGCTACTGACATGGTTATACCCTACGGATACGTGACTTCAGCATACCTGGTCCAGCC
The DNA here is from genome assembly GCA_916181665.1 of Avena sativa. NCBI lineage: Eukaryota > Viridiplantae > Streptophyta > Magnoliopsida > Poales > Poaceae > Avena > Avena sativa. Next base: position 36,087,864 of record OV702289.1, on the reverse strand, counting down.
CAAGGAAGGCCCACAGCAGATATACGCTGGCCCATGAAGATTTTCGGATGGCCAAGGCCCATGAAGCCTTCGGATCCTTGGAGAACAAGACTAGCGGAGATATGAAATTTAAAGGGGTAAAACCCTAAAACTTGTAACCGACTAGGACTATGTCCGGGACCTGCCTAAGTCTATATAAAGGTCAGGAGGACGTCCTAGATCTCTCGACTCATACTTTCGCACACACATCCACGCCAGATCGAATCTGCACACCCTGTAACCTTCAGTTCCGCCGTAATCAAGAGCAGACAAGCAGGAGTAGGGTTTTCCCTCCGGGGGCCTGAACGTGGGTAAATCTCGTGTCCCCTAGTTGCTTGTCTGTTAACCGTGCCACGATCTCCAGCATCCCCATCTTCTCCAAAACTCAAGTCCATAACAATGGGCATTGACGAGAGTAAACCTCGTCACACCTTACTAGTCAATGGTATTCTTTATTTGTAGACGTAAACAATAAGTGTGTATAAAGTGGAACAAATCACATAAAAAATAAAAATCCTTGAATAAAGAATAAGCTAAACAAGTGCTATGTAGAAATTAAAACTAAATGATAAATTATCAGTACTTATGAAAATAAATAACACCAATATAAACAAAAAATTAGCGCCTAGGAAACAAATCATGACTACAAGGGTTAATGGAATTTTAGCGGCCATGGAACAAATTAAGACTACATGAGAAAACAAAAAAATAGTCCACGAAACAAATCAAGGTTACATGGAGAACAAGTATTTAGTCCATTGAACAAACCACAACTGTAAAGAAGGAGCAAAAATTTAGAGTCGGTGGAACAAATCATGACTAGAGAGGGATAAAAATTTAGGTCGCGGAACAAATCAAGACAGGGAACAAAATTTTAGTGTCCATAGAACAAATCATGACTACGAGAGGAACACAAACTTAGTATGTGGAACAAACCACAACTGGAAGAGAAACACATTTTTAGCATTCTCAGAACACCATCACAACTATAAGGGAGCACAATTTATCGTCCACGAAACATAACATGACTACATGGAGAACAAAAATTGGAGTCCGCAGAACAAATCACAACTATAGGAGACATAAATCTAGACCACGAAACAAATTACGACTATAAAGAAGGATCAAAATTTTAGCACCCGCGGAACAAATCATGAATAAGAGGGACTAAAAGTTTAGGCAGCGGAACAAATCAGGACTACACGAGAACAAAATTATAGCGTCAACAAAACAAATCACGACTAGACGAAAACACAAATTGAGACCATGGAACAAACCACAACTGGAGGAGAAAGAAATGAGCCTTCGCGAAACAAATCATGACTACAAGTGGAACATAATTTCAGCATCCACTGAACAAATCAATCCTACATGAGGAATAAAAATATAGACTAGAGAATAAATTAGGACTACATGGGAACAAAATTTTAGCCCGGAGAACAAATCACGACTACATAGAAAACATTAATTTAGGCCATGGAACAAATTAAGACTACAACGGGACAAAAGTTAGCGTGTATGAAACATATCATGACTAAAGGGGAAGAAAAATTTATTCTGCGAACAAACGACAACTTGAAAGAATTTTTTTTGGCATCCTTGAAACAAATCATGTCGGCGGAACAAATCACAACTATAAGGGAACTAAAATTTAGCATCAGCGAAAAAATCATTATTACAAGGAAAAAAGGTGTGCTGAACAAATCACGGGAAAAATAAGAATAAAATTTATCGTCTGTGCAAGAACCATAACAAATTAAACCAAGGAAATATTGAAAAGAAAAATAACATTAAAAGAGAACAGGAATGCAAAAAAGAAAAGAAATCTCAAAGAGAAGAAAAAACGAAAAACAAAATGAATGGCAGGTGCGTCTGTACCATGCACATACACAGTGCCAAAGAAAGAGCTAAATAGAAAAATATCTGGAAAGGAAAAAAAAAGAAGTAACGAACTCGATGAGCCTATCATATCACCACGTACCTGTGTGCCTGCATCCTGCACGATGTGCCTACGCGAAAGAAAGAAGGACATGTGCCTACGCGAAAGAAAGAAGGACAGTGCTAACGCGCGGCGTCGGCCATACATGCTCCTGAGCGGTGGCTGTATTCATGGGGATTCTGCTGCTCTGTTAGATTTACGGGGATACCTGCTCGGTTGGATACATGCTCCCGGGGGAGCGGCGGCTGTATTCCCGAGCTCCCGAACTACAGTGCTAGTAATTGCCAGATTAACTAAGACATGACTGATTAATATCTGCCAGATTAATTTTACCTAGTTGCCATATTTAATTGTTACTAACTAACAGATTAATTAGGTTTAGCGGAAAATGTGAGACAAATGAACCCCAGGTTCAATTGTTACTAGTAACCGCCAGATTAATTAGGTCCAAATTGCCAGATTAAATATAGCTTAGTTGCCCGGTTCAACGGTTAGTAATTTTTATACTTACTATATTGATATTAATTGAGAGATTACTAAGTGTCAGTTACGTGTAGTTTTCAGATTGATTAAACCTAATTGTCATATTAAATTGGTGTACACCTCAAAATTTGCAGCCGCATCATCGTCCAGGAAATTTGGCCATATTAAGTTCACATGAAAAATCGAGAGTATTACCGTAAAAAATACTCGTATACGTACGATGAATCGGTCGCTCGGCCGGCCGGCTGCCGCGATCAAGGTGTGCGTATTGGTATGACTGCCGCCGCACAAAGCGCCGCGCGCCGCGGTCAAGGTGTGCGTATTGGTATGACTGCGGCCGCACAAAACGCCACGCGCGCGGCGCCTCACGTTAAATTTTTCCAAGAAAGAAAGCAGCGACCGGAGCCAACGTCACCGAACCAATCTGGAGACGTAAGAGCATCTCTAGCATAGTCAGTAAAAACGCGAACTAAAAACTGAAGTTCGGTTCACCGAACTCGTATTTACGGGTCGAAAAATGGCTAGCACAGAACAGATCCCGTAAACCAAAACTGTAAAACACAGGATCTGTTCTACGCAGGTGGCTTCTAAACCCGTAAAGTCAGGGTTTATCAAAGAATTCATATGATCAAAGAAATGACACAATCAAATGCAAACAACTCATGCATAGTTCATAGTGCGGACATCAAATGACATAATCATAGAAAAAAGTTCATAGTTCACCATCTCCTCTCACCGCCGGCATCAAACCGAGCCACCACCACTTGCCTCTTCACGAGCTAGTCTTCGTCTCTCCATGATCTCCGTTGAGGCCTCCTTCCACCACTCCATTTGTTGATTATTCATGTCCTTTGTGTTCATCATCATAATCCCTCTCTCTTCGGCCAATAGTTGCTTCATTGCTTTGGCCTTCTTCATATTGATCCTCATCTCCTCCAACTTGCCTTGTTCCTTGCTTCCTCTCGCTTGGCTTCAACCTTGGCAACATGGACGGATCCAGGAATTTAACTTTGGGCGTACGAATTTCAACCAACACAATAGGTAAAGGTAAAAAAGCTGAAAGTGGGTTATTTGTCCCGCCTTACTATTTACTAATTCGAGAATTGAGCTCAATTTGCAAGAGAAAACATTACCGTGTATAGGATAGAAAATACCAAAAGTGATACATATGCCTACCGCAAACAATATATGAATTTTCTAGCAGAACATTTTGGGTGTACATTTGTATACCCTTGTCCTATTGCGGATTCGTCCCTGCTTGGCAAGACTCACCTCTTTCTTCTTCTCCTCGATGATGACAAGCTTGGTCTCCAAAGTCTTGGCCGCTATTACCTCCTTGGACTTCATCATTTGATCAAACTTGTCCCTCAACAATGCTGCCTCCCCCTCGAGCTTGAGCCTCAAACTTGGTTTGGTAGCCGCTGGCGCAGAACAGATCCCAAAGTTTGGTTTACGGGATCTGTCCTACGCCAGTCATTTTTTGAGCCGTAAACCCGAGTTCGATTAACTGAACTTCAGTTTTTTAGTTTGTGTTTTTACGGGCTCTGCTAGCTCTAAGTAACGGGCCGAGCCCATGACGAGACGCCCTTCAGCGAAACGGTGCTCGGCAGCGCTCGGGCGCTAGCGAGCAGTTTCCGTCCCGCTAGGGTTTATACCCGCCGCGCCGACCCGCGGCCGTGAGCGCCAAGTTCTCCTTCTCCCCGTCAAAACGAACCACCGCCACGCCGCCGCTTCCCCCTTGCATAGCAGAGCTAAGCAAACCCAGGCCGCCGCCTCTGCCTTCCGCCTCGCAAAGGAAACCCACGCCGCCGCTTCCGCTCACGCGCGCACAGGAGATTTCACTTCTCGCCTCTCGTAGCCATGGCAGTGGAGAAGGTGGTCAAGGGGGGTGGCGACGTGCAGCAGCGGGAGCCAGAGCCGGAGCCGGAGCCGGAGGCCGAGGTGTCGACGTTCGCGGAGCTGGGAATTTGCCGGGAGCTCGTGGAGGCGTGCGACGCCATGGGGTGGAAGCAGCCCACGAAGATCCAGGCCGGGGCCATCCCCCACGCCCTCCAAGGTACTAGCGTCATCCTGTACCGCCTGCCGGCCATGTAGGTGGCGGCTGCACCTGCGACGATGGCGATTCGTTAACCAGGGTTCGGTTTTGGGTGCAGGGAAGGACATCATTGGGCTGGGGCAGACGGGGTCCGGTAAGACGGGCGCGTTCGCGCTGCCGATCATCCAGGCACTGCTCGAGCACCGCCAGCCCTTCTTCGCCTGCGTGATTTCGCCCACGAGGTCACCCTTTTTTCTTTCCTTTCCTTCCTGGCCTCCTGGGGCACATATTGTCTTCGGGAGCTTGTGTGAAAACTTACCTTGCGGCTGTGGTGGTTCAGGGAGCTGGCGATTCAGATTGCGGAGCAGTTTGAGGCGTTAGGGTCCGCGATCGGCTTGGTTTGCTCAGTGGTGAGTGGTATTGCTACGATTGACTATTTATTTGTTTTAGTGTGAAGTAACGCAACAGCCATTTGGATGTGGATACTGCATATGCTTTACTTGTGCGGGTCATAGTTCTGATTCAACTATTTTTTGTATTCACCGGTTATGAACTGTTGGCTGCTGCCTCTAGTTGGTTTGAGGGTATATTGGAAAATTTTCCCTCCTAGTCAGAGTATGATATTGAGGGGCTTATAATGCCTGCAAGTACCGTGTATGAATTTTGAGTATATGTAGCCTAATTCAATGTAGTGAAGCTGGAGCATAGTGGAATATGGGTATTCTAAAGGTCATCACTAAACTGCACAACTTTGTTGCTATACGAGCCCATGTTGACTGAATCAAAGTTTGTTGATTAGTTTTCTCCTCCACGATGACAAGACTGCTTTTCTATTATCCCTGGTGTTAGTTAATTCGAACGTGCGATTTACTTTTTTCCCCCCAAAGCATAGCACTGTTTCTTGGTGACCATTCCAACACCTACCACCATTTACTTAAATTATTTTTAATTGAGATTGTCTTCTTCCTTTTTCAGCTTGTTGGAGGAGTTGATCGGATGCAGCAAGTATTATCCATTGCAAAACGTCCACATATTGTGGTGAGTATGATTGATTCAGGTTCAACGACCCAATCCCATTCTAAGACAATATATGTATCCTTTGTGCTACAGAATTGCAAGAGTCGTTGAATATGTGGGAGTTATATGTCCATTAGCTCGGACAATATCCACGCTCATCCATCAACACAATTATTTTTACTCCCAGGGTGGAATAGCTCTGTTAGCACCCGTATTAGCATATAATCATTCACGGGACTAAGAAATCCATTTTGTTCAAGCTGAAGCTTCTCCAATTAGGCAGCTTATTTGGCTTTCTAACTTAGTTTCCCATGTCTAGTAATTCTGTTTGTTAAGGCCCTAAAGAAGGGATTTGTTGATCAATACCTGAAGTTACTCTGATATAAGCGCTTTAAATTTGGAAAACCATAGTGATGTCACACACATCCTTATAAGACCCAAAAGCATGCATTTTTTACCGAATTCAGCCTAGGCTTATTAGTGTCTAGCAGTTATGGGGCTTAAATTTGCAAGATAAGACTACTTTCATTGTATACACCAGTTACAAGTAGAAACACAACAATATAAGCTTTTGTTCTCTTCCATGACAATGGAAAACTGCCTTTATCAACTTATCTTGTTTTATGTATTATCTCTTTCAAAATGTAGGTTGGAACTCCTGGCCGTCTTTTGGACCATTTGAAAGATACAAAAGGTTTTAGCCTGACTAAAGTGAAGTACTTGGTACGTATTTTTTGCATTTTCAGTACTTGTTACTTTGCTTATTCATTTGGATCTGTTGGGCCTATTCTAATGACTATCATATTTGCCTTCCTATGCTAATTGTTTTTGGCCTACCTCACAACCTAATTTATACAACACTTTGCAGTGTTTTTCTTTCCCTGCATTGTTGTTCATGCCCAATGCCACCTTCATGTTGCCATCTATCTTTTAATGCATAGATTATCCTGCTGCTGCATTTTCACTTGGAGCATTCTGATTGTTGGATGTTGGTACCTGATTTTTTGAAGTTGGATTTTAACTTTTAACGGTAAAAGAACATATTTAGTTGTTACAGGAAGAACTGTACTATAGAGCCGAATAATGTATATAATCCAGAGGAAGTGCCTTTTCTCAAAAAAGTCCTCACCTGTTAAAGCGGAACTTACATATTTCGGACAGTTTTCCCCTGAAATGTTATGTACTTATGTTAACCATCCAATATAAAAAATTAAGAAGATATATTGTCATTATAGTTACTTAAAGCCTGTATTGTTAGACCGAACAGCCCTAGTCGTTTGTGTGTTGTGAAGTATCAATATGTATGATTACTAAGTGAAAGGTAGTTGTTTTGCATATGTTTAATTGGTTGTTGCAATTCTAGTTGTAACTTGAAGCAGTGTGCTGTATGCTACTGATCATAATTATCTGATTATTATTACGCTGTTCTGTACCTTAAAAATCATCGTCCACTATTTCCTGACATTGTTAGAGCCTCCACAATTTTGGTCTATCATATCAACTTGTTTAAATTCAGATGCTTTTATTTTGACGCTCTATGTTCTGGTTTTCTAGGTACTTGATGAAGCCGATAAATTACTTAATTTGGAGTTTAAGGAATCACTTGATGACATTCTGAAGGTCATTCCTAAAGAACGGAGAACTTACCTTTTTTCAGCCACGATGACCAAAAAGGTTGGTAGATAGGCAAGCAATTTTCTTACTGTTCCACTGAATTAGCGAGACAAAAGTAGAACATCATCAATCTGGCACTATCAAATTCGTCAGATTGGTGGGCTTGTTTGCCACTTGGTTTGGTGATTATTACACTATGAATTCTTGAGATATTGATCGAAGGTTGACAGTTCGTGGTATAATTGAATTTATTCTGCTGCATTCACCCACTGTCTGTATCTCTAGAACTACTGCTTCCAACTATAATCTTTCTAGCCATGAGTAGCCTAAGGGACACTTCTTTTGGGCTTCTAGAGTTGCTTCTAGGTTTCCCACCGAAGAAGCCCAAAAGAACTCTCTGCTTCTACACAGCTTATCCGTACCGCATTTTGGCCTCATAGCGCAAAATCGGCGGCCCACAGAAGCGACCGGAGGTCAGTTTCCTGTGGCTTCTGCGCTGAAAGCCGAACCGGTATATCAAATACCCCTGTTCCTCATGTTTATTACAGGAAAACTGCCACCGTGGGCTGAAACATTTTTCTACTTTTTTTTCCTGAGCTCCCATTCTCTCTCATGTGACCTGTGTTAAGCAAAAGACAATGTATCGTATTTGTATGCGCTTCTGAAATCCTTTCACGTGCTCTAGTATCTGCCTGTACGTCTTGCCATGGAATCCATGTACGTGCTCACGTGACCAGTTCTGCATGCGATCGTTGGTATGCTGGTGCATCGTAGACATGGGTATTAAAGACATTTCACAACTCAACACAACAAACCCCATAAGCTCAGAAGAAGTGTACAAACGGTTTCTAGGAGCTTATCCCCCACCGCAGCTTATCTCCGCCGAAATCCATAAGCTCGCTTCTCCATAAGCAGAAGCACAAAAGAAGTCACCCTAAATGGCGCTTTACTGCTTCACTAGCTATGTGTTTTTGTTAAATTGTCTGCAGAATAGCTTATGAGTTTTCTCTGCAGGTGAGCAAACTGCAACGTGCTTGTCTCAGAAACCCTGTTAAGGTGAAGAACATTCTTCTTTCTCTTTAAGACATTCAGTAAGCAGAAAAACATGAGTAGAAGAGGACCTTTTGAAGAGCTTTCTTACTCTTTACTAATAGACTTGCTTGATTTTGGGACCAGGTGGAAGTATCCTCCAAATATTCTACAGTGGATACACTTAAACAAGAGTGGTATTTCGTTCCTGCAGAATACAAGGTTGACTTTTGCACTTAATGCCATGTATTTAAGAATATTCAAGTTTCGTTTCTGTCTTGCAATACCAGGAAGTCAGAATATGTGGCTCTGCTGATGTAACTTGTGTGATAAATTGAATGCATCTGTTATCCCGTTGGACTGCTTTTTAGAGAGAATCTAGACTCCTGTACATATGAGTTCTACTGGTTAAGTCATGTTGAAACCATTGGATCAACCCTCCGATCTAGATTCTCCTATACATTTAATAAGAAGTCATGATAAACAATGCCCAGATTGTACCCTTGGACTTCAGGATTTATCTTCATACTTAAGAGATTGGCTTAATTACATATGCTCTATTTTGAGATTTTATTTCTCTATTCACCTTCAGTGGCTGGAGAACCCAGTTTCATCCGATTTTATATGCTATTTCAGGATTGTTATCTTGTTCATGTTCTGAATGAGTTGCCAGGGAGCATGATCATGATCTTTGTGAGGACCTGTGAGTCAACAAGACTTCTTGCTCTCACTTTAAGGAATCTTGGTTTTAAAGCTCTCTCCATCAGTGGCCAGATGAGTCAGGTTTACTTTCTTAACTTCTGTCAGACAGGCAAATATGTGATTTTCGCATTCAATTAGGCAGCCTTTTTAGGAGGTCGAAGTGTGTGCCATTTTGGACATGTTTTTTTTATCATACATAATATTCCAAACTTTAGTAATTATAAATTTTCTCTTAATCAGGACAAAAGACTAGGTGCTTTAAACAAGTTCAAAGCAAAAGATTTCAACGTTCTTATTTGCACTGATGTGGCGAGTCGTGGTCTTGACATTCAAGGAGTTAACGTGGTTATCAATTATGACATTCCAATGAATTCTAAGGTTGGTTCCTTATGAATTTCAGTACCTATTGCTGATCAACGTATATTGCTTTTATTGTTGAGAAGATCATGCGTTTTTATTGTCATTGATTTGAAATCTATACTGTTCCAAATGCAGGATTATGTACACCGGGTCGGTAGGACTGCACGTGCAGGGCAATCAGGATATGCTGTATCTTTGGTGAATCAGTATGAGGGTCAGTGGTTTAAGATGATCGAGCAGCTCCTTGGTAATAGTTTTTCTTGTTATCTCCTTTGCCCACATAACCAGAGTTTTCTTTCTGAAGTCATCACCTATTTTCGCAGGATTCCAAATTCCTGATCGTAAAGTAGATGCGGATGAAATCATGATACTTCGAGAGCACATATCCGATTCTAGGAGGATCGCGTTGACGGTATGTACTCGACAGGGTTATCAATTTGAAGTGTCCGTTGTTGCCTTCCATACTTTGCTATGACAGCTGCAGTGATACTAAAGTTGCCATTGTTTGTATATGCTAGAAACTGAAAGAGGATGGCGGCCACAAGAAGAGGAGGAAGGTCCAGGATGATGATGAAGAAGAGGAGGAGCAGGCCCCAAGAGGTCACCGAAAACCGAAGTCTTTCAAGAAATCAACAAGGCGGTGATGCATTTAAGCTCAGATCGTAGGAACCTCCTGCCTTGTAACGAGTTAGAATTCGTATATACCGCCCCTCCTTTTGAACTCTGTAGTTCCAGCTATGAATGCCATCTTTGTTAGAAATCGAGGACACTTTCAGCAATAGCTATTTCTTGTTCGACACAATATTTCACATCTATGCTATTAGAAAATTTCACTTTTACATAGAACCTGTCTTTCTATAGACGATCACTGTGCCGTCTACAACTTGTCTTTCTATGGATGAACACTGCAGAGCAACTGGTTAGCCTGCTGCAGCCCTATCTCCTTGCCCTGTGTGCCAAATGAAGTGCCCACTTTGCAGAAGTAGGGTTGCTTCTTTCTCCTGGTGATGTCAAAATTAGCCTAGATGGAGAGGTCGTTGCTTCTGATGGCATGGGCGACGTCGCTGGCGACGGTGAGGCATGAGGAGAGCCAGCCGAGGAGCACCACCCACACCGTCTCCGCCAGGCGTGCCTCCATCCTCCATGGCACCATCGCATCCAGGAACAACAGGAAGCAACTTCCTTCTGCATACGTGTTTCCAAACAGATCAGCAGAGAGAACCAGAAATCCCAGATGTAAAAGATGAAAAATTGAAGAGGGCAAGTATGCTTACCTTGATGGGGCAGAATCTTCTTCGTGGCTCGTGCTGCCTTTAACGGGTGCGGACCTTTAACGTCCTCTTGGGGTATCAGAGTCTCACTGGGCTGGAGAGTGGAAGTTAAATAAGCTGGTTCTCAAAGTCTACAAGCAAGCAAGTAGAGAGTAGCTATCACCCATCCCTTTCACCTTTCAATCCACAACAAATATCTTGATTCTTATGCTATAATATCAAGGTCCAGGCATCCAGATATTTGTTGCTTTTTGATTCAGCATCATCCCATTTAGTAATTGTAGACTTGTGATCTTATCTCGAAGCGGAGTCTCGGGGAAAAGAGTGGGGAAATAGCTGTACAAAATCTGCTCTAGGAACAAACGAATTAATTGTCGAGATACTTGTACAAGATTGCGACCTTGCCCAACTCATCCGTCAACCCTTCTCTTGGCGTTGGTGTAGCTCGGGACAGTGCTCGGCGAGACAAGGCTCTGTCAGTTTCCCTGCTTCCAATTGCATATGGAAAGAGCTGGGCTCCCATGTCCTGCAAAATTCTTGTCTCTGTCACTTTCCCTGCTTCCAATTGCATATGGAAAGAGCTGGAATGTTACATCTGGCTTGCACTGAAATATCGTATTTGGACACCAGATCGATGAGCTGGGCAAGAGCTAAACCTTAGCATCTTCCTCTCATCGTTGTCGTCGGTGTGGTAGTGCGGCGTCACATGGTCCGTCGAAGAACTTGATGGGGAGCATGCCATGGCAGTCGAAGTGGCCGATGCGAACTGGCCCCAACCATGGTAGGTACGTGTGGCCTTTGCCGTCGAACAACATTTCCACGGACTAGACTAGGCTCCCACACCTTGACGTGCGCCGGCTCCTGTCCATCAAGCACCCAAGCAAACTTGTCGGTGAGCTGTTGTTTCTCCCATGAGTCCAGGTGGATATCACACCGAACTCGAAGTCCGAGAGGGGGACGATGATGGTGACGGCAATGAGCCCATGCCGGCCTCCACCTTGGCTTTGACCTCGGTCTCTCCCACGGCCCCGGGGGTGCCTTAGTCGCCCTCCCATGGATCATATGCCTCCGCCCATGGTTACCGGTGTTGTGGTGTGGGGAAGCATGAGTGGATCGAAGTGGCAATGTAAGGTGGTATGGGAAAGATAGCGCACGCGCCCTGCTTAAAAAGGCCAAGTAGGCATGGCATTGAATGCCGGCGCAAAGGTCGAGAGACCGACATTGATGGCGGTGCAAAAGTTCAATGGCCAGCATTCATGCCGGTGTAGGAGCTAGGGAGTCAACCTACCTCCATTGATATCTAGGGTAGAAGGTGAGCGCCCCGGTGTGTTCCAGGGGACGCACCGTGGCGCGTCCGGTTAGACGCATTTCCAACCCAAATTTGGGCTAGGAATAGGTCGGCCTGGACACATGTGGGCGTTTGGTCATGGCGCTAGGGGTGGGTTTTCGCGATCCTTGTGTCTGATCAGACTAATTCAGACGAACCATGGTTCGTTTGGGTCGGTCTGCTAAAGATGCCCTTACACATCTATCTTAGAGCATCTCCACTCGTCCTCCATATAGCGTCTAACTCAGCCTGATTTGGGGGGGGGGGGTACGCGTATCCAAAGATAACAATTTTGGAATTATTTTCGGCGACAAGTTTACATGTGCGAAAAAAGAACTACTCGTAATCGTGCCTAGTCCTATAGTACACGGTTCCAGGGTCATTGTTGTCGTCATCGCTTGGCGCATGCGGCTGGAACCTCATCCCTTCATTGGTTTGTAGCGGGTAGCGGATACTGTCGATCAACTGCAGGGACCAACAACAACAACTGCTGCATCAAGCCACCGTGTCATCCTTCGCGCGGTACAAAGAGGCGTGCATGGCCGCGCGCTACCCCGGGAACTCCTCTGGGTCGCTTGTGCGTCCAAGCTAGTGCGCGGCCATAGCGTATTCCGGAGGCACCCGCCACTCCGTCCTCGAAGGCAGGACGCCCAAAGGTGGGGGTGTCTCGTTTGGCGATGACACCACGCCCGCGGCCGCTGCAGTGGCTAAAAGTGTGGGTACCGCAGCCGAGGGTGATCTCCTTCGGCGATGTGGTGCATCACATCGGCGAGTGTCCGGTTCGCCCACCACAGCCGCCAGTCGGCTTCATTGTGGTTCACCGGAGGCCGCCTAGATATAGCAGGAAAGGGCGAGAAAGCTGTGCGGGAAGAGTTGAAAAGGGCGAACCTAAGGGCATGTCGTCGTGATGGGATGCATCGGCTCTAGAAACAAAGCACCTATCTCACTGTTAGGACTGACCCGCGTCGTTTTTAGCTCTATCCGTGCCCCTCTTGCCCCTCGTGGGTTGGGTTTGGCCTTGGGGCGCCGAATAACAAAACTCGAGACGCGTCAACGCGAAAAAAGAACTGGGGAAAGGGGCCCAACTGGGCATGGTTTTGAGCGCGGACACGCCCATTAGGGAGGATTTAGGACCCGAATGAACATGCTCTTAGGACAACCTCAACAAACAGCGCTCTATGGTGGACCTTGTTAGTTTTTTGTTTGTTTTCTTTTCGGCAAGTCCTATAATATTTTCATAAAAGTCAGAAATTTATGTACTTCTTTTGTTCTGAAAAAGATATCATAAATTTGTCTAAATTTGAAGATTTAGTATATAAACATTTGAATTTAGTCAAATTCGTGTCATTTTTTAAATAGGAAGGAGTACAAAATGACTACAACTTGCAGGTCCCACGACAGGTTTTCTAACACGCTGTACGAGGAGCTCTAGTAACTACTTCCTCCGTTTCAAAATATAAGATGTTTTAGGTTTGTAAAGAGAATGTACCTAGACTTATTTTAATATGTAGATTCACCCCAAACATGAGTGAACTTATATACTAAAAGTAGTCTAGATATATTTGCTTCACAAAGCTAAAACATCTTATATTTTGAAATGGAGGGAGTACTAGTATGAGCCAACTTTAGACTTTTTGGCATTACGATGATTAGCATGATTTGGGTGTCAGAAGGATAATGACCGTCACTAACAATTACACCTTTTATTTTAAGGCCGATAACATGCACATGTTATTAGTTCAATTTACTATCTTTATAGTGGGCAATGTCAGATCGAGAGAGATTAAATAGTAGCTCAGGTCGAGAGAGGATTGAGCTTCATCGGTTAGTGTGTGAGAGAGGGTTAAGCTTCATCGTTTAGTGTGCGAGCAAAGGACGTACTATCGCCCCTCCTCGCGTCGCCCCCTCCAGGCGACTGAGGGGGCCAATCCTAGCGCCCGCTGCCACCCTCTTCCCCCACCTCGTCGCCCCCGGAGGGCCGCCGGCCTAAGGCGCGCGTGGATCCGGTGAAGGGGCGGTGGAGATCTGTCTTGGTGGCTCTCGCGCGGCTGAAGGGAGGAACTCTCCTGCGCTGGAGAGCCTCGGATCCGAGGCGGCAGCCTCGCGCGGGTAGACGGTGTCGACGTGCGGAGGTCACTGTATGAAGAGGGCTGCTCCTCCATGTGCTTCTCCTCCCCGGCCCTGGACCCTGTTTCGGCGGCTGGTGGGTGCTGGAGACAGGGCTAACTGGGAAAACCCTTGGCTGACGACGACCACGATGTTGACGATGCTGCGAGCGCCGTTCTCCTTCCTAAGGCGGCATCGAGGTGGAAGCATCGACCATTCAGGTGGCTGAGTCGGCACGCTCGATCTGTTCACCGAGAACCGGTCGACAGTGTGGGGATCATTGCGTCAGCATTAATAAAGGTGGTGGTCCTTGGGTTTCTTTCGCCCGAAGACGAATATCTGCTTGATGTCTGCCCTCGTTGATCTGGACTGGAGATGCGAGTTCCGAAAGGATCCGCCGGTGAACTCCCATCGTCGTATCATGCCTGGAGATTGCTGGATCGGAAGGTATTCGGTCGTGCGTACCTTGTTTTTCTGGCTGTTTGGTTTCAGCGGGAGCGTTGTGAAGCTCTATTGTTTGTTCCCACCAAGCGCCATTCATCGAGCCATGGTGAAGTCAGATGCGGAGAATGTCAGGAAAGCGGAAATATGAGGGTAGCGATGGTGATTTTAGTTTTTGTGGCGACGGAGAACTGGCTGCGTGATCTATGACTCGTAGCAGCGACTGTTGGTGTGGGAAGACAACACATGAGGAGTTCCCAGTATTACCGTGCATGATGAAAATCCAAGGTCTGGCCTTAACTGGTTGTGCCTGGCATGACCTTGTTGAAGGCATTGTTTTGCGAGCGAGGACTTTCTCCAGGTGAAAACCTATGATCTTTGATCGGGCAACGGCGACGCTTGGACACTGTTTCCTTCTTGAAGGCGTTGTTATTGGAGTGGAGGACTACTGGTGTTGTTCTGATGGTCTCAGTGGCGTTGCTTAGATGAATAGTTCTATGTAGCGGGACTTTTTCTTTTTTGTAATTCTTCTTTCTTTTTTGTGGACTGTGTGCATTCTAGGGCCGCTAGGGCATGCGTTGTTGCAGATGCTAGGTGTAATTGATATCCCTGTGATATTAATATATATTCTTTTCCAAAAAAAAAGTTCGAAGACTATCACAAATGAAATTACAACTATTTTCTCCATTTTAAAATATAAGATGTTTTAGCTTTGTAAAACAAATGTATTTATACTACTTTTAGTATATAGGTTCACTCAGATTTAGAATGAATCTACACTAAAAAAGTCTAGATATTTTTTTTCACAGACCTAAAACATTTTATATTTTGAAACGGAGGGAGTACAATGCAAAAGAATCTGTCCTTGGAATTATGGACCCCGGTCCAATCTTTACCATTGATACATCTTCCACTGTTCATGTTTACTTTCTGCAAACCACTATTACCTTCCACACCATATAATTAATACTTTGTTTTCAACAAACTGGTGAGATTGACAACCTTACTATTCGTTTGGGCAAAGTCTTGAGTTTGTGTTGTATAGGTTTCCAGTTTCTAAAAAACACCTTTGAGTCGTTTCCTTCCTCCTACTGGTTCGATAACCTTGGTTTCTTACCGAGGGAAAAACTTGCTGTTGTACTCATCATACCTTCCTCTTGGGGTCTCCCAACGAAGCTCTACACTGATCTGAGCCGCATCAAGCCTTTTTCTGGCGCCGTTGCCTAGGAGGCTAAGGACGGCTTCACAAGGGGATTCCTTCACAACCTTTCTCTTTACTTTGTTTTTGTTTTGCTTAGTTTCTTTTGCCTTGTTTTATTTGCCTCTTTTTATCAAAAACCCCCCAAAAAAAGTTTGGTTTGGTTTGATTTCTCTTATCAAAAACACAAAAAATTTAGTTCCTACTCTAGTTGTTGCTGCTGCTGCTGTTGGTTTTCTCCACTTTTGCAAAAATGAACTATGCTAGAGAACACCAAATTGTGTGACTTCACTAGCACAAACAACAATGATTTACTAAGTACTCCTATTGCTCCACCTGCTCCTGATGCTACCTTTTATGAAATTAACCCTGCTTTGTTGAATCTTGTGATGAGAGAGCAATTTTCTGGTGCTAGTTCTGATGATGCTGCCGCCCACCTCAATAACTTTGTTGAACTTTGTGAGATGCAAAAATACAAGGATATAGATGGAGATATTATTAAGCTCAAGCTGTTTCCTTTCTCCTTGATAGGAAAAGCTAAAGAATGGTTGCTATCCTTGCCTAGAAATAGTATTGATTCTTGGATTAAGTGCAAAGATGCTTTTATTGGAAAATACTATCCTCCTGCTAAGATCATATCTATGAGAAGTGAAATAATGAAATTTAAACAACTTAATAATGAACATGTTGCTCAAGCTTGGGAAAGACTGAAATCTTTGGTTAAGAATTGTCCCACTCATGGACTTACTGCTTGGATGATTATCCAGACTTTTTATGAAGGTTTAAACTTCTCCTCAAGAAACATGTTGGATTCAGCTGCTGGAGGTACCTTTATGACCATTACCTTGGGTGCTGCAACAAAGCTCCTTGATAATATGATGGTCAACTATTCTGAATGGCACACTGAGAGAGCTTCACATGGTAAGAAGTTAAATTTTATTGAAGAAACCTCCTCTTTGAGTGATAAGATTGATGTTATCATGGCTATGCTTGTTAATGGAAAAGCTCCTATTGATCCAAATAATGTTCCCTTAGCCTCTTTAGTTGCTTAAGAAGAGCAAGTTGATATAAACTTCATTAGAAACAACAATTTCAGCAACAATGCCTATATGAATAATTTTGGTAGTAACAACAATTATAGGCCTTATCCTCCTAATAATGGAAATATTTATCATGGTAGTTCTGGAATGCCTAGTGAAGATAGGATTCTAGAAGTTGAAAGATCCACTAAAAACATTATGCAGATGCAATATGAGCAAAACAAGATATTCACTAAAACTATGGAAGAACAATCTGCTATCTTGAAAAATATTAGTCATCAACTTGAGAATTTGAATAGGGAAATTCCTAGTTTATAGTCCAAAATTTTGAGTGCTGAGAAAAATATTTCCTCTTTGACTGAAGCACAGTCCTCTTTGATTAATAAAATGGCTGCTAAACCTGAAACTTTAGAAAGTACCTTTGCTGCTACTCATGCTATACAAGTTACTATTGATGAAAATGTTAGACTATTATCTCAACCACATGCTAAGTGGGAAAGAGAAGCTGAAATTGCTAGAAATAATAGTGTGTGCACTATTAACACCAAAATGGATGCCACCAAACCACAAGAAGTCCCTATTCCTTCTACCACAATGCCTAAACCCAATGAGTCTACCACCAGTGATGCTAAGTTTGATTTTGATCTTGATGGTTGCAATATTTGTGAAGTGATTATGTTCCTATAAAAGCTTGCTATAAGTCCTGATGCTAGTGATATGAATGTGGCTTTCACCAAACACATTACTGATGCTCTTATTCAAATTAAGGAAGAACTGAAACACAAAGCCTCTATTCCTAGGAAAGTAGAAGATAGTTGGGAACCCATCATTAATATGCAAGTGAATGACTTTGATCTCAAAGCTTCATGTGACCTTGGTTCTAGTGTCTCTATTATGCCTAGAAAGATTTATGAAATGCTTGATTTGCCACCTTTGGAAGATTGCTATTTGGATGTCCCACTTAATGATAATGCTAGAAAGAAACTCATGGGGAGTGTTAATGATGTTCTTATTATGGTTAACAATGCTTATGTCCCTGTTGATTTCTATGTTTTGGATGTTGAATACAATGCTTCTTGTCCTATTACTTTGGGAAGACCTTTTCTTAGAACTGTTGGTGCCATCATTGATATGAAAGAAGGCACCATTAAATATCAATTTACATTCAAGAAAGGTATTAAACACTTCCCTATGAGGAGAGAGAAGTTGTTTTTTGCTCCTCCTTTGAAAGCAAGGTTTGATGCTAATGCTTCTTCATTTGAAAATACTTGATTCTTGCTTGTTGTGCCTAACTTAAAGGCATTAAAGAAAAGTACTTTTTGGGAGATAACCCAATAGTTTTCTTGAGTCTTGACCTCTACTTATCCTTTTTGTTTGATTTTTGTGCCAAGAATAACCTCTAATGAGAGGGAAGTAAGATTTGGGGAGTTGCTGTCCCGAAACAGATTTTTGTGCTCCACTGTAAAAATTTGTGTAAAATCTCTGTAAGTCGGATTGAGCTGTAATTTTCTAAATAAATCCCCCAGGTTGTTAGATAACTTTATTTAGATCAACACTTTTTGATTTGATCAACATAAGGTATTCGAAAAAATCGGTTTCTACCTGTTGGTCTGTTTTGACAGATATCTGCCATTATTTGCATTTGCTTCTTATTGATTCCTTTTTGGGTCCTTTTTGGAAAATTGATATTTTTGAGGGAAGTTCTACAGTATCTTGTGTCTTTAGTGAAAGTTTTGCTGTTTTAAAACTAAAATCCAAAGGTCTATTATCTTTTGAATACACTAATGTTGCTAATGAAGATTGTGTGAAGTTTTGTATGAAGGAAAATTTGCAGGTGTAGAGGAAGAATGATGTAAGAATGGACAAAAGCTCAAGATTGGGGATGCCATCCCGTGTCACCCCAAGAAATATTCAAATACAAGCGTCAAAGCTTGGGGATGCCCAAGGCATCCCCTTCATCAATAAAAATCTCAGGTCTTTCTAGACACTTCGTTTTTATTGTTTCATGCACAAGTTGTGTTGTTCTTGGAGCGTCTTAGTTTTTGTTTTTGTTTTTTGTTTGCTTGAATAAAGAAGTTTGGACCCCCGTTCTCGCTGTGTTGCTTCAAATAAGTTGATTGGTGTTGGAAAGGAGTAGGAAGTTCTTGCTTTAGTAGTACAAGAGGAGCTTGCTCTGACTGTGACTTAAACTTTATCATGTCATGCTAGATATTTTTTTGACCTTATGCTTAGTGATTATTGCTATAGCATGACTTGTTCCAAACAATTAGGATTGCTTAATGTGCCTTGAAGGAATCATGTGTTGTTTTAGCATACAAAAGCATAGTATTGTGATATTCTCCTTTGATGCTTTGTTTGAGTTGACTTGGCACATGCTCACACCATGTTATGACTATGAACCAGTCACCATAGCCTTTATGATCATTTAGTTTTTGACTTGTGGTACCACTTTATGCTTTGATTAGTAATGTTTTGTCGCTCTGCATGGTTATGGCCATTATTTCTCTCTTAGTTGGTCGCTCTCATTCTTTTGCTAGCCTCCACTTGTATGAGTAAGCTCTACTTATGCATCCAACTCCCAAAAACCAAGTTATTCCAAAGTGTCCACTATAAATTCCTATGCATGGTGTGTTACACCATTCCAAGTATATTCTTGTTTTCATCTACCTTCCAATAAAACGTCACTTTGTTATGTGAAAACTTAGTGATGAAAGCTCTCACAAACTTGATGGCACACTTTATTTTTCTTGCACCTAATAAACTTGAACCATTGTGTCATCTATGTTGTATATGCTTGCACTTATACGTTGGAATTAGCAGAACCATGCTGTCATGGGGAACGCTTTCAACATTGCACTTGTACATTGTATTCAGTTGATATCATGCTCTTTTGTTTATGGATGTCGTCGGTGTGAAATGAAAGGGGAGCTTGTAAGTCCAAGGAGTTATGTATGTGTGTTAGAGAAACGCCTGGGCCGCTAGCCTAAGCCATGCCTAATCATGGTGGAAACTTGCATCATCACCATAGTGAGCAATCTATGAAGCATTCTTCTTATAAAAAAAGAGATAGAAAAAGAGATTGAGAAAAAGAAAAAAGATGAGAAAAGAGGAAAGAGAGAAAAAAACCATTTTCCCATGGTAAATAAGAAGATTGCTGAGATGCTCATTGTCTGCTTGCCTTGTCATTTTGATTATGGGATAACTCCTGTATCATGTGCAAGGGGTACCCAGCGGTTCTCTATGATACACATGTACTTACTATGACAAGAACTTACCGATAACTAAACTTGAGTAGCATGAGGAGCGGCCCTCGTATTCAAGGGACATGAAATTGCCAACTTATACTTTGTCAAGCATATATTCCATAGTTTGTTCACTTTAACCTTAATCACTTCAAGATGCTTATGATAGGGGCAATGAGAGCTGAAAGCTAACAAATACCATAATTTTTGGAAGCTCTTTATGAGACTTGAAATCCATGCTTTCCTTTATAAAGGGCCTTTCTTCCACCATTATATTGAGTCTTCACCTTCTATCCTTAGGCACCAATTAAGAGAGCATAGTTGCCATTCTTAGTTCTATGTGCATTGTCCCAAAACTTATTGATTGATTCATATTGTTGATATTGCTTGCTCATGAACTATTTGTATCTAGTCACTCTTATGAACTTTGAAGGTGTCCTATGCATTTATTTGCTACTCCATGAGGGACAAGCTGAATGCCACTATGCTATGTTTTCTATATGTGAAACAAACAAAGGTTTTTCAATGCATTGTTATTCATGATCTTTGTTTGTAACCTTTCATGTTGCATGCATAGTTACTTTGTCTTATTGTTAGAATTTCTTCTTTCATGCTCATGTTTAGAGTTCTTTGATCCCAGCTTTCAATGCTTGCAAATGGTTTGATCTTGATTTTGATGGTGCATGTTACCTAAAAAATTATTCTTTTTATCACTTACCTACTCGAGGACGAGCAGGAGTTAAGATTGGGGATGCTTGATACGTCGTAAACGTATCTATAATTTTTGATGTTCCATGCTTGTTTAGTATCTACTTTGCTTTGCTTTGTCTACACTTTGAGGTGTTTTATATGTTTTTCTGGACTAACCTATTAACGAGATGCCACAGTGTCAGTTGCCTGTTTTCTTCTGTTTTTGGTTCCAGAAAAGGCAGAAAATCAATATTCTCGGAATTGGACGGAACAAAATCCAAAGTCAATATTTTACCGTGGGAAACATGGAGCCAGAGTACGAGACGGAGGGGAGCCACTAGGGGGCCACACCCCCTGACAGCGCGGCTAACCCTAGCTCGCGCCTAGGGGGATGCGGCCGCCCTGGCTGCCCCCTGCCTCGCCTCTTCGCCTATAAAGACCCCCCGATACCAAAACCCTAAGTACATGATCAATATTCCACGGAACCATCTATATCCGCCGCCACCATCGTCCGAGATCATCCCGGAGGCCTTCTTCTTCATCATGCCAGCCGCCGGTATGAAGTGTGAGTAGTTCCACCTTGGACTACGGGTCCACGTAGTAGCTAGATGGTTGTATCTCCTCCTTTGTGCTACCATGTTTAGATCTTGTGAGCTCCATTCATGATCAAGATCATCTATTTGTAATTATGCATGTTGTGTTTGCGGGATCCAATGGATATTGAGATTACTATGTCAGATTGATTAATGGTTTTGTATTATTGATTCTATCACGTCTGTGTTGTTTGTGATCTTGCATGCTCTCTGTTTTTAGTAGCTATCTTGGCCGAGTAGATGCTAGTGACTCCAAGAGGGGGTATTTATGCTCGATAGTGGGTTCATGCCTCTATTTAATCTAAGGGAAGTGACAGAAATCTCTAAGGTTGTAGATGTGCTGTTGCCACTAGGGAGAAAACAACGGTCTCTTGTTCATGGAACAAGTGGATTGTTTACCTTACACACTTTTCTTAAAGCAGTTATCCGTTGCTTGAAACTTAATACTGGAGGGGGTTCAGATGATAACCTGAAGGTGGATTACTAGTCATAGATGCATTTGGATGACGGTCTATGTATCTTGTTGTATTGCCCAGTAAAATCTCATAGGATCATGAATGTCTAGTATTGCATTGTTATGCCTTGGTCTGTCCTGTCAATTGCCCTGTTGTAATTTGTTTACCCAGCATGCCATGTTTCTTAAGGAGAACACCTCTAGTGAACTATGGACCCCGGTCCAATCTTTACCATCGATACATCTTCCATTGTTCCTGTTTACTTTCTGCAAACCACTATTACCTTCCACACCATACAATTAATCCTTTGTTTTTAGCAAACCGGTGAGATTGACAACCTCACTGTTCGTTGGGGCAAAGTCTTGAGTTTGTGTTGTGCAGGTTTCCAGTTGCTAAGAAACACCTTTGAGTCATTTCCTTCCTCCTACTGGTTCGATAAACTTGGTTTTTTACTGAGGAAAAAACTTGCTGATGTACTCATCATACCTTCCTCTTGGGGTGTCCCAACGAAGCTCTACAGTGATCTCAGCCGCATCAGCGCGCAGTGAATCGGGCGGCGTGGACGATGTGGAGATGAAGTCTACGACGACACAACAACATCGGCGATCCCCCGGGCATCCCGATGAGGCGAAGGCAACAACGACACAGAGGCGGCGGCGAGCCCTTGGGAAACTTTAAGGAGTAGAGTCGTTGATGACGGCGCGGGGGCGGCGACAAGCCCTTGAGCAATTATTTAGAGCTCAGTCAACCACAACGGTGATGAAGAAGATTGGTCCCGTGCGGAACGAGACTCCGGTCGAAGCCATCTTGCCCCATGGTGTGCGCCAACTTTCGTAGTCTGTGGAACAACAGTGCCTAAGAAGGCTTGATAGAGGGTGGGAACAACCAGGGAAGCTAACAACAGTGTCCACATGCAGGATTGGATACAAGCATGCGTATCGTGACACAATAAGTAACCAGGTTCAGGGCCCTCGTGGTGAGGTAACACCCCTCCTCCTGCACGGACTAACTATATGAGTATGAACACGAAGAACCACAAGGGATCCTCGAGCTGTATCTGAGCTACTGAACTAACAGAGACCAACCGAGCAGAGTGTATGTGTGCTCGTGAGATAGAGCTAGCTATCTATGTGAGAGTGCTAGCGATCAATGAGAAAATGAGTCCCCTTTCCTGTGAGCCTCTCCGGTGCCATATAATGGAAGCCGAGGGAACATGGTTGGCCCACATGGCCTAACTATACTATTTGCTACATGTGCAATGCATAGTGAGGCTAAGTAGTAGAGGTGGTGCCACAGTACACCGATGTCTATGCCTTGCATGGTGGCTTTCTTCCTTGGTCTTCTCTGTGTCTGGTGCTGATCTTCTCGATGTCTTCTGGTTGCACGTTCATCTGCCCGCTGGAAGCATCCAACGAGTCGGTACTTGATTGATGGGAAGAGGTGCTACCTGCCAGGATTGGATGAACGATCCTGGGAAGCGCCGATCGAACCAGCTGGGGCGACGATCCGGCTTCCTCTACTGCAAGCGGCCTAGCCAGACATGGACCTGGTGGCCCAACCGGTGGGAGGAGGCCCAGTTAGGGGTGGTGATGCGGAGAGCTAGAGGGGTGCGCGGAGGCCCGTCTGGCGGAGCCGGCCCAGCAGGGCGAGCGGGGAAATGGAGACCCATCTAGGGCGATGCGCCAGGAGGGAGGTAGCCGGGCGGAGCCAGGTTCGTGGGACTGGGCCGGCCCAGCTGGGGCGCATGATAGGGAGCTCGGTAGGGAACGTACGCAGGAGCCGAGACGCTGGCCGGATGGAGTCAGGCCATCCGGGAAGGGTGGAGGTGGTGCTAAGTGGGAGGGAACAGTGAGGCAGGCCGGATGGCCCAGGGGGGGTGCGGGCTGGCCGGCTAGGACCTCCCAGTCGGCCCAGATCACACATGCTGCTGTTTTTCTTTTGTTCTTGTCAATGTAGTGCGATTTTTGCCTTTCTTCTCTGCATTTGAGCGTCCTTGTGGTACCGACACATAATCAACGAAAGCCACCGGCAGAAATCCAAAAACACCAAAGCACACGCGGAAAGTGGGAACATGGTTGGCCCACATGGCCTAACTATACTATTTGCTACAGGTGCAATGCATAGTGAGGCTAAGTAGTAGAGGTGGTGCCACAGTACACCGATGTCTATGCCTTGCATGGTGGCTTTCTTCCTTGGTCTTCTCTATGTCTGGTGCTAATCTTCTCGATGTCTTCTGGTTGCACGTTCATCTACCCGCTGGAAGCATCCAACGAGTCGGTACTTGATCGATGGGAAGAGGTTCTACCTGCCAGGATTGGATGAACGATCCTGGGAAGCGCTGATCGAACCAGCTGGGGCGACGATCCGGCTTCCTCTACTGCAAGCGGCCTAGCCAGACATGGACCTGGTGGCCCAACCAGTGGGAGGAGGCCCAGTTAGGGGTGGTGATGCGGAGAGCTAGAGGGGTGCGCGGAGGCCCGTCTGGCGGAGCCGGCCCAGCCGGGCGAGCGGGGCAATGGAGACCCATCTAGGGCGATGCGCCAGGAGGGAGGTAGCCGGGCGGAGCCAGGTTCGTGGGACTGGGCCGGCCCAGCTGGGGCGCATGATAGGGAGCTCGGTAGGGAACGTACGCAGGAGCCGAGACGCTGGCCGGATGGAGTCAGGCCATCCGGGAAGGGTGGAGGTGGTGCTGAGTGGGAGGGAACAGTGAGGCAGGCCAGATGGCCCGGGGGGTGCGGGCTAGCCGGCTAGGACCTCCCAGTCGGCCCAGATCACACATGCTACATGCTGCTGTTTTTCTTTTGTTCTTGTCAATGTAGTGCGATTTTTGCCTTTGTTGTCTGCATTTGAGCGTCCTTGTGGTACCGACACATAATCAACGAAAGCCACCGGCAGAAATCCAAAAACGCCAAAGCACACGCGAAAAGTGGCCTCACGAGAGACGTAGCTCACCAGGCTTAAGTTATAGATAAATGTCCTCCCCAATGGGACACTAGGCTCCCCAAAACCACCACATCTACCCATCAAATCAGCAACACGCATAATTTGCAACCATTTATTCAATGTGATAATTAATAGAATGCATGATGATAGACTTTGGGACTCTATTAATTTCTAGTGCATTAGTGGTTTCTCTTAACTTGATCTCCTTTTGTATATACTACCTCCTTCACGGTTTGTAGGGCGCCTAATCAAATTTGGCTTTTTCCAAAACTATAACATTTTAAGGCACACAAGAATTAATTGTTAATTAATGTGGCTGCATGCAATAGTCACAAAGAGATGTGAATTAATTGGGTTTTCTTCCAACTTCCCTGCATGCAAGGGATCGTCCGCATGCAGCAGCCCACGCATGCAATCAATTGCCCACTATCTCCTCTCCTTCCTCTCCTCCTTGACCGGTGCATGCGCCTTAAGCCCTCGCTAATAGGCTGGGAAGGTTACCAGTAGCATTAAATCTGTTTAATTAGGCGCGGCTATTAATTCACCTGCTAATTCTGTAACGTACTTCACGAGATTTTTCAGCCAATAGGGTAACGCCTAGGTCCATGAGAATTTTGTAGCGCGCCCTGCAAACCGTGAAGGAGTGAGTACTCAAGATTTACTGGAGGAAAAATTCATTGCCAATGTGCATAATGCGGAAGCACATAGGAATCTTATTAGACCATTAGAATTTTTGAAAGACAGGGTCAAGAAGAACTTTATTATACCACTTTTAGAGAACACCTTATTACACACAACCTCCCGGCCCTCCATAAAAGCACTCGGCCTGAACAATAGGAGTAATAAAATAACATTTATCATTGTAAACATTAATAGGCAAATCTGTTGTGATGGGGTTGCTCCTTCCATCCTTCTCAATGAGCCGCAAATCGGTAAGATATGCTGCCCTTCCCTTGCCATCACCAGGAAGGACACCACTACCCATTGGAGGAGTTGGAACCACCCTTTCTGCGTACACGAAGGCACCAAATGAGAACTGGTTTGCCTTTTTTGCCAAGTAGGTGAACAATGACATTGGATAGTATCCCACAGCCGTCGGGACACTGTTGAAGCCATAGTACACCCACCAGTCTCCAGTTTTGTCATCCTAACATAGATCATTATTATAGTCCAAGTAAAAGAAATCAAATTCCATATATCAAATGCAAGAAAATTTTATATCATTTATTTAAGTATTGATTCACTATGATCGAAGACAGGGTGGCAGGCGGCACCGGCTATCCATCCTGCAAAACTAAATCAAGACAAAAAGAAGCTGCAGAAGCTAGCAGATTTAAAACATGATTAGAGAAAATGTCCAACCTGCAACCCGCCCGCTTGCCACACTAATCGAAGACCATAGTTGTGTG
Organism: Avena sativa; assembly: GCA_916181665.1. Lineage (NCBI taxonomy): Eukaryota > Viridiplantae > Streptophyta > Magnoliopsida > Poales > Poaceae > Avena > Avena sativa. Next base: position 36,061,952 of record OV702289.1, on the reverse strand, counting down.
TTAAGTGATTTATAAAAGTTTATTTTGGCCATCATCATTCATACAAGACTTATGTAGGAAAAAATATAGTAAAAAATTATATGGTGTAACTCAAAATGTTCAGACCAAAATAAGAGCAACACAAATCTTACCTTGAACACTCGAAGTGTGACATTTTCTAGGTGTCCATCTTTATCATTAGAAACAGGGTGTATACGAGCTCCAGGAGTAACAGCGGCACCAGCTGCTGCTACGAAACCTGGGCATTCCATGTTGTAGCACCCGGTTTTTTCATATCCATCCCTCTGTTACATATATGATCATGCATGTACACATATATATGTACGTTTATGCAAATAGGTAGATCATTTTACCAATTGAAAACATTTAATACTTACCGTCCAGTAGGTAAAAAAATGAGGATGAGAGTCACCATATTTCTCTGGATAGATCTAACACAAAGAGATATAAGATTAGACAAATGTTAATTCACATATAAAATGTAACTAAAAGTGAGATGTAACAAATTATCCTATAAATATATAAAATAATGCACATGCAGTGTTCTTCCACATAATTTCACAATCATATTTATTTTACTAGTGAAGCTTGATTAATTAAGATTCCAAATGGTTATAAAACACACAAAAAAATTCAAAATCAAGGAGAAGGTGAAGTTTTCTTACATGCCATCCAACACTAATTGAATTATAGCTTGATTTCTCGCCATCTCCACTATGACTAACCCAAATTCCAGTGCGACTCAACTGACCACGTTGCAATTCATGACCGTACACATCAGTGGTGGCATGCAACCCGTAGTAGCTATCGTCGGGGTTTTCCAATGAATTGTGCGCTGCATACTGCATGATGAAAACACACGAATAGAAAATATAACAATATATAAGAAAATCATATCATACAAATTTATCATCAAGAAGTATGTGTGACTGTGAATTCAACAACTGTTGCATAGTTAAGTTTGGGTCATTGCTACAAAGAAACAAAAGGTCCCAAGAAAACAACTGCGAGAGCAGGTATATATTGTTTGAGCTTAGAATAGAAGAGAAAGTAAAAGGGGTTCAAAAGACATAATGAATTTTAATGTAATTAATTTATTATCTTATGTATGTAGATGAATCATTACACAGTTTCAGAAAGCAATAGCAGTAGCATGTGCTTTTTATTTCTCAAGGAATTTTTCTCATGTTTTTGAGCAACATTTGTGTTATATACTTTAGAATTTGTGGAGCTCTATTCTTACATAAATTGTGAACAAGTTTGCCAGAGATTATCCTTGGTTATACGATTAGCAAGGAAGTAAGGATGCAAGATTTAACTGAAAACATTATGGGAGGCACCATGGTCATTATATTGAAAGAGGTCGGGAAGATAGTTATGTACAAGGACTTACAGTTTACAATTTCAGTAGTCAAATATGAACTATAAAAGTATTAATCGATATTCTAAACCAACATATGCATTTAGATGAAAAATCAAACCCAGATACAATGGTGCCAAATTAAATCTTACAGTAAATGTATTGATCCTTACACATATATAACTAGAGACTAAGTGAAACTAGCTTTTCAGAGTAAGCAAAGATAGAACTCACATAGTATACACCGGGTGAATTATTTCTTTGTCCAGAAATTATTGCCTCAAAGGAATTTGACTCCAGGCTTGGTAACTTTCTTTTGGTTAATCCATATACCTCGTCTTGTTGTATTGAATTAATATACTTCAAGGAAAAATTATAAAGTGTACATTAAGAGGGACATGGGTGATATGGATGGTGTAATAACAAAATTATTTAGGCACAATCTTGCAAACCATGTTAGAACTAGAACTAGGAAAAATTTGTCGTGAAGTAATCATGGATCTAAATACTAGATGAATGAAACAAACTAATAACATATCTCACTGAATAAATGACGACTTAAAGAATGATTTGGTGGTGGAATCCAACGATTATGTATAAGGGACTGCAAATATTCTCATCTGTAGACCTTATCCATGAAGATGTACTCTATGTATTTTTTTTTTGAATTATTAATTGCTTGCAATTTCCCTAATCTTTCTATACAACCATCCTCCTACCATAATGATCCAATAAAAATGTAGTGGACAAATATATATACGTGAGGCGGTACCGTGGGCAATAGTGTTATCTAACTCAATATCCTAACTTTGTTTGAAAAGCTAGTAGGGCACTATGTCATGCCCTGGGATAGGTAGACCACCTATAGCTAGAACATAATAGTGATAGGCCAAGAATATACCACACTTACAAAAAGTCTGGGATGATAAACCACCGGTATTAATGGAGGAAAACTATGGTCCTTCACTTTAGAGTCTCCCTCTTCCCTTGCTAGAAGTGGCAAATTTCTTATTGTGCCTTGAGGGTAATAAAAATTTATGTGGCTATGTCTATATGACCCACTAATATTTGACTTCGTATAGATCCATGTTCCCATCAGTGCCCACATATGCATAATATCACCATGCATCCACCTTACTTCCCTTCGAAACATGACTTAGTGTAGTAAACATAATTACTAGAGAAAATTGGAGTCAGCGCCACACAAACACACAACCATTGCAACACACAATAATTCTATGATATAATACTTCATTTGAATACACTTACCTCTTGAATAATAGGGCGTAGTCGAACACCTTTGTTCGGATGTGCAAGAAAAAATATACACACATAAATCGCTTGTAGCAATAAGCTTAGTCTATGCATTTTGGGAAACGAAAGCATGAATGGCACAATGTTGGTGGAACTTCTTTATATAGACCTTGTGCATGCTCGTGATGCCTGTAAGGTGTCCTTAATGGAGCTTTAGTGGTACAAAATTTCTGATGACTCTCCCAAGAAAATATTGGTTCATTGATATACTTAATGAATACAAGGAAATATCATGATTGTACTTTATACTACCATATCTTTAACTTTTGCAAAAATAGTTGATATGCATATAATTTAAGGATATTAATTGTGTAGGTGCAAATTGTCTATATTGCTCCCACTGACCCGATATATTAGATAAACTAGGATATACAACACAAACAAGGCGGTAGATAACTGGCTAAGAATGATCTTCTCCTCCCAAATTTTCCCACCAATCAGCAACCAAGGAAATAAATGCACTATCTTGCTACAGGTAGGTAGACATTAATCACGATGAAATCATTATGATTTCTCGCAATTATTGTAATACATCAAATCTTACTTGTATATGGACATTAGAAGCTTCAAATATGCATATCTACAACAATATACGTTGTTAAATATAATAGATATTACTAAATTAATTATCATAAGTGCGACACTTTATGCCTTTCACAATGGAGATTCCTTAGCACAATATCCTAAGTAATTTATTGATATGGCATGTCATTTAAGGAAGAGAGATAACTGTTGTATCTTAGCTAAGGACTTCTAAAATACATGTATCTTAGCGTGCTATCCTAGGGAAGAAAATATTTTAAGAAACAACCTTCACAAAGATTTTTAAGGTTATATCTAAATTTAATGTTTTCCCCTCATGTATGCATATCATTAATCTAGTAGTTATTTTTGCCTATGACTGTGTGCAATATGTGTATCTTAGATACTCCGTATGCCCCGAATTACCATGCATTCTGAGTTTGGTCAAAGTCAAAATTTGTAAAGTTTGACAAAATATGTAGGAAAAACTATAAATCTTGAACTTTTGGCACTATTTTTTAGCCTACCATTTTTTGCACAAATTCTATGCCTAAAGTCTATCTTCGCCATTAAGGCTTGTCTTATTGCATCTAGAAAAATAACCATTGCAAGTGATGTAAGGTTTCTAATCTTAGAACAGAAAATCTCTGCATCATTGTTTCAAACATAATCCACTTTTCTAACTGCTTCTAGCCCATAGTTTGCTATGATGTTATTTAAGGTATTCTATCACCTTTGATTGTGTACACATGTTCTGCATGTAAGTAGCATGCCTGCTTGGAGTGTATGTGTATGTTGTTGGACACTAGTTTTCTTCAAAGATATTGACTTTTAACTTCATGAAGTTAGTAGTGCGGTGTCACATGCATTATGTATGCTCAAGCCCATGAAATGCAACATCAACATTATTATCTATTTCCTTGCATGCATCAGTGTGTATCACCAAGATTTCAAGGTGACCTATGACTCCAAAGAGTCTCTCCATGAACCATGTCCAACTTTCATTAGGTTCATCCTCGTGAACAACATAAGCTATGGGAAATAACCAATTATGGGAATCTACAACACATGTTGTTGCAATATTTCCTCTGAATTTCCATGTTAACAAAGTTTCGTATATTTCCAAGTATGGCATGTAGACCTCTATAAATCCCTTACAACATTTCTTTGGGTAGAAAAAGATTTCCTACAGAATTTCTTATCTATCATATTATATGTCTTCCCTCTTAAGGTATTTGGTCTTCTCACACTAAGTTGTAATCAATTTCAACAACACTCCCAGGTGATGTCTTATCTACCTCACCTTTGAAACTGTACAACATGTGTAAACTATCGTTCCAGGCCTGGAATCATGTCCAAATCCATGTCTTTCCCATTAAGAACTCTATGGTAAGAAATTAGCATGTTAAACTTATCACTAAGATTAGATCTGAGTTCAGCAAGTCTAATATTATAATCCTGCCTCAGCCAATCAAGTACTCTATTAAAAATCCACTTGGTTGATGTAGATCCATTTTTTTTCACTTAAAGCGATATTAGGGAAGTTGTGTTTCTAAGTGTTTACCTTGATCTACATTGGATAATAAATCGAAACACATGTCAACATATAAAATATGAAAAAAAAATTAGTTATTGCAACCTAAAATGGGTGTCCATCCCTCACTCGAAATACATGCAATTTCTATGTACACACCTTACTTTCCCTACAATGCACACTTAGTCTTTTTTATCAGTATTTCTAGTGATATACTCAAACCCAAATTTTATTGCAAATATAGCAATTGCATATCTATAATACTATATACGCTCAAAGATAGTTCCCTGTCAATTATAGGGTTGTACTTGTCATAGTGTATTATTGGTCTATCCTTGTATTTACCATCATATTTGCAACTCATTTCCGCATCTTCAACATCCTCATTCTCACCATACCCATAGTCATACTCAAAGTTTGGATCAACCAATATTCCCTACTTTTCCATCCTATCAGGATCAACAACCACATCTCAATATGATTTTTATCATCATCATCTTTGAAAAAAAAACATCCTTTGCCCTCCCATCTCGATGTCTTCCCGCTCGCTTGATAATGCACCATGCTCAAGGAAAAGGTGGGTGGTTACGTTCGTTTGACAAAGGAGAAGATGCTCTGTTATGGTTGGTTGAGTGGTCTATGTAGCATATGGTTCAAAATTGTCTATGATAGTCTATTTCCCTATCTATTTGTTAACATTATGGATATACATTAACATAGTCCTTGTGCCCAGAAGTTTACCCCACATCATGAAGGACTCGTTAGTCCAAACATCACGGAAATTCAATAAATTGGTGTCGTAGTACCTAGGTATGAATTCGTCGTTCTTGTTAATGGGGAACTTTCCAAATTCCTTCTACAAGTCACATGGAGTTAAGTTTGTCGTGTCTATTGCCAATCGATAATCAAAACCAACGCTAACTATAATTCTACTATCATGTTTTAAGTTTGACAGCCATGTTGAATCTTCAATAAAAATTCGGATGAAGCAGCCTACGGTTATCAACACATATACTCGTGATTACTATGGGATTTTAATCGCTAATTCAATAAACTAGAGATGGAATTTCAATTCTTACCCTTTAGGGGCATGAACGACACATTTACTAGGCTCCAGAGCTACAAAGATTTTCTTCCCTATTCCCCATCCCCTTTCTCGACCTCATTCATGCTCTCTAGCCTTCTCGAATTCATCTCCATTTCAAATCCGATCTGCATCAATCATGTTAGGCATGCAACCAATGGTCCTAGCTCCATTTTTTCTTCTAGCCTGACCACGCTAGGGAAAGAGAAATTAGTTAGGAGGGAGGGCAGGGGCATCATTGCGGGCGATGAATATAGGACTAAGGGGAGGCTCGAAGAGGTGCAGGGTGGTGCACGATGTACCGGTTTGGTGGAGGAGCGGAGCGAAGCAATATGGAAAATTTCATAATAATGGGGGCCCTAGTCCTCGAACCTGGGATACACACAATCAATTGTTCTGGTGGTAGTGGGCCCTCCTCTTCATGATAAAAATCACAACATTGACCGAGGCATTAGGACCCACATGAAAGAAAACTAGAAAAAACCAATGTCAAGTTAGCTAGAGATAACGGTATTCGATGTCAACAACATTCGAGGGTATAGACGTAACCAATCTATGGAATCTGATGGCATTTTCCAATAAGTTGAGTCGTACTGGTAATGTCATAATTACCATGAGAACTAGTGTCGTGTGAATGGCCACGGCAGTCGCTACCAGGGGTAGCGATTGAGTCGAAGTAGGGCAAGAGCGAGTCGCCATCCATGGATCGAGATTGAGGTCAAGACATAGGGTTTACCTAGGTTCAGCCCCCGTAGGTAAAGACCTACTTCCTGCTTGATTGTATTACTTGCGAGTGAGATTACAAGGTGGGCGAACTCTGTGTATGGGCAGCGAGTCGCGAGGATGGGATAGCTAATAGCTCATGAGTACAATGGGAACCCTAGGGAGGTTTATATAGGGGTACCTCGCTAGGGTTTTACAAGTTCTCAACCAAATCAGTAAGGGTTTCAGGAGTTTGACCTAATCCGACTGGGCCTAGCTACGGTCTTGGGCCTTCGCGTCTAGTCGCTGGTCTTCATTGAAGCCTTTATTCCAGTCGCCGTCATTGCAGGGCCAATCGTCATTGTCCTGGGCCAATCATTTCTGCCTTTGAGGATACCTCAATTGGCATATACCCATAAGTAGTCCCCGAGTGTATCAGGGGTTCGGCGTAGGAGTCACCTTGGCAGTAAAAGTTGGCGAGTTCGGGTGGGCGCCCAGTCAAATTGGTGAAGAACTCCTCCAATGAAGGGACAAACCTCTGAACTTCAGTCGCAACTTTGGAAAATAGTTCTCATTCGAGTCCGGCTTGCTCAAATGATTGGAAAGATCAAGTGGAATAAACGAGCAGCCAATTTGGCCTAAGTTGGACAGTTTAGCATGGTCAAACTAGCTGTTAGTTAATCCTTCACGGTAGCTTTAATGAAATCACTTTGAAGCAATGGCTAACTCTGCAATTGGTGGGCGATATCTTTATATAAATTATGAGGTGGGGAGACGGGAATATCTCACCTGCTCTCCCTTCCTTTCTTTGTCTTCTCTGCCTGCGCCTGCCCTTGATCCGAATCTCCATTTCCTGCGAGCTTGCATCCATGGCACCTGCGTGGGTGATGACCCACAAGTATAGGGGATCGCAATAGTCTTCGAGGGAAGTAAAGCCCAATTTATCACAAGGGGAGCCAAAGAATATTTATAAGCCTTAACAATTGAGTTGTCAATTCAGCTGCACATGGAAATAGTCTTGCTCACAACAGTTTATCAGTAGCAACGGTTTTGTAGTAGCAATAGCAGTATTAAAATAAAGACAGTAGTAACAATTGTAGTAAATAGCAGGATTTGAGTGCGGTAGGCATATGGATGTATGTACGGGCATTGAATGGACAAGACTATTCATGTAATATCAAGAGTGTCAACACCTGGATTTTTAATCCTAGATGCCTGTTATGCCATACATCGCAATCCCAGGATTACCTTTTTTGCGAGACATAACAGATTGGTACCATAGTTCATCATCTATTACAAACCATAATAAAGGTCTTACAAATAAAGAATCTCATGATCCAGTCTTGATACAATCAACGCAGCGGAATATATAATAACAATAGCATGGTCGAAGCTCCATCTTCAAGGTCACAGGCAATGCTGACGATGAGAGATGATCCTAGTTGTCATAGACTTCCTGCTGTCCATCATCCTGATAGTCCTCCTCATAGTCTGGCCATAGGAATAGCCAGGGACAAAGCCATGAGTAATCTTTAAGTACTCACAAACTATAACTAACAAGTAAAGTGGTTCAAGTAGGAATCCTAAGCTCTAGGTTTATTTGCAAAAAGCCATGTTTATCTATAACTGAGTTTATAAGTAAAGAAAACTAGTTTAAAGTTTTACAACACCTAAGTGGGAGCTTAGTTTTCACTTTCACAACCCTGTTGTGGTCAAGTCAAGTCATAATTCATTTCACAAGTCATTTTTGAAAACATCTGACGACTAAACAGTATGGTCACTCCAATTGTCCATAACCACAGGCGCTGCTATTTGAATAGTTTGACACTCTGGAGAGGTGGTACACTTTCACTCCAACATTAGATACATCCGTCAGGTACAATCCTGAATCACCATACTCAGTATGCGGATAATCAATCCTAACCTTTCAATTACACACCCTAGTATAGGTACCTCCCCTATGAGTTTGTCCTCCCAACCATGACCATCTGTCATCTTGGGAACTACACAGGTGGACAATCATCACGAGGTAGCCTCAGCTCAAACCTCTTCCGCAAGGGAACCCATACTAATATATATAAACTTCTAGTAAGCCCTACCCAAATTTGGGTATTGTGGTTGTACGGTAACATTGGAATGGTATCGCATCCGAACCCCAACCATCAGTTTTATAAAGGGCTAAGGCTCATGCCTCAACTTTTTCATCGTCAAATCATTTGGTGTTTATAACACATGTAAAAACATTTCATTAGAATGACTCATCATTCTAAGATTTTCATAATCATTTTCACCAAGTATTCCCATCTAAAGTGATCAAGTTTTATGCTTAGCACTAGCCACTAAATTGGGGTAATCACTAATGAGGGGTGTTAATCAAGTATGACTTAGCCAAGTCTAATCTCACGCCTCAGTATGACATCTAGTTCTAACTAACTTAAGCCAAGTTTTATGCTCTTTATGCTACCTATAATATCTTTCCAAAATTCACAATTCACTAAGTGATGCGTGTTGACGCCTTGTTGGGAAACCGCAAGAGCAAGGTATGATGCAGCATAGCAGCAAGTTTTCCCTCAGTAAGAAACCGAGGTTATCGAACTAGTAGGAGGAAGGAAACGCCTCATAGGTGTTGCAAGCAACGTGGAAACCTGCAAAACACAAACTCAAGACTTTGCCCCAACTAACAGTGAGGTTGTCTAAGTCATAGTCAATGCAAGCTCCTCTTGCACTTTCAAGCAAGAACTTTCTACTCCTTTCCAACACCAATCGACTTATTTGAAACAACACAACGAGAAAGGGGGTCCAAACTACTTTATTCAAGCAAACTAAACAAACTAAGAAAACCAAACAAAAACTAAGACGCTCCAAGAACAACACAATAGTGCATGAAATAATAAAAACGAAGTGTCTAGAAAGACCTGAGCTTTTTATTGATGAAAAGTGGGATGCCTTGGGCATCCCCAAGCTTTGGTGCTTTTACCTCTTGGATATTTATTGGTGTGACACCGGGGTGGAATCCCCAAGCTTGATATTTTGTCCATTCTTCATCTCATTACATCATTCTCTCTCTACACCTGAAAATTTTCCTTCATACAAAACTTCACACAATCTTCATTAGCAACATTAGTGTATTCAAAAGATAATAGACCTTTGGGTTTAGCTTTACAATAGCAAAAAAATTCACTAAAAACACAAGCTACTGTAGCAACTCCTTCAAAATGTTCAATTTCCCCAAAAAGAACCCAAAAAGGAATCAATAAGAAGCAAATGCAAATAATGGCAGAAATCTGTGAAAATAGACTAGCTGGTAGAGACCGATTTTTTCCGAAAATCTTATGTTTCTCAAATCAAAAAGAGTTGAACTAACGAAAGTTAACTAACATACTGGTGTTGGGGATATGCTATATGGATATCCTCATAGCATGTCTCTTATCCGAGTAACCCGGGTGGCCCATAGTCGGTAGCATGGCCTATGGCCTGCTGGGCGGCCCAGTTAGGTGGATCCAGAAGGGAGGCCCATGCCGGATAAAGGAAGGCTACGGTGGAGTCACCAGCGTACCCGGAGCCTTGGAGTGCAAGATACACAAGACTAGTAATAGACGGTGTAGAACTCCGTAACCTGTCCGGCTAGGACTTTTCCCTGTAACCCTAGGATTTGGCGACTATATAAGTCGGGCCTATGGTAGCCTTTAGGGCACGATAACTTAGACTTTCTAGTCACCTCGCACAGCGAACCTAATCTCTGTAACTCGGCGTATTGCCCTTCTAGTGATTTATAGCAGGAGTAGGATTCCGCCACCGTTGTGGGATCTGAACCTGGGTAAGCTGTGTTACCTCGTACCCGTCAACCGTCCGCCTTACCCCACGTCTCTAAACACGCACTGTGAGGACCCCTCCATGGCGTACTCGTCGGCAATACCACGACAGTTGGCGCCCACCGTGGGGCAAGAGGCGCTTCAGGCTCTTCAGCGGGCGAGGACCAAGATCTTCGCGGGAATCGGCGAAACCGTAGCCATCGGTCGCGTTCTCTTCTCCGGCAACGTTCCGATCGTCCCCCCGACGAGTTCTGGATCTCGGCAAAGACGAACCCTATGCGGTGTTCGATCGTTCCTATCAGAGACATCCACCTCTTCATCGGTGAAACTGACTCGGGCACTAGTTCCCTAGGAGTCGGAGGAGCGTCAAGACCCGCACGGACCGCCTACGGGCAGGATACATACGCGGAAGGATCGATGTCGGATCTCTCCTCGGAGTTTGCCGGCAAAGATTGGAAAAATTCAAGACCCACCCAAACCGCCCCTGTGCAGGATATAAAGGTGGAAGATCACTGCAAATCCGCCGGCTTTGTCTGTGCGTCTGGACAACAGAGATCCAAGTTCGTCGGCGTGGTTACCATCTTCGATCTGGCGCGCTGCGTTTAGAGAGAAGGCGAAAACCCCCACGATTACCTAGCCAGGTGGCTCCGTATACGAGCCGATCTGGCCCACTACCCCAATGATGATGCCATCTATCACTTTGTGGAAGGACTGGACCATGGCACGCTTCTCCGACACTCTTTAAGACGGCAACAGGCGTCAGGACGCCTTACCTTTGAAGGCATGGTGAACACCGTCAACAACTACGCAGAGGCTGAAGCGGCAGCTCAGACAACGCTTGCGCTCATTGACGGAGCCCCTCCGATTCAGCCACCACCTCCGCCTCCAGCCGCCATCGTCGCAGCAGCGCCACCACCTCCAGTCATCGTCGAGGCCGTTGCACCTCCACCGCCCGTCATCGAGGAAGTCCTGGCACCCTCCGACTCTGTCATTGACGCGCTTTATGCTGATTTCAGTGCAGATTCAGAGGAAATAGACTTTAGTCCAGAAGAGCTAGACTCCGCTATGCAGGAGATGGAGGAGGAGTACTCGCGCAACGAACAAGCTAATAACACCGTCATGTACCGAGGGGTGTTCGTCACCATTGGGACAGCGATGGATGAAGACCAGCCCGGGCAAGCTCCGCCTACGACGCTGGATAAAGGGAAGGGACCACTTATTGCTGCCGACAATGATCGCGCAAAGGTCATGCCCGCTCCGCCTAATCCAGCGCAGCAGCCGCAGGAACTCGGCACCGGTCCAAGCAACAACAACACCGCAAACTTGCCGCCTCCAGCATCCACGTCGGCAGCAGCTCACGTTACTCCAGATGATAGAGTGATGTACGGCAATCTCCTCGTTGAGCCACTAACTGTTAATCATATCCGGAACGTGGCTCATCTTGACGAGAAGCACCAACAGCTGCTGGAGGAAGCGCAAGCCATCGCGGAACAAGGCGCTAAACTAGATCGAGATCTGGTCAACGCGCAGAAGTCCATAGAAAAAGACTCTGCTGCAGCAGCAGAAGGCTAAGAAGGCTCCAACTCGCGTCATCAACGATCCTGGTGTACGGCGCAGACTAGGATGGGCTCCCTCGAAGCCGGCATAGGCCAAGCCATACATTGATAGTGAAGGGAAGCAGGTGATGCCCACCCCACTCCTTAACCTCGCCGCCGCCAAGACCCTTCTGGAGCAGGATAGATCGCCTGAGGTAGTGGAACAGTTCTATGACCTAGTGGCTAAGGCGGTAAAGCAGTAGGAAAAGGCCACCTCTCAGAGGCTTGAGTCTGACCCAGCGCTCTGCCGATCTAGCCAGTACAAACCGCCAAGGGACAGCTCTCCTCAAGATGTCGGATCACAGACGGGTTCATCAGAGCGAAGACGGAGGGATGCACGCAACAGGAAGGATGCTATCCCTATATCCTCCAACCACGGAGAAAGAGCCCAACCTCGCCGCCCATCACCATCGCCCCGATCCCCCCGATGTCAGGAAGACTACAAGACTCACCATCACACGGATATGCCTCCACCAAAGCAGTGCGGCATCGTCATCCGCGACAACGCGGCACAAACCTGTCATGATGAAGAGCGCCACCAAGGACATAAGAGCAGGTCACACCACAACCCTCCGCGTCCGACAAGCAACCGCGACAGGCGTGGGGCGTCGCAGGAGGGTAACAGCAAGAAAGCTAACCCACCGCCACCTCCGCCTCCGTCGCCTCCAAGCAGTCACCATGGCGGAAGAGGCCCGCGTCGTTCACGCAGCCCATCCCCTGTTGACAACAAGAAGAAGAACCCGGAGCCATACGATGCACGTTCGCGGATCGATAAGATCCACGAGGCCCGAGAAGGACCATACCTGGGACCACGTTGCTTCAGACCTGCAATACGGTCCGCAACTTACCCCAAAGGTTTCCGGATTGACAAGACCATCAAGCCCTATGACGGCACCGCCAAACCTGCCACATGGTTGCAGGACTACGACAATGCAGTGGAGATTGCCGGAGGCAACCCCAACGTCGCCGTCAAGTACCTCCCGTTAATGTTGGCGAGCACGGCCCGTCAATGGATCGACGACTTGCCGGAGAGATCTATCTACAACTGGCTGGACATGCAAGAGGCATTCACCAAGAACTTTGAGGGTACATACAAGCGTCCCTGCACGGTGGGCGATCTACAGCGGTGCGTGCAAGAGAAAGACGAGACATCTCGCGCCTACCTCTCCCGCTGGCTGGATATGAAGAATTCCTGCGTAGGAGTGCACGCCCAAACCGCCATGGCCGCCTTCATCGATGGGTTGGAAAGGGGCACGTTGCTCCGACATAAGCTGAAGCGCTTGCAGGACAATCATCAGCTTGACTTGAATCAGATGATTCAGTTAGCTAGTGAGTTCGCAGCTGCGGACGGCGATGCTCGTGGCTCTTTGCCGGCAACGGCCGTTCCAACCCAAGCTCGCATGAACAGCAGTACAAAGCGGAAAACCGCTCTAGAAGAAAAGCAATCTACCGAAATGGTCACCATGACTTTTGCAGGACGAGGAGAAGGCGGACAACGTGGCCGAGGAAGGGGAACAGGCCGCGGGCAGCAGCGAGGAAGTGAAACCAACTCGGCGCCGCTCCGTGTTCCCCAAACGTACGAGGAGTACCGCGATATGCCGTGCCTCGTACAACTCGATGTCAACGGCAAGGCCACCCATACCAATCGACACTGCAAGTTCGTCAATGACCTCAAGGAAGACCCGGAGTCCAGCTACAAGCGAAGTCGGAAGAACATACCGCGAGGTAAGGGCAAGGGGAAGAAGAAGAAGGAGGAGTCCAAGGATTCAAGTGACATGGACGAGGACGTAGTCCCCAAGCACGCCGCCAAGAGCGACGACAAGGGCAAGAACCCCTTCGCAAATAAGGCCCCAGTCTACCACACCGTTCGACAACAGAAGACCTCTCTAAGGATCCTGATGGCCACTCTCCCCCCAGTTCCCCAATACCTGCGCTGGTCGGAGGTTCCAATCACTTGGGACAGGACGGACCATCCAGACCTTGTGCCCACGGAGAACCAATACGCCATGGTCATCAACCCATTGATTGACGGCGTGGAGTTCACCAAGTGTATGGTGGATAGTGGAAGCAGCATCAACATCATGTACCTGGATACACTGCAGAAGATGAACTTGACGGAGGCAAACCTAAGGCGGACTAACACCGTGTTCCATGGCGTAGTTCCTGGCCGGGAGGCTCGGTCCCTTGGGTGCATCACACTTCAGGTTGCCTTTGGCGATGTCAATAATTACCGCCAAGAGCGCATGACCTTTGAGGTGGTCCCCTTCAAGAGCGTGTACCACGTCATATTCGGCCACGAAATATTCCACACGTTCATGGCCAAGCCATGATTCGTCTACAACAAGCTCAAGATACCCGGACCAAACGGTGTCATCACCGTATCCGGAAGCTTTACCAAGGCAAGGGACTGCGAGATCAATGAAGCAGCCGTTGCAGAAGCTGTCCTCTACAGCAAAGAATTCAAAGAGATCCAGAGCAAGGTCAATGACTCAGAGATGCCCGCGTCGAAGAAGCAGATCTCCGACTCCGCTCCTGCGTTCAAGGCCGCCATCGAGACCAAGCCGGTGGAACTTGTGGTAGGCGATGCCTCCAAGACCGTCGCCATTGGGACGAACCTGGATCCCAAATAGGAAAGCGCGCTCGTCGAGTTCCTCCGTGAGAATAGGGACATCTTTGCCTGGCAACCTGCCGACATGAAAGGTGTACCTAGGGAACTTGCCGAGCACAGCTTAAACATAGATCCAAAATGCAAACCAGTGAAACAACCTCTACGACGCTTCGGAGATGAGAAGAGACGCGCCATTGGCAAAGAGATAACTAGGTTACTTAAAGCTGGTTTTATCCGAGAAGTCCTTCACACCCGATGGGTGGCCAATCCTGTACTTTTCCCCAAAAAGGGAACTACAGAATTAAGAATGTGCGTTTATTACACCGGCTTGAACAAAGCATGTCCCAAAGATCCGTTTGCTTTGCCTCGCATTGACCAAGTCATTGACTCGACGGCTGGCTCGAAACTTTTGTGTTTTCTCGTTGCATACTCAGGATACCACCAGATCAAGATGAGGAAATCGGACCAATTGGCCACTTCGTTCACTACCCCTTACGGCACGTTTTGCTATGTCACGATGCCCTTTGCGCTGAAAAACGCAGGTGCTACCTACCAGCGGACAATGCAACGTTGCTTTCACGACCAGATTGGTCGGAACGTTCACGCCTATGTGGACGATATCGCGGTGATGTCTAAAAAGTCAAATGATTTAATCTCTGACCTAAAAGAAACCTTTGATAATCTCCGGAAATACAACATGATGATCAACCCTAAGAAGTGCTTCTTCGGGGTTCCAGCCGGTAAATTGTTGGGCTTCATCGTTTCCCAACACGGAATCAAGGTCAACCCGGAGAAAATCAAGGCCATCTTAAACATAAACCGTCCGACATGCCTAAAGGACATCCAACGACTAACAGGTTGTGTTGCAGCAGTTAGTCGGTTCGTCAGCCGACTTGGAGAGAAGGCTCTGCCGCTGTACAAGTTGCTGAAGAAGGCGGACAAATTCACATGGACAGACAAAGCAGATGCAACATTGAAGCAGCTCAAGGAGATTCTTTCCTCAGCGCCCATCCTTGCAACACCCGAGCCTGGAGAGCCCCTGTTAATTTACATGGCGGCAACCAACCGGGTTATCAGCATTGTCGTCATGGTAGAGCGGAAGGAACCAGGCTATGAGCACGGAGTTCAACGACCAGTTTACTATGTAAGCGAGGTCTTGACGGAGTCCAAGCAGCATTACCCGCACTACCAAAAGATAGCTTATGGAGTATTCCTCGCTTCGCGGAAGCTGAGGCATTACTTTCAGGAGCACCCAATCACAGTAGTGAGCAAGACTCCACTGTCCGACATCATCAACAACAACAACGCTACAGGAAGGGTCGCGAAGTGGGGCATTGAACTTGCCGCCTTCGAGATCACCTAAAAAAGACACGACGCTATCAAGTCACAAGCCTTGGCGGATTTTATTGCAGATTGGACGGAGATGCCGGATGCTACTCCACTACCAGAACCAGAGTACTGGGTGATGCACTTTGACGGATCAAAGTTGCTCAATGGCTCGGGGGCTGGTGTACTACTACAGTCACCAAAAGGAGACAAGCTGCACTACATTCTGCAAATCCACTTCGAGGCTACAAACAACATGGCGGAGTATGAAGCACTCATTCACAGACTGCGTGTAGCCAAGGATATTGGCATCAAGCGCATAGTTTGTTGTGGAGATTCTGACTTGGTTGCCCAGCAGGTGGCTGGCACCGGGAATGCGCGGAACCCTATGATGGCGGCATATCGCGACGAAGTGGACGAGATAGCCAAGAGCTTCTTGGGCTATGAAGTCAAGTATGTGCCTAGGGAGCAAAACGAGGCGGCTGATCTACTGTCTAAACTTGGATCAGGGCGCAAGCAAATTCCGCTAGGAGTTTTCCTAGAGCATCTACGCACACCATCCGTGAAGGGCGCCGACATCGACAACCCGGATAGAGATGACTCTTTCGTCAACATGGTGACAAAGATCCCTCCGGCCTGGACAAAACCGTTCATGGAGTATCTCGAACACGGAACTTTTCCCAACGACGAGGTCGAATGACGGCAAATAGTACGACGAGCAAAGGGTTATACCATAATCAATGGGCAACTCTATAAAAGGAGCACTACTGGTGTATACCTAAAGTGCGTTTCCCATCTAGAAGGTATGGAAATCCTGTGCGAGATCCATCTCGGAGATTGCGGGCATCACGCCGCTCCTCGATCATTGGTCGTGAAAGCCTTCCGGCAAGGATTCTACTGACTAACCGCGAAGGCGGACGCCGACAAGCTGGTTGAGACATGCACGGGATTCCAGTATTATGTCCGACAACCACATGTTCCTGCTAAAGAATTGCGAACAATACCAATAACTTGGCCGTTTGCAGTCTGGGGGCTAGACATGGTGGGGCTGTTACAAACGGCACCGTGTGGATTTACACATCTGCTTGTAGAAGTTGACAAATTCACCAAATGGATAGAAGCTAAACCCATTAGAAAGCTTGATGGGGCAACTGCCCTCAGGTTTGTACGGGATCTAGTGGTGAGATTTGGTCTCCCACATAGCATCATCACCGACAAAGGAAGCAACTTGTCACTCGGAGAAGTGGATGCCTATTGCTGGGACAAAGGCATCCGACTTGACCTTGCGTCTATGGCACACCCGCAATCCAATGGTCAGGTTGAGCGAGCCAATGGATTAATTCTGCAGGGAATCAAGCCACATCTTGAGGCATCGCTACATAGAGCAGCTGGAGCCTGGGCAGAAGAATTGCCATCTGTGCTGTGGAGTTTACGAACTACACCCAACAGATCCACCGGCTACACCCCCTATTTCATGGTATATGGAGCAGAAGCCATCCTACTTTCCGACATCCTCCACGATGCACCAAGAGTTGCCGCCTACGACGAAGATGACGCTGAAGAATCCAGACGCCTAGATGTGGACCTTCTCAAGGAGGAGCGCGTTTTGGCATGCCAAGGATCCGCCATCTACCAGCAGAAGCTACGCAGCTACCATAGTCGCCGCGTTCTGCATCGCTCGTTTAAAGAGGGGGATTTGGTGCTCCGACTTAAGCAGAAGAAGTCACACAAATTATCCCCTCCATGGGAAGGACCGTTCATCATAAGCAAGGCGCTGCTCAATGGGTCTTACTACCTTGTCGACAATCATGAACTCAAGGATAGACCCAACGAGGATCATAAGCGTAAGCGACATGACCCGGATGATGACTACCCGGAGCTTGATCGGCCATGGAACATAGCACAGCTACGTCCTTTCTACACTTAGCATTTTTTATCTAATCGTGTACCTCTTATATGATCAATGAAATAAAAGCTCTTTGGTTCACTCATACTGCTGAGTCTTTTACCCCCTTTAGTGTTCATTTTTGGATCATATAAACCTTTATGCACAAGCCTTGCGATTGCACTTGTGAAAATTCCGCCTATGGGCGTTAGCTTAAGTTTTCTGGTCTACACGTTCTTTGTTGTTTTTATGTGGATTCTGGAGTAGTGACTTTTGGCACTCATTGTAGGCGATTTTGTGCTTAGGTTATTGACGGTGCCATTGGGCATCATCACCTAGAGCGCATGGTTCCGACAAAGAGTCTTCCGACTCACGAAAAGTCAAGCATAAGAACCAAAGTAATGGATAAGCCAGCACTTGCTAAAAAAATATATACATGCTGAAACTTAATTCTTAAGTAGCAGGATACGATAACCATTGTTTTCCGCCTTAAGATTACATCAACAAAGATTTTTCCACGCACACTCCAGAGGTGAAACAGAAATTACAAAGTGTTTTCATTCTTTGGGCGCATGAGACTTGGAGGCCGCATCATCACCAGCCGGAGAATCACCCTCAGCATCAGCGCTGTGATGAGACTCGGAGGACTCTGGGTTGGCATTGTCGAGAAAGTTCCTAGGCACGAAGACGTCAACGTCCACCAACTCGGCAACCCTGGTGTCATAACCCGCGAGTGATGACAGGATGGCTTTGTGACCGATCTCCTTGCCGTCATCATCCACGTCGGGGATACCAGATGTCATCGTGTCGATGTCGGCTCCTTCATAGTGTGCCTTCACCATGGACAACGCCATCCTTGCGCCAGCCCGTGCACATGAAGCTTTCCATCTTGCAACATGCTCGGGGGCTCGGCACAGAATCTCCGAGTACTTCACCATGGAGTCCGAGGCCTTGATATAAATCTAGAGGGGCTTGGCAATCTCCTTGGCTTGGGTGATGGCGGTGTTAATGAAGTTGCGGGCAAGAATCATGCATTCCTTGTCCGAAGGAGGCGAGCGGGTTAAACCCATAGGCGCTGAAAATTCCAACAAGCATTGCATAAGTTCAAAAATTCTAAGTATCCAGACTACAGAACTACAAGGCGGAGGACACTTACTGAAGATGCTAGCCTTAGCCTGCCAGACGACGTCCGCCAAGGATTCCTTCTCTTGTTGGAGGAGATTAAACGCCTCGCTATGGCGAAGGGTTTGCTCATCGGCAGCTTGCTTCTGATCCTTTAGGATCGCAAGCTCCTCCTTCAAGCGATTGATCTCTGCGGAGGCGGAGTCCTACAGGGCTTTCATGGAATCCTCGTGCATCTTCAGCATTTCTTCCCTCTCCTTCTTAAGGATCTTGTCCTCGCTGTCGAGCTGCTAGATGTGCTTGGACTGCTCGACAATATCCTTGGCCTTGGCGACATGCTCTGCAAGTCGGAGAAAATAAAGTACACAGTGAGTACTCGAAGAAGGAAGGCACAAAAGTAAGACGAAAATGCGCAAAAAGAAAACAGACTCTTGTTTTTGATGATCTGTTCCTTCAAGATGGCGGTTTTACCCTTTTCAGCTTCAAGGTCTGCGCGCATCTTCTGGTACTTTTCATTGGCATGCCCCTCCGAGCATTCTCGTTCTATGGAAACAAATACAAAGTTAAGTCGTTGTTTAGTCTGCTTGGAGCTTCTAGTCAGAAATTTTCCACCTAGATGCTCGGGGGCTACAGCGAGAGATTTTAACTTAGCAAAATGCTTAGCTTTTCTTTAAGCATCTAGTCAGAACTAATTTAGTTACAACTAGAGGCTTGGGGGCTATAACACTTAAAATTATGAACACTGTGTATGCTACTCTTAAAGCATCTAGTCGGAATAATTAATTCCATCTAAATGCTTGGGGGCTACAGTGAGAGTTTTTCTAACTTAGTCACTCTTAGAGCATATAGATGCAAAACCTATGGTTTTCCGTCTACATCCTCGGGGGCTACAGTGGGATACTCATATGAAATGCAAAAGGTAAAGTAAAACTTACGAGTGCGATGATCTTGAGGTTTGTAGCGCTCTCGACCAGCATATTGCTAAAGGAAATGCTATTTCCTCGCAAGATAAGGGTGAAGCCACGCTTCCTATCCGTCTACCTTTGGGCACTTTCCGTCTACGAACATGTCGTAGGTAAGGGTGAAGCCACGCTTCTTATCCTTCACCTTGACGATGTCCTTAAGACGGAACTTGACGGAGTCGCTCGAGAAGTTGTCCTCGGAGATCCGGAGGGTATCCCTTCGGTCACCGGTATACTCGTGCATATACTTCGTGCGGTGCTGCAGAGGTTGGATCCGCCTGATGAACCAGCACATGGCTAGGTCCAAGACGGTCAGACCTGTCTCTACGAACCATTCGATCCGCCTTATTGCACGAGAAGCGTCGAGGTCGGAGGGAAGGGAGGCATGGGACCACCATGTGGAGACTTCGGCGGCGGATCCATCCACGAAGTCCGGGTACGTTACTTCTCGGCCCGCCAAAGGAATGTCGGGGCCGTAGAAGTACGTCCGCTGCCAGTTTTTGCATGACTCGTGGCCGACGATGTCGGGGAACCGCCGGCCAGGACGGATCTTGAAGCTTATGGTGCCGCAGTTCCTAAGCTCCTCCCTACTGTGTCCGGCTTCACGTTTGACGGTGAAGAAGTATACAAACAAATCTAACCTAGGCCTAATCCCTAGGTAACCCTCACAAAGTGCCGCGAAGTTGCTAAGCACTAAGATACTATTGGGGGAGAGGTTATGGGGTTGGACCTTGAAGTGATTCAAGACGGACAGGAAGAAGTGAGAGATGGGGAAAGAAACGCCGCGTACCAATTGCGCCATGAGGTACACTTTCTCTCTGGCTTGGGGAGAAGGCGTCACCTCGCCGGCTGGCGCCGCCCGCCAGGCGAGCCCCTCCGTCGCGGGGAGGTAACCCTCAGCAACCATCTCTTGGATGTCGCGGCCGGTGATGTCCGAGCCACGCCAGTCGCCTTTGTGCGAGTCTGGCTCCTCTTCTAGGGGCTCCAGCGCCGCCAGATTGTGGTCGCCGCCGGTGGTTTCTATCACCGCTGATGCGGGGATGACCAGACCCTCTGGGGGCACGACGACGGAGCTCGCCGGCTTCGCCGTGGCTTCGCTCGACGCCGCCATTGACGGGGATGAACTGCTGGCCATGGAGGAGGGAGAGAACGCGACTGGTGCAGAAAGAGCGAGGCTAGGGTTTTTCGAGGATTTCGCGGAGAGCTCGAGGAGGCGCGCAGCTGGAGGAAGAAGACGATGACACGAGAGAATGGGGTGAAAAAGTGGCAAGTGTCCCACTCTGCGCCAAGATTCGTGCAGCTAATCGGACGGTTGCCGCGTAGACGACGTGTTCGTGAACATGCGCGGTAATTTTGCCACGTCTCCAACCGTCGCCGCCAACGGTTCGTATCGCTCGCGCGGGAAAATTGGATATGATTGCGTTCTCTGCATGTGTGAGTTACGAGGCGTCGCTGACCTACAGCCTACATCGCCATAACTGACATGGTAGATGAGCCGTCCCATCGAAGATTCTGGCATGGACGGATTTAATCCGACAACGGGAGCGTACGATGGAAGATTCAACATTTCTCCGACTTACTCATAGAAGACGGAGAAACCTTTGCAGGGTTCTTTGGGAGGACTACAAGATGTTGCTTGACGATTTGCCGACATCCATCTAGACGGAGCATTCCACGGGAAGAGGCAAGATGGCGCAAGATCTCGGAGTTCTCCGGGGGCTACTGTTGGGGATATGTTATATGGATATCCTCATAGCATGTCTCTTATCCGACTAACCCGGGTGGCCCATAGTCGGTAGCATGGCCTATGGCCTGCTGGGCAGCCTAGTTAGGTGGATCCAGAAGGGAGGCCCATGCCGGATAAAGGAAGGCTACGATGGAGTCACCAGCGTACCCGGAGCCTTGGAGTGCAAGATACACAAGACTAGTAATAGACGGCGTAGAACTCTGTAACCTGTCCGGCTAGGACTTTTCCCTGTAACCCTAGGATCTGGCGACTATATAAGTCGGGCCTATGGGAGCCTTTAGGGCACGATAACTTAGACTTTCTAGTCACCTCGCACAGCGAACCTAATCTCTGTAACTCGGCGTATTGCCCTTATAGTGATTTATAGCAGGAGTAGGATTCCGCCACCGTTGTGGGATCTGAACCTGGGTAAGCTATGTTACCTCGTACCCGTCAACCGTCCGCCTTACCCCACGTCTCTAAACACACTGTGAGGACCCCTCCATGGCATACTCGTCGGCAATACCACGACAATTGGGGGATTTATTCGTAAATTTTCAGCTCAATCCGACTTACAGAGACCCCTCACAAATTTTTATGGTGGAGGACAGAAATCTGTTTCGGGACAGCAACTCTCCAAATCTTACTTCCCTCTCATTAGAGGTCATTCTTGGCACAAAAAACAAACAAAAAGGATAAGGATAGGTCATTACTGAAGTAATAACTTCCAAGACTCAGGGAAACTCTTGGGTTATCTCCCAACAAGTACTTTTCTTTAACGCCTCATAGGGAAGTGTTCAATACCTTTCTTGAATGGGAATTGATATTTAATGGTGCCTTATTTATATCAATGATGGCACCAACAATTCTAAGAAAAGGTCTTCCCAAAGTAATAGGACAAGAAGCATTGTATTCAACATCCAAAACATAGAAATCAACAGGGACATAAGCATTGTTAACCATAATGAGAACATCATTAATACTCCCCATGAGTTTCTTCTTAGCATTATCATTGAGTGGGACATCCAAATAAGAATCTTCCAAAGGTGGCAAATCAAGCATTTCATAAATCTTCCTAGGCATAATAGAGACACTAGAACCAAGATCACATGAAGCTTTGAGATCAAAGTCATTCACTTGCATATTAATAATGGGTTCCCAACTATATTCTACTTTCCTAGGAATAGAAGCTTTGTGTTTTAACTTCTCTTCCTTAATATTAACAAGAGCATCTATAATGTGTTTGGTGAAAGCAACATGCATATCACTAGCATCAGGACTTCTAGCAAGTTTTTTTAGGAACAAAATCACTTCAAAAATATTGCAACCATCTATATCAAAATCAAACTTAGCATCACTTGTACTAGACTCATCAGGCTTAGGCATTATAGGTGGAGGAATAGGGACTTCTTGTGGTTTAGCGGTATCCATTCTAGTGATGGTGGACACACTATTGTTTCTATCAATTCCAGCTTCCCTTCCCCACCTAGCATGAATTTGAGCTAACAGTCTAACATTTTCATCAATAGTAACTTGTATGGCATGAGTAGCAGCAAAGGTACTTTCCAAGGTTTTAGGTTTAGAAGCCATTTTATTAATCAAGGAGGACCGTGCTTCAGATAAAGATGAAATATTCTGCTCAGCACTCAAAATTTTTGACTGTAAACTAGGAATTTCTCTATTCAGATTCTCAAGCTGCTGACTAATGATTTTTCAAGATAACATATTGTTCTTCCATAGTTTTAGTGAATATCTTGTTTTGCTCATATTGCATCTGCATAAAGTTTTTAGTGGATCTTTCAACTTCTAGAATCCTATCTTCACTAGGCATTCCAGATCTACCATGATACACATTTCCATTATTAGGTGGATAAGGCCTATAGTTATTACCATAAGTATTGTTGCCAAAATTGTTGTTTCTAATGAAATTCACATCAACTTGCTCTTATTGAGCAACCAAAGAGGCTAAGGGAACATTGTTTGGATCTAAAGGAGCTTTCCCATTAACAAGCATAGCCATAATAACATCAATCTTATCACTCAAAGAGGAGGTTTCTTCAACAGAATTTACCTTCTTACCATGTTGAGCTCTCTCAGTGTGCCATTCATAGTAATTAACCATCATATTATCAAGGAGTTTTGTTGCAGCACCCAAAGTGATGCCCATAAAGGTACCTCCAGCAGCTGAATCCAATAGGTTTCTTGAAGAGATGTTCAAACCTGCATAAAAAGTCTGGATAATCATCTAAGCAGTAAGTCCATGAGTGGGACAAATCTTAACCAAAGATTTCTTTCTTTCCCAAGCTTGAGCAACATGTTTATTATCAAGTTGTTTAAATTTCATAATGTCACTTCTCATAGATATAATCTTAGCAGGAGGGTAGTACTTTCCAATAAAAGCATCCTTGCACTTAATCCAAGAATCAATACTATTTCTAGGCAAGGATAGCAATCATTCTTTAGATTTTCCTCTCAAGGAGAAAGGAAATAGCTTGATGTAACATCCCTAAAATCATGTTTTCAAAGTTTGCACATCATTCATGCATTCATACTCATCCTAGGATCTTTTTCTCAAAAATCAGAAACTTGTGATCTATCATTTTATGTAAGCAAGGCATTGACCCAATGCTACTCTCTAGTATGAGATTGTTTGTTTAAACCAAAGATATTTAATCCTATGGTTGATTGAGGTTTTCCAAAAGCTTGGACAAAGATTTCAAAGCAAAGTAAATTTAAAACCATTTTTATGTCTTTACTAAACAATTGTTAAAGGCATTGTTTATTTTAAAATTTCAATGTGCCAAATTATTTTCAAGTGTACAACATTGTTCTGTAGCCAATTATGTGCAGGTTTCACTTTATAAAAATCCAGAAAGAGTTTGAATTCAAACATATTTGAAATCATTTGAAAAGGATTCCTGGAAATTCAAACAGAAAAAGAAAAAGGATAAAGAATAAGAAATGGGCCGGCGCCACCCTTTCAGCCCAGTAGCCAAAACAGCCCACCCGGGGTTTCCCTTCTCCCTCTGTTTCTCACCGCAGCCACACGCACCCACTCGCTGATAGCGACCTCCACAGCACGCCCTCGTCCACACCAGCGAGTCGTTGAGCATCAGCGCGACCTCGCGAGTCTGGTAAGCATCTCTACCAACCCCAGCCCTCTCTGTAGCCACCGGAACACCGCTGACAGTGCGCCACCACCGCACCGCCGTCGCTAGCACCGCCCATCCATGGTTGCATGCTTGGCAGCCGTAGGATCTAGATCTAGCGCATAGGATTAGTGAACGATTTAGGTAAAACCCGGCCACCCCTTGCCTTCTCTCTGACCCTAGCATGATCGCCAGATCGTTGTTCACACCCTGACGCCTTTGGTTTGTGTTAGGGCGGTCCATATCGTCGGCAACGTCGTCGTCTGCAAGAACCTGACGTCGCCCGCAACTTCGACGAGCCCTAGCGACCTCCACAACACGCCCCCGTCCACACCAGTGAGTCGTTGAGCATCAACGCGACCTCGCGAGTCTGGTAAGCATCTCTACCAACCCCAGCCCTCTCCATAGCCGCCACGCCGCCGTCGCTAGTGCCGCCCATCCATGGTCGCATGCTTGGCAGCCGTAAGATCTAGATCTAGCGCATAGGATTAGATCAGTTATCGAAGGGGTACGAATGGATCTGGCCCATGCGATTTCATTAAGATCGTGCGGCCCTCGTTGATCGATCCGGACGAAACGGTACAGGCCAATCAAAACACGCCGCGTGTCTGTGTTTAAATTTAAAAACAGAATTTAGATATATTAGATGTTCAAACTTGCAAAATTCATAACTTTTGATCCACACGTTCAAATTTTGCAAATTTTATATCATTGGAATCAGGAGAAAGAATTATATCCATTTATGAAATGTGTTTAATGTTTTGCTTCTGTAAAATTGGTTATTTTTGCAGAGACATTTATAGGCTTATTTTGAGTATAGAAATTATTTGAAAAATGATTTAGAGACTAAATAAAGGTTGTTTAGTGTGTTTTTGTATTGTTTGTGATTCAATACTATATACTTGTCTTGTTTGATTTAGAAAATCATCACATGGCATTTTGCATGCATTCATATATGTTTTGTATATTTTTGATATGTGAATTTGGTGCTATCATTTTATGTGTAGATTTTGGTGCTAATAGTGATTGTGGTTGTGAAGATTGTTGCTACTCCCCCAACTACCAAGGCAAGTGGTGCTTCATATATTTTCCCCCAATATTTGTACCTATACATTAGAATTATTTTGTATAGGGCTTGCATGAATATTTTGCTAAGTATCTATATGCTATGCTTGGGAAATCCTAGTAGTTGTAGAATTGTTAGAATTTCTTCTAAGTTAAGATACTTGCTATTGCCATGCTTAGTCTAGCTAGTAGCAACCAAGGGTGGACTATATATTCATGCTATGAGAAATATTTCTAAGTCTTTGATTTATGTTTTGCTTAATAAAACAACTAAGTGAATGAAACACCTGGGTGGAATGGAGAGAATGGTTTGTGTTGAGTGGTTACACAAGGCCCATTTCTATGGTTTACCTTGTGTATCTCACTTGTGGATTGCCACCCAGGAACAAAGTATTTGAGATGCCAAATGTTAAGAAGCTTCTAGTGCAGGGACATGGCATTATGGGCTCTGCCTGGATCATATAGGTTGCAATAACTTAGCCATTTGGACAGTTGGTGGTAGTGGGATGATAGGTTGGAACGCGTCCATTTGGTCTAAGGGAAGGCTTCTGAAAGGTCATGTTTTGGTGAAAATCAAGTCTTGTGGGGAAAGCACAACCTCTGCAGATGGAAGAACCTAAGTACTTAGCCATGTCCCTGGTATTGGACAATTTGAGCATCAAGACATGGAAGCTATCAAGAATCTCCTCATCCCAATTTTCTAAGTTAAAAGCTTGTGGTTGAACAAGGGTGAAGGTTCACCAATTTCTATTGGTGGTTCCTTGGGAAAGTTTTTTACCAAACAAAAACTTAGCGATTTCAACTAATAGGTAAAACCTATTTTGAGCAAAGCAAGCCTAAGCTACACTTAGCCAAAATTCATGTAGTAACTAGATGCTAATATTCTACTAAGGTATCACTTGCCAATACTATTCCAATGTATTGACCCACTATGGCTGTAACTTGTGATGTTGCAGGTTATTCTGATGATGATTAGGGGTTATGAGTCTACACTAAACATGCTTGCCTGTGGCACATGAAGATGAAGACTTTATTTATATTGTTATGATTAAACTCTTGTATTAGGCCTATGGCCATGGAGTTGTAAAATACTATGTTATCTCTGGAATGGCTTTGTAATAATGACCTTTGTATCTGTGTACTTCATCTTAAACTATGGATGCTAGCATTTGATCCAGGGACTAGCATTGCAATCATAGGGATCTTTACCTTTATAAAGGTGGGATCTTACACTTGAGCTTAATAATATCTCCATCTACATCCTTATACTTTTGCATCTCACAAAGTTCAACAAAGCTATTGAGATGGGCAGCAACATCATCAGAACTAGCACCTGAAAGTTGCTCTCTCATCACAAGATTCAACAAAGCAGACTTAGTTTCATAAAAGGTAGCATCAGGATCAGGTGGAGAAATAGGAGTGATAAGGAAATCATTGTTGTTTGTGCTAGTGAAGTCACACAACTTGGTGTTCTCAACAGAGTTCATTTTGGCAAAAGTGGGGCAAGCCAAAAACAACAGCATCAGAGCAGGAACTATTTTTTTTGTGTTTTTGATAAGTGAAAGCAAACCAAACTAGATTTTTTTTTTGGAGTTTTTGATAAAAAGAGGCAAACAAAACCAAGCAAAAGAAACTAAGCAAACAAAAAACAAAGTAAAGAGAAAGGTTGAGGAGGAATCCCCTTGTGAAGACGTCCTTAGCCTCCCCGGAAACAGCGCCAGAAAGTCTTGATGCGTGTTGACGCCCCGTTGGGAAACCCCGAGAGCAAGGTATGATGCAGCACAACAATGTCAACACCCGGATTTTTAATCCCAGATGCCTGTTATGCCATACATCGCAATCCCAAGATTACCATTTTTGCGAGACATAACAGATTGGATACCACGGTACATCATCCATTACAAACCATACATAAGGTCTTACAAAAAATAAAGGATCACATGATCCAGTCTTAGTACAATCAAAGCAGCGGAATAATATAATAACGATAGCGTGGGTGAGACTCCATCTTCATGGTCACAGGAAATGCTGACGATGGGATATGATCATAGTTGTCGTAACTTCCTACGGTCCATCCTCCTGATAGTCCTCTTCATAGTCTGGCCACGGGAATAGCAAGGGACAAAGCCATGAGTACTCTTTAAGTACTCGCAAACTAATACTAACGAGTGAAGTGGTTTTGAGTAGGAAATACTAGGCTCTAGGTTGTTTTGCAAAAAGCCATATTTACCTTAACTGAGTTCAGAAGCAAAGAAAGCCAGTTTAAAGTTTTATAACACCTAAGTGGGAATTTAGCTTTCACTTTCACAACCCTGTTGTGGTCAAGTCAAAGTTATGATTCATTTCACAAGTCATTTTGAAAACATCTGACGACGGAACAATATGGCCACTCCAACTGTCCATAACCGCGGGCGCGACTTCGAATAGTTTGACACTCTGCAGAGGTGGTACACTTTCACCACAATATTTGATACATTCGTCAGGAACAATCTTGAATTCACCATCATACTCAGTATGCAGATAACAAATCCTAACCTTTCAATTACACACCCTAGTATAGGCACCTCTCCTATGAGTTTGGCCTCCCAACCATGACCATCTGTCATCTTGGGAACTGCATAGATGGACAATCTTCACGAGGTAGCCTCAGCTCAAACCTTGGCTGCAAGGGAACCCATACTAAGGTATATAAACTTCCAGTCAAGCCCTACCCATATTCGGGTATTGTGGTTGTACGGTAAAATTGGAATGGTATCGCATCCAGACAACCATCAGTTTTATAAGGGCTAAGGCTCATGCCTCAACATTTTCATCATCAAAATCATCTGGTGTTCAAGAACACATGTCAAAACATTTCATTAGAAGGACTCATCATTCTAAGGTTTTCATAATCATTTTCACCAAGTATTCCCATAAAGTGATCAAGTTTTATGCTTAGCACTAGCAACTACAAGTGGGGGATAAAACTAGTGAGGGGTGATAATCAAGTGTGACTTATCTAGGTTCAATCTCATGCCTCAGGATGACATCAAGATTTATCTAACTTAGGCCAAGTTTTATGCTCTTTGTGCTACCTTTAAATATCTTTCTAAAATCTATAATTCACTAAGTAAACACAAATAAAAAGCTTTGATAAAGAAATAAAATACTAAGCTTGCAAGTAAAACTGGGATTAGGTATCATCAAGTGGTATAACCAAGGCATGCGTAATGCATTGCATTGGTTATCTTGTAGGTTTAATCTTGCAAGTATGACTTGTATGGTTTAGCTTAGCTTGCCTTGTGCAGTGCAGTGGTTGAAGTTCTCCTCTGCTTCTTTCTCGTAGTATTCTCCTTCCTCTTCGTATCCTTGGTCGGTACTAGCGTCTAAAAATAAATACGAGGTACGCAATCACCAAACAATTCTTAACTACTCTATTTAGCACACAAAGGCTTACACTAGATGATCTAGCATCATCACTATTATCACCAAGATTAAGGCAAAGGTTCTATTTATTTTATTTTAGAAAAGTAATTTCTACTCATTGAAAAACTACTTAAGTTTTAATATTCTCCAACTAAAACATGGGATCATGTTGACGCATGTCATAACCACATATTTCAGTACTTGGGAATGTGATTTAAAGTGGTGTCACAATTTAATAAGGTTTAACCTTTTTATTTTAATTAATTAAAGTGACTAGAAATGCCTATGGGGCATTCTTTTATTACTTGTCCATTATTTCTGCAAGTAAACCTAGATATTTTTATATACTCAGAAATATCTTGTCAAATGTGATTTTTGAGAGTTGGAATCAACTCAAAAGCATTTATGGTTGATTTTTGAAAAATGTTTGAATGCAGAAAAGTCTTGGCCTTGTTATTTTTACTATAGGTGATCTATAGTTCCAAATGGTTTGAATCCAAAGGGCTTGGATTAATAATTTCAATACCTTTCTAACAAAATTTTTTTCATGCAATTTGGTTTAGTGAATCTCTCTGAATTGATTTTTGAATCTACTGACAGAACTAGCATTTGAATTAAATGAAAAATATATATTTGAATCTACTGGGTTGCGCGGGAACTAAATGGGACGGCCCACTGCGCACAGCGCAGCGCCCGGGCTGACTTAAGTGATGACCCCACGTGTTAGTGGCTCTAGTTACGTGATGCGGTATCCTTCAATCCAGGCCCTACGATTAGAATCTAATCTAACGGCTGAGGTTCATCATCGATGACGAACAACTCCAGCGAGGTCTAAACCCTAACGTGGCGGTGGGGGTCGTGTGAGGCTCACCAGGGCTCCAACTAGGGTCGGCATTGGGGGCGAACGACGTTGTCGACGATGGTGGTTCAAACGGTGGTCACGGCGTCTCCTGGGGTGGCTCCAATCAACGGCTCCACTCCTCCTCCTCCGCGGCAGACTCTGGTGAAATTCCGGTGATGAAGAGCTCGCCTTGCTCCGGGGAGAGGTGTGGGAGGTTCTATGAGAGGTGGGGAGTGGGATGGTGTGGCGAAATTGAGGCTGGGGTGGTCTCCTTTTATAGCTGAGCGAGAGAGGCAGTGCGGCATGGGCAGAGCTCTTCGGGGTCATCGGCACAGCGAGCTAATGGCATGGCGGAGGGTATAGGCCGGTGCGCGGTCTCCTGGCGATCCTCAAGGACTTAATGGCATGGCAAAGGGCGGTCGAGAACGGTCGGGAACGGTCCGTGCTCTGTGTGGCATCGACAGCTGTTTTGACGATGCACAGGTGCTACAGGTTGCGCGACGGCGAACGGGCATGTATAGGGGGTAGCTGGTGTCGCGGTGAGTGCAGGCACAGGCGGCGAGGGCGAGCCGCAACGTGTATGTGCATGTCAGGCGCGGTGCTCAGGCGCGCTCTCGGCATGGTCGCAGAGGAATGGGCGTGGCGTTTCCTCTGTGGTCTAGGGCCTGGCTGCGTGCGAGGGCTGGACAGGGGGTGGCGATGGATGGTGTGCTGCCTCCTGGACATCGTGGCTAGGCGCGGCGTTCGCTCCAGCGTGCTGGTCATGGTTGGCTGACAAGGGGAGGGGGCTCGGGTGGAACGTCATGGTGCAAAGCGGTAGAGGGCTAGCTGCTTAATTGCACTGGTAGTCACTGGGGAGACAAAGGGAGTGAGTTGAGGAAGATTGTTTGATCAAACACTGCTCCAAATAGTATAAGTTAGGCAGTTTGATTTGTGTCTGCCAAGTGTTTGACAAAATGGCCGAAAGAAAATTAGTTTGGAATTTTTGGATGAATTTTGCTGAGTCTACTGGTCATATGCTTGGTAGTATATGATTGCTTGGGTTTGTCAAGGTGCACTAGTTTGGTTGGGTTTTTAGAAATGGTGATCTTAGTACCTACACTTGATTCAATTTTGAATTGTCATTTGAATAGATTTGAAATCTATTTTTGTTGGTTTGCAAAGTGGGATTGGGTTCACTTGTACTTGTTCTAGCAAGGGGTGAAAATAATTGGATTTGTTTCTGTTAGAAAACTTGGACTAGAAACACTCAAAGTGGTCTAGTGGTTAACTTTGGTCAAAATGACCATTTGCTTATAATGTTTATATTTGAATTTCTCTTCATTTGCTTCTGTTGGAAATGATTTAGATGATGTTTTTTCATCTTTAAACCAATCCTTGCAATTCCTAGCAATCAAACATGGCATTGCAAGCATTCATGCATTCGTCACACACACACACATGCATTCATATTCATTTTAATAATAATTTTTTTGTTAACCCTAAAATTGGGTGATTGGAACTTGATAATCTTGATTAATATTTTTGAGATGTTACAAAGACCAAGGGAATTTGCAGATAAATAATATAAAGCATCCAAGTACTAAATAATCATAGGCATGTGTTTCATATATAGTCATACGTGCTCGCAATGAGAACTTGCACAACATTTTTTGTCTGTCAGCCCGTTGCAGCGGAGCCTCAAGGGAATCTACTGGAAATTAAGGTACTCCTTTTAATAGAGTACCGGAGCAAATCATTAATACTCCATGAACACACGTGATCCTCACATCGCAGTCATCCCCTCCGGTTATCCCAATTTCTTTCACTTCGGGGCCTCGGGTTCCGGACAATGATATGTGTAAACAACTTGCAGGTAAGATCACAAACAATAATATCATCATGAATCAATAACATGTTCAGATCTGAGATCATGGCACTCGGGCCCTAGTGACAATCATTAAGCACAACAAGTTGCAACAATGTCAAATAGCACTAACAATAGATACTAGGCACCATGCCCTAACAATCTTATGCAATTACATGATAGATCTCATCTAATCCCTACCATCGCCATAGCCTACTGCGGGGGATTACTCACTCATGGATGAGGAATCATGGATGGTTGATGGAGAGGCATTGGCGATGATGATGGCGATGATCTTCTCCAATTCCCCGTCCCGGTAGGGTGCCAGAACGGAGTTTATGGTTCCGAATCACGGTTTCTGCTGGTGGCGGCGCCACGGAACTCTATCTGGAAAAACGTTGAACCCCCCTGTGTTTTTAGGTCAGAGGGTTTATGTAGGCGAAGGGAGAGGTCGAGGGTGCCCGAGGCGGCCACCCCACCCCGTGGCACGACCTGGCCTGGCCTGCGCCGCAGGTGGTGTGGGCCCCTCGTGGCCCTTCTCCGTCTCGTCTTCTGGCTCCGTGAGTCTTCTGGTAAAATAGGAGTTTTGCGCTATTTTCTAGGATTTTTCCTGAAAGTTGATTTCCTGCACAAAAACAAGACACCAAAGCAATTCTGCTAAAAACAGCGTCAGTCTGTGTTAGTTGTATCCAAATCACACAAATTAGAGGAAAAACAATAGCAAAAGTGTTCAGAAAAGTAGATACGTTTTGGACGTATCAACTCCCCCAAGCTTAGCTTATTTCTTGTCCTCAAGCAATTCAGTTGAAAACTGAGTGCGATAAAAGAAACTTTCACTAACACATTTGCTTCATAAGATGTATATATTCTCAGCTTATGACTAAATACTTAGGCAATTCATAATAAAGAGTATGCAACTAAGCCTACCCAATAGTCATGCAAACTATGAAGAGATTCCAACACAATAATAAGAAGCAGCATGAAACATAAGCATAAGCAACATTGTAATGCTCATAAGAAAGTATGATAAAGTGGTATCTCTCTTGCCTTTGATTGTGGAGCAACACATAAATGCCAAGGCACCTCTGAAGTTTAAATGAAGACTAGAAGTAAATATATCAAAGATACAAGCATCAAAGTTATGTCACAGTTAACCGTGTTTTGGGACAAGCACATTACACTAAGAATGATAGCTATGCTCTCGGGAAGGTGCTCATAGAATAAACGGTGACTCAACATAAAAGTGAAAGAAAATATTAAAAAGTTTGAAAGGCTTCCAAATGTTGAAAGTATGGTACTCATTAGATTTGAGCTCTCATTGCCCCTATCATAAGCATATTTAAGTGGTTAAGGTTTAAAGTGAGGTCAACTACGATTTATATGCTTGATAGATCATAAACTGGAAATCTCATGTCCCTTGAGTACGAGGGCCGTTACTCATGCTACCCAACTTTAGTCACCGGTAAGTTCTTGTCATTGTAAGTGTATGTGTATCATAAAGAACCGCCAATGGGGTACCCCTTGCCCCACGACACAGGAGCTATCCCATATCAAAATGACAAGGCAACAGACAATGAGCATCTCAGCGATCTTTTAATTTGCTATTTGCATAGGCTTTTATTGAATATGCTTCACAGAATGCTGATTATGGTTATGCTGCAAGTTTCCACCATGATTACGCATGTCTTAGGCTAGCCGCCCAGGCGTTTCTCTAACACATATACATAACTCCATGGACTTACAAGATCCCCTTTTATTTCACACCGCCGACATCCACAAACAAAATATCATGATATAAACTGGATAATATTTACAGGTGTTGAAAGCGTTCCCCATGACTGCATGGTTCTGCTAACTCCCAGCCTATAATTTGCAAGCATATAACTACATGGATAGTCTTAATGGTTCAAGTTTATTAAGTGCAAGAAAATAAAGTGTGCCATCAAGTTCATGAGAGCTTTACTAACTAGTTTTCTCATAACAAGCAAACATTTTATTTGGAAGAAAACAAGGCATAATAAATATGCACGGAATAGCAATGATGCTAATAGGTAGATATGGTGGACACTTTTTGAAAATTTTGGTTTTGGGGAGTTGGATGCACGAGTAGAGCTCATACTCAGTGCAAGCGAAGGCTAGCAATAGAAAGGGAGAGGCAATCGAGAGAGCAGTTACTATCATAATCATGCTTGAAACAAAACAAAATTAATTATGGCATAAAAGTGACACAAGACTGTGAGGAAAAATAAATCATCAAGGCTTAACTGACTTTTGTTTAGTCATATGCATGCGTGAGCATGTGCCAAGTGTGATTCAAATAAAATATTTAGAGGAGGATACCACAATGTCATACCAAGTTATGAATAGAACAATGCAAGCAAACATTTATATGACATGCTACAAAACTATTAGTAGATTGTAACTAATCATAAGAGAGCAAGAACTATTAAGCATCAATTAAATAACATACACTCTCCACGAACAGACTAAGCATGCCCACAATGTTGAGTATATGTACAAAAATAAAAACAAATAGAGTTCATACCAGCCTCTTACCACACCTCGAGTTGTCATAAATCATCATTGCCTTTCACTTGTGTGTCTTGAATAATAATATAAAAACCAAACTTCAAGGAGTCACTGAGGACTGATGTCTACGCACTTCTATTCTTGTAGACAGTTTTTGGGCCTCCAAGTGCAGAGGTTTGTAGAACAACAGCAAGTTTCCCTTAAGTGGATTAACCAAGGTTTATCGATCTCAGGGAGGAAGTGGTCAAAGGTATCCCTCTGAAGCAACCCTGCAATCAAGATACAAGAAGTCTCTTGTGTCCCCAACACACCCAATACACTTGTCAGGTGTATAGGTGCACTAGTTCGGCGAAGAGATAGTGAAATGCAAGTGGTATGGATGATTATAAGTGATAACTGTGCCAGAAAAGAGCTTCTGACGGGAAGGAAAAGACTAAAGGCAAAACGATGGAAGCAAGCAAACATGTAACATATCTAGTTATGAACGGTGTTTCAATGTTTAGAAACAAGGCCTAGGGTTCATACTTTCACTAGTGAACACTCTCTCATATAAATATATTCTCTTCATGATTCTACCTTGAACTACTCTCCGGTTGGACACTCTAATCCATGGTAGGGCTATAACAGCACACCTCAAAGTCCGCTTTCCCCATCTAGATAACCCCACACTCTCACCTTGAGCGCTAGATGGTTCCAACAAACACCACAATTTCATAAAGACATCCAACTCCAAATATACTCATGATAAATATTTGTAAACTCTAGCCTAAGTGCCACCATGGCGTGCACACTGTCACTTTCACACACGTGGGGAGAGCAGAGATCTATTGAAGCACTTGAGTATTTATGTACACTCTAGCCTAAGTGCCACCACTGTATGCACGCTGTCACTTTCACACACGTGGGGAGAGCCGGAGATCTATTAAAGCACTTGAGTAGCAAGGTAGACCTACTTGATTACAAAGCTCATGATCACAACATGATCACGCATAGAGATAGAGAGAGATGAACACATAGCTACCGGTAGAGCCCTTAGCCTCGAGGAAGAACTACTCCCTCCTCATCATGAGAATCAGCAACGATGATGGAGATGGTGGTGGAGATCGACGGAGATTGATCCGGGGGCAATTCGCCGTCCCGGCAGGGTGTCGGAATAGAGACTTTCTATCCCCCGAATCTCCCCTTTGGTGGTCGCGACGCTGCGGAACTTTTTCTGGATTTTTCCCCAGATGATTTAGGGTTTCTGAGTCGAGGGTTTCTTATAGGCGAAGGAGGCAAGGTAAGTGGAGGCCCAGGGGGCCCACACCCCCTGGTGACGCGCCCAGGGTGGGCCCACGCCACCCTAGGGCGTGGCCACCCTAGTGCCCTACTCTGTCCCTGCTTCAATTTTCTGTATCATTCCGGGAAAAATATGAAGTTTGGCTTTTGTCTCGTCCAATTCCGAGAATATTCATTTTTTAACTTTTCTGAAACTCAAAAACAGTAGAAAACAGGCAACTGGCACTATGGCATCTTGTCAATAGGTTAGTTCCAGAAAGTGTATAAAAATACCTCAAAGTGTAGACAAAACATAAGACAAATGATATAAAACAAGCATGGAGCATCAAAAATTATAGATACATTTACAACGTATCAAGCATCCCCAAGCTTAACTCCTTCTCATCCTCGAGTAGGTAAGTATAATAATTTTTTAGGTGACATGCACCATCACAATATTGATCAAAATATTTGCAAAGCAATGATATCTGGGATGAAAGTACTCTAAACATGAGCATGAAAGATGAAGTTCGAACAATAAGACATAACAACTATGCTGCAACATGAATGGATACAAACAAACATTCATGAATAACAATGCATTGAAAGACATTTGTTTGTTTCACATATAGAAAACATAGCATAGTGGCATTCAGCTTGTCCCTCATGGAGTAGCAAATAGATGCATATGACACCTTCAAAGTTCATAAGAGTGACTAGATACAAATAGTTCAAGAACAAGCAATATCAACAATATGAATCAATTAATAAGTTTTGGGACAATGCACATAGAACTAAGAATGAAAACTATGCTCTCTTAATTGGTGCCTAAGGATAGAAGGTGGAGACTCAATATAATAGTGGAAGAAAGGAACTTCATAAAGGGAAGAAGGGATTTCAAATCTCATAAAGAGCTTCCAAAAATTATGGTACTTGTTAGCTTTCAGCTCTCATTGCCCCTATCATAAGCATCTTGAAGTGATTAAGGTTAAAGTGAACAAAGTATGGAGTATATGCTTGACAAAGTATAAGTTGGCAATCTCATGTCCCTTGAGTACGAGGGTCGCTCCTCATGCTACACAACTTTAGTTACCGGTAAGTTCTTATCATAGTAAGTACATGCGTATCATAGAGAACCGCCAACGGGGTACCCCGTGCCCAATGATACAGGAGCTATCCCATAAAAATGACAAGGCAAGTAGACAATGAGCATCTCAACAATATTCTTATTTACCATGGGAAAATGGTGCTTTTTTCTCTCTTTCCTCTTTTCTAATCTTTTTTTTATTTTTCTCAATCTCTATCTCTTTTTTATAAGAAGAATGATTCATAGATTTCTCACTATGGTGATGCTGCAAGTTTCCACCATGATTATCCATGGATTACACTAGCGGCCTAGGCGTTTCTCGAACACACATAGATAAATCCATGGACTTACAAGCTTCCCTTTTATTTCACACAGACGACATCCACAAACAAAATATCATGATATCAAGTAGGTACAATGTACATGTGCAATGTTGAAAGCGTTCCTCGTGACAACACGGTTCTGCTAATTCCCAACTTATAAGTGCAAGCATATACAACATAGATGACACAATGGTTCAAGTTTATTAGGGGCAATAAAAATAAAGTGTGCCATCAAGTTTCTGAGAGCTTTAATCACTAGCTTTCACATAACAAGTTTAATTTGGAAGATAGATAAAAACATGAATATACTTGTAATAGTGTAACACACCATGCATAGGAATTTATAGTGGATACTTTATAAAAACTTGGTTTATTGGGAGTTGGATGCATGAGTAGAGCTTACTCAATACAAGTGGAGGCTAGCAAAAGACTGGGAGCGACCAACTAAGAGAGCAATAATGTCCATAATAATGAAAAGCGACAAAACATTACTAATTAAAGCATAAAGTGGTACCACAAGTCAAAAAATAAATGATCATAGAGGCTAAGGTGACTGTTTCATAATCATAACATGGTGTGAGCATGTGCCAAGTCAACCCAAACAAAGCATCAAAGGATAATACCACAATATTATGCTTTTGTATGCTAAAAAATGCATGATTCTTGCAAGGCACATTAAGAAATATCAATTGTTTGGAACAAGTCATGCTACAACAATAATCACTAAGCATAAGGTCAAAGCAGCATCTAGCATGACATGATAAAATCTAAGTCTTAGTCAAAATAAGCTCCCTTTTGTACCACTTAAGCATGACGCTTCCTACTCTTTTCCAACACCAATCAACTTATTTGAAACAACTCACAAAGATAATAATCAATAAAGATTAGTGAGCTTGTCTCACAAATCAACAAAGAAGAACTAAAAAGTTCTAAGCAAAAAGCATAAGAAAACTGAGGCCAAACACAGTGCTAGCAAAAGAGAACACTCACAAAACAATAAGAGTGAAAACTAGAGTGTTCTAGGCAATGAAAACAGAGTGTGTCTCTCTCTAAAACAAGTGCGTTGTAATCCAACCAACTTAATGCAGCAAATAAAGCAAAAGAAAACTAAAAACAAAAACAAAGATGCTCCAAGAACAACACAACTGTGCATAAAACAATAAAAATAAAGTGTCTAGAAAGACCTGAGATTTTTATTGATGAAGAAGGGGATGCCCGCCTTGGGCATCCCCAAGCTTTCAAGCTTGTACCTCTTGAATATTTCTTGGGGTGACACGGGGTGGCATCCCCAAGCTTGATCTTTTGTCCATTCTTCATATCATTACATCATTCTTCCCTTACACCTGAAAATTTCCTTCATACAAAACTTCACACAATCTTCATTAGCAACATTAGTGCGTTCAAAAGATAATAAACCTTTGGGGTTTAGTTTTAAAACAGCAAAACTTTCATTAAAAAACAAGATATTGTAGCAATTCCTTGAAAAAGTTCAATTTACCAAAGAGAACACAAAAATAAATCAATAAAGAGGCAAATGTAAATAATGGCACAAATCTGTCAAAACAGACCAGCAGGTGAAAACCGATTTTTTCGAAGACCTTATGTTGCTCAAATAAAAAAGTGTTGAACTAAAGAAAGTTAGATAACAACTTGAGGGATTTATTTATAAAAATACAGATCAATCAGACTTACAGAGCTTTTACATGAATTTTTACAGTGGAGCACAAAAATCTGTTTCAGGACAGCAACTCCCCAAATCTTACTTCCCTCTCATTAGAGGTTATTCTTGGCACAAAAATCAAATAAAAGGATAAGGAGAGGTTATTACAGAAGTAATAACTTCCAAGACTCAATAAAACTATTGGATTATCTCCCAAGAAGTACTTTTCTTTAACGCCTTTAAGTTAGGCTTGATAGTTTGAGAAGATGCTCACATAAGAAATATGAATTGAAGTAAAAGAGAGCATCAAGAAGAAAATTCAAAACACATTTAAGTCTAACCCACTTCCTATTCATAGGAATCTTGTAAATAAACAAGTCATTAAAGCACAAAGCAACAAGCATAGGAAAGAAAAAAAGTGCAACTTCAAGATTTTCAACATGAAGAGGGGAAACTTAATGTTGTTGAGATACATAAAACCATGTTTCCCTCTCTCATAATAGCTTTCAGTAGCATCAAGAATAAAATTAACAATATAACTATCACATAAAACATTCTTATCATGAGCCACATGCATATAATAATTATTACTCTCCACATAAGCATACTCATTCTTATTAATTATAGTGGGAGAAAATTTAACAAAATAGCTATCATTATTATTTTCATCACCATAATCATCAAACATATGAGGCATATTGTAATCATAATAAATTTTCTCCTCAATAGTAGATGGACTGAAAATATCATATTCATCATTGTAATCATCATATATTGGGGGTTTGGTATCATCATAAGCAATAGAATAGCTATCTTCCAAAGCTGGGGGACTAAAAAGATCATTTTCATAAAAACTAGCCTTCCCAAGCTTAGACGTTTCCATAGCATTAGCAATAACGGTGTTCAAAGAATTCATACTAATAACATTGCTATTAGCATGCAAATAAAGCTCCATAGGTTTTTTAATTTTCTCTTCAAACACTTCATGTCCTAACTTAAGATAGATACTATAAAGCTCTCTAATTTTTTTTGTTTTCCATTAAGCCTAACTAGTGAAAACAAGAAACAAAAATACAAAATTGCAGAATCTAAAGGAAATAACTTTGAGCACTCACACACCAAGAGGATGTGAGTACCTTTTACCTTCCCTCCCCGGCAACGACGCCAGAAAAGAGCTTGATGTTTATGCACTTCTATTCTTGTAGACAGCTTTTGGGCCTCCAAGTGCAGAGGTTTGTAGAATAGCAGCAAGTTTCCCTTAAGTGGATTACCCAAGGTTTATCGATATCAGGGAGGAAGTGGTCAATGGTATCCCTCTCAAGCAACCCTACAATCAAGATACAAGAAGTCTCTTGTGTCTCCAACACACCCAATACACTTGTCAGGTGTATAGGTGCACTAGTTCGGCGAAGAGATAGTGAAATAGAAGTGGTATGGATGATCATAAGTGGTAATTGTGCCAGAAAAGAGCTTCTGACAGGGAGGAAAATACTAAAGGCAAAACGATGGAAGCAAGCAAACATGTAACAGATCTAGTTGTGAATGGTGTTTCAATGTTTAGAAACAAGGCCTACGGATCATACTTTCACTAGTGAACACTCTCTCATATAAATATATTCTCTTCATGACTCTACCTTGAACTACTCTCCGGTTGGACACTCTAATCCATGGTAGGGCTATAACAACACACCTCAAAGTATGCTTCCCCATCTAGATAACCCCACACTGTCACCTTGAGCGCTAGATGGTCCCAAAAACACCATAATTTCATAAAGACATCCAACTCAAAATATACTCATGATAAATATTTGTAAACTCTAGCCTAAGTGCCACCACGGCGTGCACGCTGTCACTTTCACACACGTGGGGAGAGCAGAGATCTACTGAAGCACTTGAGTATTTATGTAGACTCTAGCCTAAGTGCAACCACGGTATGCACGTTGTCACTTTCACACACGTGGGTAGAGCCGAAGATATATTAAAGCACTTGAGTAGCAAGGTAGATCTACTTGATTACAAAGCTCATGATCACGCATAGAGAGAGAGCTAAACACATAGCTACCGGTAGAGCCCTTAGCCTTGAGGAAGAACTACTCCCTCCTCATCATGGGAATCAGCAACGGTGATGGAGAAGGTGGTGGAGATCGACAGATATGGCTCCGGAGGCAATTCCCCATCCCGACAGGGTGCCGGAACAGAGACTTTTTGTCCCCCGAATCTCCCCTTCGGTGGCGGCGGCGCTACGGAACTTTTTCTGGATTTTTTCCCCAGATGATTTAGGGTTTCTGAGTCGGGGGCTTCTTATAGGCGAAGGAGGCAAGGTCGGTGGAGGCCCATGGCCCAACACCCCCTGGAGGCACGCCCAGGGTGGATCCACGCCACCCTAGGGTGTGGCCACCCTGGTGCCCTACTCCGTCTCTGCTTCGATTTTCCGTATCGTTCCGGAAAAAATATGAAGCTTGGCTTTTGTCCCGTCCAATTCCGACAATATTCATTTTTTAGCTTTTCTGAAACTAGAAACAATAGAAAATAGGCAAATGGCACTATGGCATCTTGTCAATAGGTTAGTTACATAAAAAGTGTATAAAAATACCTCAAAGTGTAGACAAAACATAAGACAAATGATATAAAACAAGCATGGAGCATCAAAAATTATAGATACGTTTACGACGTATCAAGGACCGCTGAACGCTGCAACGAACTTTACAAAACCAGAGAAGAACAACAAATATTTTTGGGTTTTTGATTTTTTAAAAACAAGAACTGAAGGCAAAATCAAACAAATCAAAAAAATGGGTTTTTCTTATAACAAACCAAAGCAAAAAAGAAACAAACGGAGAGAAACAACAAAAATATTTTTGGTCTTTTTGTGTTTTAGAAAGAAGAAACAAAAACTAAAAAGAAAGCGAAACATGGATATGCAAAGTACCGACAAAACATGATATGTAGATGAGTGTGATGTCGGTATACCTCCCCCCAAGCTTAGGCTTTTGGCCTAAGTGGAGATCGATCAAAACATGGGTAGTAACTCCAAGCCGGCAGATCATCATAAGAATGATCAAAATCCGGCCCTCGTGAAGAACAAGAAGCGCCCCAATCATAAGTGGGTTGTTGGTATGAAGACCGCACCCCTGTGTTGGAGGGCTGAACCGAATTATCTTCAGCTTCCTCTCCAACATTATCCTCTTGCTGGGAGAGCTCCGCCCTGTATGTGTCGAGTTCTTCCTCTGTGATTGACCATCCTTTCCTGGTATCAAGGTTAAACAAAGCAGGTGCAGGCAAAGGGACTACTTGCTCAGACTTACCCCTCTCCATCCACTCTTGAGAAAGGTTATTTCATAGGATAACTCGCTCAAACTAGCCCAAGAAGATACACACTTGATAATGAAATAGGCAAAATATCAAAAAGATTGGAGATGAATATTCCGAATTTTACCACTCTCCTTTGAGAAGCTGCTTCCTTAGCAAATCTCTGCATATAAGTTCACGAGTGGTGCAGGCCGCTCCCTAATCTTCTCGCGCGAACCCCACCGTGGCACTTTAATAGTTGCACAAAAATCATCAAAAGTGAGGTTGACAACTATATTGTAAATTTATAGTGAACAATTGGTTTAGGCAAGGACCAACTAAATCGAAAATCCTGCACCACAGACATAGTCAGCTTCACATATTGGTAAGGTTCATTTCCAACAAAATGCTCCAACCCTGTATTAGAAATTAGTCTGGAAATCATGAAAAATCCCTGCAGCTCTCATTAATTTGGGGCATGGATAAATAGAAGGGAAAACTTCCTCCTCGCGGTGGACTTTCATAATCACAGGTACCCTTAATACATGTTGATTCAGCTGGTGTTCACTCATCTTATTTCCTGAAATTTTTAGACAAACATCAAACCAAGTGATTTCAAAGCTAATAAGTGATGGGTAACTACTATAGGGACTTGCAAGAGGGCTAAACATGCATCAAAATGAATTCTCTAAGAATAGAACAAGCATGAAAACTCACATAACCTGTCACCTATAGTAGAAAAATAGTCCACCAATCAAATATTGTTGTGGTGGTGGCACGGCAGATGCCATGGGTAGGCTAAAGTATGGGGCCAATGGATGCTAGAGGGATCCGGAGAGGGAAGATGTAGTTATTTCTACACTCGAATGGCCAACATACAGATCTTTATTTCTCTTCTTCTAGGACTACAAGTTCTCCTCGAGCTGTATGCAGGAAGAAGAGAGCTAATACACGAGCCTTACGACGTAGAATGAATCGATCCCCTCTCAGGATCCCGCGTCTCCCCTTATAAAGGGGTGCCTTGGCTCCTCTAGGGCTGACGTGGCAAGCATATTCGAGGAATATGCTTGTCCCAATATGGTAACTCGGCGACCTCCTTTCCGTGTCCCCCTTCTAACGACGACAATGTTCTAGAGAACCCCACCCGCGCGCCTCGGGCTCCATGACTGTCACCTCCGTGACCTCC
This sequence comes from Avena sativa, assembly GCA_916181665.1. Classification (NCBI taxonomy): domain Eukaryota; kingdom Viridiplantae; phylum Streptophyta; class Magnoliopsida; order Poales; family Poaceae; genus Avena; species Avena sativa. The sequence continues at coordinate 36,018,764 of OV702289.1, read as the reverse complement.
TTATGCCCTTCTGCCGCTCTGCTCCTTGTCCTTTGTGCTTGGCTCTATTCAGATTCTTCCTAGCCCGTGACTTGGGTTTGACTATAGGCACCTCCTTCTCCTGCAAGCTTCATGTTATTCGGCCCTATCTCGCATAACTCGGCTCGGCCTTCACCTGCATTCAAGTTATTCGGGCTTACTCGGCCGACTTAACTCGTATGTCAGCCGGATAAGGTATAGCTCCTTCCATAGGTGTCATGGACGTGCTTATATCGGCCGACTTTTACACGACTCAGCCGATATAAACAGTAACTCGGCATATGACAAGGGAAACTCCTTTTGTCTTCCCCTGTCTTGACCCTATCCGGGGTCACCTCCCCAACATTAGTCCCCGAATCTGGTGTGGTCCTGCTCGTAACCTCGGCCGGGCCACATCAGTTTCCCAATATTCATTTCTCCTTACTTCCAAGTTACTTTTTTCTGTTCGAGGTATCTGCGCAGCTTCTTGTGCACGCCTCGTCCTACGTGTACCACTCATCATTATTCCTCTAGTTTTCTGTTCCTCTACAGTTCCCACTGACAAGCTACAGTGATTACTGCGCCCGTCGCGTTGGCGCTGTGACGCCTCGTGTACCGCATCGGTCAGGGGGCCTGATCCTCTCCTGCGTCGTGTGGTCTTCGGTGTGGCTCCACTCAGCCGCGAGCGGTTCCGCCGCATGCGTGATTTACACGGTTAGTGCTCGCACGCACGATCCCACTACTGCTAGGGCTGCGCGGTTATAAAGAGGGGTACGGGGCTAGAGGATTCACTTTCCCCCTTCGCTCACCGTTCCTCTTCTTCCTCCTAGCGCCCGTGCGTCTGTTTGTGCGCCTACAGTTGCGCCATTGTCGATATCCTCAACGGCGACGCCGCAGTCCTTCCGCTCCGACGACGTCATCGCCATGCGCTTGCTCCGGCACCATCTCCGGTGAGTTTTTCTATGGTCTCATCACTAGGCTCCTTCCCTAGGTGCATCTGCTGTTTTTCTAGATTTCCTGCGGTGGCTCTTTTCCGTTCTGCCGCCGTGCTCGCTTAGAACCACGACGGGGCCCTGCTCCTCTAATCTTCTCTCTGCCGCTAGTCCTTCTTCCATTGATTCCTCCGGTGACCCTATGTCTAGTTCAGTTAGTGGTGCTCTCGTCGAAGACGACGACGTAGCGGCTGGTCTAGAGCGGGGCTCCTGGCAGGGCTCCTCCGTCACTCGTCGTGAGATTGAGTGGATAATTAGGACTCGCCGGATTCCTGCAGAGGTAAGTTGTCGCTTACCCGGCAACAAATCCTCTCCTGTACTCAACAAAGGCGAGTACGTTGTTTTCATGTCCCACTTTGCTCGTGGGTTTGACCTTCCCCTTAGTGATTTTTCTAGGGAATTCCTTGAGTACTTCGGCCTTCAGCTGCATCACCTTCTGGCTAATGCCATCGCCTCCCTATCCGCTTATATCTCGGCCTCGGAGGGATACTTCAGCCTCTGGCCGTCTGTGTCCGTTTGGTCCAAATTTTTCCAGATCCGATCTAACGTCGTTCTAGACAAATCCCTTCACCCCTCCGAGAAATCCCTTACCTAGTGTGGAGCCGCGTCCATCACACCTCGGAGAAAATCCGAGTTCCCTCGTGTTGCTGGCCTCGAGTCTTGCAAAAAGTGGCATAGATCGTTTTTCTATGTCAAAAACAATGGAAAAGAAGACAAGATTCGGCTCCCTGCCTTTTCTATCGCCCCCCTTCCAAGAAGAACTGGAACTACAACCCCAGGAAGAGCCATGCTTTGGCCAAGGCATTCGAGATTCGGCTGAAGGAGTTGATCTGCGCCGGGCTCCGTGGTGAGGATCTGATGACCACATTCGTCAGCAGCCGAATCTGCCCTTTCCAGCTTCGCTCGCACAAGCTTTGTTACATGAGCGGTCCTCTCGACCCCAACCGAGTTTCGACGGTTATGCTCGACGACTATCTTATTTACAAGCGTGTCCGAGCTATCTTCAAGACTGATATGCCGGAGGACTGGACATGGGGGCTGAAGCCGTTCACTCGCGGGAATCCCCCTCCCGAGGTAAACTTACATATTTGTGTTTGTTTTCTAATAGCGTTTGTGAATTCTTTTGCTAACTCCACTTTGTTTCTTTTCTTGCAGAGGTTTGCGGAGCAAAATATCGAGGATGCCGAGGTTCTGGCCCTTCCGTGGACCGCAGATCAGGACACCCCGGACAGCGGGGAACCTGACTCGGAGGAGTTCGTTCCTAAGTCGGACGTCGCTCCATCTCGCGCCCGTGGCAAGACCTCGGCCCACGGGGAGGAAGGTGACTCGGAAGACGTCCAATTTCTTGAGGTAGTCGCCGCGATGCCTATCTCTTATGCATTTCCGGCTTCTACTTTCCTAGCTAATCAGGCCGGTCAGGTGCACGACGCCGAGCCTCTCTCCTCTCAAGCTCCCAAGAAACGAACAAAGAAATCAGCCCAGCACCTTCCGAAGCGTAAAACCATGCCCGGAGTTACTGGGTTAGTTCGTTTTCATTTGTATTTCTTGCTTCTCTCTTTCTATCTTTTGATTCGACTTCTTGTGATTTTGCAGCGCTCCTCTCTCTGCCAAGCCAAGCGGTCCGAGTATGACGAGTCATACAACTCGGTTGCCTTCTCCTCCGCCCCCTGAAGATACTCGGGCTCCTAGTCCCTCTCGCGTTGAATCTCCTCCTGTGCCGACTCAGACATCGCCTCGGCGAGATGTACCCACAGCTTCCATTGCTGATGCCGACATAACTCCGCCGGCAGATCCTCCTATTGAACCTGTCGCCCCTGTTATGACCACCGAAGTTTCCCCCGAAATTCCTTTGACCCCCACAATTCCAGCTGCAACTCCAACTCCAGCCAAGGATGCCACTATCTCGGCCCCCTTGGAAACCATAGTTCGTCCTTCCTCCAAGGATGCCACTCCTAGTACCGAGGTCGCTGCCCCTGCTGACACCTCTTCTAAGGCTAAGAAGGTTGTTGTCACCAAACCTTCAGCATCTCAGAAGGGGCCGGCTAGTTCTTCTCAATCCACCATAGCCGATGTACTCCGCAAGGGGGCTTCCTCTGCTAAGCCTATTGTCACCTCGGCTGCTGATAGTCAGCTTACTCTCCACAAGAGTCCCGCGGCGGCGGTGGTTACCCAACGGGTCCGAGGTAAAGTGCTGACCCGTACTGAGAGTGGGAACAGCCTCGGCTCTTTAGTGGAATATGCCAACAATTGGAACGCCGCCGATCAGCTTGAGGGCAATCCGAGTAATCACCCATTTTAGCTTTCCGACATCAGTAGTCATTTGGACATGGCTGCTAAGATTGTTCTTGAAAGTGACAAGATGAATGAGGTAAATGCTTCTGTTGATATTTGGTATGTTATTCAAATGATAGTATACATACACTAGTCCCCGAAGCTTGCGACCGAATAACTTGTTGTTCGTTTGGAAGCTTTGTTATGCTTCAAATGCATTATTTGCTAAGTAAATTTTTTGTATGACTTGGATTGATCGTGGTTCATTCGTACTCCATATTAAGCGTTGCTGAATCCGGATCTATTTTTGGCTTCGATTGTCTAGCCACTGAGATCCGAGTTAAGTTTTGCTTGATTCGGATCTATCTTAGCTTCGAATATCCAGCCACCTATATCCGAGTTAAGTTTTGCTTGATTCGGATCTGTCTTAGCTTCTAATATCCAGCCACCTAGATCCAAGTTAAGTTTTGTTTGATTCGGATCTGTCTTAGCTTTGGATATCCAGCCACCTAGATCCGAGTTAAGTTTTGCTTGATTCGGATCTGTCTTAGCTTCTAATATCCAGCCACCTAGATCCGAGTTAAGTTTTGCTTGATTCGGATCTGTCTTAGCTTCGAATATTCAGCTATGTAATTCATTTTGGTACTTAGGTTGCGCATGATCAGCGGGCAGCCGAATTCCAAAGGTTGCTCTTTGCACATAAGAAATTGGAAGAGAAATATGAGAAAGTTCTACCCGTGGTGAAGAAAGCTGGTAACTTAACAAATCTTTGTATTGTTCCTTAAGTTCTTAATATTTTTCGACTTGAGGTGCTAACCCATTTTTGCTGGTAAGTAGGTAATATTAATAATCTTAATATCCTCCTTGACAAGAAGGTCAAAGCTCTGGAAGGTTAGATATTCTTCTCCTCTATTGATTTTCGTTCGAGACTTATCCTGGGTTTCTTATAACCTTCTGGCTTTGGTATAGCCGAGTTACAAACATTTGCAGCGTCACATCAAGAATGCATATCCATGCCTGATATGATGCTGCATTTTTTAGAACAAGCCGCCACTCATTTGACGCAGCTTAAATAAAAGGATGACGAATTAACCCGGTTACGTGCCGAGGTTGAGTCTCTCAAACTCTTGCAGAAATACGAATTGGAAAAGGTTGATCAGGAGTTCTCTGAAGAGAAGAATCGACTAAGCCTACAACTACAGAAAGACAAAGAACTCCTCGATGCTTCCGAGCTAAAGAGTCGGATGATGAGTGAGGAAATCACTCGCTTTGAGAAGAATAAGGCCGACTGGACCCAAGATCTCCAGAAAATGCTGAGTTATATTCATCGTAAGTTTTCGACTATGGCCGAGTTATATTCTGCTCTCTCTTACTTTTAACTGATATATTTTCATTTCACGTAGATCATTTTCCTGAAGCTAGACCCGTGAGCTCTAAAGCAGTGATTTCCGCTCGTCAGCACCGAGGTGTCCCCGCAAATTCGAGTCCAGAATATTCAAAGGAAGACTTCTTGATTGTCGTTGGCGCTGCTATTGGGCCAATGAAGATTATGGGCAGGGATTTGGTGCAAGCAGCCATTCGGGCCTACCATGTTCTCTGGCCGAATACTTCTAAAACTCCTGATATTGACGAGGTCAAAATACTTGTGGAGAGATTAATGGCATCCCAGACCTAGTTAAATCTCTGGAGGGAATCTGCTGGGAGGGCTGGTGCTGACATGGCACTTACAGCCGTTCTGACTTGGTACGAGGACATTTCGCTCGATACTTTGATAAACTTGCGCACTGGCTCTCGTTGGGTTGAGGATCCAGAATTCGTCGCTCACCGCCAAGCTCGTGCCTTCTAGCTGGTTGAGTATGCTGATGTGCATAATTGGATTGAAGGGCTGAGTTTTCTTCCCAATCCAGCGGATGACGTCGAGATTGAAGACGCCTCTGATGATGATTCGGCCGACCAGGATGAGGCAGAGGGTGACTCGGACAACTCCCGTGATTCCAATGCAAGCTCGGATGAGGACGACGGCGCACGATCATCTTCCAAAGGGACTGGGGACTCTCAAGCTCAAACTAATGTTTCTCAGCAGCCCAGGATTTCCCCCGAGGCTACTATCGCTTCTGTTGAAGGCGAAGTAACTTTGGCTGAGGCGCCGTCTACCTCAGAGCGCCTAGTTCTTGAAAATTCCCCTGCACAGGAGACCGAGGTCGCGCCGCCATCATCCGAGATAGCCGCTCCTGATGCCCCTAATCATGCTGCTGCCCTTTAAGGGTGCTCTGGCCCTTTTTGCTGTTTATGTTCAAAAACCTCTTAAGTTATTTTCAGTCCCCGGTATGCCGGGCGTATGATGTCTATGGAACAATTGTCTGGCTTTTGATGTGATGCGGACCTTTTTTGCATTTTGCCGCTAAGGCATGGGTGATGGTAATCATTATTACTTTGCATTATCCTTAGAGATCTTTATTTGTTGAGCTATGGAACTTTTATGTGTCTGGCGACAAATAGTAGATTATACCAATTAGTCCCCGAGTTATCACTTGGGTTATCGAGTTCTTGCGTGTGCTCAAAGACTTACCTTGGACCATGTGGCAGTCCCCGAGTTACAAACCAAGTTGCCGAAATATATTTCATGGGTTAATCCAGATAATACTACGGGGTAGTTCCTGAGTCATTGCTCAAGGTGCCGAAGTTTAATACGTGTTTTTAGAACAAGAAATAATCACGAGGCAGTCCACGAGTCAGTGCTCAAGGTATCGAGGTTTTAATGCATGATCGAGATAAGGGATAATACAGCGCAGTCCCTGCTCGAGGTCTTGAAATTTAACACATAATATAAGAAATAACACGGTACAGTCCCCGAGTCACTGCTCGAGGTGCCGAGGTTTAACACATAACTCAAAATAATAAATAACATAGAGTAGTCCCTGAGTCACTGCTCGAGGTGCCGAGGTTTACTACATAGTCCTAAAAAATAAAGACAACATTGTGCAATCCTCGAGTTGTCGCTCGAGGTGCCGAGGTTTACTACATGCTTGATACTCCGAATTGAAGCGTCATATTACAACGTACCATATATGGCTCCTAGGTGTAGAATGGGCGAAGTAAAGCTATGTTCCATGGTCTTTTCGATTCGTCGCCGGTTTTGTTTGCCTTGTTCTTTTCTGGTGATTGAGCATCGATTAGGTAATATGCATCGTTGTGCAATGATTTACTCACGATGAATGGTCCTTCCCATGGGGGTGATAGTTTGTGCATGCCGGCTGTGCGCTGCACTAGCCGAAGAATCAAATCTCCTTCTTTAAAGACTCTTGGATTGACTTTCTTGCTGTGATATCGTCGTAGGTCTTGCTGATAAATAGCTGATCTTGATAGTGCCAATTTCCTGGCCTCCTCTAGTAAATCGACGTCGTGTTGCCGAGCTACCTCATTTACCTCGGCAGTCGTGTACTGGGTCACTCGTGGCGAATCATGCATTATGTCGGCTGGAAGCATAGCTTCTGCCCCATATACCAGAAAAATGGGGTATACCCTGTTGACATGTTTGGTGTAGTTCTGAGGCTCCACAGTACTGCTGGCAGTTCCTCGATCCAACATCCTGCCGACCTTTGCAGAGGTTCAACAAGCTAGGGTTTTATTCTGGACAATACCAGTCCATTTGATCTTTCTACCTGCCCGTTTGATGCTGGGTGAGCCACCGAGGCAACATCTAGTCTTATGTGCTTCTCTTGGCAGAACCTAGCAAAGGCTCCTTAAGCAAAATTTGTGTCGTTATCTGTAATAACACTGTGTGAATAACCATATCTCAAGATAATATCTTTGAGGAATTTCACTGCTGTTTGTCCATCACATTTTCTTATAGGTTTTACCTCGATCCACTTTGTGAATTTATCCACCATGACTAGAATGCGAGTCATTCCGCCTCGGGCTGACTTGAACGGGCCTACCATATCCAAGCACCATACAGAAAATGGCCAAGTGATTGGTATTGTCTTTAATTTGGATGATGGCATATGTATCTTGCTAACGTACCTCTGGCAACCGTTACATTTTTCTACTAGCTCTTTTGCCTCCTTTAACGCGGTCGACCAATAAAATCCATGCCTGAATGCTTTGGCTACTAACGCTCTGGACGATGCGTGATGCCCGCATTCTCCCTGATGTATATCCAGGAGTATTTCCTAGCCTTCTGCCGAGTCAACACATCTCTGCAGCACGCTTGTGATGCTTCTCTTGTACAGCTCATTTTTTATGATTGTGTAAGCTTTTGCTCTCCTTATTGTCTGTCTATCCAGTACCTCATTACTCGGCAAGATTGCATCCTTCAAAGAAGGAGAATATGGGTTGCGCCCATGTCGGCGTGATTTTCTCTGGGAAAATTTCACTATCGATTTCCATGTTTTCTGCCGACATGACAGCTTTAAACCCTTCTATATTTATTCGTGCGATGGCCAGGTTCGCTTTCAGAGAGCCTGGGTTGCACTCTTTATCAATTTCTATTGGCACACTTCCACTACTAGAAAAACGCTTGTTCGTGGCGCACCTGAAAAGGCCTTCCGTGGCGCACTAGCAGTGCGCCACTAGCCTCGCGCTGCGGCTATCTCCTAGCCATGGCGCACTACATGGTGCGGCACGGTAGTGTCGACATAGGCGTGGCGCACTACCAGGTGCGCCACGGGTAGGGGTACAGGGTGCACCACAGATGTGTTTTTCAAAAAACAAAAAAAAGCAAAAAAACACCCTTGTTTTGAATTGCAAAAGAAATCGGGTCCTGCATCGCCACCGTCGTGTCACCTCGCCGGAGCATGGTCGTGGCCACGACCTACCACCGCAGGGAGGTGCGGGAGGCCGTGACCGCTCTAGTCCTCGTCGGTGTCGAGGTGGTAGGAAGGGAGTGGTTGGAGAAAGGGAGGTAGGAAGAGAGGGAGGAAGAGAGGGAGGAAGGGAGGTCGGTGAGGAGAAGGATGCCGCTGTCGCCCGTTGTCAAGCGAGGAGGAGAAGAAGGCCGCCGTTGTGCTACCGTCATTGCAAGGAGAGGAGGAGGCCGCCGTCACGCTACCGTAGAAAGGACACGGCCATGGAAAGAGAGGAGGAGGCCGGAGAAAGGACGCCGGAGCAAGGTGGCCATAGAGAGGAGAAGGGGAAGGAGGAGAAGGAGAAGGAAGAAGGAGAAGGGAGAAGGAAAAGGGAGAGGGAAAAGGGGAAAGGAAAAGGTAGGTGTGGGCAAAGTGGGGATTCAAATTTTGAATCCTGCTCAACTTACCCATAGCGCACTAGGTGGTGGTGCGCTACGGGTAAGTTGCCCTTTATTTTTTTCTGCAGGAAAAAACGGTCTTTTGACCGTAACTTTTTACTCTTTTCGAATTTTGAAAATCTAAAAAATCGCTAAACGACCGGAGGTGGTTGCGAGAGGATGCGAAATCTCGTTCTCGTCATTTTTGTATATTATACGATTTTTTTCGACATCGTATGCAAAAGTTACGGTCATTTTACCGTGGCATAAATTTTTTTTGCAGAAAAAGTCAAAACTCATGTTTGTTAATTTTCCTAGAAACTATACCACATTATCTACCTAAATATGAAAGGATTTAATTTTTTTGAAGTGTTTATCATCTTCTTTTATTTTTTGGAAAGCCTAAAAAGGCGATCCACAGGGGGGGTGGAGAGTTGGTGCAGGATAGTTAGGCGTAGGGCACTAGGACAAGGTGCCCTACTACTAAGTTTATACATCTGTGGCGCACATGGCATAGTGCACCACAGAACTTTCCACAACCGTAGCGCACCTACCCATGTGCGCTACGGGTACGTGGCATGCGGCTGGCAGCCCCTGGCCCATAAATATCTGTGGCGCACATACCCCATGTGCGCCACGGTTGTTCTAGTTATTAGTAGGGCACTGCCCACAGGTGAGCCATGTCTATTTTACCCGTGGGGCACTTCAACCATGTGAGCCACGGATGTGCGGATTACCTATAGCCCTTTTCTTAGTAGTGTTCCTTCTTTTAGTTCTGCCGAGATATGAATGGACTCGAACTCTAGTGATGGTATAATCGATGGTTTTCTCAGGTGCTCTAAGGCGATACCTGGGGGAATTGACTGCCTAGTTGATCCGAGTTTTGACAATGTGTCCGCAGCGTCATATTCCGCCTGAGGTATATGATGAAACTCACATCCATCGAAGTATCCATTGATTTTTTGCACATGGAACCTATATAGGGCCATATTCGCATCTAGTGTGTCCCAATTGCCTGATACTTGCTGTACTACCAAATCGGAATCCCTGTAGCATAGAATCCGACGTATACCAATTTCCTTTGCCACCTTTAATCCATGGACGAGTGCTTCATATTTGGCTACATTGTTTGATGCGGCGAAATGTATTTGCAGCACATATTTCAGCTGATCTTTTTTCAGTGAGGTTAACACTATCCCTGCTTCCAAACCATTTCTCAGCTTGGATCCATCGAAATGCATTATCCAATAATTCGGATCTGGTAACGGTGGTTCATATTGTACCTCGGCCCAATCCACAAAGAAGTCGGCCACTACCTGAGATTTGATTGCACCTCGCCTATCGAATTGCGGAGCATAAGGTGATAATTCGATTGCCCATTTCGCTATTCGGCCACTTGCATCTTTGTTGCTCAATATCTCGGCTATGGGCGCTTCACAGATCACTTTGATCGGATGTTCTTCGAAGTAATGTTTAAGTTTTTTCGCCGACATGTATACTCCATAGGCCATTTTCTGGTAGTGTGGGTAGTTTTGTTTTGAGGCCGACAGTACCTCGCTTAGGTAATATACCGGCCTTTGTATTGATTTATCATCTTCATTCCGTTCCACCACAACCACCGCACTTACCACTCTGTTTGTGGCAGCTACATAAAGTAACATAGGCTCTTTTGACAATGGAGAGGCCAGGATTGGTGCTGTGACCAACATCTGTTTCAGTTCATGAAACGCATTATCTGCTTGCGGTGTCCAAATGAACTTGTCCGACTTTTGCATCAGTTGATATAGAGGTAATGCCTTCTCTCCCAGCTGACATACAAATCGACTAAGCGAGGCCAGGCAGCCCGTGAATTTTTGTACATCATTTAGACACCTCGGCAATTCCATTCTTTCTACCGCTTGTGTTTTAGTTGGATTTGCCTCTATACCTCGGCTGGACACGAGAAAACCGAGTAATTTCCCAGCTGGTACACCGAAGGTGCATTTTTTCGGGTTAAGCTTCATTCGGAACCTTCTCAGGTTTGCGAATGTCTGCCGAATATCTTGCTCTCTTTGGTTTTTATAACCACATCGTCTACATATACTTGTACATTTTTCCCTATCTGGTCATGTAGACACTTTTGCATGCATCTCTGGTACGTTGCTCATGCGTTACGCAGGCCGAATGGCATGTTGCGATAGCAATAAGCCGCATACGGGGTAATAAACGCAGTCTTTATTTGATCGGACGAATTTAACGGTATCTAGTGGAAACCAGAATATGCGTCTACAAATGACAGCAACTCACAACCAGTGGTCGAATCAATGACTTGGTCTATCCTAGGTAAAGGAAAAGGATCTTTGGGACATGCCTTGTTTAGGTTCGTGTAATCAATACACATTCGGCATACGACGGCTACATTCGGGTCATCCTTTTTCTTTTCTACTAATACCGGATTTGATAGCCAATCCGGATGAAGCACTTCTGTCGTGGTATTGCCGACGAGTACGCCATGGAGGGGTCCTCACAGTGCGTGTTTAGAGACGTGGGGTAAGGCGGACGGTTGACGGGTACGAGGTAACACAGCTTACCCAGGTTCAGATCCCACGACGGTGGTGGAATCCTACTCCTGCTATAAATCACTATAAGGGCAATACGCCGAGTTACAGAGATAGGTTCGCTGTGCGAGGTTTGTGTAAAACGATGCCCTAAAGGCTCCCATAGGCCCGACTTATATAGTCGCCAGGTCCTAGGGTTACAGGGAAAAGTCCTAGCCGGGCAGGTTACAGAGTCCTACACCGTCTTGTGTATCTTGCACTCCAAGGCTTCGAGTACGCTGGTGACTCCACCGTAGCCTTCCTTTATCCGGCATGGGCCTCCCTTTTGGATCCACCTAACTGGGCCGCCCAGCAGGCCATAGGCCATGCTACCGAGTATGGGCAACCCGGGTTAGTCGAATAAGAGACATGCTATGAGGATACCCATATAGCATATCCCCAATAGTAGCCCCCGGAGAACTTCGAGATCTTGCGCCGTCTTGCCTCTTCACATGAAATGCTCCGTCTAGATGGATGTCGGCAAATCGTCAAGCAACATCTTGTAGTACTCCCAAAGAACCCTGCAAGGTTTTTCTCCGTCTTTGATTAGTAAGTCGGAGAAATGTTAAATCTTCCATCGTACTCTTCCATAGTTGGATTAAATCCGTCCATGCCGGAATCTTCGATGTGAAGACTCATCTACCATGTCAGTTATGACGACGTAGGCTTAGGTCAGCGACGCCTCATAACTCACACATGCAGAGAACGCAATCATATCCAATTTTCCCGCGCGAGCGATACGAACCGTTGGCGGCGGCGGTTAGAGACGTGGCGACATTACCGCGCACGTTCTCGAACACGTCGTCTATGCGGCAACCGTCTGATTAGCTGCACGAATCTTGACGTAGAGTAAGATAAATAGTAACCGTGGGACACTTGCCACTTTTTCACCCCATTCTCTCGCGTCATCATCTTCTTCCTCCAGCCGCACGCCTCCTCGAACTCTCCACGGAAAACCTCAAAGAAACCCTAGCCTCTCTTTGCATCAGTCGCATCCTCCCAGTCCTCCATGGCCAGCAGCAGCTCCTCCCCATCGATGGCGGCGTCGAGCTAAGCCACGGCGATCTTCGTCGTCGTGCCCCCAGAGGGCCTGGTCATCCCCGCGTCGACGGTGATTGAAACCATCGGTGGTGACCACAATCTGGCAGCGCTAGAGCCTTTGGAAGAAGAGCCAGACTCGCACAAGGGCGACTGGCGTGGCTCGGACATCACCATCCGTGACATCCAAGAGATGGTCGCCAAAGGCTACCTCCCCGCGACGGAGGGGCTCGCCTGGAGGGCGGCGCCGACCGGCGAGGTGACACCTTGTCCCCAAGCCGGAGAAAAGGTGTACCTCAAGGCTCAGCTGGTACGCGACGTTTCTCTGCCCATCTCCCACTTCTTTCTGTCCGTCTTGAACCATTTCAAGGTCCAACCTCATAACCTCTCCCCCAATAGTATCTTAGTGCTTAGCAACTTCGCGACACTTTGTGAGGGTTACCTAGGGATTAGTCCTAGGTTAGACTTGTTCGTGTATTTCTTCACCATCAAATGTGAAGCCGGACACAGTAGGGAGGAGCTTAGGAACTGCGGCACCATAAGCTTCAAGATCCGACCTGGCCGGCGGTTCCCTGACATCGTCGGCCACGAGTCGTGCAAAAACTGGCAGCGGACGTACTTCTACGGCCCCGACATTCCTTTGGCGGGCCGAGAAGTGACGTACCCAGACTTCATGGATGGAGCCGCCGCTGAAGTTTCCACATGGAGATCCCATGCCTCCCTTCCCTCCGACCTCGATGCTTTTCGCGCAATAAGGCGGATCGAGTGGTTCATAGATACGGGTTTGACCGGCTTGGACCTAGCCATGTGCTGGTTCATCAGGCGAATCCAACCTCTGCAGCACCGCGTGAAGTTCATGCACGAGTACACTAGTGATCGAGGGGATACCCTCTGGATCTCCGTGGATAACTTCTCGAGTGACTCCGTCAAGCTCCGTCTGAAGGACATCGTCAAGGTGAAGGATAAGAAGCACGGCTTCACCATCACCTACGACATGTACGTAGACGGCAAGTGCCCAAAGGTAGGTATTTATTTTCCGTGTATGACATTGCTCCAGTTTATCCGTCTTGCCAGTGCCATCTTATCTAACACGGTGATTTCTCACTCAACAGCTTAGCGATCTAGATGAGGACAACCTGGCTACCCAAATCTATGATCCAAAGATGAAGGAAGTCACGGTCGTGTCCGACGACGATGTCCCGTTGGCGCGAAAGCGGAAGAGCTCCACCTCTGACGTTGCCGACGTAGGCAATAAGAAGAAGACAGAGGGTGGAGCCTCCAAAAAGAGTATTGCCGCCCTGGAGGCAGAAAAGAGAAAAGCCACCGGGATTTTTGCTAAAGCGCCCCCCTAGTGTAAGCCTCTCATTCTCCGACATTGTCTTATTTATCTGTCTTATTCCTGTACTTATGCACTTTGCACGTTTCAGGAAGAAAGCCACAACCAGCCTCAAGAAGTCCTCCAAGACTCTTGGGGCTTCTAGAAATATCAAAGATATGTTGCATCGCGACTCCTCCCCTGCCATCGCCCCTGCTACTCCTGCCGTCAAGCCCTCCTCTGCCCCGATAAGCTCTCAAGTCCAGGAGGCACCAGGCCCTTCCGCCATGGAAGTGGATTCTGGCGCCTCTACCGAGCTCGCTGTTGTCGGCGAGCAGGCGACGCAGGAGAGCGCTGCTCTTCAAATGGCTGAAGCTCCGACTAAGGATGCCATCGGTAGCGGCAAGGCGGTGGTGGGAGCTGGTACGTCTGCCGAAGGCGGCGCCCCTACTCCCCATAAACCCTTCGAGTTCCCGAAGATAGTTTACCCGGCGCTTCTGCCGAGTAACACAACTATGGTTCCTGGAGGAGTGCCATCATCTCCGACGTGCGGTTTTGAGGAGCTACTCCGACAAGCAGATATCTTGCGAGGAAACAGCATTTCCTTCGGCAAGATGCTAGCTAAGAGTGCTACAAACCTCAAGATTATTGCACTTGTAAGTTTTTACTTTGCCTTCTGCATTTCATATGAGTATCCCACTGTAGCCCCCGAGGATGTAGACGGAAAACCATAGGTTTTGCATCTATATGCTCTAAGAGTGACTAAGTTATAAAAAACTCTCACTGTAGCCCCCCCAAGCATTTAGATGAATTATTCTGACTAGATGCTTTAAGAGTAGCATACACAGTTTTCATAAATTTTCAATGTTGTAGCCCCCAAGCCTCTAGTTGTAAATGAATTAGTTCCGACTAGATGCTTAATGAAAAGTTAAGCATTTTCCAAGTTAAAAACTTTATACTGTAGCCCCCAAGCCTCTAATCGAGAAATGAATTAGCTCCGACTAGATGCTTTAAAGAAAAGCTGAGCATATTGATAAGTTAAAAACTCTCGCTGTAGCCCCCGAGCATCTAGGTGGAAAATCTCCGACTAGAAGATCCAAGCAGACCAAACAACGATTTAACTTTGTATTTGTTTCCACAGAACGAGAATGCTCGGAGGGGCATGGCCAACGACAAGTACCAGAAGATGCGCGCAGATCTTGAAGCTGAAAAGGGTAAAACCGCCATCTTGAAGGAACAGATCATCAAAAACAAGAGTCTGTTTTCTTATTGCGCATTTCCGTCTTACTTTTGTGCCCACAATCTCCGAGTACTCACTGTGTACGTGGTTTTCTCCGACTTGCAGAACATGTCGCCAAGGCCAAGGACATTGTCGAGCAGTCCAAGCATATACAGCAGCTGGACAGCGAGAACAAGATCCTGAAGGAGGAGAGGAAGGAGATGCTGAAGATGCATGAGGATTCCATGAAAGCCCTGCAGGATTCCGCCTCCGTGGAAATCAATCGCTTGAAGGAGGAGCTTGCGATCCTAAAGGATTAGAAGCAAGCTGCTGATGAGCAAAACCTTCGCCATAGCGAGGCATTTAAGCTCCTCCAACAAGAGAAGGAATCCTTGGCGCACATCATCTGGCAGGCTAAGGCCAGCATCTTCAGTAAGTGTTCTCCACCTTGTATTTCTGTAGTCTGGATACTTAGAGATTATTGAACTCATGCGATCCTTGTCGGAATTTTCAGCACCTATGGGTTTAACCCGCTCGCCTCCTTCGGACAAGGAATGCATGGTTCCTGCCGGCAACTTCATCAACACCGCCATCGCCCAAGCCAAGGAGATTGCCAAGCCCCTCCATATTTATATCAAGGCCTCGGACTCCGTGGCGAAGTACTCGGAAATTCTGCGCCGAGCCCCCGAGCGTGTCGCGAGCTGGAAAGCTTCATGCACACGGTCTGCGCAAGGATGGCACTGTCTATGGTAAAGGCACACTATGAAGATGCCGACATCGACACGGTGACCTCTGGTATCCCCGACGTGGATGATGATGGCAAGGAGATTGATCATGAAGCCATCCTGTCATCACTCGCGGGCTACGACACCAGGGTTGCCGAGTTGGTGGATGTTGACATCTTCGTGCCCAGGAACCTCATCGACAACGTCAACCAAGATTCCTCCGAGTCTCATCACAGCGCCGATGTCGAGGGTGATTCTCAGGCTGGTGATGATGCGGCCTGCAAGTCTCCTGCGCCCAAAGAATGAAAAACACTTTGTAATTTCTGTTTCACCTTTGGTGTGTGCACGGGAAAAACTTTGTTGACGTAATCTTAAGGCGGAAAACAATGGTTGTCGTATCCTGCTACTTGAGAATTAATTCCTAGTATGTATATATTTTTTAAGCAAGTGCTGGCTTATCCATTATTCTGGTTTTTATGCTTGACTTTTCGTGAGTCGGAAGACTCGTTGTCGGAACCATGCGCTTAGGTGATGATGCCCAATGGCACCGTCAATAACCTGAGCACAAAATCGCCGACAATAAGTGCCAAAGGTCACTACTCCAGAATCCACATAAAAACAACAAAGAATGTGTAGACCAGAAAACTTAAGCTAACGCCCGTAGGCGGAGTTTTCACAAGTGCAATCGCAAGACTTGTGCATAAAGGTTTTACATGATCCAAAAATGAACACTAAAGGAGGTAAAAGACTCAGCAATATGAGTGAACCAAAGAGCTTTATTTCATTGATCATATAAGAGGTACACAATTAGATAAAAAATGCTAAGTGTAGAAAGGACGTAGCTGTGCTATGTTCCATGGCCGATCAAGCTCCGGGTAGTCATCATCTGGGTCACGTCGCTTACGCTTATGATCCTCGTTGGGTCTATCCTTGAGTTCACGATTGTCGACAAGGTAGTAAGACCCATTGAGCAGCGCCTTGCTTATGATGAACGGTCCTTCCCATGGCGGGGATAACTTGTGTGACTTCTTCTGCTTAAGTCGGAGTACTAAATCTCCCTCTTTAAACGAGCGATGCCGAACACGGCGACTATGGTAGCTGCGTAGCTTCTGCTGGTAGAAGGCGGATCTTTGGCATGTCAAAACGCGCTCCTCCTCGAGAAGGTCCACAACTAGGCGTCTGGATTCTTCAGCGTCATCTTCGTCGTAGGCGGAAACTCTTGGTGCGTCGTGGAGGATGTCGGAAGGTAGGACGGCTTCTGCTCCATATACCATGAAGTAAGGGGTGTAGCCGGTGGATCTATTGGGTGTGGTTCGTAAACTCCATAGCACATGTGGCAATTCTTCCACCCAGGCTCCAGCTGCTCTATGTAGCGGTGCCTCAAGACGTGGCTTGATTCCCTGCAGAATTAATCCATTGTCTCGCTCAACCTGACCATTAGACTGTGGGTGTGCCACAGATGCAAGGTCAAGTCGGATGCCTTTTTCCCAACAATAGGCCTCCACTTCTCCGAGTGATAAGTTGCTTCGTTGTCGGTGATGATGCTATGTGGGAGACCAAATCTCACCACTAGATCTCGGACAAACCTGAGGGTAGTTGCCCCATCAAGCTTTCTAATGGGTTTAGCTTCTATCCATTTGGTGAATTTGTCAACTGCTACAAGCAGATGCGTAAACCCACACGGTGCCGTCTGAAACGGTCCCACCATGTCTAGCCCCCAGACTGCAAACAGCCAAGTTATTTTTATTGTTCGCAATTCTTCAGCAGGAACATGTGGTTGTCGGGCATAATACTGGCATGCCGTGCATGTCTCAACCAGCTTGTCGGCGTCCGCCTTCGCGGTCAGCCAGTAGAATCCTTGCTGGAAGGCTTTCGCGACCAATGATCGAGGAGTGGCGTGATGCCCGCAATCTCCGAGATGGATCTCGCGCAGGATTTCCATACCTTGTAGCTGGGAAACGCACTTTAAGTATACACCAGTAGTGCTCCTTTTATAGAGTTGCCCATTGATTATGGTATAACCCTTTGCTCGTCGTACTATTTGCCGTCTTTCGACTTTGTCGTCAGGCAAAGTTCCGTGTTCGAGATACTCCATGAACGGTTTTGTACAAGCCGGAGGGATCTTTGTCACCATGTTGACGAAAGAGTCAGTTCTATCCGGGTTGTCGATGTTGGCGCCCTTCACGGATGGTGTGCGTAGATGCTCTAGGAAAACTCCTGGCGAATCTGCTTGCGCCCTGATCCAAGCTTAGACAGTAGATCAGTCGCCTCATTTTGCTCCCTAGGCACGTACTTGACTTCGTAGCCCAAGAAGCTCTTAGCTATCTCGTCCACTTCGTCTCGATATGACGCTATCATAGGGTTCCGCGCATTCCAGGTGCCATCCACCTGCTGGGCAACCAAGTCGGAATCTCCACAGCAAACTATGCGCTTGATGCCAATATCCTTGGCTACACGTAGTCCGTGAATGAGTGCTTCGTACTCCGCCATGTTGTTTGTAGCCTCGAAGTGGATCTGCAGAACGTAGTGCAGCTTGTCTCCTTTTGGTGACTGTAGCAGTACACCAGCCCTCGAGCCGTTGAGCAACTTTGATCCGTCAAAGTGCATCACCCAGTACTCTGGTTCTGGCAGCGGAGTGGCATCTGGTATCTCCGTCCAATCTGCAATAAAATCCGCCAAAGCTTGTGACTTGATAGCGTCGCGTCTCTTGTAGGTGATCTCGAAGGCGGCAAGTTCAATGCCCCACTTCGCGACCCTTCCTGTAGCATCGCTGTTATTGATGATGTCGGACAGTGGAGTTTTGCTCACCACTATGATTGGGTGCTCCTGAAAGTAATGCCTCAGCTTCCGTGAAGCGAGGAATACTCCATAAGCTATCTTTTGGTAGTGCGGGTAACGCTGCTTGGACTCCGTCAAGACCTCGCTCACATAGTAAACTGGTCGTTGAACTCCGTGCTCGTAGCCTGGTTCCTTCCGCTCTACCACGACGACGATGCTAATAACCCGATTGGTTGCCGCCATGTAAATTAATAGGGGCTCTCCAGGCTCGGGTGCTGCAAGGATGGGCACTGAGGAAAGGATCTCCTTGAGCTGCTTCAATGTTGCATCTGCTTCGTCTGTCCATGTGAATTTGTCCGCCTTCTTCAGCAACTTCTACAGCGGCAAAGCCTTCTCTCCAAGTCGGCTGACGAACCGACTAACTGCTGCAGCACAACCTGTTAGCCGTTGAATGTCCTTTAGGCATGTCGGACGGTTTATGATTAAGATGGCCTTGATTTTCTCCGGGTTGACCTCGATTCCGTGCTGGGAAACGATGAAGCCCAACAATTTGCTGGCTAGAACCCCGAAGATGCACTTCTTAGGGTTGAGCATCATGTTGTATTTTCGGAGATTGTCAAAGGTTTCTTTTAAGTCGAAGATTAAGTCGTTTGACTTTTTAGACATCACCGTGATATCGTCCACATAGGCGTGAACATTCCGACCAATTTGGTCGTGAAGGCAATGTTGCATTATCCGCTGGTAGGTAGCACCTGCGTGTTTCAGCCCAAAGGGCATCGTGACATAGCAAAACGTGCCGTATGGAGTAGTGAACGAAGTGGCCAATTGGTCCGACTTCCTCATCTTGATCTGGTGGTATCCTGAGTATGCATCAAGAAAACACAAAAGTTCTGAGCCAGCCGTCGAGTCAATGACTTGGTCAATGCGAGGAAAAGCAAACGGATCTTTGGGACATGCTTTGTTCAAGCCGGTGTAATTAACGCACATTCTTAATTCATTGGTTCCCTTTTTGGGGACAAGTACAGGATTGGCCACCCATCGGGTGTGAAGGACTTCTCGGATAAACCCAGCCTTAAGTAACCTAGCTATCTCTTTGCCAATGGCGCGTCTCTTCTCATCTCCGAAGCGTCGTAGAGGTTGTTTCACTGGTTTACATTTTGGATCTATGTTTAAGCTGTGCTCGGCAAGTTCCCTAGGTACACCTTTCATGTCGGCAGGTTTTCAGGCAAAGATGTCCCTATTCTCATGGAGGAACTCGACGAGCGCGTTTTCCTATTTGGGATCCAGGTTCGTCCCAATGGCGACGGTCTTGGAGGCATCGCCTACCACAAGTTCCACCGGCTTGGTCTCGATGGCGGCCTTGAACGCAGGAGCGGAGTCGGAGATCTGCTTCTTCGACGCGGGCATCTCTGAGTCATTGACCTTGCTATGGATCTCCTTGAATTCTTCGCTGTAGAGGACAGCTTCTGCAATGGCTGCTTCATTGATATCGTAGTCCCTTGCCTTGGTAAATCTTCCAGATACGGTGATGACACCGTTTGGTCCGGGTATCTTGAGTTTGTTGTAGACGAAGCATGGCTTGGCCATGAACGTGTGGAATATGTCGCGGCCGAATATGACGTGGTACACTCTCTTGAAGGGGACCACCTCAAAGGTCATGCGCTCTTGGCGGTAATTATTAACGTCGCCAAAGGCTACCTAAAGCGTAATGCACCCAAGAGACCGAGCCTCCCGACCAGGAACTACGCCATGGAAAATGGTGTTGGTCCGCCTTAGGTTTGCCTCCGTCAAGTTCATATTCTGCAGTGTATCTAGGTACATGATGTTGATGCTGCTTCCACTATCCACCATGCACTTGGTGAACTCTACATCGTCAATCAATGGGTTGATGATCATGGCGTACTGGTTCTCCGTGGGAACAAGGTCTGGGTGGTCCGTCCTGTCCCAAGTTATTGGAACCTCCGACCAGCGCAGGTATTGAGGAAATGGGGGGAGAGTGGCCATCAGGATCCTTAGAGAGGTCTTCTGTTGTCAGACGGTGGGGGTGCCAAGGAAAGTGTGGTAGACTGGGGCCTTCTTTGCGAAGGGGTTCTTGCCCTTGTCGTTGCTCTTGGCGGCGTGCTTGGGGTCAACGTCCTCGTCCATATCACTTGAATCCTTGGACTCCTCCTCCTTCTTCTTCCCCTTGCCCTTGCCTCGCGGTCTATTCTTCCGACTTTGCTTGTAGCCGGACTCCGGGTCTTCCTTGAGGTTGTTGACGAACTTGCAGTGTCGATTGGTATGAGTGTCCTTGCCGTTGGCGTCGAGGTGTACGAGGCACGGCATATCGTGGTATTCCTCGTAGGTTTGGGGAACGCGGAGCGGCGCCGAGGTGGTTTCACTTCCTCGCTGCTGCCCACGGCCCGCTCCCCTTCCTCGGCCACGTTGTCTGCCTTCTCCTCGTCCTGCAAAAGCCATAGCGACCATGTCGGTAGATTGCTTTTCTTCTGGAGCGGTTTTCCGCTTTGTACTGCTGTTCCTCCGAGCTTGGGTTGGAACGGCCGTTGCCGGCAAAGAGCCACGAGCATCGTCGTTGCCAGCTGCGAACTCACTAGCTAACTGAATCATCTGATTCCAGTCAAGATGATGATTATCCTGCAAGCGCTTTAGCTTATGTCGGAGCAACGTACCCCTTTCCAACCCGTCGATGAAGGCAGCCATGGCGGTCTGAGCGTGCACTCCTGCGCAGGAATTTTTCATATCCAGCCAGCAGGAGAGGTAGGCGCGAGATGTCTCGTCTTTCTCTTGCACGCACCACTGTAGATCGCCCATAGTGTAGGGACGCTTGTATGTACCCTCAAAGTTCTTGGTGAATGCTTCTTGCATATCCAGCCAGTTGTAGATAGATCTTTCCGGCAAGTCGTCGATCCATTGATGGGCCGTGCCCGCCAACATTAATGGGAGGTACTTGACGGCGACATTGGGGTTGCCTCCGGCAATCTCCACCGCATTGCCATAGTCCTGCAACCATGTGGCGGGCTTGGCGGTGCCGTCATAGGGTTTGATGGTCTTGTTAATCCGGAAACCTTTGGGGTAAGTTGCAGACCGTATTGCAGGTCCAAAGCAACGTGGTCCCAGGTATGGTCCTTCCCGGGCCTCGTGGATCTTATCGATCCGCGAACGTGCATCGTACGGCTCCAGGTTCTTCTTCTTGTTGTCAACAGGGGATGGGCTGCGTGAACGCCGCCGACCTCTTCCGTCATGGTGACTGCTTGGCGACGACGAAGGCGGAGGTGGCGGTGGGTTAGCCTTCTTGCTGTTACCCTCCTGCGACGCCTCACGCCTATCATGGTTGCTTGTCGGACGCGGAGGGTCGTGGTGTGACCTGCTCTTGTGTCCTTGGTGGCGTTCTTCACCATGACGGGTATGTGCCGCGTTGTCGCGGATGACGATACCACACTGCTTTGGAGGGGGCATATCCGTACGATGGTGAGCCTTGTAATCTTCCTGACGTCGGGGGGATCGGGGCGGTGGCGATGGGCGACGAGGTCGGACTTTTTCTCCGTGGTCGGAGGATATGGGTATAGCATCCTTCCTGTTGCGCGCATCCCTCCGTCTTCGTTCTGATGAACCCGTCTGTGATCCGACATCCTGAGGAGATCTGTCCCTTGGCGGTTTGTATTGGCTAGATCAACAGAGCGCTGGGTCAGACTCAAGCCTCTGAGAGGTGGCCTTTTCCTGCTGCTTTACCGCCTTAGCCACTAGGTCATAGACCTGTTCTACTGCCTCAGGCGATCTATCCTGCTCTAGAAGGGTCTTGGCGACGGCGAGGTTAAGGAGTGGGGTGGGCATCACCTGCTTGCCTTCACTATCAATGTATGGCTTGGCCTGTGACAGTTTCGAGGGAGCCCATCCTAGGTTGCGCCGTACACCAGGATCGTTGATAACGCGAGCCGGAACCTTCTTAGCCTTTTGCTGCTGCAGCAGAGTCTTGTACTCGGCCTCCATTGCTCTAGATTTCTCTATGGACTTCTGCGTGTTGACCAGATCTCGATCTAGTTTAGTGCCTTGCTCCGCGATGGCTTGCGCCTCCTCCAGCAGCTGCTGGCGCTTCTCATCAAGCTGAGTCACGTTCCGGATATGATCAACGGTTAGTGGCTCGACGAGGAGATTGACGTACATCACTCTGTCAGCTGGAGTAACATGGGCTGCTGCCGACGTGGATGCTGGAGGCGGCAAGTTTGCGGTGTAGTTGTTGCTCGGACCGGTGCCGAGTTCCTGCGGCTGCTGCACTGGGTTAGGCGGAGGAGGCATGACCTTTGCGCGACCATCGTCGGCAGCAATAAGTGGCCCCTTCCCCTTTTCCAGCGCCGTAGGCGGATCTTGCCCCGGTTGATATTCATCCATCGTTGTCCCAATGGTGACGAACACCCCTTGAGACATGAGGGTGTTGTTAGCTTGCTCGTCGCGCGAGTACTCCTCCTCCATCTCCTTCATAGCGGAGTCTAGCTCTTCTGGACTGAAGTCTATCTCCCCTGAGTCTGCACTGAAATCAGCATAAAGCGCGTCAATGACAGAGTCAGAGGGTGCTAGGACTCCCTCGATGACGGGCGGTGGAGGTGCGACGGCCTCGACAATGACTGGAGGTGGTGGTGCTGCTATGACGATGACGGCGGGAGGCGGCTGCTGAACCGGAGGTTCTCCGTCTCTGAGCGCAAGCTCCATCTGGGCTGCCGCGTCAGCTGCCGCGTAGCTGTTGACGGTGCTCACCATCTCTTCGAGGGTAAGGCGTCCTGTTGCCTGCTGCCGATGTAAAGAATGTCGGAGAAGCGTGCCACGGTCCAGTCCTTCCACGAAGTGATACAAAGCGTTATCATCAGGGTAATTGGCCAGGTCTGCCCGTATACGGATCCACCTGGCGAGGTAGTCGCCGGGGTTTTCGCCCTCTCTCTGAATGCAGCGCGCCAGATTGAAGATGGTAACCACGCCGACGAAGTTGGATCTCTGCTGTCCAGACGCGCGTACAAAGCCGGCGGATTTGCAGTGATCTTCCACCTTTATATCCTGCACAGGGGCGGTTTGGGTGGGCCTTGAACTTTTCCGATCTTTGCCGGCAAACTCCGAGGAGAGATCCTACATCGATCCTTCTGCGAACGTATCCTGCCCGTAGGCAGTCCGTGCGGGTCTTGATGCTTTCCGATCTTTGCCGGCGAACTCCGAGGAGAGATCCGACATCGATCCTTCCACGAACGTATCCTGCCCGTAGGCGGTCCGTGCGGGTCTTGATGCTTCTCCGACTTCCAGGGAACTAGTGCCCGAGTCGGTTTCGCCGATGAAGAGGTGGATGTCTCCGATAGGAACGATCGAACACCGCGTAGGGTTTGTCTTCGCCGGGATCCAGAACTCGTCAGGGGGGAGATCGGAACGTTGCCGGAGAAGAGAACACGGTTGATGGCTACGGTTTCGCCGATTCCCTCGAAGATCTTGGTCCTCGCCCGCTGAAGAGCCTGAAGCGCCTCTTGCCCCACGGTGGGCGCCAACTGTCGTGGTATTGCCGACGAGTACGCCATGGAGGGGTCCTCACAGTGCGTGTTTAGAGACGTGGGGTAAGGCGGACGGTTGACGGGTACGAGGTAACACAGCTTACCCAGGTTCAGATCCCACGACGGTGGCGGAATTCTACTCCTGCTATAAATCACTATAAGGGCAATACACCGAGTTATAGAGATAGGTTCGTTGTGCGAGGTGTGTGTAAAACGATGCCCTAAAGGCTCCCATAGGCCCGACTTATATAGTCGCTAGGTCCTAGGGTTACAGGGAAAAGTCCTAGCCGGACAGGTTACAGAATCCTACACCGTCTTGTGTATCTTGCACTCCAAGGCTCCGGGTACGCTGGTGACTCCACCGTAGCCTTCCTTTACCCGGCATGGGCCTCCCTTCTGGATCCACCTAACTGGGCCGCCCAGCAGGCCACAGGCCATGCTACCGACTATGGGCCACCCGGGTTAGTCGGATAAGAGACATGCTATGAGGATACCCATATAGCATATCCCCAACAACTTCCATGATGAACCCGGCCGCAAGGAGCCGAGCTATCTCATCCCCTATTATTTTTCTCCTGTCTTCGGCGAAGCGGTGGAGAGGTTGCTTCACCGGCCATGCTCCTGGCCTTACATGTAAATAGTGCCCAGCCAACTCCCTCGGCACACCTTGCAGGTCTTGAGTTGACCAGGTAAAGATGTCTCGATTCTCACGGAGGAAGTTGGTGAGCTCGCCTTCCTATTTGGCATCTAGGCTGGCACCAATCGTGATGGTGCGCTCTGGGAACTGCTCATCTATCTGGACCTTTTTTGTCTCTTTAGTCGGCTGGAAAGAAACACTTCCATGTGGGTTGGCTAATGCTGGCATATTCAGCCGTGCCGATTGAGCTAGAGCCGCTACCTCCTGAATCCTTCTTTTTTCTCTTGCAATCACCAATGACTCGGCCAGGTTTGATCCGGCCAAAGCACATTCCATCGACTTCATGTAATCTCCTGCTACTGTTATCACCCCTTGTGGTCCGGGTAACTTCATTTTCAAGTAAGTGATGTGGCAGCTGCTCATGAATTTGGCCAATGCCGGCCGTCCGAGTAAGGCATGATAGCAACTTTCTAGGTCCACCACTTCAAACTCAAAATTTTCCGCTCTGCAATTCTCCCTTGTGCCGAATAATACATCTACTAGGACCTTCCCAATGGGTTCGCATGAAAGTCCCAGCACTATTCCATGGAATGTGGTTCTTGTGGATTGCAGCATATTATGCTCTATTCCGAGTTTATGCATCGTATCTTTGTACATGATATTGATACTGCTCCCATTGTCAATGAGTACTTTTGAAAATTTCACATTAATGCTGGGCCCGACAAAAGTCGGATCTAGTACGAGTGTGTATGACCCTGGATTCGGCATTATTTTCGGGTGATCCTTTATGCTCCAAGTTATTTCTTGATCTGACCAAGGTACATATCTTAGTACCGCCGGCATAACTGCATTCACTTCCATATGATGGCGCCGTACACTTTTCATGTCTTGTTGTTCTGTTGTGAACACGCAATATGATTGATGATGCTCCCTATAATCATTACGTCCATTATTTCCGGGGTTTGTCCTTCCATCCTGACCTTGATTTATCACCTGATGCACTGCATCTCTCCGGTCCGAGTTATCATACCTCGGAGGAGGAGGGGGTAACATTAACTGCTGGGCATTTGCCCCAGTCAACAGCGGCTATTGTTGCTGATGCGCTTGATGAGAAGACGCTTGCATGCCCGCCGGGTTCCCCATTGCATTTTTCATCTAGGCGCATTGCCGAGTTGTGTGATTAGCCGGCTTGGCCGGGTTTGGAGTGTGAAACTTACACGGTTTATCCAACATGGATTCAAACGTGTACTTAGGCATTTCCTGCCACTGCTTCTTCTGTTCTGGTGTCCACTGTCTCTTCCCTTCATTCCTTGGTGTCCATTGTTGAGGACCATTTTTCTGCCGCTGACTGTTTCCGTGACTCGGCTGATCTTGCACTACCGCTGCCACCTGGTTGGAGGCATATCTGTAATCCGGTCTTTCCTCTCTTCTTCTTCCTTTGAACTCGTTGCGCCTCGATGATCCGGCTGCATCTCTTGCATATTGATCTTGATGCTCCCGATGCTCTGCCGACATTAGTTCTAGTTGTGTCGGATCGCCCAATGCATACGAATCCGCTACCCTGATGGTTTCTTCCAAAGTGGTAGGCATATATCTTTGCTGTCTCTGCCACAATACACTGGCGTATCGGCATCCTTGAGCAAACCAAGCTATCGCTTGAGATCTATAACTCCCTCACATGAGTTCCTAAGATTACACCGCCGAGTCAAGAATTCTCTATCTGTCTCATTCGGCCTCTGCTTGCACATAGCAAGCTGTTGTGGCCTGTTTGGTCTTTTGTGAGTACTGGTGAAGTTGCTGACAAACATCTCTTCAAAATCTAGCCAACAGTTGATACTTCCCACTGGCAGATTATTTAGCCATACTCTGGCCGGTCCTTCCAGCATTTGCCGGACATATCTTACCGCCCATCGCAAGTTTCCGCTAGCTATTTTTACTGCAGTGGCATAGTCGATCAACCAATCCTGTGGTTTGGTGCTCCCATTGTATGTTTTCGTGCCCCTTGCCAGCTGAAAGTTCGGCACTGGCGGCTCGCCCATGATCCGAGGTCCGAAACATGCCGGACCAGGCAGACCCTGCTCCTCTAACAACTCGGACCGGTACAACCGGTCCAGTTTTAATCTTGCATCATTTGATGGCAAGTTTCTGTACATGATTCTCTCCTGCATTCCATAATGGTTATTTCCACCATGCCCTGCATACTCCATATCTGAGTAACCATCATTGTACCTCTTGTTTGCCTGATTATGGTGAGTGGTCTCACTTCTCGCTCTTGCCGAGGTTCATACCTCGGCTGAGGATCGGGCGGCGGGTCCCTCCTTCCTTCCACCGGGCTGTTGTTCTCATGATTCCCTCTTCCGAGGTCTCCAGTACCTCGGCTTCCATTGCCTTTGTTGGCACGGCCGGGGTTTCTTTCACCACTGTTACCTCGGCTTCCATTGCCTCTGTTCTCATTAACTTTTCCGGCTACTGCTGGATCATACGGAACAATTTGCTTATTTGTTTTTCCTGAAGTTACTGATCTATCTTTTCGCGCATTGTTTCCGGGTGAGGATGCTGCTGCCACTAATAGTGCGGGCGCTACTCCAGCCGAATGAACCATACGTGAGGCTCCTGGTCTTGCCAGGTCTGCCCTAAGCATTTCTTCATTCTGCTGGTTCGCAATGCGTACCAGCTCATTCACTCTTTCTTGCTGTTTCTGCCGGGCTTCGACGGTCAATCCTTCCAATTCCAATGCTGCGGCATTTGTCGCCCTTAGGTTCTTTGCCGGGGTGCTATACCTCGGCAATCCCAGATCAACTGAATCTGCCTTTTGAGTCTCATGCTCTTTGTTGATATCATTCATGAGGTTCTTTCCTCTCAACCTTAATTCATCTACCCGCTCAGGGGCAACATCTAGTTTATTTGCCTTTGCATACCCTCGCAGGATCCTGTTCAAGGATTCCTGCAGGGCCGACACCTTTTTTGCCTCTACCAGTACTTTTTGCCTAGTCTCTTCCAACTCTGCCTGAGCATTATCCGGATCAAGTATCGGCGCCACAGGCGTGGTTAGATTATCTATAGTTGCCTGGAGAATATTCTCTGCTCTTTCCAGAGGTGGCCATCTTACCCTTGCTGCCTTTGGGGTTGTCTCCTGCACCTCGGCCGATCTAGCTGCTGACGGACCTACCTCGGCGGGCTCTGGAGCTGATTGCTTCGTGGTCACTTGTCCTCCTGCCGCCGGTTCCTTGCTTGATCCGGCGTCTGCTGCTGCCGTCTGTGCCCCGGCTACAACCATCACCTCGACGCTGCCGACGGGGCGTGCTCCACGCGGACCGTTTGTGGCGCTAAGGGGAGGCTCTCCTGCATCAATAACTCGGTGAGGATAAACGCAGGAGGTGTCGACGCCGACGTAGATCTGGTGCGTGCCCAAGTTGATGAAGACGTCGTTGCACGAAGGAACTTTCCTCCTGAAACTGCCTACGTTATCGCTGACATAGTCACAGAGATCAAATCTCTGGACTAATCCAGAGACAACGCGCTCGCCGGTGTGGATGAAGTTTCCCGTCCGGATCTTGACTCCAGCTAGCACCGATGCTGGCCCCACGGTGGGCGCTAACTGTCGTGGTGGTGGCACGGCAGATGCCATGGGTAGGCTAAAGTATGGGGCCAATGGATGCTAGAGGGATCCGGGGAGGGAAGATGTAGTAATTTCTACACTCGAATGGCCAACATACAAATCTTTATTTCTCTTCTTCTAGGACTACAAGTGCTCCTCGATCTGTATGCGGGAAGAAGAGAGCTAATACACGAGCCTTACGGTGTAGAATGAATCGATCCCCTCTCAGGATCCCGCGTCTCCCCTTATAAAGGGGTGCCTTGGCTCCTCTAGGGCTGACGTGGCAAGCATATTCGAGGAATATGCTTGTCCCAATATGGTAACTCGGCGACCTCCTTTCTGTGTCCCCCTTCTAATGACGGCAATGTTCCAGAGAACCCCACCTGCGCGCCTCGAGCTCCATGACTGTCACCTCCGTGACCTCCTTCTGCCCTTCTGCCGCTCTACTCCTTTTCCTTTGTGCTTGGCTCTGTTCAGATTCTTCCTAGCCCGTGACTTGGGTTTGACTATAGGCACCTCCTTCTCCTGCAAGCTTCATGTTATTCGGCCCTGTCTCACATAACTCGGCTCGACCTTCACCTACATTCAAGTTATTCGGTCTTACTCAGCCGACTTAACTCGTATGTCGGCTGGATAAGGTATTGCTCCTTCCGTAGGTGTCATGGTCGTGCTTATCTCGGCCGACTTTTACATGACTCGGCCGATATAAAAAGTAACTCGGCATATGACAAGGGAGACTCCTTTTGTCTTCCCCTGTATTGACCCTATCCGGGGTCACCTCCCCAACAAATATCTAATTGGACAAGTGGAGGAGTCACATACCAAAGAGCAAACCCTCCAAAAATCAGCAGCTACGGTGGACTGATCAAGGAGATCGAAAATCACGAGCAAGAACATCAAGAACTCGAGCTTTTAGAAATTTTCCGGTGTTTTCGGGAGAGAGAGAGAGAGAGAGAGAGAGAGAGAGTGAAGTGGCAACAAGGAGAATAAGTGGAGGGCCAGGGGTGGCCCACACCATGTCCAGGCGTGCCACCTGGTGGTGTGCCCTCCTGGTGGCCCCCCTGGGTCACTCCAGGTACCTCTCTTCCCCTTTTTTGGCATAAAAATTTAACATGAATTTTATGGAATTTTTTGAGAAACTTTATTTTTGAGCAATTTTCAGGTTTTGATAAATGATTTTATCGCAGAAAAAGATTTTGGAAAGATGCGAAAGCAAACCAAAACTGAAACTACAGAAGTTCTAAGACACTCTAATATGAAAATAACTAGTAATGCAAAGATAAACAAGGTGAAGAGCAAAGATTGGAAATGAGAAGGTAAAAGTGAGACAGGATAATCATGGTGAAAACGTTGTTTTGTTCATTAAAATCCCTTTGTTAACAAGGTTGATCAAGTCTTGTTACCAAAACAATTTTATATGAAACAAAACTTTGCATTTCACTAAATGATTATGTTACCTCAATCTTGATAGCAATAGTCCCAATCATAATAGTTTCATAATTTTCTTGTGGTATGGGACAATATATTTCTCCAACTTTGATGCCCTCAATATTTTCAATCGAATTTAGGCCATAACTCTTATCAATCTTCTTGTGGAAATAAAAAGTATGCTCCTTTTCATTAACATTAAAAGTTACTTTTCCTTGAATACAATTAATGACAGCACCTGCAGTATTATGAAAATGTCTCCCAAGAATAATAGACATATTATCATCTTCAGGCATTTCAAGCACAACAAAATTAGTTAATATCAAACAATTATGAGCCACTTGAACAACAACATCCTCACATATACCAACCAAAATAGTAGTAGACTGATCAGCCATTTGCAAAGATATATCAGTTGGTATTAATTTTTCCAGTTGAAGTCTCTTGTATAGAGAAAAAGGCATAACACTAGCTCCTGCTCCCAAATCACACAAAGCAGTTCTAACATAATTATTCTTAATAGAGCAAGTAATAGTTGGAATCCCTGGATCCCGAAGTTTCTTTGGAACCTTACCACTGAAGGAATAATTAGCAAGCTAGGTGGAAATTTACTCATTAGGAATCTTCCTTTTATTAGAGACAATATCCTTCATATACTTTGAATAAGGAGGCAATTTAATAGCATCAGTAAAAGGAATTTGCAAAAATAAAGGTTTCATTCACTCACAAAACTTATTATAGTGTTCTTCTTCCTTTGACTTGTGTTTCTTATCAGGCAAAGGCATTGGTTTTTGCACCCAAGGCTCTCTTTCACTACCATGCTTATTATCAACAAAATCTTCCTTAGTGTACTTAGTATTCTTAGTGTGCCTTTCAGGTTCCTCTTCAATTTCATCCTTATTAGGAGCATCATTTTTATCATTACCACTTTCAGTTTCAGCATTAGAGACAGATATACTATTAGGATCTATAGCAGGTTCAGAACATTCTACAACTCTTTTATGTTTATTTTTCTTTCTCTTAGAAGAAGTACCATTATTTTCAACTTGTTGAGAATCCTTTTCAATTCTTTCAGGATGTCCCTCAGGATATAAAGGATCTTGAGTGGAAGCACCACTCCTAGTTCTAATTTGATAAGCATGTTTTTCTCCAGAAGCATTAACTAGCAAATCTTTTTATACTTTAGCAAGTTGATCAACTTGAGTTTGAACCATTTGGAAATGTTGAACAAGCATTTAAACATCATTGGAGGTTCTTTCCACAATAAATCTCAACTCATTAATAGCTCTAGAGTTTTCTATTAAATGATTCTGCACTCTCTTATTAAAATTATCTTGCTTAATAATAAAAATATCAAATTCTTCAAAGCATTGATTAGGAGGTTTAGAATAAGGAATATCACCTTCATCAAAATGTTGGAGAGAGTGTACCTCAATAGTGGATGAGTGGGAGATTGTCTTACATAATTCTTCTACAGGAGGTAAATTCTTCACATCTTCAGATTTAATACCCTTCTCTTTAAGACATTTCTTAGCTTCCTTCATCACTTCATCATTTAGTTCAATCACTCCTCTCTTCTTGGGTGTTGGTGTTGGGGTTGGTTCAGGCACAGTTCGTTCAGGTGTAGTTGACTCAGGTGTATTCCAATCATCATAATTCTTGCTTATTTTAGCCATTAATTCCTCAGCTTCTGCAGGAGTTCTTTTCCTGAAAACACAATCAGCACAACTATTCAAGTATGTCCTAGATTCATCTGTTAGTCCATTATAGTATTTATAAAGAAGCTCATTTTTAGGTAATGGACATCTAGGATGTGCATGAATTAAAGCACAAAACCTTGCCCATAATTCAGGCAAATTCTCCTCTTCTCCCTGTTTAAAATCAAAAAGTTCCTGCAAAATGGCATGTCGAGCACTAGGTGGGAAATATTTCTGAAAGAAAGTAGCAATCAAGCAATCAGGGCTATCAATAGATCCAGGAGGTAAGTTATTAAACCAAGATTTAGCTTCTCCTTTCAATGAAAAAGGGAAAATTTTAGCAACAAAGTAGGTGCGCATCTTAATATCATCAGAAAATAAGCCACTCATAGTAGAAAGCTCAGTCATATGTGCTACAACACTTTCATTTTCAGTCCCACAGGAGGTTTTTTCTCAATAATGGTTATGTAAGATAAATCAAGAGAGAAATCATAATCCTTATATTTAATGTTTATGGGAGATGTGGCAAACTTAGCATTAGCAAATAGTTTAGGTCTAATAGTACGTCTCTCAAGAAGACTTTTAATAGCACTTGCACCATGAGTGTTTCAACATTCTTCAATAAATTCATCAGTCAATTCAATATAACCATCATTAATATCATAGCTAGGACTCTCTCTAGACTCAGGTGAGCTAACAGGTGTAGTAATATCTTCATTAGGAGTTTCAGTGTTTCCCATTATAGTTCTAGTAATTGTAGCATCTAGGAAAGGACCTAATGAACCACTCTCATCAAGCATAGTAGAAGTAACATCATGAGTTTCATATTCATAAATAGTAGCAGTATGTGTAACATGTGTATGTGGTGGTGGTGTAAGGAGCTTACTCATAACAGATGGTGAATCAAGAGCAGCAGATGTGTTCAGAATTGTACCTCTTCTTGTAGTGGATGGTAAAATAGGAACTTTTCCATCACAAGTTTCACCCATGATGAATGGATAGCAGCGAACAATTATAATTCCAAGTGAACTTAATAAATAAAGCTATGCTCCCTGGCAACGGCGCTAGAAAATAGTCTTTATGACCCATAAGTATAGGGGATCGCCACAGTCTTCGAGGGAAGTAAAGCCCAATTTATTGATTCGATAAAAGGGGAGCCTTAACAACTGAGTTATCAATTCAGCTGCACCTATAAATAGTCTTGCTCACAGCAGTTTATCAGTAGCAACATTTTTGTAGTAGCAATAGCAAAGTAACAGCAGTAGTAAAATAAAGGCAGTAGTAACAATTGTAGTAAACAGCAGGATTTGAGTGCGGTAGGCATAGGGATGGATGGACGGGTGTTTCATGGACAATACTATTCATGTAATATCAATACCAAGGGCATTTGCGGATAAATATGATAAAGCATCCAAGTACTAAATAATAATAGGCATGTGTTCCATATATAGTCATACGTGCTCGCAATGAGAACTTGCACAACATCTTTTGTCCTGCAAGCCCGTTGTAGCAGGGCCTCAAGGGAATCTACTGGCAATTAAGGTACTCCTTTTAATAGAGTACCGGAGCAAATCATTAACACTCCATGAACACACGCGATCCTCACATCACATCCATCCCCTCTGGTTATCTCAATTTCTGTCACTTCGGGGCCTCGGGTTCCGGACAATGATATGTGTAAACAATTTGCAGGTAAGATCACAAAGAATAATATCATCATGAATCAATAACATGTTCAGATATAAGATCATGGCACTCGGGCCCTAATGACAAGAACTAAGCACAACAAGTTGAAACAATGTCAAAAAGCACTAACAATAGATACTAGGCACCATGCCCTAACAATCTTATGCAATTACATGATAGATCTCATCAAATCCCTACCATCCCCATAGCCTATTGCGGGGGATTACTCACTCATGGATGGGGAATCATGGATGGTTGCTGGAGAGGCATTGGTGATGATGATGGTGATGATCTTCTCCAATTCCCTGTCCCGGCAGGGTGCCAAAACGGAGTTTCTGGTTCCGAATCGCGGTTTCTGGTGGTGGCGGCGCCGCGGAACTCTATCTGGAGGTCGAGGGTTTATGTAGGCAAAGGGCGAGGTCGAGGGGGTGCCCGAGCCAGCCACACCACCCCCTGGCGCGGCCTGGCCTAGCCCGCGCCACCAGGTGGTGTGGGCCCCTCATGGCCCTTCTCCATCTTGTCTTCTGGCTCCGTGGCTCTTCTGGTAAAATAGGAGTTTTGCAATATTTTCTGGAATTTTTCCTGAAAGTTGATTTCCTGCACAAAAATGAGACACCAAAGCAATTCTGCTGAAAACAACGTCAGTCCGTGTTAGTTGTATCCAAATCACACAAATTAGAAGAGAAACAATAGCAAAAGTGTTCGGGAAAGTAGATACATTTTGGACATATCAGTGGGCCAAATACAAGGGCAACATTGCGCTACTACAATCCTTTCAGGATGCAGGTAGCCTGATCAAGGGGATCTGGCGCGTTCCTTTGATGAACATGAGCGAACCGCGGCCTCGCCTTCGAGAATTTATCTCCTTCATTAGCCACCTAGAGCGCGGCTTAGGATTCCCCATCTCCATCTTATTCATGTGATTTATTCACTTCTATCGGATCAAACTCTTTGAACTGGGGCCGCATAGCGTCGAGCAACTTGTGGTATTCATAACCTTCCACGAGTGCTACCTTGTATGTCGCCATGCTTCCCTCTATGGCTTGAGCTCTTTCATGGTCGGGCCAGCCGTGAGGGTAAATGAGGACCTTTACTTGCAGCAGGCGGCCTCACCTTTCAGGTGAAGTCTGGCGCCAAATTCTTCAAGTTGATGCTACCAAAGAAGGCGGCCAGCGAGTGAAAAGATTTTGATTCTACGCCAAGGAGGTTACCCCAGCCAGAGAAGTGGCGATTCCCGCATATACTGCGGAGCGGAGCAACCTGTGCCGCATGCCGGTGAAGAAGCTTCCTCGGGCACAAAGGGTAACCGTAGCAGATATGTGCGCTTGGATGACCGAGATTGAATATGCGGGGTTGAGGACAATCAACCTTTTTAACTGTTGCCTCGAGCGGCAACTAGTGCGGCTGGCGAACCGAGCCTACTATATGTATGAATACATCGGCCCGTACGATCCTACTCGGACAAGCCAAGATCAGTGGGCCCTGGAGGACTATGCCATAGCCCTAAAAAAGATCACGGGTGCACCCTTCACCGATCTTCACGAGGGGCTTACTCTATTTAGGCCGAATAAAAGACTAGCCCCCAAGGTAAACTTTTGCCCCTTGGTTTTATTTTAATTCCGACTTCTGATAGTGATACGTCGGAAACGTATCTATCATTTTTGATGCTCCATGCTTGTTTTATATAATTTGTCTTATGTTTTGTATACACTTTGAAGTATTTTTATACACTTCTAGTACTAACCTATTAACAAGATGCCACAGTGCCAGTTGCCTGTTTTCTTCTGTTTTTGGTTCCAGAAAGGCAGAAAATCAATATTCTCAGAATTGGACGGAACCACGAAGCAGAGGTGGAGGAGGACACCGGGGTGGCCGCAGCCCCCCCAGGCACGGGAAAGCCCTGGTGCCGCCTACAGGGGGTGTGGGCCCCCTGGCCCTCCACCGACCTTGTCTCCTGCGCCTATAACAAGCCCCCGGGGAGAAAACCCTAAATATTCCATCATACTTCCAGAAAAAGTTCCGCAGTGCCGCCGCCACCGAACGGGAGATTCAGGGGTAAGAAAGTCTCTGTTCCGGCACCCTGACAGGATGGGGAAGTGCCCCCGGAGCCATCTCCATCGCCATCTTCATCACCGTTGCTGATTCCCATGATGAGGAGGGAGTAGTTCTTCCTCGAGGCTAAGGGCTCTACCGGTAGCTATGTGTTCATCTCTCTCTCTATGCATGATCTTGTTGTGGTCATGAGCTTTGTAATCAAGTAGATCTACCTTGCTACTCAGGTGTTTCAATAGATCTCTGCTCTCCCCATGTGTGTGAAAGTGACAGCGTGCACGCCATGGTGGCACTTAGGCTAGAGTCTACATAAATACTCATCGTGCTTTAATAGATCTATGTTTTCCCCACGTGTGTGAAAGTGACAACATGCACACCGTGTGCGGCACTTAAGCTAGGTTACATATATCTTTATCATGAGTATATTTTGAGTTGGTTTTCTCTATGAAGTTGTGGTGTTTGTTGGAACCATCTAGTGCTCAAGGTGACAGTGTGGGGTTATCTAGATTGAGAAAGGCGGACTTTGAGGTGTGTTGTTATAGCCCTACCATGGATTAGAGTGTCCAACCGTAGAGTAGTTAAGAGTAGTATCATGAAGAGAGGATATTTATATGAGAGGGTGTTCACTAGTGAAAGTATGATCCCTAGGCCTTGTTTCTAAACATTGAAACACCGTTTGCATCTAGATCTGTTGCATGTTTGCTTGCTTCCATCTTTATTTTAGTTTCACACATGTTACCCCACGACAACAACAAGTCAGAAGCTATTTTATGGCACTCTTACCACTTGTATTTCACTATCTCTTCGCGGAACTAGTGCACCTATACACCTAACAAGTGTATTAGGTGTGTTGGGGACACAAGAGACTTCTTGTATCTTGATTGCAGGGTTGCTTGATAGGGATACCTTTGACCATTTCCTCCCTGAGTTCGATAAACCTTGGGTAATCCACTTAAGAGAAACTTGCTGCTGTTCTACAAACCTCTGCACTTGGAGGCCCAACAATTGTCTACAAGAATAGAAGTGCGTAGACATCAAGCTATTTTCTGGAGCCATTGCCGGGGAGCTAAGGTAAAAGGTACTCACGTCCTCTGGTGTGAGTGCTCGAAGTTATTTCCTTTAGATTCTGCAATTTTGTCTTTTTATTTCTTGTTTTCACTAGTTAGGCTTAATGGAAAACAACAACAAAATTACAGAGCTTTATAGTATTTAACTTGAGTTAGGACATGAAGTGTTTGAGGAGAAAATTAAAAACCTATGGAGCTTTATTTGCATGCTAATAGCAATGTTATTAGTATGAATTTTTTGGACACCATTATTTCTATTGATGTGGAAACATCTAAGCTTGGGGAAGCTAGTTTTTATGAAAATGATCTTTTTAGTTCCCCAGCTTTGGAAGATAGCTATTCTATTGCTTATGATGATACCAAACCTCCAATATATGATGATTACAATAATGAGTATGATATTTTTAGTCCACCTACTATTGAGGAGAAAATTAATTATGATTACAATATGCCTCCTATATTTGATGATTATGGTGATGAGAATAATAATGATAGCTATTTCGTTGAATTTGCTCCCACTACAATTAATACGAATGGCTATGCTTATGTGAAGAATAAAAATCATTTTATGCATATGGATCATGATAAGAATTTTTTATGTGATAGTTATATTGTTAATTTTATTCATGATGCTACTGAAAATTATTATGAGAGAGGGAAACATGGTTTTATGCATCTCAACAATATTAAGTTTCCCATCTTTATGTTAATTTTTTTGAAGTTGCACTTGTTTTGCTTTTCTATGCTTGTTTCTTTGTGCTTTCATGACCTGTTTATTTATAAGATTCCTATGCATAGGAAGTGGGTTAGACTTAAATGTGTTTTGAATTTTCTTCTTGATGCTCTCTTTTAAATCAATTCATATTTCTTATGTGAGCATCTTCTCAAACTATCAAGCCTAACTTAAAGGCGTTAAAGAAAAGTACTTGTTGGAAGATAACCCAAGAGTTTTCTTGAGTCTTGGAAGTTATTAATTCAGTAATGAACTCTTCTTATACTTATTGTTTGCTTTTTGTGCCAAGAATAACCTCTAATGAGAGGGACGTAAGATTTGGGAAGTTGTTGTCCCGAAACAGACTTTTGTGCTTCACCATAAAAATTGGTGAGGAGTCTCTGTAAGTCGGATTGAGCTGAAAATTTACGTATAAATCCTCCAGTATGTTATCTAACTTTAGTTAGTTTAGCACTTTTTAATTTGAGCAACAGAAGGTCTTCGAAAAAAATCGGTTTCTACCT
The DNA here is from genome assembly GCA_916181665.1 of Avena sativa. Taxonomy (NCBI): domain Eukaryota; kingdom Viridiplantae; phylum Streptophyta; class Magnoliopsida; order Poales; family Poaceae; genus Avena; species Avena sativa. Next base: position 35,981,706 of record OV702289.1, on the reverse strand, counting down.
GCTGGTCTGTTTTGATAGATTTCTGCCATTATTTGCATTTGCTTCTTATTGATTCCTTTTTGGGTTCTGTCACATCCCAAAATTTTCCAAATTTTGAAATGTGAAAAATAAAATAAAAAAATAGTTGAAATTTAGGGTGAAAATAAACTTTTTGATTCCAAATGGAAACATCAAAACCCTTCTTGAACAAACTTTGAATTAAATTTGAACCCAACTAAAATTCAAATCAAGTGAAATGCATTCTTCATAAATGCATCTTGAAAGTTAAACACTTGGAAAATAAACCAAAACCCTAAAACCCTAATGGAAGAAAAACATTTCCAAGTTATCTCTAAACCTATGGATCTGACCCACATAAAAATTGGTCAAACAAACATTTCAAAATGATCAAGAATGACAAATAAAAATATTATAAAACCATAGAAATTGGTTTCACTTAATTTGTAACCATATATAAAATCTTATGAACTTAGTAAGATCAGGAATTTGAATTTCCAAAGCTAATAAAGCACCTATCTAAAAATCCATACCGAATGGTGAGTAAATAATCCTAAAGAGATTTAAAAGGATAAATAGATACTAAATAAAATTATACAAATTGGAATCACCAAGTTTGGATTTATAAATAAAAAGATATGGATTTTATAAGGTAAAGAAATAAATATTAAATGAGGGTTATTTAAAGGCCAAATTAAATCTTGGCCTAATCCATAAGCAAATGGAATAGTTATAATCCAAATCCAAATAAAAGGATAGAGAAGTTTTAAATAAAATAAAATGGCATTAACCAAATTCTATCCCTATTTGAATAAAGACAAAACTGCCCAAATTAAATGATTAACAAACATATTAAAATGTTTTAGATAATTCAAGTAAAATTATTCTGAACAAATAAAACCTACTGAAAAGGTTTGGTAAAAATATGGATTTCAAATAGAGTTTTAAAAACACATTAAATCCTATTTGAAATAAAGATAAATGTCTATTTTTTAAAATAAATAAAAGACCCTAAAAAGAATAAAAGAATTATTCAAAATTTGACTTTAGAATATGTTAAATAACAGTATTAAAATCTACACAAAGTTTGGTTGAAGTTTGAATTCAAATGGTTGTTTGAAATGATTAAACAAAATCAAAACAGAATAATGAAAACAGAAAAAGAAAAGAAACAAAACAAAAAAAATAAATGAAACAAACTAGCCCAACAAGCCCAGTCCAGGACCAGCTAGCCCATCCCTCTCACCCCGCAGGAAAACATTTCGCACCATTGAACAAACCTGCAGAGCCGCTGACTGCTGGACCCCACTGCCTCTCTCCCTCTCTTGCTGTCAAGCAGACCCCACCAGTTAGTCTTCTTCCTCACCCCGCGACGACCACACCCTCTCCTCGCTGTCGTTGCCAGACATAAATTCCTCGCGTTAATCCGCTTCAGTGCGGGAGTAAACCTCGCCCTCGACTGTGCCCTCATAGTCGCTTGTCCCTCCTCTCCATTTCCCCTCTCTCGCTCGCACCAGATCGCCCACAGGTTGCTCCAATTCTTCTCAGCACCGCCACTGTCTCCGACGCACTCCAGCGACAATTCCGGCACTCTCCGCCGCCCCTTGCTCCCTGGCGCATACCAGCAAACTCCATGGCCTCTGGCGCACCTCCTAGTGTCGACCGTTCATCCGCACATGCTCCGCATCGTCGACAACATCATCACTGAGCAAGCGCCACCGTCTGCTTCAACTTCGGCGACGCCTCCCTGTAAGCCACGTCTCCCCCTCCATCTCTGGATGACCCTCCTACACTCTCCTCTCTCGCGCGCTTCTAACGGATTCATTGCTTCGCTCTCTCGTGCCCTGTAGCGATGTCCCCGATGACGCCAGAGCGTGTCGACGCCGTCAGCAACTCTGGTGAGCGATTCAGGTCATCCTCGTGCGCCCCTTCGCCCACTGTGACCACCCCGAGCTTCAGCACATCACGGCGAACCTGGTAATGCCCTCCTCTACCTCCCTTGCTTCCTAAATATCCGGCTCCGCCGCCGTCTAACCGCGCCGCCGCCAACCACCGCCGCTAGCACTGCCAGTTTAGGGTTAGTTGCTTTAGGCCGTTGGATCTTGATCCATTGGATACGATTGATCATAACTCGAAGAGGTATGGTTGAACCTGAGCTGCGCGATTTCACTTTAATCCAACACACCAGAGAGGCCGATCCAACCGAATTGGTACCAGCCTATCAGAACAAGGCACGTGGCCCAGTCTGTTTTATAAAAACCAGAATTGATCTATTAGATGTTCAAATTTGTAAAATTCATAACTTTTGATCCACACGTCCAAAGTTTGCAAAATTTTATCAATGGAATCAGCAAAACAGACCCTATCCAACCATGCACTTTGTTTAGTAATTTGCTTCTAGAAACTTAGTTGTTTTTGCAGAAACTTGTATAGGCATAATTTGAATATAAAATTCTTTCTAAAATTATTTTTTGTGATAAAAACTTTGGCAAATGGATTTTTTTGAACCTACTAACCATATAAACCAACTTTTAGATTCAAAAACATATTTTGTGGGGCAAAAGAATAAATCTTTGATTTAGAACATTTCTAGTCAAATAAAAATATTGTTTATGTGTTAAAAATGATTTTGGATAAAAACCTTTGGGAAATGTTTTGATTCAAACTCTTTGACCCTAAACACCAAGTTTTAAGATTTAAAAATATATTTGGTGAACCCCATAAAAATTATTGCTTTGCTAAAGGCATTTTCAACAACATAAAATATTGATTTGGTATAAAAAATGGTTTATAGATAAAACCGTTTGCAATGGTTTCAATATTAAACACTTGACCATAAAACACTAACTTTTGTGTTTAAAATTTATTTGGTCAAACACTAGAAAATATTACTTTGATTTGAACCATTTCTAACAAAACAAAATGACTTAAAGTGACCATTTTTCCACTAACTTAATATCAAATGGTTTTACCACTTTTGCAAATGACCAATAGGTGTTTTCAAATGTTTATAACATATTAGAAACCACTTTTCCAAATAAAACAATCTTTAGCATGCTTGCATGCATTGCTTTGTTTCTATTATTTTATGTGATGTTTGCTTGAATGGTGGATTGAATATTGCTTGCTTGGTTGAATTGTAGTGGAATTTTAAGAGTGTGAATATTGCAAGATCAAGGAGTGAACTTATAACTCTCTACCAAAAAGGCAAGTGGTGCTTCATACTTTGTCCCATTATTTTCACTATGCATTAGTGATATTTCTAAGTAGGACTTGCATGGAATTTTTGCTAAGTATTAACTATGCCATGGGAAATCCTAGTAGATGAAACCTTATCAAAATTTTCCTAAGTTAAGATTCCAACTACCATCATGCTTAGCTTAGCTAGTAGAAAACCAAGGTGGATTATACTTCATGCTATGGAATATTTCTAAGTCAAGGACTTGTGTTTTGTTTAATAAAACAACTAAGTGAATGAATCACCTGGGTGGAATGGAAAGAATGGTTTGTGTTGAGTGGTTATGCAAGTCCAGTATGCTGGGGAAAACTTGGGCATCACCAAGTCGAGTATACTGTGGAAAACTTGGTATCTCACTTGTGGAATACCACCCAGGAACAAAGAGATTTGAGATGTCAAATGTTGAGAAGCTTCAAGTGCATCCACTTGGCATTATGGGTTCTGCCTGGATCACATAGGTTGCAATAACTTAGCCAAATGGACAGTTGGTGGTAGGGGATGATAGGTTGGAACGCGTCCATTCTGGTCTAAGGGAAGGCTTCTGAAAGATCTTGTCTTGGTGAAACAAAGTCTTGTGGGGAAAGTGCACCACCTCTGCAGAGTGTAAAATCTAAGTACTTAGCCATGTCCCTGGCAAAGGACAATTTGAGCATCAAGACATGGAAGCTATCAAGAATCTCCTCATCCCAATTTTCTAAGTTAAAACTTGTGGTTGAACAAGGTTTTAAGGTTCACCAATTTCTATTGGTGGTTCCTTGGGTGATTTTGACAAGCAAAAGCTTAGTGTTTTCAAATGATAAGGAAAATCTATTTTGAGCAAAGCAAGCCTAAGTTCCACCTAGCCAAATGCATATAGGTGATAGACTCCACTATACTACCATAGTATCACTTGCCAATACAATTCAAATGTATTGATCCTTATGGTTGTAACTTATTATGTTGCAGGTTTGTTTGATGTTAGTGAAGTGTTTTGAATTAGGATTACAAGTCTACAACCAACAATGATTGCCTGTGGCACTTTGAAGATGAAGGACCCCATGCTATAGTTAATTCTGCTGCATTGTAATGAGATAGCCAAATGAGCTATGTAAGATGTAATGAATTATTTTACTCCTGGTTATAAAGTTGTATTATGACCTTTGTTTCTTGATATTACATCTTAACTGTGGATGCTAGCTATTGATCCAGGGACTAGCATTGCAATCAGAGGGATCTCTACCTTATTAAAGGTTGGGACCTCTACAGGTTCTTTTGGGGAAATTGAGCTTTTTGAGGGAATTGCTACAGTATCTTGTGTTTTTAGTGAAAGTTTTAATGTTCTTAAGCTAAACCCAAGGGTCTATTATATTTTGAATACACTAATGTTTCTAATGAAGATTGTGTGAAGTTTTGTATGAAGGAAAAATTTCAGGTGTAGAGAGAGAGAATGATGTAATGAGATGAATAATGGACAAAAGCTCAATCTTGGGGATGCCACCCCGGTGTCACCCCAAAAAATATCCAAGAGGTACACGCGTCAAAGCTTGGGGATGCCCAAGGCATCCCCTTCTTCATCAATAAAAATCTCAGGTCTTTCTAGACACTTTATTTTTATTGTTTCATGCACTATTGTGTTGTTCTTGGAGCGTCTTTGTTTTTGTTTTTAGTTTTATTTTGCTTAGTTTGCTTGAGTAAGTTTGTTGATTACAAAGCACTTCTTTTGGAGAGAGACACACTATGTTTTCATTGCCTAGAACACTCTAGTTTTCACTCTTATTGTTTTGTGAGTGTTATCCTTGCTAGAACTTTGTTTAGCCTTAGTTTTCTTATGCTTTCAGCTTAGAACTTTTTAGTTCTTCTTTGTGGATTTGTGAGACAAGCTCACTGGTCTTTATTGATTATTATCTTTGTGAGTTGTTTCAAATAAGTCGATTGGTGTTGGAAGAGAGTAGGAAGTTTCATGCTTATAGTGGTACAAAAGGGAGCTTGTTTTGACTGTGGCTTAGACTTTATCATGTCATGCTAGTTGTTGTTTTGACCTTATGCTTAGTGATTATTTTTGTAGCATGACTTGTTCCAAACAATTAGGATTGCTTAATGTGCCTTGAAAGAATCATGCGTTGTTTTATCATACAAAAGCATAGTGTTGTGGTATTCTCCTTTGATGCTTTGTTTGGGTTGACTTTGCACATGCTCACACCATGTTATGGCTATGAACAAGTCACCATAGCCTCTATGATAATTTAGTCCTTGACTTGTAGTACCACTCTATGCTTTGATTAGTAATGTTTTGTCGCTCTGCATGATTATGGCCATTATTGCTCTCTTACTTGGTAGCTCCCAGTCTTTTGCTAGCCTCCACTTGTATAAGTAAGATCTATCCATGCTTCCAACTCCCAAGAAACCAAGTTATTCCAAAGTGTACACTGTAAACTCCTATGCATGGTGTGTTACACCATTCCAAGTATATTCTTGTTTTCATCTAACTTCCAATTAAAAAGTATTTTGTTATGTGAAAACTTAGTGATTAAAGCCCTCACAAACTTGAGGGCACACTTTATTTTTCTTGCCCCTAATAAACTTGAACCATTGTGTCATCTATGTTGTATATGCTTGCACTTATACGTTGGAATTAGCAAAACCATGCTATCATGGGGAACGTTTTCAGCATTGCACTTGTACTTGTACACAGTTGATATCATGCTCTTTTGTCTATGGATGTCGCCGGTGTGAAATAAAGATGGAGCTTGTAAGTACATGGAGTTATGTATTTTGTGTTAGAGAAACGCCTGGGACGCTAGACTAAGCCATGCCTAATCATGGTGGAAAATTGATGCATCACCATAATGAGCATTCTATGAAGCATCCTCAATAAAAATCTATGCACATAGTAAATAAAAAGATCGCTAAGATGCTCATTGTCTGCTTGCCTTGTCATTTTTGTTATGGCATAGCTCATGTACCATGTGCAAGGGGTACCTCGTTGGTGGTTCTCTATGATATACATGTACTTACTATGACAAGAACTTACAGGTGACTGAAGTTGATTAGCATGAGGTGTGGCCCTCGTATTCAAGGGACATGAGATTGCCAACTTATACTTTGTCAAGCATATACTTCATATTTGTTCACTTTAACCTTAACCACTTCAAGATGCTTATGATAGGGGCACTGAGGGCTGAAAGCTTACAAGTACCATGATTTTTGGAAGCTCTTTCTGAAACTTGAAATCCCTACTTTCCTTTATGAAGGGCCTTTCTTCCACCATTATATTGAGTCTCCACCTTCTACCTTTAGGCACCATTAAGAGAGCATAGTTGCCATTCTTTGTTCTATGTGCAGTGTCCCAAAACTTATTGATTGATGCAAATTGTTGATATTACTTTTTCTTGTGCTATTTGTATCTAGTCACCCTTATGAACTTTGAAGGTGTCCTATGCATCTATTTGCTACTCCATGAGGGACAAGTTGAATGACACTATGCTATGTTTTCTATATGTGAAACAAACAAACGTCTTTCAATGCATTGTTATTCATGATCTTTGTTTGTAACCTTTCATGTTGCATGCATAGTTACTTTGTCTTATTTGTAGAACTCCATCTTTCATGCTCATGTTTAGAGTTCTTTGATCCTAGCTTTCAATGCTTGCAAATGGTTTGACCTTGGTTTTGATGGTGCATGTCACCTCAAAAATTATTCTTTTTATCACTTACCTACTCGAGGACGAGCAGGAGTTAATCTTAGGGATGCTTGATACGTCGGAAATGTATCTATAATTTTTGATGCTACATGCTTGTTTTATATCATTTGTCTTATGTTTTGTCTACACTTTGAGGTATTTTTATACACTTTCTGGTACTAACCTATTAACAAGATGCCACAGTGTCAGTTGCCTGTTTTCTTCTGTTTTTGGTTCTAAAAAGGCAGAAAATCAATATTCTCGGAATTGGACGGGACAAAAGCCAAAGTCATTGTTTTTCCTAGAGTAACACGAAACCACGAAGCAGAGGTGGAGGAGGACACCAGGGTGGCCGCACCCCCCTAGGCGCGGGCCTGCCCTGGTGGCGCCTACAGGGGGTGTGGGCCCCCTGGCCCTCCATCGACCTTGCCTCCTACGCCTATAAGAAGCCCCCAGGGAGAAAACCCTAAATAATCCATCATACTTCCAGAAAAGTTTCGCAGCGTCACCGCCACCGAAGGGGAGATTCGGGGGTAAGAAAGTCTCTGTTCTGGCACCCTGCCGGGATGGGGAAGTGCCCCCGGAGCCATCTTCATCACCGTTGCTGATTCCCATGATGAGGAGGGAGTAGTTCTTCCTCGAGGCTAAGGGCTCTACCGGTAGCTATGTGTTCATCTCTCTCTATGCATGATCTTGTTGTGGTCATGAGCTTTGTAATCAAGTAGATCTACCTTGCTACTCAAGTGCTTCAATAGATCTCTGCTCTCCCCATGTGAGTGAAAGTGACAGTGTGCATGCCATGGTGGCACTTAGGCTAGAGTCTACATAAATACTCATCGTGCTTTAATAGATATATGCTTTTCTCCACGTGTGTGAAAGTGATAGCATGCACACCGTGTGTGGCACTTAAGCTAGGTTACATATATCTTTATCATGAGTATATTTTGAGTTGGTTTTCTCTATGAAGTTGTGGTGTTTGTTGGAACCATCTAGCGCTCAAGGTGACAGTGTGGGGTTATCTAGATTGGGAAAGGCGGACTTTGAGGTGTGCTGTTATAGCCCTACCATGGATTAGAGTGTCCAACCGAAGAGTAGTTAAGAGTAGTATCATGAAGAGAGGATATTTATATGAGAGAGTGTTCACTAGTGAAAGTATGATCCATAGGCCTTGTTTCTAAACATTAAAACACCATTTGCATCTAGATCTATTGCATGTTTGCTTGCTTCCATCTTTATTTCAGTTTCACACACATTACCCCATGTCAACAACAAGTCAGAAGCTATTTTCTGGCACCGTTACCACTTGTATTTCACTATATCTTCGCCGAACTAGTGCACCTATACACCTAACAAGTGTATTAGGTGTGTTGGGGACACAAGAGACTTCTTGTATCTTGATTGCAGGGTTGCTTGAGAGGGATACCTTTGACCACTTCCTCCTTGAGTTCGATAAACCTTGGGTAATCCACTTAAGGGAAACTTGTTGCTGTTCTACAAACCTCTGCACTTGGAGGCCCAACAATTGTCTACAAGAATAGAAGTGCGTAGACATCAGATAGCCGAATTACCATATTACTTTTGCTTCTACAGATATTCCAATCGCTGGAGGACTGGCTGCCTCCACTTGATGAGGAGGTGCCCGAAGAGCTCCTTATCAATGGAGGAGACGAACCCACCAAATAAGAAGGAGAGACCGAAGAAGCCAAAGAGGAACCAGAACCAGTCTCGGCGAGCTGAAAGGCGCGTGGCCAGCTGCATCATGAAGCAGAGGCCAGTCATAGCCTAGAGGAGTCAGATGACGATCTGGAAATCATTGGAGATGAGAGCTCGAAGCGGATTCCTACTCCGGCCAAAGTACGTCGTCATGCTGGCTCCATCGAGGCGGGACGTCCCAATCGCCCGGGCTGGGGCCTGACAAGCCAACCCACCCCAGCACCGGGCAACATGACATCCCAGTCGCCAGGTGATTTCCTCCTTCATGCAATTTATTCAAATCACGTACATTCGATATGTATTTGTTCAACCTCACACTTATGTATATCTTCAGGAGTGGCGTGAAGAAGGTCAAGCGGGCGATCATCGCGAAGGTGCCTTTGAACCATAAAGATGCCGAAGACAAGGACATTAGAGAGCGGGGGGAAACAGAGGCCGATGACCTCGTCCCTGGTACAAAGAAGCGGAAGAAAGGCAACTCCACCATGGAAGTTGCATAGGTCATCTAAGAGGCCCGAGTCGCCGGTCCTACCATGGACAAGATTTTGCCGGAGGAGGGAGGCAACCCGATAGAGACGGCCCCAGCGGAGGGTGGCGCGCTCGAGGAGGAGACGCCAAGGGAGGAAATCGTCTCTCACCCGGTTGGTTCTCCAATGACCGTTGCCGCCGCATTCCCGAGGTTTCTTCCAAGGGCGGTGGTGAATGTGGCAACGCGGTCACTGGCAATGGAAGAGGTGATCGATGGGAATGACGGCGTAATGGAACAACAAGCTAGTGGCGTGCCATTTCCTTTGGCGTCAATGGGGTCAACCGACATGTACTGGCTTCTGGGCGAGGTCCTCCAGGTATGTCCAGTCCACGAGAGTCTAGTCACTAAATTTTCGCGACTGGGGTCTCTGAACTTGAGTCTCCAGTCCCGAGGATCTAGGCGCTAAAGTGTAGCGACTTGAAACTTGGGTCTCCAGTCCCCAAAGATATAGGAACTAGGGTGTAGCGACTAGAGGCTTTGGTGATCTTTTTGTTGTTTCTATAGCACGAGTCAATTGACCTACGGGCAGAACTGGAGCAGGTGCAGCGATATTTAAAGGTCTCTTGATAGGTGATTCGCCAACTTTAGAATGTTGCTGGTGAGTTTTTGCTATCTTGTTGTTTGTTTCGGACGAGTGTCCTTTTGGTTCTTACGTTGGAGCTCCTATTGCAGCTGGCCATTCCTTGGCAATTTCCAAATCCCGTGAAGGTTTCGTCCCCGCGGCTGAGCTTGAGTCCGCAAGGTCTTCAACGACTGCAGCGTAAAAGAAGCTTAAAGAACTAGCGGTCGAGCTTCAGTCGGCAAAGGTTGCTCTGGCTCAGTCGGAGGATAAGGCGAAGGGCGCTACTTCCTTAGAGAAAGCCGACTGCAAGGCCTCCGCGCTGGAGATTGTCGGTCTGCAGCCCAAGTTCTCTGCGTTGGAGAATGTCGTCATCAATGACTGCCAGGAGCTCCTTGGTGAGCTTATTATTTCTTTTGAACGGAGGCTCGGCGTGGCGAGTCCCCGAGCGTCTGTTGGCCTAAGACCACATTTCTGATTCTTTCAGGTATCATAGGTTGTCGTGATCCAACGGTGCAGGACCTCGGTGTTGAAGAGTGCATGGCTATCGTGCTCAACACGGCCACTGCTTCTGCACTATGCATGCATGATGTATTGCTAGGCATTACCCACACTGAGGCGGTGCCTGGGGGGTTCATGGAGATGTGGAAATACCTCGAGGAAGCTCCCGCATTCGTTGACTAGATGATGCGCTCATCGTTTCGTCGCAGAGCGACTACGACATTGGGACTCGGGCTCACCCATTTCCCTGAGGACTTCGAGCTTGACGACGTCACCAGCGGGTATCCCTCAGCCACTGGTAAGGTGGATATTGCGGATGTCCTGGCGCTGAATGTGAAGGCATCTCCTTACATGGAGCGTGTGTTGGCGATTGGCGACCTCCTGCCGTATCAAGAGACGCAGGTGGCCCCTGGTGACACCGACTCGACGCATCGCGACCTTCCGTCGGAGCGACCGTTCTAGTCGGCGGTTGCAAAGTTGCTGACGACTTATCTGTCCAAGTTGTGGAAGCCCTTCGTTTAGGTTAAGGGGTCATACGAGGCATCTTCTTCAAAATCTACGGAGTAGGTGAAATCTCTGTAATAGAGTGTTAGAGCCGAATGGCCAGATGTACGGAACAATTTGTAATAAAGGTGTGAATGAGAATTTTTGCTTTGCAATTTGATAGCCTCGTCCAACTATGGTTGTTTGCGATTGGTTTGATTAATTTGTTTGTTGCGTCAGGGGTAACTAGTCCTCGAACATTTATTTGACCGATTGTGATGTCTGAGTTGTTAACGTGTTCTAGCTGTGTGAGTTAGCCTTGGTCGACTTCTCGTGGCTCGTGGAACCAGTCGCTAGGCGACCCCAAAGGGCGTACTGTACTTGGTGTTTTCCTAGGATGCGTGAGGCTCGTGTAAGACGAGTCCCTGAGCGTGATACTTAACCGTTCAAGGTATGGCTCCAAAGGTAGGTAAGGACATGTTTGCGCTGTATATAGAGCGTCCCACCTCCTGGATCAGAGAGCTAGTCGCATGGCGAGTCCAATTTGGGTCCTCATACTTGGTGTTTTCCTAGGACGCGTTAGGCTCGTGTAAGACGACTCCTTGAGCGTGATACTTAACCTTTCAAGTCTCCACGTCCGAGGATGAGGGGGACTAGGTGTTGTGAGAAGCACATCTGGTCGCCATGGCTTGGGAAGCCATTCGAGCGAGGTGACCCCGATGGTGGCTCTCGCTTGGTGTTTTTCGTGGATAGCCCAAATCCCTAATTACTTTGGTGCCTTTGGGATACACTACTTGGCTCTACCGAATCACTCTTCCAATGGTATATGACCAGTATAGTGGTGTGATTGCCGTACGAGTGCGACTGGCACAAGAAAAGGCGAGAAGACACAATTTGTGGTACCGATCATTTTATTCATTGATATCACGGGTGTGTAAAAGTTAGGGCGTTAAGTGTATAACTTGCGCAGAATGTTGACATCCCACGGTCGCTCGATGTTTAGTTTGCCATCGCCGCGTATGTCAATTAAATAGTTGGCGTCATTACCTAGCACTCGCCCTATGGTGAACTGCCCCTCCCATGGGGGAGATAGTTTATGCATACACTTCTTGTCCTAGACTAGTCGCAGGATGAGGTCACCTTCCTATAAGGTGCGGGTCCGTATCTAGCGGCTGTGATAGCGGGAGAGACCTTGCTGGTAGATGGCGACGCGGGACCAGGCGAGGTCGCGGGCCTCGTCAAGTAGGTCGATCCCGTTCTGACAGGAGATTTCATTGTCTTCTTCCACGTAATGGATGACTCGTGGAGAGTGGTGCTCGAGGTATGTTGGCCTAATCGCCTCGGCCCCGTAAACCATGAGTGAAACCCATCGAGCGATTGACGGAGGTCCAGATGCCCTAAAGTACGAATGGGAGTTCTTCGACCCAGCATCGTGGCATGCACTCGAGGGGCACTTGTAGTCGTGGCTTTAGGCCGTGCAAGACACTTTGATTCGCGTGCTCAGCTTGGCCATTTGACTCGTGATGAGCGACTGAGGCGAGGTCGAGTTGGATCCCGTACTCCTGGCAGAATTCTGCCATGGCTCCTTTGGAGAAATTGGTGATGTTGTCTGTGATGATGCTGTGCAGGTAGCCATATCAGTAGATGAGTTCGCGGAGGAACTTGGTGGTTGTTTTTTCATCGCACTTCTTTATGGGTTTCGCTTCGAACCATTTGGTGAATTTGTCGAATGCGACCAGGAGGTGCGTGGAACCGGAGGTCGCGGTTTTAAATCGACCCACCATATCGATTCCCCATGCGGCGAATGGCCATGTGATGGGGATAGTCTTAAGCTCCGAACCAGGGATATTTGTCTAGTTGGCATATTTTGGCATCCGACGCAGCGCTGGACGATGTCAGTTGCGTTAGCATGGGCGGTGAGCCAGTTGAAAACGTGGCACATGGCCTTGGCGACCAGCGACCTGGCATCGGCGTGGTGGCCGAAATCTCTAGCGTGAATGTCTTGCAGGATTCGGTGCCCTTCCTGGAAGTAGTGTGGGAGCCGGCGTTTGGCTCAGAAGACTGCATATACCAATTTTTAGTACTGCGGGTAGAGCTGCTTCGAATTGGTGAGGACCTCTCTAAGGTATTACATCAGGCGTTGGGTGAGGCGTTCTTTGCCTTCCTCGGGTCGCTCTATGACCATTACGGTGCTGACGACTCGACTGGAAGCTGACAGGTACATGAGCATTGGCTCCTTTTGCGCGGGCGCGGCGAGCGGTGGTTCCGCGAGTAGCACCTCTTTTAGTGTGGCGAGTGCTTTATTAGCCTCGCTATCCCACTCGAATGTGGGGTTCTTGCGCATGAGTTGGTAGAGGGGCATTGCCTTCTCGCCGAGTCAGGGGATGAAGCGACTGACAGCCACCATTCGCCATGCTAGCTTCTGTATGTCACGCAGGCACTCGGGTTTGCCGAGTCGCGCGATGGTGCAAATTTTGGTAGGGTTCAGCTCGATGCCACGCTTGGATACGGCATATTCCAGTAGTTGTCCGGTGGGAACGCTGAACGTACACTTTTCTGGGTTGAGTTTTATCTTGTACTTCCGCAGATTTGCGAAAGTTTTCACGAGGTCAGCGAGTAAGTCGTCTTGTCGAGTCGATTTTAAGACTACGTCGTCGATATAGGCGTGTATATTGCGGCCAATTTGCCTCTCCAAGCATGCATGCATCTTCTGGTAAGTTGCCCCGGCATTCTTAAGGCTAAAGGTGATGTCTACACACTTCTATTCTTGTAGACAGTTGTTGGGCCTCCAAGTGCAGAGGTTTATAGAACAGCAGCAAGTTTCCCTTAAGTGGATTACCCAAGGTTTATCGAACTCAGGGAGGAAGTGGACAAAGGTATTCCCTCTCAAGCAATCCTGCAATCAAGATATAAGAAGTCTCTTGTGTCCCCAACACACCCAATACACTTGTCAGGTGTATAGGTGCACTAGTTCGGCGAAGAGATAGTGAAATACAAGTGGTAACGGTGCCAAAAAAGCTTGACGGTGAGGTAAAGACTAAAGCAAGCAAACATGGAACAGATCTAGTAGCAAACGGTGTTTCAATGCTTAGAAACAAGGCCTAGTGATCATACTTTCACTAGTGAAAACTCTCTTATATAAATATCCTCTCTTCATGATACTACTCTTAACTACTCTCCGGTTGGACACTCTAATCCACGGTAGGTCCTTCCCCAATCTAGATAACCCCACACTATCACCTTGAGCGCTAGATGGTTCCAACAAACACCATAATTTCATAGAGACATCCAACTCCAAATATAACTCGTAACAAATATTCAATCTAGCCAAAGTGCCACACACGGTATGCACGCTGTCAACTTTCACACACGTGGGTAAAGCATAGATCTATTAAAAGCTTCGTGGTTCTGTGTTGCTCCGTGAAAATAATAACTTTGGCTTTTGTCCCGTCCAATTCCGAGAATATTGATTTTTTGCCTTTCTGGAACCAAAAACAGAAGAAAACAGGCAACTGGCACTGTGGCAACTTGTTAATAGGTTAGTTCCAGAAAAGATATAAAACACCTCAAAGTATAGACAAGCAAAGCAAAGTAGATACAAAACAAGCATGGAGCATCAAAAATTATAGTTACGTTTCCAACGTATCAAGCATCCCCAAGTTTAACTCCTGCTCGTCCTCGAGTAGGTAAGTGATAAGAAGAATAATTTTTGAGGTGACATGCACCATCAAAACCAAGATCAAACCATTTGCAAGCATTGAAAGCTGGGATCAAAGAACTCTAAGCATGTGCATGAAAGATGGAGTTCTAACAATAGGACATAGTAACTATGCATGCAACATGAAAGGCTACAAAAAAATATCATGAATAACATGCATTGAAAAATATTTATTTGTTTCACATACAGAAAACATGGCATAGTGGCATTTAGCTTGTCCCTCATAGAGTAGTAAATAAATGCATAGGACACCTTCAAAGTTCACAAGGGTGACTAGAAACAAGTAGCATAAGAACAAGTAATATCACAATATGCATCAATCAATAAGCTTTGGAACACTGCAAATAGAATGACAACTATGCTCTCTTAATGGTGCCTAAAGGTAGAAGGGGAGACTCAATAGTGGTGGAAGAAAGACCTTTTATAAAGGAATCAGGGATTTCAAGTTTCAAAAAGAGCTTCTAAAAATTATGGTACTTGTTAGCTTCCAGCCCTCATTGCCCCTATTATAAGCATATTGAAGTGATTAATTTTAAAGTGAACAAAGATGGAGTATATGCTTGACGAAGTATAAGTTGGCAATCTCAAGTCCCTTGAATACGAGGGCCACACCTCATGCTACTCAACTTCAGTCACCGGTAAGTTCTTGTCATTGTAAGTATTTGCATATCATAGAGAACCGCCAACGGGGTACCCCTTGCACATGGTAGAGGAGCTATCCCATAACCAAAATGACAAGGCAAGCAGACAATGAGCATCTCAGCAATCTTCTTATTTACCATGGGAATATGGTGATTTTTTCTCTCTTTCCTCTTTTCTCAATGTGTCTCTTTTTTTATAAGAAGAATGCTTCATAGATGTCACTATGGTGATGCTGCAAGTTTCCACCATGATTAGGCACGGCTTAGGCTAGCGGCCCAGGCGTATCTCTAACACAGAATACAAACTCCATGGACTTACAAGTTCCCTCTTTATTTCACACTGGTGACATCCATAGACAAAAGAGCATGATATCAACTGAGTACAAAGTATAAGTGCAATGTTGAAAACGTTCCCCATGACAGCACGGTTCTACTAATTCCAACATATAAGTGCAAACATATACAACATAGATGACACAATGGTTCAAGTTTATTAGGGTCAAAGAATATAAAGTGTGCCATCAATTTTGTGAGGGCTTTAATCACTAAGTTTTCACATAACAAGATATATTTTAGTTGGAAGATAGCTGAAAACAAGAATATACTTTGGAATGGTGTAACACACCATGCATAGGAGTTTATAGTGGACACTTTGTAATAACTTGGTTTCTTGGAAGTTGGAGGCATGAGTAGAACTTACTCGTACAAGTGTAGGCTAGCAAAAGACTGGGAGCAACCAACTAAGAGAGCAATAATGGCCATAATCATGCAGTGCAACAAAACATTACTAATCAAAGCATAGATTGGTACTACAAGTCAAGGAATAAATGATCATAGAGGCTATGGTGACTTGTTCATAGTAATAACATGGTATGGGCATGTGCCAAGTCAACCCAAACAAAGCATCAAAGGAGAATACCACAATACTATGTTTTTGCATGCTAAAACAACGCATAATTCTTTCAAGGCACACTAAGCAATCCCAATTGTTTGGAACAATACATGCTACAGCAATAATCACTAAGCATAAGGTCAAAACAACACCTAGCATGTCATGCTAAAGTCTAAGTCACAGTCAAAGAAAGCTTTCTTTTGTACCACTTAAGCATGAAGCTCTCTACTCTTTTCCAACACCAAACAACTTATTTGAAACAACTCACAAAGATAATAATCAATAAATATAAGTGAGCTTGTCTCACAAATCCACAAAGAATAACTAAAAAGTTCTAAGATGAAAGCACAAGAAAACTAAGGCTAAACGCAGTGCTAGCAAAAGTGAACACTCACAAAACAATAAGAGTGAAAACTAGAGTGTTCTAGGCAATGGAAACATAGTGTGTCTCTCTCCAAAAGAAGTATGGTGTAACCAACCAACTTAATCAAGCAAACTAAGCAAACGGAAACCAAAAACGAAAACTAAGACGCTCCAAGAACAACACAACAATGCATGAAACAATAAAAACGAAGTGTCTAGAAAGACCTGAGATTTTATTGATGAAGAAGGGGATGCCTTGGGCATCCCCAAGCTTTGACGCTTGTACCTATTGAATATTTCTTGGGGTGACATGGTATGGCATCCCCAAGATTGAGCTTTTTTCCATTTTTCATCTCATTACATCATTCTTTCTCTACACCTGCAAATTTTCCTTCATACAAAACTTCACACAATCTTCATTAGCAACATTAGTATATTAAAAAGATATTAGACCTCTGGAAAAGCTTTGGAACAGCAAAACTTTTCAATAAAAACACAAGATACTGTAGCAACTCCTTCAAAAATCTCAATTTCTCAAAAAGAACCCAAAAAGGAATCAATAAGAAGCAAATGCAAATAATGGCAGAAATCTGTCAAAACAGACCAGCATGTATAAACCTATTTTTTCAAAGACCTTATGTTGCTCAAATCAAACAGTGTTGAACTAACTAAAGTTATCTAACATACTGGGGGATGTATTCGTAAATTTTCAGCTCAATCCGACTTACAGAGACTCCTCACGAATTGTTATGGTGGAGGACAGAAATCTGTTTTGGGACAGCAACTCCCCAAATCTTACTTCCCTCTCATTAGAGGTCATTCTTGGCACAAAAAGCAAACAAAAAGGATAAGGAGAGGTTATTACAGAAGTAATAACTTCCAAGACTCAAGAAAAATCTTGGGTTATCTCCCAACAAGTACTTTTCTTTAATGCCTTTAAGTTAGGCATGATAGTTTCAAAGATGCTCACATAGGAAATATGAATTGATTTAAAAGAGAGCATCAAGAAGCAAATTCAAAGAACATTTAAGTCTAACCCACTTCCTATGCATAGGAATCTTGTAAATAAACAAGTCATGAAAGCACAAAGCAACAAGCATAGGAAAGCAAAACAAATGCAACTTCAAAAGTTTCAACATAAAGAGGGGAAACTTAATATTCTTAAGATGCATAAAACCATGTTTCCCTCTCTCATAATAACTTTCAGTAGAAACATGAACAAAATTAACAATATAACTATCACATAAAACATTCTTATCATGAGCCACATGCATATAATGATTATTACTCTCCACATAAGAATAGCCATTCTTATTAATTGTAGTGGGAGCAAATTCAACAAAATAGCTATCATTATCATTCTCATCACCATAATCATCAAATATAGGAGGAAGATTATAATCACAATTAACTTTATCCTCAATAATAGGTGGACTAGAAATATCATATCCATCATTGTAATCATCATATATTGGAGGTTTCGTATCATCATAAGCAATAGAATAACTATCTTCCCAAGTGTGTTCATTTGTAAACATATCATCATTGGAAGGAACATGGATAGCACTAATAGCACAGCAATTATTAATATCATCATTTTTAGAATTGGTACCAAAGATATTTTCAATATCAAAATTAGTGTGCTTTTCCCAATCATCATCACTAATATAGGTAACAGGCATATGAACATCATCTAGTTCAGACTCATCAGCAAAAACTATGGTAGGAGTAACATGCTTAGGGGAAGATACTGTTTCCTCTCTCCTTTTACTCCTCTTCTTCTTCTCCTTCTCCTCTTTAGGAGGGAGAGGCTTGAAAGTAAGCTTCTCCACATACCCTGGTTTATTGTTAGAGACAATAGAAGAAACTTTGGACGAATCCTCCTTTTCATTAATAAGATCAAAACACATATCAGTCCTGTCATAATTTGGTAAAATATCATCTTTTATAAGATTTTGTATGTAAGTATTTGCGTGGAAGTTTTCAACACAATAAAGATGACAACCATGCAGGACGCTATTCATATCAAAAGTACTCATGTCTATCAAAGAGGTTTTTCTTGATAACTCTTCACACTCCAAAAATAATGTAAGTTCATCATGTTGATTATCAGTGATCATGTTATCACAATACAAACTTGCAGTATTATTATGGCCTAAGCATTGAAAATTGAAATGACCCACTTCAAAGCAAAGTTCACAAATAAAAGGATATACGGCACAAACTTTTTTACCAAGATCATCTAGAGCCTTATACCACTTTCTAGTTTTTTCATTCTAGTGGGTGCTACAATATTCTTCTTCTGTTTGATTCTTCTCACAAGGTCTATGCATACCACAAAAATTAACATGCTTATAAGAAATAGTACTTTCAGAAGTTTGAGCATGTTTATTGCAATCATTAATAACATTTTCATTTTCCATGCAAGTGTCTTTAAAAGGTTCATGACACATGTCCCATTTTTATTTAGGAGCATTAATATGGGAAGCAAAGGCTCCATAATATTTAACAAGAATTTGAGGATCAATACCGTATCTAGCACTAAGCTCTTGAAAATTAGCAGTTTTAGCGAAAGACTTAATGCAATCATACTCATAGTTTATACCTGGTTTTTTTACCTTTGTCGTTATCCCAACCTTCGGTATTTCTTTGAATTGTTTCAAGAAGATCCCACTTAGCCTTGACCTACTTACTTGTGAAGGATCCCTCTAAACAGGTATCCAGATAGTCCTTGTAATGTCCTGAAAGCCTTGCATAAAAATTATTGATAACAACATTACTGGGGAGCTCATGAATGGGAAATTTGAGCATTAGTGACTTCAATCTCCCCCAAGATTGGGCAATACTTTCTCCCTCATGAGGATGAAAATTATAAATATAATTCCTATCTTTATGAATTTCATGAGGAGGATAAAATTTAGAATAAAAGAGAGATTCAAGTTCCTTCCACTCAAAATGATGAGGATCATCTAGTAGCTTATACCACTCCCTTGCTTTGTCCCTAAGTGAGAAAGGGAATAGCTTCCTCTTAACTTGGTCCATTGAAATACATGCACACTTGAACAACTCGCATAATTCATGTATAAAGAGTAAATGATCACTAGGATGGACAGTTCCATCTCCAAAATAGCAGTTATTCATAACACGTTCAACAATTTCAATAGGTATCTTAAAAGGGACACTTTCAGTATGTGGATTTAAAATATCACAAGTATCATTATAATTACCACATATGGGAGATAAAGTATCATGAGAGCAAATTTTCTTCCCTAAAGCTAGGGAGCTAAAAAGATCTTTCTCATAAAAACTGGCTTCCCCAAGTTTAGACGTTTCCATACCATTAGTAACAATGGTGTTCAAAAAATTCATACTAATAACATTGCTATTAGCATGCAAATAAAGTTCCATAGTTTTTTTTAATTTTCGCTTCAAACACTTCATGTCCTAGCTCAAGATAAATACTATAAAGCTCTGTAATTTTGTTGTTGTTTTCCATTAAGACTAACTAGTGAAAAGAAGAAACAAAAAGACAAAACTACAGAATCTAAAGGAAATAACTTCGAGCACTCACACCGGAGGGTGTGAGTACCTTTTACCTTACCTCCCCGGCAACGGCGCCAGAAAATAGCTTGATGTCTACGCACTTCTATTCTTGTAGACAGTTGTTGGGCCTCCAAGTGCAGAGGTATGTAGAACAGCAGCAAGTTTCCCTTAAGTGGATTACCCAAGGTTTATCGAACTCGGGGAGGAAGTGGTCAAAGGTATTCCCTCTCAAGCAATCCTGCAATCAAGATACAAGAAGTCTCTTGTGTTCCCAACACACCCAATACACTTGTTAGGTGTATAGGTGCACTAGTTCGGTGAAGAGATAGTGAAATACAAGTGGTAACGGTGCCAGAAAACAGCTTGACGGTGAGGTAAAGACTAAAGAAAGCAAACATGCAACAGATCTAGTAGAAAACGGTGTTTCAATGCTTATAAACAAGGCCTAGGGATCATAATTTCACTAGTGAACACTCTCTCATATAAATATCCTCTCTTCATGATACTAATCTTAACTACTCTCCGGTTGGACACTCTAATCCACGGTAGGGACTTCCCCAATCTAGATAACCCCACACTGTCACCTTGAGCGCTAGATGGTTCCAACAAACACCACAATTTCATAGAGACATCCAACTCCAAATATAACTCATAACAAATATTCAATCTGGCCAAAGTGCCACACACGGTATGCACGCTGTCAACTTTCACACACGTGGGTAAAAGCATAGATCTATTAAAGCACAAAGAGTATTTATGTAGACTCAAACCTAAGTGCCACCATGGCATGCACGCTATCACTTTCACACACATGGGGAGAGCAGAGATCTATTGATGGAACGGATAAACCCTGCGGCGAGTAGCCACTGTACTTCTTCGGTGATTACGTGGCAACACTCTTCGTTGAATCCTATGGGAGAGTAGCCGCAGCGACTGCTTTACTGGCCACACTTTTGGGTCGGTGTTTACTTTGTGCTCAGCTAGTTCCCTCGGGACACCTGGCATGTCAGATGGCTTACATGCAAAGATGTCACGATTCTCATGGAGGAACTCGATGAGAGCACCTTCCTATGCGGGAGTAAGGTTTGAGCCTACGGTGAACCGCTGGCTCGACACGCCTGGAACAAGCTCGACCTGATGAGTGTGTGCAGAGGCCTCGAACGCGGTGGGTGCGAAGCCTGCCATTGTTGGCTTGTTTAGGATGGAAGGGTCTTCATTGGCGATCCCACGCGTATACTTCACGAGCTCATTGGCGTGGTTTGTTTCTTCGACAATGACAGCATCGGCCAGCTGGGCGCCATTATCCTTGCATTCCATGGCCATGTATGGGTCGCCGTGCATGGTGATTGTTCCATGGGGGACCGGAAGCTTCATCATGTTGTAGGCGTAGTGAGGAGCCACCATGAACTTGGTGAATGCTTGTCGCCCCAACACGCAGTGGTATGGGCTGCGAAAGTTCACCAGCTCAAAGATGATCCGCTCCGTGCGGAAGTTGGTTGGTGTGCCAAAGGTGACCGGCAACATCACCTTGCTGATTGGATATGCCTTCCCATGGGACGATGTCGTAGAAGGTGCAGAGGGTCGGCTCGATCATGGACTACGGGAGTTGCAGTCGCCTGAAAGTGTCTAGGTACATGATGTTGATGGAGCTCCCTCCATCCATGAGTGTATTTGGCAGCCAGTAGTCAGCTACCTTTGGCTTAACTACCATGGAGACTCGTCCTAGGTACTCGATCATGGGTGCATGGTCTTCACGGCTCCATATAATGCTCTGCTCTAACCAGTTTAGCCAACGTGGGACATCGACTTGTTGTATCGCATTGACGATGACATCGCGGGCGACTAATTTCTTCTCGCGCTTTGTCCCCATGCTAGTGAATGTATGGAGCGAGACGATGGAATTTCCGAATGCTCCGGAATTGTCATTCTCCCATGGTTGATTGGGGTTCTAGCCCTCTCTATCCTGGCGTGCCTTCTCAATTTCTTTGAGAGTGTGGCAGTCGGCGGTTGTGTGGGTGGAGGGTTTGCCTTCCCTGTTGTGGTAAAAACATGGTTGGTTTAGCAGGGCTATGAGGTCTAATTTCGGCCGAACCACAATATTACAATGTTGGTTGCTCCACTAGCGATGGAATTTGGCAGGGTCACGCGAGTTGTAACCAGTGTTGGCGACAAAATCTGGCCTGTCATCTATGCGTTGCTTGGTCAATTGGCATGTGTTGCTGTAGCGGGGTTCACGTGTCTGACCGCTATTTTGGATGCTCATGCGGCGCCTTCCACCCAACTCGTCGTCGGTTTCTTGAATTAGGTACTCCTCCGAGTAGTGCTTGGCAATCTCGAGGAGGTCAGGCATGTTGTTGAGCGTTTGGTAGACCCGCTTGATCTTAGCGACTAGAGGTTCATACCGACATGCATTTTTGAAGCAATGGATAGCCTTGTCTGGGTGGATGCCTGCGGCATTAATCCACAGGTACTGCCAGCGCTGGACCTAGTGTTGGGTCGACTCTCTTGGCCCTGGATGCATCGCTCTAGGTCCTCGATTATAGTCGCGCGTGAGTGGGAGCCCTCGAAATGCTTGACGAAAGCTTCACGCATTTCCTCCCACGAGTCGATGTTGTTATCAGGGAGGGTGTTGATCCACTGGCGACTCGCGCCCTCCATCATCAGGGGGAGTTAGCGAGTGGTCAGTAGCTCCTTATGGCCGGCCATCCCCATTGCCATGAGATATGTGTCAATCTATACCTTTGGGTCGAGCGTGGGGTCGTATTTCTCAATGTCCCTCGGTCCTCGAAAGTTTGGAGGGTAACTTTTGCCTCGGACCATTGGTCCGAAGCATGGCGGGCCTACTCGGCTGAGGCTGTCGCGGTTGGTGAATGTATGATTGAGATTGCGCTGCTCGTTGGAAGAATTTTGTGGGGTTGGCGACCGCTGGTTAGGCTTTCCTCGGTGCAGGGAGCGGACAGTTATTTGTATTTTCCACCGACCATTCGCTTGGGCGATTGGACGATGTCACCCTACTATTGGTTGATCTAGAATAGACCCGCCCTAGCGATTCGCAGCCCGCGTTTTGCTGTTCGACGGATTTGGATAATAGGGCTTGAGCATACTTGATCTGGATCGCACTGTCACCCGTAGGGTTTAAGTTCGTGACCGCTGCCTGAATCGCGATGACATTGTCCATCGGAGTCGAGTAGAGGGAGGGGCCATTGGCATCATACTCCCATGGAGCGACTTCTATCCGCGGCTGCTCCGTAGGAGGCATGTGGAGAGGTGCTGGTGGAGCTCCATGCGCAGTCGACCTAGCTGGTGGGCGGCTGCTTTCTCCAGGTGGCGCGTTGTCGTGGACCTCACGATCGACCGCGTGGGCGAGGTCATTCTCGTCGTTGAAGTTCAGGGATCTGCCCTGGGTGGAGAGATGACGTCGCCGCGTCACTCGGCATTGGTGGTAGGCCAAGAGTTATTGCGCGGTCTCTTGTTTGATGCGAAATTTTTCACGCTCAATTTTCACTTTCTCCCTGGCCTTGTTTAGCTCCATGCGGTGCTGCTCGATCTCGTCGGTGGTCGCTATTGGTGGGAGGGGTAGTGAAAGGATCCACCGGTGGCTCTTTGTTGTTTGCCATGTGGATGGTGTGATGGATGGCAGGATAGGTCTCATCTGGAGATTCCGACCCAAGTTGTAGTCGAGGAGTTGGGGGATCGAGTCGTCCTCGTAGTCCCTAGCGTTGGAGACTTTGGTCATGGAGCTGGCCTTAGACGCGGGGGGGCAACAAATCCACGGCCAGCGTAGGAGTCGCCGAGTCGGCATCGTCATCGCAGAGGGTAGAGTTGCTTTCGACCGACCCATCCTCGGCCGAGTCGTATTTGGAGGCGAGGAGGGTGATCGATTGGATCTGCTCCTCCGAGAGTAGATTGCGTGGAGGTGATCTGTTGCTGATGACGAATCCGGCGTGATCCTCCAGGTCGATAGCATCAGCGAAACCGACGAAGAGGTTGATGGAGCCAATTGGCACTATGGCGGCATGCGTGACCGGACGCAGCTACTCGGCAGGATCTGGAAGAATCCGCCGGTAGCGATCATGCGACCGATTGCGTAGGGTAGGCGAATTGGAGTATAGGGTATCGCCGTAGATCTAAGGCTTGACTCACCAAGACCCATGGTGGGCGCCACTATCGTGGGAATGGACACGGCAGTCACTACCAGGGGTAGCGATTAAGTCGAAGTAGGGCAAGAGTGAGTCGCCATTCGCGGATCAAGATTGAGGGCAAGACGGAGGGTTTACCTAGGTTTGCCCCCCGTAGGGTAAAGACCAAGGAAAAAATAGCATGCTAAAAAAATAGTGTGGCCCTTCTCCAAACGCTATGTAAGTTATAACGCGCTAATAGCGTGCTATTTTTCAAAAAAACGTTTACAAAAAAATTAAATATTGACAGATATAGCATGTACTACTAGGGATTTTAGCAACTAATTTTTTCTAGAGTAATACATGCATAACCAATTAACTGGTGCGGCAAAATGACGAAGTCCAGGTCACAATGATCACCAAATTTAACATGACAAGGTCAATATCATGGTATTCACCAAAAAAATCCATGAAGAAATTACATCTATGGGCTGAATGAGCTTATGAGCTGGTGCTATTTTCATAGATTTTTTAGCGTTGCTATTGCGTTATGATGTTATAGCGTATTTAGCGTCATTATAAAGCGAATAGCGTCATAGCGAGCAGGTTTTGTATAGCGTAGCGTTCGCCTCCCAAATACGCTATAGCGTCGAAATAGCGCGCTATTTTTTCCATGGTAAAGACCTACTTCCTGCTTGATTGTATTAATGGCGAGTGAGATTACAAGGTGGGTGAACTCGGCGTATGAGCAGCGAGTCGCGAGTATGGGGTAGCTAATAGCTTGTTAGTACAATGGGAACCCTAGGGAGGTTTGTATAGGTATACCTCGCTAAGGTTTTACAAGATCTCAACTGAATCAGTAAGGGTTTCGGGAGTTTAACCTAATCCGACTACGTCTAGCTATGGTCTTGGGACTTTGCGTCCAGTAGCCGGTCTTCATTGAAGCCTTTATTCCAGTCGTCATCATTGCAGGCCTAGTCGACATTGTCCTGGCCAATCGTTTCTGCCTTTGCGGATACTCTGATTGGCATATCCCCATCAACCAGTGACATAGTCGTAAAAAAACCTTAAAAATAGAGAATGTGGAAAAAGTTCAAAATGACATTCTTTAGGATGGAATCCTATCATGTGAACTAGTTGTCATGAAATATGATAAAATCATTTTTTGATAACTTTTGAACAAACTAGTTTCACAAGATGGCCTATCATGTATGAACATCAATGGTATCAAGCCAAATGACGAAGGTTTTGGTCATTCTCAGAGTATCTTTCATGATAATGTACCCTTTTTGGCACAGACATGGATCTTTCCATGCTAAACAAGTGATAAAGAGGATTTCTATTTTTTGTGGAGAATTTTTTTCCAAATGGAAAACAAGGGTGCCTAGTGAAGCAAGTACCATATATAAAATTCCAAATGGAGGTTTGCAAGTTTCACACAATTAGATCCTATTGGAGGCCACTATATAGAGTGATGTTATGGATATGGGTCAAAAAACCTTCGGCAACAAAAAATACTTCGTTTCTCGAGACCGGTCTGAATACATCTTTGGCAACGGGTCCCAAAACCGTCATCGATATGGGTGTTTATTGCAACGGGTATCTTCTTTTGTCTATTTCATTAAGGTGGAACTCATCAGTTACGGTTACTTTGCTTCCACTCGTTTTCTTTGAGATTTTTTTGTGTGTCCATAAGATAAATATATATTTAACAGCACATTTACAACACATTAAAATCCTGCCAACATAAGCTCTAAAACTTCATCATATCTCATTCATCATCATTACATTCATAGCAAACTCTCAGAGACTACAATGCCATGTCAATAGAAAGAATGTCACACTTTTTGAGAGAAGCTCAACGCTAAGGAAAATGTCCTTGGTAAAAGGGCAGAAAGAATTAACAATTTCTTCTCTCGATCATTTTCACTAATCTCCGCTAGCGCCCGTTTATCCATCTCGTCTCATCTCAACTTCTTGAGATAAGGATGGAGACACGGAGGAATTTTTTGTCAACAGAACCACCAACACCACATAATACTGAATGTTTACAAATTGCAATGGTAAGTATATATGCCTACATATAACTTTGTCGTATTGGTTAATGAAAAGGAGCAACCAACCAACATATTGACAACAAGATTTAACTCGACTTCTCCATGGTACGATAGACCTAAACATTTCTTGTCATGGAAGCCAACACCTGCTTCCGCATTTTTATGCAGTGTCACCAAAATGTTATCTATATGTATTGTCACTGATGTGATATTTCGGTCACACTTCATAATATATTTTTTGTTAAAATATTATATTATACACACCAAAACTTCACAATACGGGTGGATATATATGGTGATTTTTGAATAGAAATAGCTTGATGTCCTATAAACATAAAATTGAAGAATGAAGTTAGTTAATCGACATTAGTACAAGAACAATTTAAAACCATAAAATAATTAGTTGTAAAAATAGTGTCCTCACCTAAGTCTATTAGTTGTAAAACAACCAAGGCGGGAAGTTGAAAAAACAACGACCACTTTAGACTCTTAACCTAATGGAGTAGTGGTCGTTGTTTGTTCTAGATTACCGGATGGCCGGTATTTATCGGCATACTTTCTTATGACGTGTCACCAAAACAGACTCCTATTTTTAAATGACTTTTGACTTAGTCACAAGACCACTTAATTTTACAGAATTTACCTATAGTAAACACATGACTACTTAATCTAAACAAACAGATTATGTAACCAGTATTTAATAGTTATAGAATTATGTAAACATAAACAGAACAACCACAATCAAAATCAGAGTGATCTACACATAACATTCACAATCGCCCAAATAGAAAAAGTATAATGATGTAACACAAACAGTACAATAATCTAAAAAGGATAAAAATAATAACCATATATTAAAATAGCTAAACATAAAATTCATGACAACTAAAGAAAAGAATGATAATAATCTAACCATATTAAACAAAATACCCTAACTATGAACAAACCCTAGTTCATGGACATGACGGTTTGACACAAAAATATTTATACCTTCGCATCAGGTAACTTCCTTGTCTTCGTCATCCTCTAGATCAAGGCGCCATGCGTGGAGGAAAATTTTGTATGCGACCACAACTGGCAGGCTTCTTCGATGTCTACTCCAGAGACATCTCGTGCCAGCTTTGACCAGATATGGACAAAGAGGTGAGAACGACGAGAAGCTTCCATGCCTTGACACGGAGGATGCGCTCTCTCTCACCGGATAGGACACAAGAGATACATAGGTCACCTTGACTGATATCGCTTCAATATGTGGGGAGAGAGTAGCATGAGAGTGAGAGGTAGGATTTTCTCTAAGTGTTACAGGGCATTATATAGAGGGGGCGTGGCACATCGGCAACAAGCCGTTTCGTAGAACCATTTTCGTAGAGGCACATTAGAAATAGGAACTGACGAATGTCCATTGGCAATATACCGGTAACGCGGACAAAATTCTATGTGGCCTACAATATGAGGCTTGTATCGGACAGGCCTCCTCGGTCACGTGCAATTACGTTTAATCCTAGTCCTTGTCGTTTCCATTTCCGATGGAAGATATCCTTAGTGTCGCTCTATACTAGTGGGCCATGGACATACTGTCGAAGTATTTAGACTTTTTTTAGTTTCTTGGCTATATGAAATTGATTACATAAATTTTAAGACATTTTATAGGAAGTAATTCAAAATGGAACTCTAAGTGTGTTATCCACCACTCACCAAAACTGGCAAAAAAATCAGGTATCTGAATAGGGATCTACATAGTTTACCTAGTGAGTGTTCAAGACATTTGTATGGAATGGCACTGCAGTGACCCAGCATACCACTACATGTATAGTACACTATAGTCGTTGACATGACATCCACAGA
This sequence comes from Avena sativa, assembly GCA_916181665.1. Classification (NCBI taxonomy): domain Eukaryota; kingdom Viridiplantae; phylum Streptophyta; class Magnoliopsida; order Poales; family Poaceae; genus Avena; species Avena sativa. Next base: position 35,953,850 of record OV702289.1, on the reverse strand, counting down.
ACACCGTTCCGTAAATATCACATCCCTCAGAGTGGTACAACAGAAACATTGCGGGTCCATATTACAAGCATACACACATTATTATTATTACAATACCAGAAGTTTGAGACTTCAAAAGGTTCAAATTATAAACCAACTAAAAGCGGTTCATCAGAACATTGAAAGTTTAAAAATTAGATTCTGAATTGAGCTCAACAACTTATTATATAAGGTTCATGTTGCTTGGCTCAATTAGCTATTAATAACTAAGTCAACTAATCAGACTCATTGTCATCCACTCCACATCTGATATCATAGTCAACCCCTTCTACTCCTCCAGAAAAATCTGGCTCCTCATAGTAGACATCCTCTTGGCCTTCGGCTGTATACAACTAGGTGTCTTCTGGATCTTCAGAGTCTAAGTAGGGGATCAAAGGAAAGGGTGAGTAACAGCGTTACCCAGCAAGTTCATTATATGCAAGGTGGGAAGTTTGATGCTCTATCTACCACCTCGGACTATCAGTCCTTGGTACTATGCAGTTTTCGTAAATCTTTCTTCAAAGTTTGATTTTATTGTCAAAAACTATGCCCATCAGCCTTCACAGGTTGACCAGAACTTTCATGGAGTTCCTTTCCTTCCACGTTCATAGCTCCTTCCCGGAACAGGTAGTAACAAGTTATAGTTCTTACACTCTACAGAGGTGCGTTACTTTACCCATGAGATATCAACTCCATGTTGCACAACTGGGTGTACTTTCCCGTCCACAATTCCATGATGTGGGGACCAGTAGGTGATCCAAGCCAATCACTGCCCCCTTCGCGATCCCTCATGTCTCCTTGGTGTACATCATGCCCACCCATTGAATTACGGCAATGGTTAGTACAAACTGTCAGATGCCAGAACTATCGTGGGACGTTGAGGGTTCCCACTCATATGCTGCGTATCCTCTACAAGTTACCAATTAATGCATGCTACGAGGATAATGGCCACGACCTGCACATCCGGCTACATGCGAGAGGAAGAAGATACAGCTGACTTCTTCGTCTCATTCCAAATCTCATGGTTAACACGTGATATACGGCGCTAGAATCACTTATATCATGGGTTGTTAAGTCCTAGGTGTTTAATCTCATTGCAAATGGAACCCTAAGTTCCATTGCTCACCTAATCCATATCATCACTTAGGATGGTATCAAAAATTTATTTGTTTTGGGAAAATAATATTTTCTTTCTTCGGAACATAGATGATAACACACAATTTATAAATACTTTGATAAAAACTCTTCAAAGGACATGAGCAAGTGATGAACTTGCCTTGTGATTGCAAGGTAGTGAAATCAGATGCTTGCACTCGACCTTGAGCTTCTATGTCTACAAAACATCATTATTGCCCGGTAAGGACAATATTTAAAGAAGCAACAATGAATATGCATAGTAATTCAATGCATCATTTATTATTTATCTTCTTTGTGTGTTTTACCCAATATATTAGTTTCTGAAATTTCTTTATGTAATAAAGGAATTCATTTTAAGGAATAACCTTTAATATTTTGTAAATATTATATTCACTATTTTTTAATATAACATATTAGTAATAGAGTTTAAAACTAATTTTTATTAATTTTAACTCTTAGAATTATTTTCTTAATATTTCTTTTAAGAATAAGCATTTTAATTTATAACTTTTATTTTTATATCTTAAATTTCAATTTAGTATTTTTATCAAATACTATACTAATTATGGATGATAAAATTATTTTTTATTTATTTTTAGGTATCTTATTTTTTTTTATAAAATTCCATAAGGAATATATATTATAAAAATCGTTAACCTAAAGTTATTCTATTAAAAATAGATTTCTTAATTTAATTAGGTAGCTTTTATTATTATAAACCTAAAAATATATCATTTGTATTTTTAGGGATTTTATTTTATTTTCTTGAATTTATTAAATCCTAGGGGTATTTTGGTCTTTTGGTAAATCTTTAAATTCTTTTTCTTTTAAGTTTTTGGGCTACCCAATTGGGCTGACCAGGCCCACCCTGGCCCAAATGGGCTGATCAAATTTACTCACCGAAGTGGTACTGGACCCTTCGGCCCAGTACACCCCATTTCTCTCAACCTCACGCATTCCTCTCATTCTTCCTCGATCCCGTGGTGCTGTGGTGTTGTTGACGCCATCGGCATTCGATTTACGTCGCCCTAGACCTTATCGACCGCTGTCGTGGTGCATGGCAAGGTAGAAGACCCCACTCTGTCGTCTAGTCCAGTTCGATTTATCTCTAGAGCTCTCCTTCGACCAAGCTAGCTCTGTCCCGAACCCTAGGGTTTGGTGGCTGCTGGTGTTGTTCTTCTCCATCGCTCCTATGATGTTGTGTGGTGCTCCTAGTGATGTGGTGGTGTTGTTTGTCCCCGTGAATTGTTGTGGCCGCCCCCACAGCTTGGTACGGTTGCAGCGCCCTTCGGGTGCTCCCCGTGCCGCCGTGCGTTCGTCGGCCCCTCTACTTCCTCTTCTAATCGACAGGGAAGACCACTAGTAAGTTTGTTCTTTCTTCCCCCTCGTGCTTTCTGTTCTCTGCCTCTCTTGATCTCCTCTATGTGCTTCTAGTGGCCATCCCTAATTAGGGTTCATGTCTTGATTAGGGTTCACCCCTCTGATTTGATTATAATCTATTGATTGAAACTAGTAGTGATGGCTATTGAGGATGGTGATTGAGTATATCATGTTGATTACTGTCTACGGTTGGTCTTGAAAATTCTAGTGGCTTTGTTAGACTGATTCCAATTGAGTATTGGACAGTGTCTAGATGATAGCGTTACTGTGAGACTATTACTTGTGGATTATGGTGATTTGGGAATTCACTACTGTCATGATCTGATATTAACAGTAGTTTTGTCAGTGATTTATTCACTGCATTATAAGTATTGGCTTGCGTGGTCATTTGCGGATTGAGGGTTAACATGTTATTACAATGATGCTCTGATTATGTATATATAAACTTGGTAATGATTCCTGGTGGTTGATTCCAGGAAAATGATAGTTAGTGATTTGCAAGTTTACTTATGAAAGATAAGTAAATGATCTGCTTGGTTTAGAACTTATTCTTATGGCACCATATTTAGAATGGCACACAAGTGTTGGTTCTAGTGCTAGTCTTTATTTTGTTAGTGCTCAATACTGGATTAGTACTGAGATAAGCTAAAAGCTTTTATTAAACAGATTTGCCTATGATGTTGGTCTAAGGCTTAGGAACTAGGTTCCTAACTTGTTGTCCCTCATAGATGTGCTCTGGCATTAATACCAGTTACTGATTCTTGAGTTCTTCTGATAAAAATTATTGGTATCCTTACTGTTTTATACGGATCCATAAGATCTGTTAGTTTCTGGGGTACTACTCTTTTAAGAGATGTGCCTAGAAATCATAATCTTGGATGTGGATATATTGGAATGTGGAATATAGCTTTATATCCAGGATCTATGATGTTGGTCTGAGATCCTGGTTTGGTTTGTAGAATTTAGTCATTGGCTTTTTATGCAAAAATCTTCTGTGATGGGTTCACTCCACTTGGGTGATTTATGAGAGGTCTATATATAAAACAACACATCTACGATAGTCTAGATAAGATGGTTGGATTGTGTGATGGTTTTATATTACTCACCACAACACTTGGTTGTTGTTGATATGGTTGGCTTGATCTTGCTGGCTTGATATTGTCCTTCACCTCCTGGTGCTGCTCCTGCTACTTCTGATTCCTGGGAGCTTGACCTTGATCTTGATGTCCACCTGCTCCACCCCCTCCTTATGTCACCATCTAGTGGATGGTTGGATGATCTAGTGTATAGTTTGGCTGGTGGTTTTACTTGGCTTTGGCAGGCTTGATGTGTTCCTGGTTTGGTGCTTGGGAATGAGAGTAAGCTGTTGGGAGCTGTGCTACGGCTATGCACTTACCCCTTTTGATTGTTTGGGTTGTTGTTGCTATGTCGACAGAACACAAAATGCATTTAGCTAACTGTGCTGCCTGGTTGTTTGGTGCAATCTGTGGATCAGATCAGTGAGGTGTTTTCACCTTTTATCCTTTTACAATTCATTCTCCTAGTGAAACTTGCCCCTTTTACTTGTTGTTGATATATGAACTTGTGGCTTATTTGATATGAAAGAATAGGTAATTACACATTGGTGAAATGTGTCCCTTTTAATATTACTCAATGATGTAATCTTGAGCAGTGCACTTCACTGCTCTCAACTGAGAGTAAATCTAACAATTAACCTTTTGTTTTTATTATGTTTGTTTTTGTATTTTTGCAGGTGCAAGATCTGGATGATCAAGATGTAGTATAATATTAAATAGGTTTATAGTTTTTTCATTGTAATCTTCCTTTTTATTCTTTTTGTAAGAATCTTGTAATAATTTGTTTATATTAGAATTTCATTTCTTGTAATTTTTTTACTGTAATGAATCACTTCATTGATTGAATGAATTCCCCTTTGTAAAATGCTTATTGGATTAAGATAAGAATTAAGCATTTACTTCTTATTTGAATTTCTTAATCTTAATTTCTTATTATTATTCAATATATTCTTAATATAACAAATAATATTACTAAGTAATTTTGGAAAACATTTTAAAGTACTAACTTTTAAATTTTTAAAGATCTTCCAATTGATCATTTTTTTAAATTTGAATTCAAATTGTTTCTCCCCAAAACACACTAGTTCATAAAGATCATGTCAAAGTTTATAACAATCACTTTCAAGAGCTATTCCTATCTCTAGAGAGTGAAAGAAACTCTAATCACTTTAGGGTTTTTTATTTGGCGAAAATTTTACCCACATTTTACAGATAAATACATACACATGCACAAAATCCTGTTTCTACCCTTCGTTGGTTCCTAAATGCTGGGATGTTACAAGTACAAAGGAAATTTGCACCCGTATTAGAAAAATGAAAAAATATGCACACAAAATTGGTGTAACAATGCCACTTTTGCACGGAGTATTCTTATGCGTATTAGTTACCATGAAAAATGATTACCTGAATTTTGACAACTTTTATAAAAAATCTTCACAAAATAGCTTATCATGTATGAACATTCATGAGTTTCACGCAAAATGACTAAGTTTACGGCCATTTTTGGATTATCTTTCATGACAATGTGCCCATTTTTTGGCAAAGATGTTGTCTTACCATGATTTCCACTTTTCATGGGAAAAAGTTGTTTTCAATTTTCCGAATGGCTAAAAGGCCTTTGTGATGCAAGTACCACAAATAAGATGTTAAATGGGACGTTTGCGGTTTTATCGCCACATAGACCACATTGGAGGCATATTTCACGCAACATAGAACAGTTTTTATAGTTGCTACAGTATTTAAAATGACAAATAAGAACCCTAGGTCTGGCTGCCGGGTGATCCTAGCTCAACTGGTTGAAGGAGTGGATGTACAAACCCAACACTTGAGTTCAAATTCCCACAGGTGCGAAATTAGGTTCCTATTTATACTTAATGACCAGGCACTCCTGGTACTCATGCAATTTAACTTAAGGACCATGCTTGGTATTTTATCGGGATTAAAAATCATGGTACTCATACTTAATGGTTGTGTGCATCCCTAGTTGGTCCATAGGCCCGGGAAGTGAAACTCCCCCCTCCCCCTTCCCAATTTTAAGGGGTTCGAGAGCAGAGAGAGAAAACGCCCATGGGTCACTTGCGCAGGCGATCCCAGGGCGACTCCATCTCCCCCAAAAAAAACTAGCCCCGGTCCCTGCTGGCCGCCAGCGCCGGCGGTGGTTGCGGCGCCCTGGCTGTGGAGGCGACGGGGGGCAAGGTGGGCGGTATTCCTCCCAAGGCTTCGTGTAGAGAGGCGGTGAGGCAGGATGCGCACGGATCAGCGTGCCATCTGCAATGGCATGGTAGTGGGATGGCTTGGAGGTAGGGCAGCGGGGCATGGTGGCGGCGATGCCGTCCTTGCACCGTTCTCCGCTGAAGTGCTGCCCCTCGAGGTGCTCGCAGGCAACGCTGTCGGGGTCATCCTAGATCTTCCGGCCTAGATCCGGCGGGTCTGGTGGCCGGTGGTGAGGGGGCTTCCGGTATGGCTTCGAATAAAGGGGGTTTGGTCGTAGGATCCCTCTCACGCCATGACGAAGATCTACATGTTCCATGACTTCATCGATCTGGTCGGAGTGTTGTGTTTCGGAAGATTCCCTTGGTGAACTCCAATGGATGACATGCTGGAGTTCACCGGTTTAGATGGATTTCGGTCATGCGCAACCATGTTTTTATCTGACTGTTTGGTTTCAGAGAGAGGGTTGCGAAGCTTTGCAGATAGTTGCCATCAAGGACATGCCATTAGTCCCATGGTGAAGTCAGTCGCGAAGAATGACATGAAAGCCGAGGTCTGAAGACTGGTAATGGTGGTTTGAATCATGGTGGCGATGAGGTTTTGGCTTGGTGATCTAGATCTTGGAGCAGCGACATTGGAAAGTTGGGACGACAGTATAGGAGAATTTTAGAGTTCAAGATGCAGGGTGAAAATCTAAGGTCTGGGCGTTATGTCTGGCAATGGCCTTGTTGAGGCATTATTTTGTTAGCACGGACTTTCTCCGGGGTGAAAACTTATGATCGATGGTCAGGACAATGAAGGCGCTAGTGCACTGTTCCCTTCTGGGATCATTTTTGGAGAGGATGATTTTTGGTGATGTCTTGATGGTGTTTGGTCGGTGTTGTAGGGCATAGATCATTGTAGCAGGACTTTCTTTTTTCTGTAATTATTTTTTCCTTTTTTATCCGTGTGCATCTGTATTGCCATTAGAATAATGCGTTGTTGTAAAAGCAAGGTGTAATTAGTACTCCCTCCGGTCCATTTTATTAGGCATGCATGTAGTTTAAAAAAATCTTTGACCATCAATTTTGACCAATAAAATATGCAATATATGTCCCAAAAATATATCATTGGAAACTACTTTTAAAGATGAATCCAATGGTATAATTTATGTGACATATTATATAAAATTTGTTGACCAAAATTAATAGTCAAAATTATCTTTAAACTATGTGCGTGCCTAATAAACGGGACTCGAAGGGGTATCTCACAATATTAATATTATTAATATATGCTCCTTTCTACACACAAAAAAACCGGGCTTTATACCCATGTTTGGCTTAGGTAGGATCTTGCCCAGCCGATAATGAAACTTTCCGAGTGGGAGAGTGGACCATTCTAATGATCATTCACATACACAAGAAAAAAAGGAGAAAAAGGAAAACAAGCTTGGCGCCAGCGCACCCTAGAGCTCGGCCCAGGTTGTGCGTGCCGCGTGGTCCGGTTCTAGGAAGGCGCTATATATATACATATTCTAAATCAACTAACATCTCTTTTTTCTCAGATTTTTAGAGAGGTCAGTTGATTTGTTTGCCAACGACACGTGTCCACTTGACTTGTCTGGGTGTGTTTTCGTGTGAGTGTACCGATTTATCCTGCTGCTACATGTCCTGGCTGGCCCACGCATCATTGCCTCGGGGAAACCAGCATTGGTCTTTTAGGTGTGCATCTAGCTATACCGTGCCTTGGCATTGCATGTGGCTGATAAACGTAGTCATGTCATGCATGTGTGTCATCCACTTTATGTTTTTCACTCTTGTCTTTTTGCATGTTTGTTTCTTTCATGTTTATTTGTCAGCGTTCGGTTTTTCTTTGCTCTTCATGATTTGTCATCATAGCATTGTCTTTTTCTTTGTTTCATCGTGACTTCCTTGTCTTTATACATCATAGTTTTCCTTGTTTTCACAGCTTCCTACTCCCTCCGTGTTGCCGCTTGTACTCTTCCTTTGCATGCTTGCCGACACGCCGAGGCACGTGGCCGTGTCTCTAACACGTGTTTGTGTTGCTTGCTGAGTGATGAAGCATGGCCACATTTCAACTCGCACGCCGACACATGGACATGCAAAGCAATAGTCACCGAGCCACGTGTTGCTTTGCATGTTTCCTTCCGTTTGCCTCTCTACACGGACCATCTCTCTCGATCTTTACGGAAACATCATGTGTCTTCTTTGGCTTCCTATTTATCTTGTCCTCCCAATTCAGAGATAGGTTGTAAGAGTTCACCCGAACTATTCTTTCTCCATAGTCGCCACTTCCCTGTTGTCTTCATAGCTCCACTTCTACACAGCGGCTCTCGAACCGGTCAGCCGGTTCGCCAGCCGGTGGGTGCGTGATGACCAGCAGCGCCGCCAACACGGAGGGCCAGCCCACCGGACTCCGCAATGAAGTCAAGCGCCTCCAGGATCTCCTCACTGCCACCTCCTCCGACCAAGCGACGCTGACGGCACGGGCTTCAGTGGGGTGCTCACGCGACCGCGCACTAGGAGGAGCTCTCCCTTGAGGAGGAGATCAAGGCTCTGAAGGCCTCCGCCGCCACCGCTGCAGAAGAGAAAGAGGAGGAGGAGGAGGAGGAGGAGGAGCAGCAGGAGACTGCGGCCAAGCCGGGTGGAGCAGGCGCAATAGGGGTCACCTACGCTGGTGGGCGGCGGTGCTATGTCGGCGCGGTGGTTCTATGGCCCAAGGTCGACGCCCTACGCTGCCGCTGGTTCGTGTGTACGGACGGCCGTTACCGCGTGCTGTCACTACCAACACTACACGCCGCTGCTGGTACGCGTGCACGACTGGTCATCCACGCGCCTCCCCGGCCGACACCCTCCGCTAGAGCGGCCGCCACCTCTGTGAGTTTTCCGGCCAACCTCCACGCGCTACCGTAGAAGAGGAGGAGCTCCCGCAAGCTCCCGTAGGACAAGAAGCTAGCAGGGGTGGTGGGGGGCATGTGCACGACGGAGGAGCTCCGGCGTGCACGCACAGTGCGCTCTAGGTCATGCGGTCGGAAGAGCTCGGTGGCCTCTCAAGCTCTCCTCTATGCCGCAGCCAGGACCGAGCATGGCCAAGCCTTGGACGCGATGGCCAGAAGCGGACGCGAGCGTGTGCATCCTCAAGCTCGCCATGGATGCGATGGCCAGAGGCGGAGGCGACCGTGCTGGTCCACGCCTCCCTCTGCAGCAGCGTCGTGGCAGCGCTCCTGTGCGAGTTGACGGTGTCTGCAGCTATCGGTTGGTCGTGGATGAGCTTGAAGACGCATGCGGTGGAGGTGGACGCCGGGGACGCGAGTGTGCCGGAGGTCTTGCATATTTTTTTTCCTCCCCACTTGGACATTTGGCTTGCTTATAGCGGTAGATGCAAGAGATGCTTTCGTATTCTTTGATGTTACTTTTTTATGGGAAGTTAGTGGGAATATACAACTGATCATACTGTTCTAAATCAAATAACAGGTGCCATTTGTTGTTCCACAGTTGGGATTTTTTTCTAATATCAATCCATTTATTTATGAGGCCAATTGATATATACTGAAACTGATTCAGCATTTTTTCTAGGCGTACCGGATGTACTACAATGAGGTGATTTATTGTATGTCCTCGGTGGGATTTCAAATGGATGACATCTATCTAATTGCTTTTTATTGTTAATAAAAATATATCCATGTTCTTTTTCAGTGCATTCAGGATATGTAAAATGATTTAATTGGAATGTAGTGTTCCAATAGAAATAGAGGGCTTGAGAATAGGTAAGTTTGTTTGTTAGTACATATACCATATATGTACAAGGGAATATAAGCTACACAGTGGTCCGTCAAGAATAACTTGTTTATTATGCCATGAGTTGAAAAGGAGAAGTTATTTTATGTACTGTAGAAAAGAGAGCAGATGTAGTATTTCTATATTTCTCTAGGCAGATAGATTCAGGCATAAGAAAATCTTTCCTCTCTATTGCCAGTTGTTTTGCACTCATCATTTTTTGATTTTCCTTTGTATTTGTACTTCAGTATTGGAAGATAATGAATACTGAATATAATTTAGAGTACTTCACTCTGTATATATGGCAAGGACTTTGAGCAACCTTTTGTATTTATATTAGTTTTTAAATTTTTGAAAAATAATATAACATTACTAAGGGTGAGTCGCATGCACTAAAACCACTTGTTGCCATATGATACTGGGACATGGTACTGGGTGTCACCGGCCACCTCGTTGCCGACGGAGAGGTACCGGAACGACACGAATGGGTGGGCATCGATGTTGGCGCGGACTCAACGCCCGCCACGGACGCGCTGGTGGCCAGGTCCGGGAGCACGTAGTTGGGAGTGCCCACGATGACTTTGATGCCGGTGCCGCCGAGGGCGGCCAGACCATCGCTGTCCGACGCATACAGGCGCACGCCAAGTTGCCGACGACAGTGCTTGGCGGCGGCAGGTTGTTGGTGCTCATGCCGTAGCACACCCCCTACCGACGCAGCTCCTACAGTACACGCACATGTAGATCCAATCGTACTTAGTTACAAATTGTACTGGTAAGTGTCGGATTATAACAGCGAAGATAAATATGTATGCACACTTGTGTTTCTGAAGCATATATGCTCAATTGTTGCTCAGATTTATATACCGATCAAACCAAGCGATGAAGCAGTGGAACCCTTCACCAAGAGAATAGGAGTCACTCCATCCTGCAATCTAATTGACTTGTTATAGACCTTTCTTAGATTAACAATACACATCCTTCAGCTATTATATGCATACATCTACTTGCATGCAGGTAGAAGATGGTGTAGGGAGCTAGAGTGGGAAAGGAGGTTGACTTGATTGGAATCTTCATTTGATGTTTAAATTTTGTTTTTATAATAGAGTTATATTCTTCTCCAAAGTATCCATCCGTTAAGTTTTTGATTACAAGTATGGATATATATACTTGTTTGAGGCTGCAGTTTGGACAGAATATTAGAAGGAACTATCTGTTGTATATTAGATCTCTTTTATTTTAAATCATTTTGTTCTTCGTCTTGAATGAAAACCTTTCTTGTATGTGCAACTTTTTTTCCAAATATTTGTTATGTGTGTTTAATAATACAATTTTTAATCAGTACTAGATAGTGTGGGATAATCCAATAAGAATAACAAAAGAATACGTGTATTCAAGGCGAAGGACATATGGCGCTAGCTCTGTCTGACATAGGCGACGAGGGAGACGGTCCGTTCCGTGGGAGCCCTCTGTCAGCGACCTAGGTGTGAGGTGGGTCGACCCCCGGCGGATCCCTTTGATAACAAGTAGATCGGCGGAGGAGCGGCGGCAGACTGGTTTCTATTTTAAACGTCAAATTTGGAATGTCTTCTATGTAGTAGGGACAATTTTGCAAAATAGAAATTGATGGAGGGAGTAATACACTCTCCCATCTACCTGACTATATATTTCTTTCTATTTGTAATATTTGTTGCCTTCTCATGCAAATATTGTTATTTTTGGATTTTTTAGTTTTGAGAATAGTGAATTACGCGATAAAATTTTGTACTGTTTATTATTTTGAGCATCAGCTTATCCTAAGACTTACAACAACACAATATATCTCATAGTGAAAACAAGGGCGCGGCGTGCAGCCGCGCCAATCCCAGCTAGTATACGTAACGTGAGAAGAGAGACGCTCCACCGTGTGCCTCAGATAGAAGAAAATAATCGTGTTTTTGTGATCCTTAGGCTAAGAAGAGGCGGCATCATCGACACTAGTACCAGTCATGAAGGACAAGGGCCTGAAGATCCTGTCGTCGGGGTCGACCTTGGGGCGTCTCATCGTCCTGCTGCTGCTACTCCTCGTCCTCCGCGGTGCAGCCGCGGACGCAGAAGACCAGGCTTCTCAGCTGAATTCGCCGCCGTCTCCTCCCTCCACCCACCATCCGGCACCGGCACCGGCACCCGCGCGCCGCCTCAGCGCACTGGCCATCACTGCCATTGCTGTTGGGGCAGTGGCGGTGGCCATCGTCGTTGCAGCCGCGGCGTGCTGCTGCTGCTGCTGCGCCCGCCTTCATCTGACGCGGGTCGCCGCCGAGGAGCCGAGGCGCAACGAGGTGGTGGTCAATATGCCCCCGGTGGTGGTGCGCTGAGCCCAAGCATGCATTGAATAAATCTGGGACTTCATAAATTGTAGTGTGTGACCATGAGAAGAAGTAATTGTGTGTGCTGTAGTCACGTACGTGATTATATTTGCGATTGTCACCGGAAGTTATACTGCCAGATCGTTTATGATTAAGAAGAGGTTAGTTGAAGTCTCTACATGAAGTTCTGTGTTGTGGCCATTAGAGTGTCCTTTTTCTCAGCACTATATTTTTTGGAATGAAAGGCAAAACCGCAACCAGCAGCAAAGTGTGCAAACATAAGTTTATTCCTCGAAACAGACTTTCGCCTCGCTTTATGCCATAGTCAATCGAACCGATACAAAGTGTACTCTTACACAGCAAATCAAAGATAAAAACAAAAAAAATACAAGAAGAACCATGACTTGCCACCAGGGACACCGAAACAAAACCGATGAACCGGAGCTCCACGCGCCGCCCGAAAGAAGGTAATGACACAACTTGTTACCGCCGGCGAGACCAAAAGATCAAAGGCTTTCACCCAGAGCCCATATGTGGAGAAGGTGCCCACACATGCGCCCCCAAGAGGATAACGACACCTGTAAGGGTTGCCGTTGTCGGCGTCGGAGCGCTGGGCTTTCTCCCGAAAAAACCCTCAACACCACATACAGTATATAGATTGTCCACTATCCCCAAGTTAGGCCTCCAAATCGCGATATGAGAGCAGCCTTTGCCAAAGCGTCGCGAACACCAGGATCTCCCGCCACCAGCTCCCCCGCCATCCTCATGACCAAAGAGCAAGGTCATCACCACTGACATGTCTCTTTCCGAAATGCCCGTGCGGTCCACCTTCCGGGGCCGTCGCCCCGGCATCCGAGATCTCACACAACCCGTGGGGCAGAAACCACCACGACATCTCCCTCGAAACAGGCAAACTAGGGTAGTCCAGACAAACAGTTCCTAGACAGATCGGAATGACAAGCCCCGCAAGTCAACTCCGCAACTCGAAGAGCTGCCAGACGGTCACGGATCTAGGTCCGTCGGCCCGGATCCAACACCTCAGTCACACTAGAACCGAGGGCTTGGGATCCCTTGAAACCATCTGGACAACAAGGCCTGCTTCGCCCTAATCAGGCCTGAATGGGCCCAGATCTGGACCAATGGCAAAGCGTCTCCGTCCTGGCCAGCTCCGCCTGATATCGTCTAGCCGTCGTTACGGTCCACCCCTGCATCACCGGCTCAAAGAGGAGGTTCCGCCGCCGCTTCATATTGTGGCTGCCGCTGCCCGAGATCTACAGAGATAGGATTTGGGCCCCTACCACCGCCATGGGCCGCAGAAGCCGCTAGAACCACCACCCGCCGCCATCGCCTCCAAATGCAGAAAGTCGCCCCCGACACCGGGCCTCGCTGACCTCCGCCGAGCTGCACCGCACGCCAATGTTCTCTTCACCCTGCAGGGGTCACCTTGCACCGGGGAATGGAAGGCCGATGCTAGTGGCAGCAGGAAGGGAGGAATGGTGGGTCGGGTCATAGGAGGATGAGCGAAGCCAACAATGAATAGTCATCAGAAACATAAATTTATTACAGATGTGCAGGGGTAAAAACCTCCCACTGGTGCCAAAAGAGTAAACCAGGTACCCAACTACTGCTACTTTCCAACATCATATATACAAAACTAGCAGAAACAGCAATCTAACAACAAACTCAGCACATTCACTAGAACCCCAGCTTTTATAACAAAGCAAACTCGGCGTTTCCTTTTCTTTCTTCGTCGCTCCACATCATCAGACCTCCAATCTCTTGACTACGAGGCCCCATTTTTCCTATATTTAGATTGTGCTTCTTATCGTCCTACTAAATCAACAACAGCGCCAACACAATATATATACATAGTTACTTTTGTCACTTACTCCCTCCGTTTGGAAATATAAGATGTTTTAGGTTTGTGAAGAAGATGTATCTAGACATATTTTAGTGTCTAGATTCATTTGAACCTATACACTAAAAGGTGTCTAGATACATCTCACTCACAAACCTAAAACATCTTATATTTCTAAACGGAGGGAGTACAACGCAATCTTAAGACTCTAAACGCATCATCGGTCTGATTTAGTTTATGTGTAGACCATGATAAGTGAGTGGCGTCTGAGATTCTTGCGCTGAGGTAATCTCTGTCACTTGTCCTCTTTTCCACCGATCAGGAAAACTTATTTTATTTTTGTGTTTGTTTGAAACCATTGATTTCCTAGTTTTCCTCAAAGTTAATCCAAAAGGTAGGCGCGGTTGGTCTGTGACTGTTATGTTGAGTGCTAGTTGGGCATTCTTACATTTTTGGGTGCATTTATCTTGATGGTTTCATTTCATTTATTAATTGTATCACTGAAATCATTTTAGGTACGTGCATATGTCGGTCATATGGTGTTGTGAGAATGTAGGTATGGTTATAGACAAGGAATAACTTAATGGCAGTGCATCCCGTGAAGAACGCGGATATGTGTAAATCCGAAAACTTCCAACACGAGCCATTGGATCTTGGACGGACATCTCAAAACAAAGGTGGGGCATGGTATGGCCCTCCTACCACTTTAAGGAAAATTTATGAACACCGCGTCAGATTAACATCCCCTCGTTCTCACGTCCCTTGGGTTGTTTTGGATGTGGAACTTTTCAGTTTGAGGAGACGTAGTGTGGTTCGGATTCTTGTTGCTACGACGGATACCAGTGTTTTCTTGAGGCTGCAGGATTCGCTAGGAAGTGATTGATGTTGTGGTAGGGCTCAAAGCTTATGAGCTTCGTTTTCATTTGGAGCCGGAGGGTTTTGCACCTTACTTATGGAGGAAGAGGGATGACGATCAGGATGATGATGCGAATGAGAAGCCTTCTGATGATGTGATGGATACATCTGACACGGGGGTGGCTCACAGGCGGTTGGGGCTGGCTCTTCCTCGACCACTACTAGGCAGGGTGGCTCGGTGCAGCCGCCTACCAGGCAGGGTGCTCAGCTGGACTGTTCAGTGCCTTCGGATCCTGTGCTACTGTTTGTTGTTACTCCTTTTAATGCTAACCCTGCCACTCCCCACAGTAAGGAACTTTTGGAGGCGCTTCCGTTGGACTCTCCCCTGCGCGGTTCTGGACCGGAGTTGTGCTCTCCTCGTGTCTCTCCTTCACAGCTTCAGGAGACTTTGCATGTGGCTTGTGGTTCTTTTGAGACGACTTGTGTTTCTTCGCTTCCAGCTTCTCCCACGCGTGGGAGACCTAACATGATGGGTCGTTCTATTCCCACGCGGGCGGATCCGGTGCTACACGAGGTAGTACCGGTCGTGCAGGAGGTCGTCTCTGGGTCTTCGGCGCAGAGGCGGGCCTAGTGGGGCTCGCCGACCGCGGGGCTGTTGGGTTGGCTGCCGGGGCGCAGGGTGCTTCACCTATGCCCCTGGAGGTACAACCCCCTTCGACTCTGATGCGGGATACTAGAGGCCCCTCCCAGGGTGCTTGTCCGGCGGACATGGAGGGGCGCTCTAGCTCGGATGGTGGACCTGTGACTAGGGGGATTGACCTGACCCAGGAGGGGTTGGGTTTGTCCCCAGCCGCAGATGGTCCTAACTTCGTGGCCGGGACCCCAGCTCGCAGGAGTTCTCGTCATGGCGTCGACGCTCTGGGGGCCTCAGCCACGGATGAGGACTCCTTGGGCAAGGCCATGCGGAGGAAGGCGGAAAAGAATTTGGACACCCCGGGTATATCTTCTAAATCCTTTCTTTCTTTCTCCAACAACTCTATTATGGATAAGCTGGCTAACATTGGTGTTAGTTTGGGGATATCTGTAAGTGAAGTTAATCTTTCTAGTTCTATTTTGAGACATATGGAGGTTGACCGTCTAACGGTTACTTCTAAAATCTCTGTTGTTCCTGACTCTTCACCAATGGAGGAGGAGTTGCATGCCACAGTAGATGATCAACTTAGGGATGGCAATAGGGACCCGATACCCGCTAACCTGATGGGGACCCACTCTAAATGGGGAGGGTCTGGTAAAAAATTGAACCCACGGGGCTTCTTAGTGGTAAAAAGTTAGACCCGTCGGGTCTAGCGGGTGCGGGTATGGGGGTGGAAAACCCATACCCGTAGACCCGATAAAACTTGAGGAATGGCCCACATGTCAGTGTATTGAGTCAAACCCTAAGAGCACCATCCTCTGATCCCCCATGATGCCACTGTAAGAAGACCAAAATGCCCCCACCCCGATCCCAGCCGCCATGCACCCCACCCCCACTTTTCCCCACGATCCCACTCCACATCCCCACCGCCGCTCTCTGCCTCCTGTACTGCTAGACGCCTTTCGTAGAGCGTCGCCGACGCCCATCGCATGCCCCATCTCCACTCATCCTTGCGCAGAGGGCCACCGCCGCCCGTCGTAGTGCCGACCACAGACCCCGCATCGTGACGTCCTCGTCCCCGTCGGCGGCAGCGACCATCAGCAGCATCCTCGTCCCCGCTGTTGGCAGCAACCGTGGGCATCATCCTCGTCATCTTCTCCTATGTCGGCACATGACGGCTCAACCGGCGCCCTGCTCATAGGCCACACCACGACCATGGGAGGGCCTCTGCATCGCATCTTGGCAGGGCCCCGTCGGGTCCCCATACCTGTCCGGGTCGCGGGTCTGGTGGATTTCTAGACCCGGCGGCATAATCGGGGCGGGTCGCGGGGCGGGTATGGGGGGCCTTGATCCGGCCCTGAACCCGGCGGGTGCCATCTCTTGGTTAACTCTTATCTCACTTAGTTGGTGAAGTATCAGAAGTGGGCTTTGATGAGACTGGACTGGATTCATTATATGATCTTACAGCTTCTAGTCGGAAATCAAAGAGCCAAAGGTCCCATAAGAGGTCACGTGTATCCAAATCTCCAATTGTTTCTCAATGAATGGCATTTTCTCAAATAGCAGAGGTCTTCGGGACTTGGCTAAACATTTGTTCTTTGCCGATTGTGTGAGAGATCATAAGTTGGATTTTTTGGTATTTCTGAGACCGGTAGACGTGATTTCTCACAAAGTCAACTCAATCGCCTTTCTAGTGGAGTGGATTTTACATGGGTATCACGTCCGCCGCGGGGGAGATCCGGGGGAATCCTATTAGGCGTCAGAGATGAGACTATGAAAATCTTAGCCAGTTCGATTGGAGATTTTTTTTATTGAACTCCATATCCGGAACAAGGCTGATGATTTCGTTTGGTCTCTAGTTGCCATATACGAGGTTGTCCAGGATGTTTATAAAGCTGACTTTTTACGTGAGTTGGTAAATCTAGTTAAGGACAATCCCTATCCTATCCTTATAGGTGGGGATTTTAATTTTCTAATATTCTCTCATGAGAAAAGTCGGGGCCGGTTTGATGAACATTGGTCTTTCATGTTTAATGCTGTCATTGACAGCTTGGACTTAAGAGAGGTTAAAATATTAGGAAGACAGTTTACTTGGGCTAATAGTCTTTCGGAGCCTACATACGAAAAATTGGATAGGATGCTTATGGATATCTAATGGGAAGATAAATTTCCTATGGTAACTGTTCGCGCTCTAGAGCATATTGAGGTTTTGTCGGATCATGTTCCATTACTGTTATCTGTCGGAACACCACCACGAAAATCCAAAAAACAGTTCCAAGTTTGAACTGGGATGGATTGATCGTGATAGTTTTTATGACCTGGTAAAGGCTATTTGAGAAAAACCAGTTAGTGGTCGCACACCTATACAACGTTGGAATAACAAAATGCACGCCTTGCGCAAATTTCTCCGTGGTTGGGCTAGACATACTGCTGGTATTCTTAAAAAGGAAAAAATACGCCTTTCTGCTATTATTAATGACTTGGAGACTTCAACGGAGGTTAGGTTATTGACTGCACAAGAGATTGAGCTTAAAAACCAATCAAATGCAGAAATTGCCAGACTTTTGCGTGAGGAAGAACTCAAGTGGTACCAACGTTCTAAAGCTAAATTCATCCTTGAAGGAGACGCGAATATAAGATATGTCCATGTTGTTGCAAATGGCAAGCATAAGAAGAAACTTATTCACTCTCTAATTCAGGATGAAGGGACGATCGAAGGACAGCAGCATCTTAAATCTTATATTACCAACTACTATAAATCCTTATTTGGGGCACCACCAAAAAATTCCTTTTTATTGGATGAGCCCCGAACGAAGGATATTCCTCAGGTTTCTATTAAGGAAAACAATTTTCTGACTGCTCCTTATACTGAGGAGGAGGTTAAGAAGGTTTGTCTCCCAAATAAAACATAATAAAGCGCCAGGGCCTGATCGCTTTCCACCAGAGTTTTATCATAAATTCTGGAAAGTTATCAAGGTGGATTTGTTGCGCTTGTTTGAGTTTTTGCAAGTTGGTTAGTTGTACCTCTTCAGGTTAAATTTTGGCAATATAATTTTACTATCTAAGGTTAACAACGCAGAACGTATACAGCAGTATCGTCCAATCTGCCTCCTTAACGTTAGTTTTAAAAAATTTACAAAGGTTGCTACGATTAGACTAAATTTAGTGGCTGATCGTCTTGTTTGCCCTTCTCAAACTGCTTTTATGCAAGGGAGAAACATTCTAGATGGAGTTGTAATCCTGCATGAAACGATACATGAACTGCGCTCAAAAAGACTAAATGGTGTATTGTTCAAGATTGATTTTGAGAAGGCATATGATAAAGTTAATTGGTCTTTCCTACAGCGAACACTCTGTATGAAAGGTTTTTCAGAAGAGTGGTGTGCTCTCATACAGTCTTTTGTGTCTGGTGGAAGTGTTGCCATAAATGTCAACAATGACACAGGTAATTACTTCCAGACCAAAAAAGGGCTACGACAAGGGAATCCACTATCGCCTATACTATTTAATATAGTGGCAGATATGATGGCTATCTTCATTGAGAGAGCAAAGGCTGATGGTCAAATTAAAGGATTGGTTCCACATCTTGTTGATGGTGGACTATCTATTCTTCAATACATCGATGATACAATACTATTTATGGAACATGATCTAGAGAAAGCCAAGAATCTAAAATTAATACTATCAGCATTTAAGTAGCTCTCTGGATTGAAAATAAACTTCCATAAGAGTGACTTGTATTGTTTTGGCGAGGCTAAAGACGAGGCCTACCTGTATGCTGATCTCTTTGGCTGTGGTCAGGGAAAATTTCCAATCAATTATCTGGAAATACCGATACATTATCAGCGTCTCACGATTGCTAAATGGAAACTCGTTGAGAAAAGACTCTAGAAATGTCTTAATAGTTGGAAAGGTAAATTTTCATCCCTTGGTAGAAGACTGGTACTCATTAATTCAGTACTCACCAACATGGTATTGTACATGATCTCATTCTTCTAGTTACCAACAGGTGTCTTGTCAAAAGTGGACTATTTCCGCTCAAGATTCTTTTGACAGGGGGATAGTGAGAAAAAGAAATATCGACTGGCCAAATGGAATGTCGTTTGCCGACCCAAAGAATATGGTGGATTGGGCATACATGATTTAAAAGTCAAAAACACCGCATTACTGGGTAAATGGTTATTCAAACTTCTTACCGAAGAAGGGGTCTGGCAAACCATTCTATGAAGGAAATATGTTGGCTCAAAAGCGGTGTCTAAACTGGTTTGGAAACCATGTGATTCACACTTTTGGGCTGGGCTAATGGCTTCCAAAAAGCATTTCTTCCGGTTTGGCAATTTTAATATTAAGGATAGTTCACAGATTAGGTTCTGGGAAGATAAATGGCTTGGACAAAATTCTCTTCGTGAACAATATCCGGCTCTATATTCGATCGTTAGACACAAAGGGGATACTCTCGCTGAGGTAATGGAAACCAATCCTCCTAATGTGTCTTTCAAAAGAAGTCTCTTAGGTCCTAGACTGGTGTCTTGGAATAATCTTTTAGTAAGATTATCCAGGATACAGCTATCTGAGGGCATGGACGAATTCAAATGGAAATTACTACATAGTGGTAAATTTTCTGTTGATTCATTTTATAGAGCTTTGATCCAACCTAATATTCCAGTCGATGACAATAGTAAAATTTGGAAGATGAGGATACCCCTTAAAGCGAAGATATTCGCTTGGTATCTCCGTAAAGGGGTGATTCTCACAAAAGATAATCTTGTTAGGAGAAATTGGCATGGTAGCATTGAATGCGTATTTTGTCACCATATTGAGACAATACGCCATTTATTCTTCCATTGTAAATTTGCTCGTGCTATATGGTCAATCATCCAAATAGCCTCTGGTTTATCTCCTCCTAGATCGGTAGTTAATGTATTTGGCAACTGGATGAATAGGATTGAGGATAAATATGGGACTTTATTTAGGGTGAGAGCGTTTGCCATTATTTGGTCGCTTTGGCTATGTAGAAATGACAAGATTTTTAATAATGTTGTATCTTCTTCCTTGTAGGTTATCTATCGAGCCACGGCTGTCCTCTGATCATGGACTTCTCTATAACGTATGGAGTTCCTCGACTTGTTTGCGGAGGGTTGTAGGCGGTTAGAGGATACGGCGCGGGATATCTTCTCCCGGCATGGATGACAGCAAGTGCTGCGGATAGATCTTCCTTAGCTAGTTTGGAGAACTGTGTTTTAATTTACATTATTTTGTAATCCTATTTTTATTGCTTTGGTCCGAAGCTGTGTGGTTGATCGGCTGTGTACATCCTAACTATGCAGAGACCGGGTGTAAACAATAAAACATCTATTTCTAAAAAAAATCCCCACATTCATTGCACGATCTCGGGCTTCAACTCAGGCAACAGTGGCCACTCGCCCTCCGTCTCGTAGGACTCCATAGCCTGGCCTGTGATGAATCACTCTTTGCTCCTCCCTCCCTAAATTTGGAGGAGAGGTGACACCATCGTCTGCAACCGGATGAAGGGTAGCGTGTAAGTGGCAGGATTTAGGGGAAGCGTGGTGGGGTGAGCAAATAGCATCGACTCCAAAATTATACCGCTAGTTTCTCGTTTTCAGCTGAAATAATGGGCAGCACAGATATTGCAAATGCTACTGACCTGCCCATGTTAATTATGACTAGACTGGATGTATTTAGCATTAAAACATGTTTGGATACAACCATTTTTGCAACAAATAATATGGATCGGGGGAGTACAATTTTTTTCGAGTACAGTCGTCCGAAAACAGCATATACTCGAAAACAGCATATACTCAGCAATTTTCTTTTGCGGGGTACAGGATATCGCCGTCAGAAAACAGCATATATGTGGCTCAGCCTGCGCCTCTCAGCTCAAATCGGCTGACAACCTTTCCTCTCCTCTCTTTTGATTAAGGATTTAGATCCTAGGCTTAATCCCACTCGCATGTGTATTTTCAGATGAGTTCATCGGGGACGGGGAGCGCTTCTTGGTGTTCGTCCACCAGCTCGTCCGCGCAATTTTTTCCGAAGTTTCATCCTCCTTGGACGATTCCGATTGGGATTATAGCAAGCCGCTTGGAAGGGCTCCGGCAAGTTACATGGTAGGATTATTGTTTACCAAATCAGTGGGTCCAACACGCGAATAACAAAGTCAAGAGCAGTGCAACTTACAAAACTTGGCTACTCCCTTCGTCCGTGTGTAGGGAGCGTAACCAGCTACACTGCTGCCAAGTAGGGTGTCAAGTGGGATCTCACCAAAGTCCCACCTTTAGTTCATTTGTCAAAATCTAGTTAGAATTTTGAGTAAAAATTTACACTAGATTTTAACAAATGAACTAGAAGTGGGACTTTGGTGGGTCCCACTTGACACCCTAGTGCCAAGACAAGCATGGAGTACCACCACATAGCCAGTAAAAGATAATTAAGCGGAGAGTACCAGTACATGAAGCCAATGAAAAATAATCAAATGGGTTTTTTGGGGGATGAAGAGGGGCTCATTAATTAAGCACACCATAAACTCCTGAACCTTCTGAAAAATGGAAGCTCGATACACCCGAACGGAGGTAATACATTCAATTTACATACATAGTGCAGCTACATATTTGTTGTGCTGTCATCTTCTAGTTTGGACCTACTGTGCATACAATTAAGCTATCGAGATGCATGTCCAGCGTTTCAAAATAACACATTTCATCTAGTTATCACATGCATGACTTCGCAATGCCAGCTGTGACCCGAAGCAAATGAAGATCCTAAGATGGGAACATGTGCAACCGTTGTAAAGTTACGAGAAAATCTACAAAGTTGTTCAAGGACACTAATACAAGGCACAACTCCAAAAAATTCCAAAGTCAAAATTCAAAATCAACTCACAGTGCAACCACAAACTCACCAAGGGTTTGCTTGCTTCAGCTGTGCTGTGATTTGTAGCTAACACTCTGATGACAAATCTGGTGTGATTCATCCACTACATGGATACATAGTACCCAGTAAACAAATCGCGCAGATATTTGGACAGTAAACCAGCCAGGTAGTTAGTACAAACATCACCAGTATCGCAAGCTTTATTCGGTTCACCTGTACCACATGATCTGGAACAAAAGATGAAACTACAGTTACTATGTAGAGAACATGATAGCAAACGATAATTTGTCAAACACAGATAGAATCCAACCTATTTCTCACACTCCAATGCAGGAGCACGCATGTTCTGCATTGTGTCCATCATTAAAAACACTATGGTAGGCTTGAAGCAACATTAGTACCCAGTCATCCCACCTCTCTTTACATGTCAACATAGGAAAGCAAATACGCGATCATGTACCCACTATATATGTTGTTGCCTTGGAAAGGAAGTAATGATGCATTTCTTTCATATGTTAAAAGAGCCAAAAAAAACTGCAGAAACATCCAATTTGTTTGTATTTGTGTGGAGCTAGAGATAAAGAGGGGAAAAAAGGCTCAACTGAACCATAATTCATTATATATTCCAATGCAAAAGATCATACATGTACTGAGGCTGAACTATAGATCATTGTTTGAGATGAACCTTCTTAAAGAGCCCAACTGGTTTTCTTCTATTTCACAAAACTGAACCGACAAAATTTTTGAGACTCTTTTCTCTTGGCAGTTTACAAGATCCATATATATGTTTTGGTGTCGGAGGAATCTTTTGTGTACATCTGTTCAAGTACCTAAATCTCCTCGATCCCTGGTGTTTCTTTGAGGCTCAGACTCCAAGCTGTGATTCAGATATTGACATCTTATTCTTTTCTCTTGCAAAAAAAGAATTTCAATTCTCCATTTCTACCTGGGTAGAAGCTGAAAACTCCTAGGAACTGACAAGTTTACTACTTTCAGCTAAAGCAAAGGCCCAGGCCCGCCAGGAAAACGATTGGGATGAACACCTCGTTTTGGTCTTTCAGTGCCATACCGTCTCATTTCAACTGGACCCCAACCAAGAATGCCAGCAGAACTGCTAGATTCCTGCACCTTATTTCCATTTGTCATGATTGGAGGAGGTTGATACAACGGTTGGGTGTCAAACTGATTATCTGGATCAGCTCTCCTCCGGCGTTTCCAGGCTTCCGAATTCCCAGTGTTTTCATCATTATTGAGAGATTCTGGAGTGTTCTGGAAAGACCTTGTCGACCTTTGGTTTCTAGGAGGATGAGGCTGGTTTGAAGCACCTCCTCTGTTGGGAGGAGCAGGTGCAAAATTGCCACCATGTGAGGGGCCAGCTCCAGCTTCCATTTGGTCCTGACTAAGTTTTAAGTAGAGATCCCGCAATTGCTCCCCAGACATATTTGAAAAGGTTGCCACATAATTCCATAATCTTGTGGTCATACCTGCAACCAATGCACCTATTTAGATCGTATTCTTTGACGGAATAAAGGGTTTTGCTAAAAAATGCAAATAAATTATCATGAAAAATGCCTTCACAATGCTCATGAAGCAAATCAAATTCAATGTATATGCTTCCTACATAAAGGTAGGACCTACTAGACACTTACGGGATTGCTTGTATGATTCTCCATGTTGGACAACGACCTTTCCAATCTTTTCACCAATTGTTTGGAGGTACCTGCGAATCCTTGAAAGAACCTGGGACATAGGGTTATGAAGTTAGTGGCAGAATTTTAAGAATAGATTATCACTATCTGCAGGTAAAGCAGAAACCTTTTCCTTCGGAAGATTTACACTTGTATTCTGTAGCCTATCCAGGCGTTTCAATATGTCCTGCTCATCATCCAAAACTTCAGAGCACCATTCCAGCCATTTTTCCTCCTTGTCCAAACGATATTTAGTCTCCGCTTCAGACTCTGAAATTTCACCCTCTTCTCTTGCTTCAGCTTCCACCACCTTGCGCTTCTTAATGTCATCTTTGTTTGACTTAATATCATCTTTTGGCTTTGCATCTTTTTGTCGTCCTCTCAACGATCGGGCACCACCATTGCTTTCATTAGTGACTGGTTGGCTAGCACCTCCTTTGGCTTTTGAGCTCTTCCCACTCAGATTGGCAAATTCCTAGAAAAACAGAATTTCTTGTCAATGGATAAAATAGTCAAAAGCTGACCGCATGCAAAAGATACAACTACTGTATACAAGAATTGACATGGAATTCAACTGAAGAGTCAACTTATATTTTTCAAGTAAACTTAACTGTCAATAAGTATAACAGATAGTGAAGCAAAAAATTACAAGTTGCTTGCAAAAAAGTGTACCCTGTAAATATGTGTACAGGGATATCATGAGTAGGATGGTACAACTAACATTAATGGATCCCGAGAACATCAAAAGTTTGGATAAATGTGGAATAAGAGCACCAGATGCTAGCTAGCTACGACTAAATTAATCACATCTCACACAAGACATCCAAACACGAGCAAAATAGACACACTCAGCTCACTCCAGGAAGATAGTACCTCCTGCGTTAAAATTAACACTAGCAATTGCATGCACACTTGGCATACAGAATAAAGAACAAAAGATGCACTTGCACATAAACAGCACAGAGAGAGGAAGAAGTGCACACAAGGGGGAGTACAAAAGGCAAGGGAGAGCACCTTTTGCAGGAGAGCACTAGCACGATTATCCAAGTTTGGTGCGCGTGGTAAGAACGTTTCTCTTTCACCAAGTGTTGCTGGTGCAATTTTTGTTGTCAGACCAAGATTTGAATCCAACCTTATCTTCTCCCAGTTTCCATAACCATACCAATGAATGCCAAGCAGCAATCTTGCATCATCAGCTAAGGATATAAAAGATTAATGAGCCTATATTCTCAAACATTTTCAATGATAAAAGAGGAGTCAAACAGCATTTACTTTCAATCCATCCACAGCTTGCTGACCACTGCGGCTTTTTGTAAGGAGATTGGATTCGGTATTGTCTAACTGGATCTTTGTAACGTGCAATGCGCTTTGCCAAGCATTGAAGCTCTTCGACACGAGCTAACAACTCATAGGCCTTCACGGATACACCAAAAAAATCCAACACCGTGCCCTACATTTGAAGCACAATGAACTGAACTCGGTAAAGGTAGATAAGGCACAAGGAACAATTGTCATTTTCTCTAAGAGACATCACAACAAATTATACCTTGATGTCTGTGTTCTCTTTAACAGCTTCCTGACAGCCATCAATGAGCAAATCATACAGCTCGATTTGTGCTTCATATGGAGCCTTTGCTATTGCACCACCGACATCATCCACAATTAAGCCAATTTGGCTTGGGTTCCCAAACTTTTTAACCTAAAATTTTCATGATCAGAATTAGATAGATGAAGCTTGAGAAAATACACCTGACACATCCATAACTCCAAAACAATTCGATGCAATACATGTCATGCAAACAATCACAGGAATATCAGAAAATCTGAAGAGACAAACATGGTATCAGTACCACTGCAGAATTTGTGCTGGAAAAACTTGCAGTCCCCATGTAATTCTAATAAAATCAAATAACCGAACTTTCAAATTTTTACAGCATAATAAATGCATTAGCATCACCCATCCGATCCATAACACGGGTCTTCATCATCTTATAGTAAGTTAAAATACGAAGGTAGCAGAAAACATCATCAAAGGCAAATATAATTTGATGGTTACACACTGACACACCAATGACTACGATTATCTAGAAACTAGTGGTAGACCTTCTCTAATCAGACAAGATGAGAATCTAAAATGTTACAGCATCTCGTGAACTCATATTAGAGTAGATAACCACGCAGGAGCAAATAGCGCATCAAACGGCTATGAAACACTCGGAGGCACAATCCGACAGCTAAAATAGGTGATAGCATGAGATGCCTCCTCTATGGCTCAGTTATAATATCCCTAATAAACGTGGAGCTAAGATATACATTGCATACTTCAAAATATTTGCAAATACGACCAGTCACAAAAGCACAATAACCAAATATGTTGGTAAAAGGCGCAGATTACCGCTCGAACAAATCGGGAGGCATCCTTCTTAGGCACGTTTCCAAATGACCATTCCCGTACTTGAGCTACAGCTCCATCAATCAACGGTAATGAAACAATTGTATCGACTGATC
The DNA here is from genome assembly GCA_916181665.1 of Avena sativa. Lineage (NCBI taxonomy): Eukaryota > Viridiplantae > Streptophyta > Magnoliopsida > Poales > Poaceae > Avena > Avena sativa. The sequence goes on along the minus strand of OV702289.1, from coordinate 35,927,476 downwards.
TGCTAGAGCGCCTTCTCGGCTTCTCTTGTGCATCAATCGCTCGCCGTTTCCTGTTGCTGTTTTTGTCGAGTTGGTGATCTTCAACATAGCTCTTTCTATTTCGTGCAGCACGAGGTGCTAAAGTTTCCTGGGAAGATATCTGTCGTTACTCACTGATTAAGTTGACAGCAAGCAAGAACTGAATCAGCTATTCGGATCAATACCTGAACCATATCTCCAGGATCTGGCTGTATCAGTCTACTCCAGAATGTGGCGTCATCCTCACCGCTAGAAAAATTGGCAACCTATCCAATACATTAAGAACAATTAGTAACTTGCCCAAAATACTTAGAAACTCCAATGTACAATACTATTTCCGTGCTTTGCATCAGTGTATTGTGCACGTCGCATGCCTTGAAAGCACTAAGAAGCTCATTTCCTTCCTCCCCTTCAGCAGCCTTTGTTTCAACTTTCTCAGCTCTCTCAAGAATTTCATCGATGTCCATGCTTTCAAGCTTCCTCTTGGTCTCTTCATCGGTCTTCTCTTCTTTGAACAACTCCTCTGCCCCAAATCTGAGTATGGCTGAAAGTTCATTCTGCCAGATGGTATAGATTTCATCAGAAGCGCAAAAAAAACAGAAAGAATATACAAGAGAAAGCAAATATAGTAAGAGACTCCATGATTTAAGATAAAATGTGTTCCCCTCTGACTTCTGCAGGCAGTATATCCATTTTATTTCTTTTCTATGCAATGTACCTACTAGGGGCAGATAACAAAAGCATGCTGTACATGAAACATGAAAGTGAATAAAACTGCACCAAGGCAAAAAAACAAATTGCAAGTCGGTGCAACACATTAAAACATTTATAAATTTAAAACATGTCTTGTAAACAAGTTGATAACACAATTTCTACAACAAAATATACTCCCTCCGTTTCAGGGCTTAAGGCGTCCTCGTTTTGCGTGTTTTTCTTTGACCAAGAATTACTCTAAATACGTAAAGGATTTTGGTATAAAACTAGTATCACCGGAAAGTATTTTTCAATATGAATCCAACGGTACTAATTATGTACAATATAATCAAGATTTTGTTGCTCAATTCTTTTGGTCAAACTTTGCTTTGGAAAGCGTGTGCGCCTTAAGCCTTGAAACGGAGGTAGTACCAGACAAGTTAACATCCAAGCTAAACAAAGAAAAGACAGGTTATGCAAAATTATACCTTGTCAAACATTGATGCTCCCTTTTTAGTTTCTTTCTTCTCGAGCCTGCCCTCAGCATTCAGCTTCTGAATCACTAAGTGATCAAGAACCTGAATGGAATAAATATATATAGGTTAAACGTATCTCGTGTATTTTCATTTAAACAATATGTGAAGCAATCCAGGGTCTGCACCATTTTTTTCTTAGCCCGCTCCAATATATCCTCTTCAACACTTTTGCAAGTGACGAAACGATAAATATTAACAGTCTCTTGTTGCCCAATCCTATGTGCCCTACTCATCGCCTGGCATCACATCAGAATGCAAAAAAAGGGGAACATAAGCAAATATTGCTTCATAACCAAGAAAAAGCATAACAATGTAATCAGAGAGCGATGAGGGGACCTGTAGATCATTTTGAGGATTCCAATCTGAATCGAAAATTATCACCGTATCTGCTGTTGCAAGATTGATACCAAGACCACCAGCACGTGTTGACAGAAGGAAACAAAAATCATCACTACCAGGAGCATTAAAATGCTCCATGGCCTGATGACGAAGATCCGCTCTTGTACTGCCATCAAGCCTCTGAAACTGGAATCCTCGAAGGGATAGGTACTCAGAAAGGATGTCCAACATCCTCACCATCTGCAAGGATGAAAGTTCAGAAATCATTTTATACTAAATCATATGAGAGCATATGTAATTTGTATTGTCCAATATATTGATGTTGGCAGTATAAGAACACGGTTCCAGTAAAGGTAACTAACACATCAAATTATGTCCACTGTCAACCAATCCAACTACTAAGAAAAGAAACCAACTATAGAAGTTTGTCAACTGTCAGCAAATATTATAGTTTTGAGGGTGTGCACTATATAGAAGAATTGGTGGTTCCAGTAGTATCGATAGTAGATGAACACATCCAAAACTAATAGAAGCCCCAGTAAGTAAAACTGCACGCTGACATCTTTGGAAAGCAAAAAATACATATAAATACAAACCTGAGAGAATATAAGTACTCGGTGATTAGTCTCCCGCAGTCTCAACAATAGTTTATCCAATAAAACTAATTTCCCGCTACTCATAACAATGCGTTCAACTTTATTGCGGTCACCAATGCTGTCTCCACCATAACCATGATCAGCGCTTTCAAACAAGAATGGATGGTTGCAGCACTTTTTCAACTCAACAACGACGTTCAAAAGTGAGACCTGCATATACCATGATCCAGTCAGCCAGACAAATTAAGATGGCAACTCAAATATGCTGAACAAGAATAGAAATTAGGATATTAACTCTTCCCATTTTTATGTATTATTAAACATGAAAAACTGACAAAATAGCAAGCCAAAGATAGATCAGCAGACATTTTATAAACCTTGGTACTAAGTAAAACATGCATGTATGAGAGAAACTGTTTAGAGAATCAATGATGAAAATCAAATTATAAACCAAACATACTAACCAAAGATATTCACAAAACTAGAACTATCTAAAAAAGATTATGCTTCCCAAAATATGCAAAACGATATGAAGGGGATTTTAACAATAGGAAGAAATAGTAATTTGTGATCAACACCCAATAACATCAGAAATCGGGAGAATAAGAAAAATCAACTATAGCCAACAAGGGGCTAATATATTCACATAAATTGCAATGTTCGGTAGTCTTTGGCTGCTCGTCACTAATATAATATTTAGTGACCAGTAATACCGCAGCATAAACACACTAATTGAGTTCAAGTTCTGTCTATAACAGAGACTGGTGCACAGGGGGGTCAAGCCTTCCTTTGATATTGCAGTGGCTCTTTCATATCTGACTGGGAAGCATTACAGCATTACTAAAAAAAACAGTCCAAGACCACTAATCAGAGCCATTATTTATCAACTGTTTCTCATTTCCCAAATACAGGATGTTCACACTGGTCAACCTAATCCTGAGACTAACATATTGAACAACCTATACAAACAGTTTCGCTAAAAAGTCAACAGCGCACACTGAGAAAACTGAATTCAGATACCATCTGGATAAATAAAAACCTAATAAGATATGAAGATTAAAATAATTTAACATTAATGATAAATCAATACCTGATTTCCACGAACTCCTTTATTTAAATTCTGAAAATTTCGCTCTAGAATCCACTTGTAATATCTAGCAATATATTTAAAAAGGGTTCATTTCAAAGAGTGATGAATTGCATTACTGAACTTAAATTAACACGAAAGTACATACTGTTTCTGCAGGGGAGACATCTCAATACGAAGGATCCGCTCAATCTTTGGAGGTAAAGACTTCTCAACGTCTTTTATAACTCGCCTTAAAATATGGGGCCTCAATTCCTTGTGAAGATTTGCAAGCTACAAATTATCAAAGCAAAAGAGTTAATGACCATCAACCACTGTAATATAACTGTGAACACAAAAAGCAATACCTCTGTTTCATTAAACGAACTCAAATTTTTGTATCTCTCGACAAAAGTATCCTTGCTATTGAATTTAACTGGATCAAGGAAATGAAGTAGGGCCCTGCAAAAAGCAACAATAGAAAAAATAATGAGCATACTGACATACTCTAAACCTGAATTTTGCACACATTCTTGCACACGCAACCTATGTTCGCTCTCTTTTTAATCCACTTCACGAATATTATTTTCTATAAAATAGATCATGGGTGTCCATGATATGGTGTGCACTTGCAAAATTTAGTGCTAAAATAAAACCACATGTGCCTTGCAGACAAAAAGACATTTTGCAACTTTTAATATCATAATATTCACTACGCGTGCCTTATCTTTTTTTTGGTGCAGGGCACGCATGGTTCGTATTTTTGTACCAAATTTTACAAGTGTTCATTTTATAATATGAGAAACATCCATGATTCTTTCCCGAAAAAATAAACAACTTGTTGAAGTGGCTGCGAAGGATTTTTGCGTTTTCTCTCTGTTCAATGAAAAGAAACACAAAGGCTTTTTGTGTTTTCCGAAAAAAAAGTGGCTGCAAAGGAGAGGAAATGTGCACGCAGCCTGTTTCACTTTTGAATTACCCACATACTTAAAGTGTAAAGCACATGTATAAATTTGCCTAGCACAAGTCTACATAGAAAATACATACCACAGTTCTTCAACACTATTCTGCAAAGGGGTCCCGGTTATTAGCACCTTATTCTTGGTGCTGAACTCCTGAGGGTGAGAACAAATGTCGTTTTATCATTTCGCAACAGTCACCCAATACATAAGAGTTATGCTTAGTTCAAGTGATTATGTTCATACCAAAAGAGTAATATACAGTGAGGCTTCACAATTCTTCAAACGGTGGGCTTCATCAACCATAAGATAATTCCATTTGATTTTCGAAAGGACAGATTTGTCCTTAAGTATCACCTCATAAGTAGTAATCAACGTATGGAATTTTACATGCCGCCCTCCCTTCTTATTTGTAAAAAACTCATGCTGCTGACACATCTGAAGCAAATGGATTGGGAAAATGTCAGATACGTAACAAGGTGGGCATAACTCCTTAGGAAATTTGGAATTAAGAATTGTATGCCCTTTGAATACGAAGTCCAGAAAATAGGATGAAAAGCAAGAGCCACATGAGCAAAAAGAGTTACATATCCTAAAAACAACCTGCTAGACATATATAAAGTATAAACACAGTAGTGCCCAAAACATGTTGTGCAACACTGATTAAGTTATGCAGAGATCTGATAAGCTCAAGACCCGTAATAATCAAAAGGTCTCATTCCACACACAATTTGATATATATCACAACATTCATGAAGCTCGGTACAGTAATAGAGAATATTATTATTTTGCAAAAGCATGCGAGAGATAAATCTCAGTCTCGCTATTCTGTTTTTGGGTCCTCACCACAAAGGCAAAAAAAAAACATTATTTAGATAAATAGCTAGAGATGCTATAGCTTTCTGGCCCTCCTGGTGAAGGTATGAAAACCACAAGTTAAAACCTTGTCTGTAACACAAATTATAACAGGTTGACATGTTAGAAAGTGTTGGTCTCTCAAATATAATACTCCATGATTCCAAATAAATGTCATAATAGCAAATTATATTTTCACTGTAAGCACTGACAAATTTACATGCTTATTTATTTATTTCTTTTTGCCACTTTTCTTAAAGCCTTACAAAAGTAAGACCTTGTACTAGAGCCAATAGCAAGTACATCAGATTTTACCATGGTGCCCAAATCACCCAGGTACACTCTGTGACTTGAATAATGAGCCTGTAAAAAAGATCTAGGTAGCCGTCTAGGTATTTGACATATTTAGACTACGCTCGGCGAACGCCTGCATTCCCTCTGTTGTCCGCCAAGAGCTTTCTATATCACCCCAGATATGAAAGAGCAGCTACTAATCAAGAGAAGTGCTGACACCAGCTTGGGATTGCGGGTAGAGAACTAAGGTTGTACGAAGATAGTGTTTGAAGTAAAGTGTAGGCTGCTATTGCAGGTGTTCAGTGTGTCGCTCATCAAATGACAAACTAGCAGAACAGCAAAGCTCTGAGCTTCAAAATGGAACAAACTGCAAACTACATGCCATGCGCGAAAGCTTACTCAAGAGTCTCAGAAAAATGTCAGTAACTTCCTATCAATCAAAGCTTACATAATATAGGAGTTGAAAAGGACAACCAGCATGTCGTATAACAAGAAATAACTTCTATAATTACATGAATTGCCTGTATGTAGCATTATTTACATTGACCAGGTGTCATAAAAAAAGGTCCTAGAATAAGAGAACGGCATTGAGGTTACATATAAACCTCAAAGAAAGCAAAACAAGTGCAAGAACTTTACTGAGTTTTACCTCTCTGCTAGCACGATTTCCGACATAAATTACAACATTCATGTCAGGTAGCCACTTCCGAAATTCCTTTGCCCAATTTGATAATGTTGAGAGTGGCACGACGACAAGAAATGGACCATTAATTTCTTGAGCATTCTGCGATGTACCAAGTATTATTAATCCTTAAAAGAACCCTGGTACCATGCAAAATAAGGACAGTGTGAAAGAATTACATGAAGGAAGCCAAGCATGGAAACTGATTGTATGGTTTTTCCCAGACCCATCTCATCAGCAAGAATAACATTAGTATCATTCCTCCACCTGTTTTACCAATAAATTAGTGACCATAAACTGGAAAGTAAGGTGCTTCTGCTATGCACATCTTGATAGATTTTACATACCCATTAACAAGAAAATTTAGGCCTTCAAGCTGATAATCGCGAAGTTTACCTCCTTTTAGCCATTCTGGTTGGTCATCAAGCCTCCGCAAACTAGCTGAGTAATATGAATTTAGTATTAGATGAAACTCAAGAATAGTAATCCGACAATTCAAGAAATAGAATTGACCAGATCATGCATTTTGCTTGAGTAATTCACAATGATAATAGTGATGGTGCGCCAAATTCACAAGAGAAATGCACTATGTAAATAGATAGCAGCAGCATAGCATCACATCATGGTAGTCACAGACTATCAGGAATTTGTGATTTCTAGGCTTCAAAAGAGAAAATGACATTCCACAAAAAACATATATCTCTAAATGTATTTATGCTTTCTAGGCCAACAAGGAAAAATTACATTCGACATCAAAAACATTAGTCATCAAAGCCAAGAAAACTATGGCAAGTCCAGTCATCAAGGAAGCACAAATTAAGCATGAAAAGCTACCTTTGCTTTTCTTCCTTTGGAAATCGACCGTTTTTCCCAGTATAGCAGTGGCAACTTCACGGGCCTGTTGTTTAGCGTAAACCCAATTTATCATTGAAGTCTTATGCATCTTTGCACTACGTGTAAATCTGATACATGCCTACCTTGTATTCATCTATTGCTTCTTGAGCAAATTCAATATCTGTATCTTTCTCCCTGCAACACAACAATATGGGGAACACGAATAAGTATTATCAGCAAACAACAGCATCCTCATACAACAGATAGAGCTTCAACCAAACAATTTATGCATAGAATCACTTGTATCATATTCATCCCATACAATGGGGTAGAACAAATGAACAGCAACATGTAAGGTATTATCATATCCATGAAACGGACAACCCCGAATCAAGTCACGACATACCAGGTTGATTCTGCATAAGGAAGTCCTTGCCATTTCACTAAATATTCTGGCACCAGATCATCACCATCCATTTTTGTTGCCCTATCAGCAAATACCCGTTCAACCTGAAGATTGATACTTAAGAAAAGGTACAAAATACAACTGTAATAGGAAGTGTATATAATAATCCAAGTTGGGCTTAATGGGAAAACCTGGCTATATTGCTTAATAAGATCCAACTCCATTTCCTTCCCCACATCATGCACCTCGACCTGATAGATGAAGAAATTAACAGAAGCCACGGACCTTATGAATAAATATACTCCCTCCAGTCCATATTAATGGCCTCAACTTTGTCTAGATACGAATGCATCTAGTCTAAATACTTAACTAGATACATATGAATCTAGATAAAGTTGAGGCCATTAATATGGACCAGAGGGAGTACCAAAGAGTCGACATTTTGTAAAAACTGGCAATTTTTAACACTTCAGTCATTTATGAACAGCGCGGGATATATACTTAGTATTTCTAGAAGTACGGTGACAAGCCATCCAGTAATTATTACATATTATTAATAGTAAACATATCATGATGAATAAGATAATACAAAACATTATTTCTGAAGCATTGCCCATAAATTTCTTTTGCACCCTCCAAGATTAACTTATGGTTGCTATTTTTATTCTCTGGATACATACAACTGACAATTACCATGCTTTGCTTCAGGTCAAGGAATTACAGAGCAGGAAATATAAAGGCCAATTGCTTTGTTACCTCTTCGCGTGATAGTGACCTCTTGAACCTCTGTTCCTCAGACACTCTCTTCATGTAATTTAGAACCTTCTTAAATCCACTAACCTGTCATTTACAAGGTAATGTGAACACAATTCTATGAACCAGGCTAAAGAGTTGAAGCCCAAACTACAAAGTTTACGAACAGCGTCTTTAAACAAAAGAAGATATTGAGGTAAGCTCTTACAATACGAAGCTCAGACAGTGTCTTCCACTGACAATGTAAATAAGACTGCCCTTTCCATTTTATATAGAACTCTACATCATCCCATTGTTGATCAAAATCTAATGGCATGCTCATCACAGTAGGTTGAGTCGATCGGTCATTCCTTAGTGCATCTTCAGCAACACCCTTTGGCTGATACCAAATGACCCTTTCAATTGTTTCTCCGTCTTCCTCATCCTGATCCTCCTTCAAGAGCTAGTTATATATTGGAAATTTTGTAAGGGGTCTGTGATAAAAAGTAATGATAAAGGGTGCACACAGTACATATGAAATAGATACATAAACAGTTACAGGCCAAGTAATAGTGGGGTAACCCTTAAGTGGGCACTAGAACACAAAGGATGTTGCGCCTAGGCGAAAGGATCTCTTTAGTGTCCAACTACTCTACTCCGGCACATGCCAAAATAATATAAATTCATCTCATTTATATCACAGGCATGTCCATGACATAAATAATTTGATACATGATTCATATTGTACTCTAACCTTTTGTTGTTTAGTTGACTTCTCCTCACTATCATCACTTTCTTCACTTTCAGCATATGAGATATTTCTCAGCGTCCTCCTCCTCCCAGAAGTTCGGGATTCATTATGGGAATTGCCATCATTATGACCCAGAGTTTTCAGATGCAACCTAACAGGTTTTTTTGATCGATGACTGAAATCAGGATTACTGGGTACATCAGAGTCTTTTCCTGAAGAATATTCTTCATCCGTGAAAGATACCCCTCGTTTGCGAGGAGCCTGCATGGGAAGTTTTCTTCCCTGGGAAGCTTTAGTTCCTCCGACCTTAAGTCGTTTCGACTGCCTCCTACTCTCAATAAAATCATCTTCATCGTCATCTGAGAGCTCAGGCTCATCATCTTCTTCTTCTTCACCTGAGTTCTCACTGTCCACAAGCTTATCCTGAAATTTGAGTTTCACAAGGAAGTTAGTTTAAATAATTAACATAGGCAAACAAGCAAAAAAACTCGTATAGCTACACTTTTGAATACTCATAAAAGAACAGCGTGAAAACTATCATGACTAGAAACCAAAAGAAGAAACCAGCATTATACAAGGAAAATCTACCCAGCTTTTGAATTGTGCTAATTTTCTAATAGCCTGGATACTAAGCTGATTAACAAAAGGGTTTTGGTTAAAACAGGAGCAAGAATATGCACGCGTCCACAGTATACGGAGAATATAAACCCCAAAACATTGCTGCAATAATGTGTGATTAGCCATAATGTTACCCAAGAAAATGGAAAGTGCATGAAAATGCAACTATGATATTTAACCACAGAAATAAATTGAATTCAGTAACTCGAGGATTTGGTTAGAGTTTTATGGATGCATTATAATGCAGTTGTCATAGGCCACTGTTATGTACTGTTACCTTCTTTAGAAGTATGGAAGACAAAAGCATACCCTTCTTCCAATCTTCCACCCATTTGCATGAATCCTTCATTGTTCGTTTAGAAGTAATTTACTACACTTCTATGGATTTTTCATTTTGTCTCCAAATTTCCAATAGATTACTTATCTGATGCTTCAAGTTATAATTTAATGTAATTTATGTTTTCTTCTTTCAATAATGTAATTTTATGTATCTCTTCTTTCAAAGAATCAATCAACTATGTGCAAGTTGGATCAGCTAGGGCACAATTTTCACCATGTCAATTAAACAGTTGCTAGCTAGTTCATCATCACGAAAAATCAAGCACAAACCATACAGCTTACAAGTTAGCAGCAGCAGCATGTAAATCTACAGCACATCGCAACAAACTTTCACTGCACCAGCTAGCCTAAACAATAACATTATAGTGTAACTTAATGTGTAGAAAATACAATAAATTGCCAAAGTTACACATCATGTGAGAATACAAGTTTGTAAATGACCTTAACAGCAGCCTTGTCAGTTTCACTGTCTGGCTCAAAGTCTACATCATCTGGATCATCTTCTGCAAAGAAGGAAGAAACAAATTTTGAGTCAATGATGAGCTGGACCATCTTCTGAGGATGGGGAAATTCTCAAACGCAACAGAGGGAAATTCTGAGGCTGCAGGTATAAATATACCATCTGCGTCATCGTCATCATCATCGTCATTCTCATTATCATACGCATCGTCGTCATCATCGTCATAAGCACTGCGCTTTGTTGACTTCTTTTGTCTTGAGGGGACAGATTTTGCTGCGACGGCAGAATGGGAAGAGCTTGGGTGGCTCATCCCACGACGATTCAATGAATCAATCTGATCCTCTTCGTCCTGCTCATAATAGTCATCAGAAAGCATTTCCTCAGCTGGCACATCCCCATTCCCTCTGTTTAGCTCATCATCTTCTCCGCTACCATCCATGTCATCATGTGAACTAGCCACATACCCGTTTTCCATTGCCCTATGACTATTCGAAGGTCCATCCATTCCTGTTTGTGTGGATCTGCAATCCTTCAAAAAGTTTGTACCCCATGGGCCAGACGGGCCACCTACTCTCTGGGCATTCTGCCCTGATTCAATCTCAGAAGAGTTCAGACCTGACTGGCCAGCTTCGTATTGCTCCTCCTCGCTGTGGTACGCATCATCAGCCTTCTCGTTCAAGTTCAAGTGGACAGAGTTCAAGTCAACGTCCCTATCCCGAACTGATTCGTAGGCACCTTCAGCATCAGCCTTCTCGTTCAAGTTGTACCCTCCGGAATCAGCCCTGCTCCCAGAATTGCTGAAGAATGCCATCACAGTTTATGACACCCCCACATGAAGGAACTCTGAGAGCTTCAGCGGTCTATCGCCCCCTGCAGTTTATCAAACGAAGCCAGTTTAGAACCTTACTTGGGCAAGTTCTAATGCCATAAACAGGCATTCCAACTCGAATGCTATTGGTTTCTTAATAAGTTATATGCTAGGGCTTGGTCATTCTGTATAAACACCAAATGAACCAAACAGTCGAGGGGAAGAAATAACAGCGCCCAACTCTAATCAAAATCAAGCAGTGGAAGCAGAGCAGCACGGAGCTGAGCAGCACGGAGCGAAGGAACTTCGAATTGGATTCTGAAACCCTAAATCCCGACTGATTCGGGCGCCGCCCCATAGATCGGCGCCGGTGGTGGCCAGATCGAGCCGACTACGGCGCGGATCGGGTGTGGGGCGCTCGAACCGGTGCGCCCGATGCGTGCCCACGCCCTATAAGCAAAAAACTTCACAAATTCGCTGAAAAAACCCGCGAAAGGCAGCGAGGGAGACGCACCTCGTGCCGCGTCCGGCGAGGAGGAGGCCCCGCGCCGGGTCTTCCCGACAGGAGCGAAGGTTTGGACCGCGAGGAGGCGGGGGTCGGCCCGATGGGAGCGCTTTTTGTCTGATGCGATCGCCGGCGCCGGCGGCAACGTGGGGGACGCGGCGATTGGGCGGGGCAGCGGAAACAACCGTGCGATTTATTCAAAAAATGAGGACGCAGCCGATTCCTGGGGATTTTTTGCGGTATTTCTGCGATTTTTCCGTGAAAAAATCGGATCGGAGGCTGTGGAAAGGTGCGCTGGGCGGCGGCGATCGCCGGAGAGGGGCGGGCGAGGGAAGGGTCGCGATGGCGCCGCGGCGGCGGCGGCGGCGGCGCAGGGGGAGGGGGGTGGTTATCTATCAAGAGAGGGGTAAGGGAGATTAGGGAGGGCAGATAAGTTTTTTCCTCTCTCTTCTGTGTGTGTGTCTCTCTCTCTCTCTTCCTCTCTGGTGCGTTTGTGTTTTTGTTTGGGGCCGTGGTATTTCGGGCCTTTGGGGTCTCGTCGCTGGACGCCCTGCGTGGGGCCAATCGGGCAGCGACGCGTAGGGTGGTGGGCGCATAGTCCGTGCGAGGGGCGAGTGGGTCTGCGAGGGGTGGTCCGGGTTGTCAGTCTCTGTGGCGAAGGCGCGTTCGTCTACTGTTGCGTGTGTTGATACAGAGCTGCCGTGCAAACGATTCACGACCTCTCCACGCCATGGCCCATGTACAGGGAGAGTTGGAGGGATTTCCGTTCGGGGGGCCTTTTTTGTAGAGGACGTGGTGGGTCTTTGTGTAGTTCAATGCTGCGTCGGTTCTTTTATTTTGAGCAGCAATGGTTCAATGCCCACCTTTTTTAACACAGATTAGGTCACAACGATATGAGAAGCAATGGTTCGCATTTTGATATATGGGATAAAAATTCTTTTAGACTCCACTCGTTGGACATTATCAGACTGAAATCCGGACCAAAATAGCCAGCTATTTTTGTCTAAAAACGTCCACTTTCATACTCGCGTTCTCAGACCGAGTTCCTAGGCCGGCGTTTTTTCACCTGAATTCGGCTCAAATTCAACCAGTTTTCGGCATAATATAAATATAGGACAAAGTTTGGCCTAGTTCGACATAAATTTAACATAGTTCGGCATATAGTGACAATACAACATAGTTCGGTCTAGTTTGGTCAGTTTATGATCGACATCTACGTGTTGCCCCTGTGTATCCATAGATGCTCAATCAGATCATCTTGCAGTTGTTGATGTACTGCCGGATCTCGGATCTCCTGACGCATGGCGATGAAGGCAGTTTAGGTTGGAGACACCTGGTGATCAGACTCTGCAAGAGGTCCCTGACTGTAGTATGGCTCGTTCTACTCGACCAAACTCACTGTGTCCTTCTCTCATCCTCAATGATCATGTTGTGCAAGGTCACACAACAGTTCATCACTTTCCACATCTGATCTTTCGACCAGGTCAGAGCAGGGAATCGAACAACTGCAAACTTCTGTTGAAGCACACCAAATGTCCGCTCTATGTCCTTCCTGCAAGCTTCCTATTCCTTGACAAACTGAGAATGTTTTGGGAGCATTGGATTTGAGATAGTCTTCACAAATGTTTGCCATCTTGGATATATGTCATCTGCAAGATAGTATCTCTTGTTGTAGTGGTGTCGTTGATCTTAAAGCCATAGGAGGAGAATGACCCTCAACAAGTTTGGCAAAGACATTTGAGGAATTGAGGACGTTGATGTCGTTTTTTGATCCTGCCATGCCAAAGGAGTGTCAAATCCAAAGATCATATGTAGCAACTTCCTCGAGTATCACAGTGCAACCTCCTTTATGGCCTTTGTATATTCCCTGCCGCAAATGGACAGTTCTTCCAGTGCCAATGCATGCAGTCTATGCTTCCAAGCATCCCAGGAAATCCTCTACTTTCATTGACTTCAAGGATCCGAGCAGTGTCTTCAGCAGTGGGTGTTCTCAAGTACTGTTTTCCAAACACTGCAATCACTACCCTGCAGAACCTATATAAGAAATCGATGGCAGTGGACTCGGCCATGCGGAGATAGTCATCGGCATTGTCACCAGGCGCTCCATATGCAAGCAACCTCATCGCCAGTGTGCACTTCTGCAGTGAGGAAAACCCAACCATGCCGATGTAGTCCTTATTGCACACGAAATAGGGTATGTACTCCCGGATGGCATGCACGGTCTCGAGACAGAGCTTCCGTCTCATCTTGAAATGACACCGAAACATAGCCTCTTCATGCAGCGGCTCGTCGGCGAAGTAGTCGGCGTACAGCAAGCAGTAGCCCTCCATCCTCTGCCTTGCTTTGCATTTTCGGCGATCCTTCGCCGAACCTCCATGCTTCGGCATTGTAGTCTACATGTATAGCTAATACCTTCGATCCGGATTACGGATGTAATATAGATCTTTTTCCCTAGTAGACCTAGGTTTATTGAATCCTCGGGAAGCAAAAGCAAAGTGAGATTACTTAAACAGGCCTTCGAGAGTTTTAGAATTCCTATTGTGTTTTCATCAGACCAAGAGTTTGTGATCTTGTTGTTGTTGACGATGGAGAGAGAGGGCCTAGGGTCTTCGGTTTTCACCAGTAGTTGTGCAAAATATCTGATGGGAATAATAGATAATAATAAAGTACTCATGTAATTGTTAGAGCAGGATAATTATATGTGGGCAGTGCATCCATAAATGTTACCGCCTCCGCAGCCGCTTATGGCAATAACCTACTAGTCTCATCCATGGAAGAAAGAAAACTAATGATATGCATAGTGATGTCATGGTTAATCCCAAGTAAGTTCTTCACATACAGGCGTACTACCCTCTCTGTCACTTGGGTTCCTATCCTACAAATCAGTCGTTACTCACACTCCCTTTACCTGGATCAATCCTCGGGGTCTTGGATACCTGACAAGTTCTTAGATTGAGGCAAGAGAGGGTACTACAATCATCAAGTCATACAAACTAATATATGACCCCATCTATGATAAATAACAAGCACAAAAGCTACATGTCTAGGACAAAGCCCTTAGCCTAAGGAGAATTACTCACACATAGAGATGAAATTGACAATCATAAACATTATAATAGAGATCATAGAGTTGATAACATATAGTCTTACAGTGTCGCCAATTGGAGATGAAATCTACTATTACAAGTCGTGGAAGATGGATATGGTGGTGGAGAAGGGTTTAGAGGTTTAGATCTAGATCTATTCCTCCAGCGTGGCAGCAGGGAGAGTTGAGGATGAAAGAAGCGATGGTGTGGAGTCGGGGTTGTTGTTTCTCGTCGCCTGAAGCCTCTTTATATAGGGGTCCCTTCACGAAAGTTGTTTTGTTTGACCTAATAAATTCAGTGCAAACTATACGGCCGGAACTATATGGCGGCGGCCCATATAGTTGGTCGTTAAGTCTTCTGGATCCTCTTCATGACTCTTGGTTTATTTGACATGTTGGAAATCTCGTATCTTTGGCATTTATGTAGTGATTCCCTTCATAATACGTCATTATCTGCGTAGGCAAAAATAGCAAGAAATGATTGCATACCCCTTTGATCATTAGGCATTAGTGCCAGGAAATAGAGAGAGATTTCATCAAATATATGAATAATATCTAGTTTAAATACAGACGTGGATGGCTATATTTCACAACCATCAACCTCCCCAAGCTTAAACTTGATTGTCCTCGAGCAAGAAAACCAAAATCAAAAGGGAACTCAACACTTAGACTAAAATAACGAGATGATGATCTTACTCGTGATTGGTAGTCTCATGTTTCCTCCACTTTATTAATCTGAAAAACTTCAGCATAGATAGAGCAATGGCAAACATATCATATGAGTTTCATGAATTTTTATAGCGCAACAAAATTATTGTAAGCATGTATGATTCAAAAGAGTGAAATTTATTCCATATCATGTAATTAACACATAGGCTTGCCTTTGAACACTAAAGTGTAATCATGTAGAATTAAGAGTATGAGAGTTTGTCATGAAAAGCATATATACTAGAGTATCTCAATTCTCCCACATCAATAAATCAAGACTTTTCAAGCAATACTTTTTTATTCATTGTCCTTCAAGAATTTCGGTGCTTAAGTAATTGAGAGCATGCCAAAAAAAATATTAGTTTATTGGGCTGAGATGGACACTCATGGAATCACTAATGTTTTTGTTCCTTTTGTATAATTATTACTCATATCAGTCAGAGGAGTGATTTCATCATGTTATAGCTATCCGGGAGTGCCAAGAATCTTACCCATTATAGCATTGCTGCTACAAATGTTTAATCAACTCATAGCCGAAATCTAGGAGTTTCCTCCATGAAGATCGTGTGTAGGCCAGCCGAGTTGTTGGCATCCCATGAAGTTTGACACACATAAAGCTATATCATTCTTATGATTTACAAGTCAAACTTTGGCATGCTCACAAAAACCAATAAACATTAATTCAATTAAACAAATCTTTTCAAAAAGAGCTATCAAGACAATCATTATTTTCTGTGGTGTTGAGTATCTCTAGGAATAAGCTTCAAGACTAAACACTACAACACCCAAGTCTTCAATTTGTGAGACTTTTTCTTATTTCAATTGTTTAGAGAAAATTTAGGCAAGACTTGGTTAACTATAAGAGCTGGAACAAAACGTACCCAATTAAATATCCATACAAACAAAATTTTACTATAATATAGAGACTCACTCACCGATATAACATCTCAACATTACTACTAACTAGTATGGGTTTCTCAAACTTCAAAAGTGGGGAGTCATAAGGCATATCTCTCATGTTTGGTTCCAGTTCTCTCTTTCCTTTTCATTTGTTTCTTGGAAATTCGAAGTCAATCACTCTCCTGCAAATCAATGAGAACTTCGAGGCGAAAAGAAAAAGAGAGAGGGAAAAATAAAGATAAACAGAGAAACCTTTTTGTGGTTTTGGAGAAGGGGGATTTAAAGAATAGAAAATTAGCGTCAAAGCTCGGCTTGAAAATCTCAAAGAAAATAAAAATAACTAAGATAAAGTGTTGGGGAAACCAACACGAGTGCTTATAGACTTAAATAAAAGCATAACCTCGAAAATAAGATAAAGCAAATGAAAACCAAAATATAAAATAGATAGAAAACCTCCCTAAGATTAGGCTTTTTGAAATCTCTTCAAATTATTGTGGTGGGGGGAGTTGTAACTCTAGTCCGCAAATTGAGTTGAAAGGTTACTTCTTGTTTCTCGAAGGTTTAGGGCGAGATTGTGCATTCCCTCCACAATCCTCCAAGTTCTTGGAAATCTTGATATGTAGCGAACCGGTTTGGTGGTTGCTGCTCTTGATGAGGGACTTCTTGGTCCTTATCCTCCTCCGAAATCTCCTCCTCAGGTTGGTGTTGCTCAACCTGTAAGTCATAAAGCATGCGTCCTTCCTCGATAGAGAAAATATAATTGGGATTTCTATTTTTGTGCCCTTGGTTCGTTAGTTGTACTCAGTTTTCCCTAGCCGCTTAGTTTTTCTCACTTTTCCCCTTGCCATGTTAAGAAACCCTCGCGGGCGCTCAAAGGCACTCGGATAGAGGGATGCCGTCAGGTCAAAGGCTTGAATGTTACATGCTGACTGGTGGGACCGCGTTGGGGCGGGTCGGGCGTTGAGCGTTATGTTACTAGGCCTCGACCGTTACATGCCTGACCGGTGGGTCCGTGTGTGGGTCAGGTCCTGCATACGTGGTGAAGGGTGGGGCCGCGTTGGGACGGGTCTTGCACACATGGTGAAGGGTGGGGCCGCATGGAAACACGTCGGACCGGCCATTCTCGCTCACCCAAAGCATTCGCTTCCCCCGAGCCTGGAACATCTCCCACACCGCCCCTCTGCTGCTCCGCCGTCGTGCCCTCCTACCTTATGGCGTCCTCGGCCCTAGAGCCGCCCCCTTCCCCTGGCGACGGAGCCCACTCCACCTCTGTCTCTGTTCCCGCCCCCGCTAGATCTGTTGGAGATTTGCCCAAGAGGCAATAATATAGAGGTTATTATCATATCTTCATGCTTATGATAAATGTTTACATACCATGCTATAATTGTATTAACCGAAAACATTAATACTTGTGTGATTTGTAAACATAAAAGAGTCCCTAGTAAATCCTCTTGTTAAACTAGCTTGTTCGTTAATATATGATCATGGTTTCCTGATCATGAACATTGAGATGTTATTAACAACAAGATCATATCATTAGGAGAATAGTGTGATGGACATACTCCTATAGATAAGCGTAGCATAAATATCAAGTCATTTCAATAGTTCGTTTGCTATAAGCTTTCTGATACATAGTAACCTAATTCCTTCGATCATGAGATCATGCTAATCACCATCACCGGATGGATGCTTTGATAACATCAAACACCACACCGTAACTGGGTGGCTATAAAGGTGGCATTGAGTGTTCGAAAAGTATGTGTTGAGGCACATGGATCAAGAGTGGGATTTGTCCCCATATGACGGATAGATATACTCTAGGCCCTCTCGGTGGAATGTCATCCAATTAGCTTGCAAGCATGTGACTGGCTCACAAGGGATCACATATCACGGGAATGAGAAAAGAGTACTTATCGGTAACGAGGTTGAACTAGGTATGGAGAGATACCGACGATCATACCTCGGATAAGTAAACTATTGCGAGACAAAGGGAAATTGGTATCGTACGTAAGTGGTTCATTCGATCGCAAAGTAATCGTAGAAATATGTGGGAGCCATATGAATTTCCAGATTCCTCTAATGGTTATTGATCGGAGAAGAGTCTCGGTCATGTCTGCATAATCCACGAACCGTAGGGAGACACACTTAAGGATTCGATGTTGTTTAGTAGATATGGAATGTAAGTAGAGAGACCAAATGTTGTTCGGAGTCTCGGATGGGATCCGGGATATCACGTGGAGATCCGGAATGGTCCGGAGAATAAGATTCATATAAGGAAAGTCCAATTCTGGAGTTCGGGAATGATTCTGATGATTTCATCGGAGAGGTTCTAGAAGGGTCTAGAAGATTCACCGGACCGGAATGGGAAGGGTACATGAATGTGTCATGGATAAGTGGAATGATTGAATCATGTCCTAGGTCACTTGGTTGGGCATTTACAAGAAAGAAATTAAGCTCCAAATTAAAAGTCAAAAGGCAAGTTTGAAAAGTCAAACTAGGACAATGTATCCTAGTGGAGGAAGGAAAGAATCCTTCTTTCCCTCCACCACAAGCCAACAAAGAGAGGGAGTTGGGGAAGGATTCAAACTCCCCTCTCCCAAGCTGCCCTCCCTCTCATAAATAGAGGGGAGGGGTGCCCCAAGAGACACACAACACCAGCCCTTCCCCTCCCGCCGCCACCACCGCACCACCGTCGTGCGCCGCCGCCGGATCGCCGCCGCCGCCCTAGCCGCCGCCGGCTCCACCTCCTTATCTCCGGCCTCTAAACCCTAGATCGTCGGGGAACCCTATTTCTCCACCATAACCTGCTTCGGCTTAGGAGAAGCCCTGCAGGATCTTCCCTCTACTTCCGACACCACGCCGTCGTGCTGCCGGAATCGTGAGGGGAGAACTACAACCTCCGCTGCCTGCTGGAACAAGGGAGAGGAAGGTCTTCATCGAGTACCGAATGTGTGACCGACTGCGGAAGCGTTGCTGGAATGCAGCGCCGGAAGGATCGTCTACGCGATCTTGAGATCGGCAAGTGTACGACTACATCACCCACGAGAATCTGCTCTCGTTAACCGCTTTGGAATCTTCGAGGGTGAGTACTCTAATCGACTCGTTGCTACAATCTAGTAGATATATCTTGGCTTGTCTGTATGCATGCAGTATAAATTTTTTGTTTTCCATGCTACGAACCCCTACAAGATCTACCCCTTTCGTGGAACAGTATGCAATGTCGACTGGTGCACTGTCCATCTGTGTCGAACAAGGAGAAGATTGGGTGGAATCGCAATGATCTAACGCATGGACTCCATCTGGGTAAGCATCGTTTCCCTTTTGTGGTTGATTATTGGCAGTATTTGAGCGTGAATCGCTGGTGCTTGATGACCCACAAGTATAGGAGGTGTATCATAGTACTTTCGATAAATAGGAGTGTCGATCCCAACAAGGAGCAGAAGGTGTTGACTAGTGGGATGGAGTAGGAAATCTCTGTAAATACTTAGCAAACGGATTTTTAGGGGTTTTTTGAGTAATAAAGACAACAAACAAATGCAGAAAGTGGCCCAATCCTTTCTTAGCAAAAGACAAGCCGGTGAAAATACTTATAAGGACCAAACGTTCTCGAGGACATATAGGAATTCTATTAAGTGCTTTCGCTTCATGTAGCTGAGTAGTCTTCTTTGGTTTTGTAAGTGTTGTGTGGGTGAACCTGTGCTAATGTACCAACCTTACTTGGACTAATACATACTTGTGATTAAACCCCCTGCAAGCATCCGCAACTACAGGAAAGAAATTAAGGTATAGACCTAACCACAACCTTAAACTCTGAGATCCTATGCTCCCTTGTGCAATGGTGTCCTAACAGGGGTTCAGGTTTCTGTCACTCCGGCAACCCCACAATTAGTAGCCAAATACACAATGCATTCCCCTAGGCCCATAAATGGTGAAATGTCATGTAGTCGAGTTCACATGACACCACTAGAATAATAGCACCACAACTTAAATACTAAACCATTGAATAATATCTCAACACAATTCCACTACTAACAACATGACTTCTCCCATGTCCTCGAGAACTAAACGAACTACTCACAAGACATCATATGGATCAAGATCAAAGATGATATGGTGATGGATAACAATCTAAACATAAACAATAATCCAATGGTTCCACTCACAAGCATCAACTACAATAATAATCAACACCGGGAAAGTTTCCCCTAAGAACTATGCAAGTATTCAACACAATTGTTACAACGGGATGGAGTGATGATGATGGTGCTGGTGGAGATGATGATGTGGATGATGATGATGATCCCGATGAATTCTAGCTTAATGACGGTGTTGATGGCGACGATCTCCCCTCTCCGGGAAGGAATTTCCTTGGCAGAAATCTGTCTACCGGAGAGCTCTTTCTCTCTCGGTGTTTTCCACCCCGTAGAGGCGGCGGAATCTTTCTATGGTCGCTCCCTCGTGCATTAGGGTTTCAAGGAGAAGATATAGGCGAGAGAGCGGATCCAGAGGTGGGCCAGGTAGGCCACACCCCCTGTAGGCGCGACCTAGTGGTGGCCCGTGCCTAGGGGGTGTGGGCCCCCTGTGGCCCATCTCCGCCTCCCCTTCTGGCATTCTTCGTCTTGTGGGAAAATATGATTTTCCGTACTTTTTATGGTATTTTTCTGATCTTCGCGAAATTGCATCAAAACATCTCTTTTTCCATTAGAAACCTGACTCCAACAGTTCATCCTCCATGAATCATCCAACATGCAAAAACAGATGAAAACACATAAGTAACACCTCTTAATAAGAAATATATCAATGAATAGAGGCAAATTATGATATAGAATAGTGATGCAAATTGGAAGTATCAGTGCTCAACTAACTGCCTTGCTTTTCGAATAGGATTGATCCAGTGCTGGCATTTCGGCTGGCGATTAGACTAGATACTAGCATAATTCATGGTTGTGAACAATATCTCTCGGGATTTTACTTCCCAGCGGTGGTTGCAACCTCCATGAATCGCGGATATTTGATAGATAAAATCTATTGTAAATTCCCCTGGAGCAGTGGCGATTCAGTTGATTTGCAATATTTCAACATTAGCGAGCAAAGATTGCTCCCACTAACTAGCGAAGATGATCTGGTAATGCTTTTCTCTTTGAATGTTGTCGAACATTTTGGTCGAATTCGTCTCCATGTGCAACCTAAAGTTGAGCACACGGGAAAGAGTGTTAAATCACCATCTGGTGGGCACGCATCATCAGATGGTCAGTCATCATGTGTCTTTGCTGTCGCTGCTAATAGTGTGCGCCACGGCGATCCTTGTAGGTCTAAGGCAGTACCATCTGTTCGCACATCGAGTGTAAGCGAAACCGCTCGTGTGGACGATGTGGAGGACGAGGCAGATCCTAACGAGGGAGTGCCTCCAATAGATGATGCGGATGATTTGATGTTTCCTAAATTTGTAGATAGATTCAGTAAACAGGCACTAGAGGATCAATACATGGATGAAATTGCCCAGGGTGCCAGATTTGATGATACTGATGACGAAGAAAACGAGGATAACAATGACAACCTCGTTTTAGCCGAGTACGATGGTGAGGACTTGCCAGTAATTGAGTGGGACAGGGACGATCCTAAGATTTCAGAAGGCACCGTATTTCAAACGATGCGGGATTGTCGTAATGTCCTTACTACATATTGCATTCACACCAATAATGCTTATGATGTTATTAAGAGTGAGCCAACAAGGTTCACAGTGAAGTGACCATACAAGAGGTGTAGGTGGATGATACGTTGGAGACGTATCTATAATTTTTGATGCTCCATGCTTGTTTAGTATCTACTTTGCTTTGCTTGTCTACACTTTGAGGTGCTTTTTACATGTTTTCTGGTACTAACCTATTAACAAGTTGCAACAGTGCCACATGCCTATTTTCTGTTGTTTTTGGTTTCAGAAAAGTTAGTAAAGAAATATTCTCGGAATTGGACGGGACAAACGTCAAAGTCAAATACTTTCCGTGGGGAACAAGAAGTCCAGAGGAGAGCCGGAGGGGCCGACCAGTGGGGCCAGACCCACCCCAGGCATGGGGGCAGGTGGGCCCGCGCCTGGCTAGGGTTTGGTGGCCCTGGCCACCTCCCGGTCTCGCCCCTTCGCCTATAAGAATCCCCCGATGCAGAAAACCTGAGTACCGATCAGAAATCCACGAAACTGTCTGTAGCCGCCGCCACCATCGTCCCTAGATCGGGGGATCTGAAGTTCTTCCCAGCACCCTGCCGGAGGGGAGATCATCTTGGAGGCCCTCTCTCCGGTATGATGCGTGAGTAGTTCCACCTTGGACTACGGGTCCATGTAGTAGCTAGATGGTTGCATCTCCTCCTTTGTGCTTTCATGTATAGATCTTGTGAGCTCCGTTCATGATCAAGATCTAATCTATTTGTAATCATGCATGTTGTGTTTGCGGGTATCCGATGGATATTGAGATTATTATGTTGGTTTGATTAATGGTTTTATCTTTATGATTCTATCATGTCTGTGTTGTTTGTGATCTTGCATGCTCTCCGTTGCTAGTAGTTATCTTGGCTAAGTAGTTGTTAGTGACTCCAAGAGGGGGTATTTATGCTCAATAGTGGGTTCATGCCTCTAGTTTCCAAGGGAAGTGATAGAAATCTCTTCGGTTGTAGATGTGTTGTTGCTACTAGGGATAAAACAACGGTCTCTTGTTCATGGAACATGTGGGCTATTTACCTTACACACTTTGCTTAAAACAGTTGTCTGTTGCTTGCAACTTAATACTGGAGGGGGTTCGGATGATAACCTGAAGGTGGACTTCTAGTCATAGATGCAGTTGGATGGCAGTCTATGTATATTGTTGTATTCCCCAATCAACCTCATAGGATCTTTCTGGCTAGTAATTGCATTGTTATGCCTTGCTCATTTCCTGTCAATTGCCCCGCTGTAATTTGTTTACCCTTCATGCCATGTTGTTTATATAAGGAGAGCACCTCTAGTGAACTATGGACCCTTGTCCAATCTTTACCATTGATACATCTTCCACTGTTACATGTTTACTTGCTGCAAACCATTACCTTCCACACCATACGTTTAATCATTTGTTACAGCAAACCAGTGAGCTTGGCAACCTCACTGATTCGTTGGGGCAAAGTCTTGAGTTTGTGTTGTGTAGGTCTCCGCATTGCTTGCAACACCTGTGTGATGTTTCCTTCCTCCTACTGGTTCGATAACCTCGGTTTCTTACTGAGGGAAACTTGCTGCTGTGCTGCTCCATACCTTGCTCTTGGGTTTTCCAACGAAGCGTTCCACGACAAGTACTGGGCGCCATCAAGCTATTTTCTAGCGCCATTGCCGGGGAGGCTAAGGACGTCTTCACTAGGGGAGTCCTTCACTTCCATTCTCTTTACTTTGTTTTTATTTTGCTTGGTTTTATTTGCCTCTTTTCAAGAAAAACCAAAAAAATAGTCTAGTTTGGTTTGCTTGCCTTATTCAAAAACACAAAAAAATTAGTTACTGCTCTAGTTGCTACCATGTCGGGGTCTGCCTTTATTTCCCCTATGGTAGAAATCTCCACTTTTAAGCAAAAAAGTGAAGAAAGTTTTAAGGAAGCTTGATCTAGAATCTCTGCTTTCCAGAGGGAAACTGAGCCTGAGGTAAGCCTCAGCTTGGTTATTGATAGTTTCTACCGCGGTATTGCTCTTCGTTATAGATATGCTTTGGATGCTGTGGCTGAAAAAGATTTTTTGCTTTGTACTGAGGATGAAGCTTATGATGCTATAAGAAAAATAATCATGATCTATGATACACCTGGCAAGTTTGATTCCTCTTTCACAAGTATTTTTGCTAGGTTGAACCATCTTGAGAACAGTATTGCTGCCATGAATAGTTGCTATCGCACTCTAAGGGCTTACCATGATTATGTTCCCATAAATTCTGAGCCTTCAAATTGGTTTCCCGCAATTAAGGTCTCAATAAACACTACACTTTTTGATGCTCGCTATGATAACATGTCTGAATTTTGTCTCATGCCTAAAGATATTTTTGATTCCTTGAGTCTTTGGGGGCTCATTGAAGGAGGAGAGGAAATCTCACTTACCAACAATGCCACTATATTACCCATTGGAATAGTTGAAGGTGTGTTTACAAAAATCTCAGGGAAAATGGTGTCTACTGATTATCTTGTTATTGAATGTGTAGGCAAAGGACAAATCACACTTGGAAGATCTCTAAGCAATCATATCTTCCCTAGGAAGAAAAAGAAAGGTAAGAAAAGAAGGAACAAGAGGGGCAATTCTTCATTTGAAAATACTTGATTCTTCTTGCTTTTTGTGCCTAACTTAAAGGCGTTAAAGAAAAGTACTTGTTCGGAGATAACCCAAGAGTTTCCTTGAGTCTTGGAAGTTATTACTTCTGTAATGACCTCTCCTTATCCTTTTTGTTTGCTTTTTGTGCCAAGAATGACCTCTAATGAGAGGGAAGTAAGATTTGGGGAGTTGTTGTCCCAAAACAGATTTCTGTCCTCCACCAAAAAAAATCGTGAGGAGACTCTGTAACTCAGATTGAGCTAAAAATTTACGAGTAAATCCCCCCATGTGTTATCTAACTTTCGTTAGCTCAACACTTTTTTATTTGAGCAACATAAGATGTTTTAAAAAATTCGTTTCTACCTGCTGGTATGTTTTGATAGATTTCTGTCATTATTTGCATTTGCTTCTTATTGATTCATTTTTTAGTTCTCTTTAGGTAAATTGAGATTTTTGAAGGAGTTAATACAGTAGATTGTGTTTTTAGTGAAAATCCTTGCTGTTCCAAAGCTTTGCCAGAGGCCTAATATCTTTTGAATAAGCTAATGTTGCTAATGAAGATTATGTGAAGTTTTGTATGAAGGAAAAAATTCAGGTGTAGAGAGAGAATGATGCAATGAGATGAAGAATGGACAAAAGCTCAAGCTTGGGGATGCCACCATGGTGTCACCCCAAGAAATATCCAAGAGTTACAAGCGTCAAAGCTCGGGGATGCCCAAGGCATCCCCTTCTTCATCAATAAAAAGCTCAAGTCTGTCTAGACACTTCGTTTTTATTGTTTCATGCATAGTTGTGTTGTTCTTGGAGCGTTTTAGTTTTCGTTTGCTTTGCTTAGTTTGTTTAGTTTTCTTAAGTAGTTTGGACCCCTGTTCTCGTTGTCTTGTTTTGCAAATAAGTTTGCTTGGTGTTTGGAAAGGAGTAGTAAGTTCTTGCTTGAAGTGCAAGAGGAGCTTGCATTGACTGTGACTTAGACTTTAGCATGACATGATAGGTGTTGTTTTAGCATTATGCTTAGTGATTGTTGCTGTAGCATGTCTTGTTCCAAACAATTGGGATTGCTTAGTGTGCCTTGAAGAAATTATGCGTTGTTTTAGCATGCAAAAGCATAGTATTGTGGTATTCTCCTTTGATGTTTTGCTTGGGTTGACTTGGAACATGCTCACACCATGTTATGACTATGACAAGTCACCATTAGCCTCTATGATCATTTAGTCCTTGACTTATAGTACCACTCTTTGCTTTGATTAGTATGCTTTGTTGCACTGCATGATTATGACCATTATTGATCTCTTAGTTGGTTGCTCCCAGTCTTTTGCTAGCCTCCACTTGTATGAGTAAGTTATACTCATGCTTCCAACTCCCAAGAAACCAAGTTATTCCAAAGTGTCCACTATAAACTCCTATGCATGGTGTGTTACACCATTCCAAGTATATTCTTGTTTTCAACTATCTTCTAATTAAAAACTATTTTGTTATGTGAAAACTTAGTGATTAAAGCCCTCACGAACTTGATGGCACACTTTATTCTTTGCCTTAATAAACTTGAACCATTATGACAACTTTGTTGTATATGCTTGCACTTATAAGTTGGAATTAGCAGAACTATGTTGTCACGGGGAACGTTTTTAACATTGCACTTGTACCTTGTTGTACCCAGTTGATATCATGTTCTTTTGTCTATGGATGTCACCGGTGTGAAATAAAAAGGGAACTTGTAAGTCCATGGAGTTTGTATCCTGTGTTAGAGAAACGCCTGGGCCGCTAGCCTAAGCCATGCCTAATCATGGTAGAAACTTGCAACATCACCATAGTGACATCTATGAAGCATTCTTCTTATAAAAAAAGAGACACATTGAGAAAAGAAGAAAGAGAGAAAAGGCACCATATTCCCATGGTACATAAGAAGAATTGCTGAGATGCTCATTGTCTGCTTGCCTTGTTATTTTGGTTATGTGAAAGCTCCTGTACCATGTGCAAGGGGTACCCTGTTGGTGGTTCTCAATGATATGCAAATACTTACAGTGACAAGAATTTACCTGGACCCAAAGTTGAGTATGCATGAGGTGTGGCCCTCGTATTCAAGAGGCATGAGATTGCCAACTTATATTTCGTCAAGCATATACTCCAGCTTTGCCACTTTTACCTTAACCATTTCAAGATGCTTATGATAGGGGCAATGAGGGCTGAAAGCTAACAAGTACCATAATTTTTGGAAGCTCTTTTTAAAACTTGTAATCACTGCTTCCTTTATAAAAAAGGTCTTTCTTCCACCAGTATTGAGTCTCCACCTTCTACCTTTAGGCACCATTAAGAGAGCATAGTTGCCATTCTGTGTGCAGTGTTTCAAAGCTTATTAATTGATGCATATTGTGTTATTACTTGCTCTTGTGCTACTTGTTTCTAGTCACCCTTGTGAACTTTGCTGGTGTCCTATGCATTATATTGCTACTCTATGAGGGACAAGCCGATTGCCACTATGCTATGTTTTCTGCATGTGAAACAAATGAACGTTTTTCAATGCATGTTATTCATGATCTTTGTTTGTAGCTTGTCATGTTGCATGCATAGTTACTATGTCCTATTGCTAGAACTCTATATTTCATGCACATGTTTAGAGTTCTTTGATCCCAGCTTTAAATGCTTGCAAATGGTTGGATATTTATTGTAAGGGTGCGTGTCACCTCAAAAATTATTCTGTTTATCACTTACCTACTCGAGGATGATCAGGAGTTAAGCTTGGGGATGCTGATACGTTGGAAACGTATCTATAATTTTTGATGCTCCATGCTTGTTTAGTATCTACTTTGCTTTGCTTGTCTACACTTTGAGGTGCTTTTTACATGTTTTTTGGTACTAACCTACTAACAAGTTGCAACAGTGTCAGATGCCTTTTTTATGCTGTTTTTGGTTTCAAAAAAGTTAGTAAAGAAATAATCTCGGAATTGGACGAGACAAACGTCAAATTCAATTACTTTCCGTGGGGAACAAGAAGTCCAGAGGAGAGCCGGAGGGGCCGACAAGTGGGGCCAGACCCACCCCAGGCGTGGGGGCAGGTGGGCCCATGCCTGGCTAGGGTTCGGTGGCCCTGGCCGCCTCCCGGTCTCGCCCCTTCGCCTATAAGAAGCCCTCGATGCAGAAACCCTGAGTACCCGATCAGAAATCCACGAAACTGTTTGTAGCCACCGCCACCATCATCCCTAGATCGGGGGGATCTGAAGTTCTTCCCAGCACCCTGCCAGAGGGGAGATCATCCTGGAGGCCCTCTCTCCGGTATGATGCGTGAGTAGTTCCACCTTGGAATATGGGTCCATGTAGTAGCTATATGGTTGCATCTCCTCCTTTGTGCTTTCATGTATAGATCTTGTGAGCTCCGTTCATGATCAAGATCTAATCTATTTGTAATCATGCATGTTGTGTTTGCGGGGATCCGATGGATATTGAGATTATTATGTTGGTTTGATTAATGGTTTTATCTTTATGATTCTATCATGTCTGTGTTGTTTGTGATCTTGCATGCTCTCCGTTGCTAGTGGTTATCTTGGCCAAGTAGTTGCTAGTGACTCTAAGAGGGGGTATTTATGCTCAATAGTGGGTTCATGCCTCTAGTTTCCAAGGGAAGTGACAGAAATCTCTTCGGTTGTAGATGTGATGTTGCTACTAGGGAGAAAACAACGGTCTCTTGTTCATGGAACATGTGGGTTGTTTACCTTACACACTATGCTTAAAGCAGTTGTCTGTTGATTGCAACTTAATACTGGAGGGGGTTCGGATGATAACCTGAAGGTGGACTTCTAGTCATAGATGCAGTTGGATGGCGGTCTATGTATATTGTTGTATTGCCCAATCAACCTCATAGGATCTTTCTAGCTAGTAATTGCATTGTTATGCCTTGCTCATTTCCTGTCAATTGCCCCGCTGTAATTTGTTTACCCTTCATGCCATGTTGTTTATCTAAGGAGAGCATTTATAGTGAACTATGGACCCCGGTCCAATCTTTACCATTGATACATCTTCCACTGTTACATGTTTACTTGCTGCAAACCATTACCTTCCACACCATACGTTTAATCCTTTGTTACAGCAAACCGGTGAGCTTGACAACCTCACTGATTCATTTGGGCAAATTCTTGAGTTTGTGTTGTGCAGGTCTCCGCATTGCTTGCAACACATGTGTGACGTTTTCTTCCTCCTATTGGTTCGATAACCTCGGTTTCTTATAGAGGGAAACTTGCTGATGTGCTGCTTCATACCTTGCTCTCGGGGTTTCCAACGAAGCGTTCCATGACAAGTACTGGGCGCCATCAGTGGAGGATGCATGCATCCACTATGCTCAGGAGCAGTTTGGTTCAGGTATTACAACCACTTGTATATTTTAGATCAATGTGTAGAGTTTGTTAGCTGTACCTGACATTTTAATTATGTTTCAGATAAAAATTAACCGGTTCGAACATTCTTGTCCACCTCAAGGGGGGAAACCAAAGGACAAAACAAAACTATCAAATACTAGGTGGTTGGCAAATGCAAACATGGATTGGATTAGAGCGAACCCATAACTTGGTGCAACAACGCTCATAAAAGAAGTTTCTAAAAAGTTTAGTATTATAGTACCCTACATCAGGATGTTCTATGCAAAGGAAATGGCTCTTGAGATGATCAATTGTCCATGGAATGAAAGTTTTCAGTTGCTTTACAACTTCAAAGCTGAAGTGGAGATGGCTAGTCCAGGTAGTGTTGTACAGATAGACAGGCATAAAGTTCAGTACAAAATAAGAGGGAAGACAATGGAGAAGGAGTGCTTTAGAAGGGTTTTTGTTTGTTTCAAAGCTTGCTGGCAAGGATTTCTAGATGGTTGCAGGCCTTATTTGGCCATGGATGCAACAACTCTTCATGGAAGAATTAAAGGACAGCTAGTAGCTGCTACTGTAGTTGATGGCCACAATTGGATGTTCCCTGTTGCTTATGGAGTTTTGTAGATTGAGTCAGAGGAATGTTGGACTTGGTTTTTGGAGAATTTGCGCGACCTTATAGGTCATCCACCAGGACTTACTATCCACACGGACGCTTGCAAAGGTTTGGAGAAAGCTGTAGAAGCAGTATTCCCCGGAGTGGAGCATAGGGAATGTATGCAACACTTAGTGCGGAATTTTACAAAGAAATTCAAGGGTAAAGTTTATACTGACATCCTATGGCCAGCTTCATACACATGCGGTTTGATGAAGCATTTGTATCATTTGTAAGTGTTGTATAAACAAAAACCTGCGGTGAAGGAGTACTTGGATGCACATCATGGAATGGTGTGGTCAAGAAGCCAATTCAATGAAATTTGCAAGGTAGACTATGTAACAAGTAACCTCGCAGAGAGTTTCAATGCAAAGGTCAAGTCATTGAAAGGGCTTATGTTGTGGCAAATATTTGATAATATTAGGCAGATGATCATGATAAAGATCGATTTGCGTCAAAGAATTGCATCAACAGTATATGCTTGCCATTGATACGTCGGAAACGTATCTATAATTTTTATGTTCCATGCTTGTTTAGTATCTACTTTGCTTTGCTTTGTAGGTGCTTTTTACATGTTTTCTGGTACTAACCTATTAACAAGTTGCCACAGTGTCAGTTGCCTGTTTTCTGTTGTTTTTGGTTCCAGAAAATCTAGTATGGAAATATTCTCGGAATTGGACGGGACAAACGTCAAAGTCAATTAGTTTCTGTGGGGAACAAGAAGTCCAGAGGGGAGACGGAGAGGCATGCCGGGGCGGCCACCCCCTAGGCACGGGTGGGCCCTGCCCCGCGCCTAGGCAGGGTGTGGGGCCCCTGGCCACCTCCTCGGCCTCCCCCTTCGCCTATAAGAAGACCCCGATGCAGAAACCCTAAGTACCCAATCAATATTCCACGAAACCTTCTATAGCCGCTGCCACCGTCGTCCCTAGATCGGGGGGGGGGGGTCTAAAGTTCTTCCCGGCACCCTACCGGAGGGGAGATCATCTTGGAGGCCTTCTTTTCGGTATGATGCGTGAGTAGTTCCACCTTGGACTATGGGTCCATGTAGTAGCTAGGTGGTTGTATCTCCTCCTTTGTGCTTTCACGTATAGATCTTGTGAGCTCCGTTCATGATCAAGATCTATTCTATTTGTAATCATGCATGTTGTGTTTGCGGGGATCCGATGGATATTGAGATTATTATGTTGGTTTGATTAATGGTTTTGTCTTTATGATTCTATCATGTCTGTGTTGTTTGTGATCTTGCATGCTCTCCGTTGCTAGTAGCTATCTTGGCCAAGTAGTTGCTAGTGACTCCAAGAGGGGGTATTTATGCTCGATAGTGGGTTCATGCCTTTAGTTTACAAGGGAAGTGGCATAAATCTCTTCGGTTGTAGATGTGCTGTTGCTACTGTAGGGGTTCGTAGCATGGAAAACAAAAATTTTCTATCGCATACAAACAAACAAGCCAAGATCTATCTACTAGATTGTAGCAACGAGTCGATGGAATAACTCACCCTCGAAGATTCCAAAGTGTTTAACGAGAGCAGATTCTCGTGGGTGATGTAGTCGTACTCTTTCCGATCTCAAGATCGTGTAGACGATCCTTCCGGCGCCACGTTCCAGCAGCGCCCTCGCAGTCGGTCACACGTTCGGTACTCGACGAAGACCTTCCTCTCCCTTGTTCCAGCAGGCAGCGGAGGTTGTAGCACTCTCCTCGCGATTCCGGCAGCACAACGGCGTGGTACCGGAAGTAGAGGGGAGATCCCGCAGGGCTTCGCCTTAAGCCGGTGCGAGTATGGTGGAGCTTATGAGAGAGGCTATTAGTGGTCTAGTAATTAGACACACCAATTAGAGGGCTCTAAACCAATTAGAAGGCTCTAAACCAAAATAGCTCTAAACCGGGGTTTAGATCTAGGGTTTAGTTTAGAGGGTAGGAACTAGTAGTGTTGTGTAGAGAGGGGAGCCCTGCCCCTCCCTTTATAGGTGGGAGGGCCGGCGGCCAAGGGGAGGAGTTCCTCCCCAACTCGGCCTTGGGAGGTGCGCCGGCCAAGGGGAGGAACCCTCCTCCAACTCGGCCTCCACCTCTCCTCCTTTTTCTCCTCTTTCCGAAAACTGGCAGTTTGACCGAAAACTGGCAGTTTGACTTTTTCAATTAGGATTTGAATTAACCCTTTATTTCGGACAGCGAGAACACTTAGTACATGATGCAATCATTCCAACATGCAATGATACATTCATGTACCCCTTCCCCCCCGGAGTGCCGGACATTCCGGGACCTTCTAGAATGTTCCCGATGAAAACACCGGAATCATTCCCGAACTCCGAAACGGGACTTTCCTTATATGAATCTTATTCTCCGGACCATTCCGGATCACCTCGTGATATCCCGGATCCCATCCGAGACTCCGAACAACATTCGGTCTCTTTCTCATAATACCATAACTACTCAAACAACGTCGAATCCTTAAGTGTGTCTCCCTACGGTTCGTGAATTATGCAGACATGATCGAGACACTTCTCCGAACAATAAC